>CM076579.1:794411872-795611872 GCA_034641835.2 Pinus albicaulis
GGTTAAACACCCAAACAGTATAACTGAACGAAGTACAAGTGAGCCACAACCGTGATCATTACTTTAAAAATTCTTATTTACACAAAATAAATATTTATAATATTTTTCCAAGAAATTTAAATAGTAAATAGTCAATCGTATATTCATAAACAACCTTTATTTGCAAAAACAAAAACAATCAAAAACTTTGCGTAAAGAAATATGTACAAACTTTTAAGAAGGGGTTACCTTCTTATGAAAAAGAATTTCTTCAAGATAAGCCCATTTACGTGAAGAGACTTTCACTCCGTTAGATCTGGAGTATGAATGAAATTGAGCTTATCTTCAACGATCCGAAATGGTCCAAGCCACATTTTCTCAAATTTGGTATGTTTACCTTCTTTTCTGTAGCTTTATCCCATTTCAAAACGAGACTACCAATTGACAAAATTTTGAGCTTCAGAGGAACTTGCATCAAAAGTATTCTTACAAGCCGTTGATGTTTTTCATGAGTAATTTTTGCTTTATCCCTATCTTTCTAATTAAGGATTTGATCATATCTCAATTGAATGGATGAAGAATGATTTTCTTCAATAAACCGCACTAGGGCTAATGATGGAAGAGTTAACGGATGGTATCACAACTTCTTTTCCATAAACCATTGAAAAGGTGAAGTCCCTATTGAAGCTTTTTTCAAAGGATAATTTCATCAGCCCATAACGCAAAGATTAAAGATTTGTGCCAATTCTTTTGATTTTGATCAACGGTCCTTTTAATGATTTTGATAAGGTTTTTATTAGTAGATTCACCTAAACCATTACCTTGTGGATAATAATTTGTTGAATATTTTAATTTAAAAACCTCTTTGATCGTTAAATCTTCACCTTCCAAAATATTTCAGGAGGTGAAGTAAGATGCATTATCAAAGACTAGAGCGTTAGGTACACCAAACCGGTTACGATGAATTGATCTATGAAATCAATAATTGCATCGAATTGGCTACCTTCCAACGGATTGCCTCTACCACTTTGTAAAGTAATCACAAAGAAGGATGTACTTGTGCTGTTTGAAGAATGAGGTACTATCTCACCAATAATGTCAAGCCCCCATTGTTCAAATGGCTGCTTGATTGCCATCGGTTGCAAAGGAAAAGTCGTGGTTTCCTTTGTCTTCCACTCTGCGCTTGACAAATTTGTCACTTCCTTACGTAATCACGCGTATCTTTAAAAAGGGTAGGCTATAGTAATAACTAAAGACGAATTATTTTTCTGTGAGCTATGGTATCACCTCCAAAATGACCTCCCGCTCGGTCCATCATGCAATTCCCCGCAAAACCTTTTCGCCTTCGCCTTTTCAAGACATCTTAATAAAATTGAATCATAATTTTTTCTAAATAACACATTATCAATGATCTCATATTTAATAGCCTTTAACCTTAGCACGTTTACTTTATAGCTGAGATTAGAAGGAGCATACCCATTTTTCAAGTAATAGATAAGATCGCATATCGAGATCCAAAATTTGTAACATTTATCCGACTTACTTGGAATATCTTGATTTGAATCTTGATTTTCTCGTGTATTATGAGCTCCCCGCCAATAATCTTCAAAAACCTTGTCTTCTAACAATATTAGCCGGTTTAATAGTCAATATCATATTCTTTTGCAAGGCTGTTACCCAAGCTAGCCTTTTCTTACTTTTGAATTAATAATTGCCCACTACAGAATGGGACAATGATTTTTGTATGTGTTTTCAGGAGAAAAGGTTGGAAATGTTTCGATTGATTTAAACACGTAAAAGGCTTTTTTCTCAACATCGGAATAATTAAGCTCACTTCCTTGCGCATTTGAGCTAAAGAAAGAAATTGGTGCTTCTATTTCTTGATCATTGAGTTGTGTTAAAATGACTGTGATATGATGTTTCGAAGTATTTATATACAAAGTAAAATCTTTAGAAAAATCAGGGTATTCAACAAGGCCGTGCATTAATGATCACTCGTTTGATTGAATCAAAGCTTATTTTTCTTTATGCGCCCATTTGAATATTGAATTCTTCTTGATCATATTTTGCATAGGTAAAACAATTAAAGAAAAATCAGACAAATCTTAACAAAATTGATCTCCGTCCAAGAAATGATCGTATTGGATTTTTGTTATGAGGCAGTTAAACACGTAAATTTCTTTCACTCTATCCGGATCAATATATATACCATCTTTTGACACAACAAATCCTAAAAGAGTCTTCCTTCATCTAAAGCAAAGAAGGATTTCTTTGGATTTAAGGAGATACCAAACCTTCTACATTCAAATATTTGTTTTAAATCATGTAGATGATTGGCTCTATTTTTGAAAATACCGTTATGTCATCAAGATAAACAACAACTCGATTTATTTCATCGTACCTTTGAATGCTATATCCATGGGTTTTTGAAAAGTTTCTCCCGCATTTATTAGACCAAAAGGCATTTTCTCGATGAGCATAAGTTCCCCATTTTGTTATGAAAGTTGTTTTCTAATCCGTCATCCGATGAACTAAAATCCTGATTATAGCCCGAAATCCATCGAGAAAGGACATAAGTTCAGCGTAACCAAACCTACCTTTTGAAGTATCCGTTCCATGGTGGGAAATGGGAAATTGTCTTTTAAACATGCCTTGTTTAAATTTCTGAAATCAATACAGATTCTTATATCACCATTCTTCTTCCTTACAGTACCATATTGGAAACCCAATTAGAGTGCATGACCGGAAAAATGATTTTGGCTTTCAAAAGTTTATTAAGTTTCGATTTAATTGACTTCGAGATTTGGATGGATCTTTCTCAACTTCAGAATGTGTTTAATATCGTGAAGCATTGGAATCGTGTGTTGAATAACCGAAGTATTATACGTTTAGATCACCATAATTCCAAGCAAAACATTTTTATACTTGTTCAACAATTTAATGAATGCATTCCTTTCCTTCCGGTGTTAAATTAAGTCCTACCACCTTTTGAGGTTTGGAATCGTAATCCAAGATTTATTAATTCAAACTTCAAAGTGGAACTTTGAAGTTTTATTAGTGACTTTCTTGAATCGTCTTTAATGTCATATAAATCCTCTAATTTAACAACAGATTTTGGAATGGGGTTTTCATTACCTTTTGAAGCAATGAAATCATGATCATCTTCGTCAATAATTTGCTCATCATATGATTTTCCGAAGTCATGAAATTTAGAATATCTGATCATGGAGGAATACTCAATTTGTAACATTATCTCGATGTAGATGGATGAAAAATAAAATTTATTTAAAACCTATCGCATCTAATCTTCTAAAGATGTAGGAGTTTAGATGCGACATTAGCTAACAAGTCACGAATGTATTCTCGATTCCTAGAATAGGAGAAATATTGAATGCTAAAAAATGAGTGGTGAGGTCTTGTACTAGGGTTTGATAGTGTTTAAGATGTCTTGAAAGGCAATGAATAGTATTCCTAACTTGTTTAATGACACGTAATCACCAAAGACTTTCAAGTATTTAACATCTAACCCTATAGCTTTATAAAGTCCTTGAACTAAGGCTTCATATTTTGCATTTAGTACACTCAAATTCTAATCTACATGACAAGATGGTTTTCTCCCATTTGGATCAATTAAGATGCATCCAACTCCTGCCTCCATCACTAGACTTCATCCATCAAAATATAACGACCAAAATAAAGATTTGTCTATTGGCTTATCTACAATTACATCCAAAATATTTACACTGAAGAATCAGATCAGAAAATTTTCTATCCGAGAAACAAAAGTATTTACAATAAAAGGTGATTGAGGAGCCTTTGAAATTTCCAAGAAATGATTCAACAGAATAACCTCCAAGAATATTGTTGTTGAATGCCACAGTTCATTAAAGTTGTTCAAATTCATGACAACGTATGGCCATATGTTTTTCTCGTTCAATTTTGATTTGATTTGGTTTCCTCGTAGGGAAGCCACATGTGTGAATAATCAGCTTGAGATATAACCGTTAAGTTTCGTGCACTGGGCCCTCGCTTTCAAGATTAATCCATAGAATCTCGTGAACATCGCTGAATCAAAATTTCAATTGACAATCCTAGTATTCGAAGCTAATCCGATAGTGACCGAATTGATTTCTCCTACAACTTGAACTTTAGAGCGATCCACCGGACGATATAAACCTCTCGATTTCGGGTTCAATATTCAATTTGGCATGCATTTAAGTAGGCATTATATTGAGGAAGCTCCTTAATCAATCAAACAATTGTGCATTTTTATTGTACATCTCATAAGTCAAAAGAAAAGGAGTTTGGAGAATTTGACTTTTTCCCCAATGAGCATGACGCAGCATCTACCTTATCCGGCGGCTTAACAAGCCTTCCGTCGTTTTTGCAACTACACCGCTTGGTAAAGGAGCAATTGGTGTAGCATTTAATTATTTCAATAGCAACTTTTGTCGGTGTTTTAGTTTGCCGAGTTCATAAGGAAATGTTGGCTTCGATCTTTTTCATGTCTTCGAAAATGTTGTATTCCATAGGATCCGACACTACTAAAGCTGCCGTTGATGTGAGAGGATTAGAAGAAGATGGCTGATTTTGAGTAGGTGATGGAGAAGTTTTCTTCACAAAGGTTTGTCTTTGGTACTCTGAAGTTGTAATTTTCTTTTTAGAACTATTTGCACCGGTTCTCGTAGATTTACTCCTAGTACTTACAGCATAGCTTCTTCACTATCGGGACTAGGGAGAATAAAATCCCACATTCCATTCAATTCAACTATTTCATTTTCGTCTCTTCTTGATCCGATACTATAGATGTATCTTCTTCTTCTTCCTCTTCTTCGATTCCGCATTAGAGATTGCATTAGGAGGCTTTAGATTCAACTTGGTTTCTTCTCAAATTTCGGAATGGTTTCGGGTAGAAGTTTCAACCACTTGTTTTTTAATTTCAACCATTTCATTTGACATGGTTTTAAGAACTTTTTGTAAACCTTCCATGTCGTATGGATCTTTTTGGTCTTTTCTTCTTTTGAATCATCTTTGAAGCCGGGACTTTCCTCGATTTCCCTTCCTCATAGCATTTTTTCTTTTCCGTAGAAGTAATACATTTTTCCACCGTAACAGCTTCTTTCATGTGTCTTCGCCCAATGTAGGCTTTGCAGCTCGTCTACGAAAATTGCTATGTTTGAGGGTAAGGCAAATATATACCATTCAATTTCGACTTGTTCACTCATAGAATCGTATGAATTTTGTTCAAGAGTTTGTTGAATCTAGCATTGAATTCTTTTATAGGTTCCTTGGGTTCTAGCCTTCAAATTTGAGAGATCATTGAGTAAAGTTGCAATTGGATCTGGCCATCTCCAAATTTGGTCAAAATGATCTCGCAAAATGTTCCAACTTGTTATAGATCCCGATGGTAATGAAAATACCATGATCGCTACTCCCCTAAGAGTATATGGGAATAATCTAACTACAACATCTTCGTGTATGACTCCATTCAAATTAATAGCCAAGATAAAGTTTATTGATATGTTCTCACCGAATGTTAAGATCAAGCAACTTTAAGCCATTTTCCAGGATTGTCCGGTAAATCATGTAAAGGTGCAACAAGTGTTGATCAAGCCCTAGAGTAGACCATGGTCTTTGTGCCATTATTGGGATGAATATTGGAGGAATAGTAGAACCGTGTATTTGAATAGAAGTGGTTGGAATAGATGATGTTGAGATTGATGAGGATTGAGGAGAAGATGTTTGTGGAGATGATATGGAAACAACCGTACTTTGTTGAGTTGGGATTTTGAAATGACATTTGAATATTAGAGGTTGAACTTATATTACTTACCGATTCCGATTGAGTTTTTTTCTTGTCTTCGACTCTAATAGGTAAAGGGAATTCCTTTCTGAGAAATACCAAGTTTTTCTACTTTGGTGCCTAGTAAGAGGTTTGGAAGAAACAAATTTTAAAGTTACACTACCTTCCGCATATTTCGTACTCTTCAAGCAGATAATGAGAATCCTTTCAATTTAATTAGATCTGAACTTCATGAGACTCAGGATGTTGATTGTCCTAATGTTTTCAGATTTTGGTGGGTGTTTGAATATTTTCTTCGCAATTTCTCTAGGATTTTGAATTTCGTGTGGTTGTTCAAGAAGTTAATGAGGTGTTTTGCTCTCGGATGGCTTCTGGATAAAGATTTACTTACACTATAGCCTTAACCTCCTCTTCTCTAATAAAATGTCAAGCCTAGAAAATCTCTCGCTTCAAACATCGGGAAAACCACCCGCTCTGACCTGCTACAACTCCTTCTCCGTTTGGTAGTGGTGTGGCTCCGACTGGATTTAAAGGACCAATTTCTTTGCACCAAATGGATTGGATTGATGGGTGGGAAATGGGACTAAATTAATCAAGTAAAACTATCTAATTTAAACTAACACTCGATAAAGAAATTCTAACACTAACCCGGCAACTATATATGAATACAATTTAAGATTGTTCCAATTCAATAATAACCATGAAAAATGTATTATTATTTAAATTGAAATGTGCGTAAACAAATAAAGATAATCATGGTTAAATTAAACAGTTGTATTATCATATTGCATTCATCATTGTATACCATCTACATGAAAAATAACGTTTCAATTATACTCGTAAATGATATATAAAAGGAAGCATTGTGAAAACAAATATACATATAAATGATAGCAATTTTAAAACGAATATCATAAGACAAAAGAAATCAAAGGGAAATCGCATATAAATACCTTGTCTATCTTGAGACTTTCAAATGAAATCTCGATACTTGTCCAAGAACTATGAGGTAAAATCAAATTCCAAGGTACAAAATGCAACACTTCAAAGATAATTCCGCATAAAAATCAGATGTGATCCTTTTAAAAATATATAAGACAATGGAGTACATAAATGCACTCAAGTCCAAAAATAATATTAAGATCCAGACCCCTCTCTAAATGCATGAGAGGGGTTTGGGCCACTACTTAGCTAAATCTAAAAATAGTTTATTACAAAATTAAGGATCTTGCGAATGACCGTCCTTTTCCTAGGCTAAAATACAAGAAATTAAAACTAAATCTATCTATCTATGAATTTGATATTTAAACTTGTAGGCATCTAGCATAGTTTTGAGAAGATGCGGTTGACCGACTTCGAATTCAACCGTCCTAAAAAGACGTAGCCTGGAAGCATAGGAGCAATCTTCGTAGCATCGATGATAGAATTAAGCACACTGTGATGACTGTGGTGGTTTTTGCCAAGTACATCCAAGAGGAGTCCCAATTCAATCTGCTGTACTCTCTGATGGATTTTGCTCTTTCTTCTCGCCTTTTGCCTCCATTCCCCGTTTGCGCTTGATTTGGCTCCGTGGAGATATCCTTCCGGGAACAGTCAACTCAATTAGCTTTGTGTAAATTTCATTTACACAATCGTTGAGAGTGTTTGCCGTCAGAGCCGCCTCCTCGCTCTACTTCTTTCGTCTTTCCGATTTGTGCATCCCATTTATTGAACAAAAGATTTCTTTGCTATTTTCATTAATGATGGGTGTACCGCCTTTTCCCGCTTCTTCTCGTCTTTTTCCATGCCGTATAATCGTTGATATTTTCATTCATCAAATCATAATCATTTCATAAATCTACGACATGATTTGTGATTTTATCGCTTCTTTGGCACAAAGAATTCCATTGCAGATTTTTTTACAGAAACTTCCTCTGTTGCAGTAGTTGATTGTTCAAAGAGATAGTTTCGAAATGAATTCGGAAGCTTAGGATCATATTTATGCTGATCTTGGGATAATTTGTATTTGTTTGTCTTTATCACCAAGCTTTTTGATGTCCTCTATTTGCATTTCTTGAAGTTGTTGTTGTAACTCTTCAAGTTTCAATTGTGATTCCTTATTACCCGTACCGTTGCAATTGTTGTTGCGTAGCTTACCGTTTTTTCATTCAACAAAAGTTGTATCTCAAATGATTTATCAATTGTTGTAGAAGCATGTTTTTCCCTATTTGAGATAACTTAGTTGAGATTATGAGTAGGCTTTGTGGCAAAAAAGATCTTTCCACAAAACATCTACTTGTTCTCGCTTCAAGTATGCTCTGCACTTTCTATTTTTCTCTTTTCCTCTCCGTCTCTTCACTACTTCTTGTATTTTGGGTCAGAGAATACATCCGGAGGAGGAATGTCCTCTACATTAAGTACAATTTGTGAGGAGGGTGATTGGTATGTGCCTCGTCACCGTGGATCGTGCCGTTTGTTCCCGTGTTCAAAACTTTGGTTGTCCGGACAGGGGTCCGTACACTCGTCCGTCTACATTAATCAATTGGTTAAAGGTTTCCTATTCTTTGTCTAACTCAATGGTGACTCGTCGTTGCCGTACATTGGTTGGAGGAGGGTTTGTCTGTTGAGAAGTCAAAATTTGTCGTTGAGTAAGTTCTTTTGATTGTGCGTAATCTTTTAATGGATTCTTCCATTTTATCTTCCTTTTCATTAGACTTATTGGAATGTTCGAATCTCCGTCGCATTTTGATTTATATTTACCGTACTTGAACCGTCGTTAAGACTAACACTAGATTTTTCTCCCTTGTGGCTCTAAGCGTAGATTATCCAAAGGAATAGAATTATTCTTCTTTCTCTCGTAAAGCTTGAATTCTGAATTCCTCTGTAGATAGTCAGCTTTGAGCCGAATTCAAAACTTTTCAATGAATTTCTGCTTGGAACATATCATCAAAAAGATCCCGTTCCCCCTGAAATTCCCCTTACTTTGATTGCATTGGTAAAATTCTTAAGAATATCATTTGGGTCGAATAACCTTCTCGAAAATTTGAAACGTATGTAGGCATGTAATGTTGCCTATTCGAAAATGGGCGACCAATATCAAATGCTGAAAATTTTCCACATTTTAATCGAAATCTCCGGCCAAATGCCCTTTGATTTTTTCTTAAATCTTTTGTTATACCTTCCTCGCCACAGTTCGATAAGCAATTTCGAGCCACAAGTCTATCCGGAACATATAGGCACACATGGGGAGAAGCATAACTTCCAAAAACCATAATATAAGTGAACAATTTTCCAAACCATCTCGCGACGGGGAGAATATCACCTTCAAGCTGAGGATAACCTTGGGGCATCTCATATAAGAATGTCTGCATAATGGTAGCATTATTCCATGAAAAATTTGCAAACTGGGAAAAACTTAGACTCTATAGTTCTTTATGGTACACATGAATGGGCAAAGGATCGTGATAGTCCATTGCCAACCCATCATGAAATCTAGAGACATAAAGTATGGCGTCCATGACATACAGATAATAAAAAGGCGGATAAACCCGCCGAGAAACATTTCCTGCTAGACTAGAGGAAAAATAGCAAAGGGGTCAAACACGTATAGGATTTGGCCCAAATACACCACATCAACTACCGCATTCAACAAAGGAAGCCATTCGGGTAAGATCATTTTTCTTATGTCGTGCTTTCCAAAGCCCGCATAACATGGCAGCAAAGTAGTAAACAATAAAGAGAGGTAAGTGAACCCGTGCCGTACATATCTTGTTTGTTTTCTTCAATGGTTCACTTCTTTTTGGTCCACTCCTTTGTGCATTCCGCCAAATTTTAAAGGCTCGGCAAAATCTTCCAAGAATTGTTTGTTGTAAGTCGCCCCGAGGTTCTGCAACTTATACATTAATCTCAGAGATTCTATGGTGAATGACCGATTAGCTCTTCGCATGGAGTTCGAATTGTTTGTCTCAAATATCGAAAGCATCCAACACCCATCTCACCATGCTCCGTATATGGAGAATCCTTGGCCTTGCTGCTATTCTATGCGTAAATGAGCAAGCCAAGTCTCTAAGGGTTGCTTCAAACGTATTCTTGGAACCTCGCCGTAGTCATAACTTTTATCACCACAAGATTTTCTTCTTCTACCGCATTATACATTCCTTCCCAAGTGGATATACCAAGATTCTTATTACAGCGGTGTCCGTGTAGCGAAGCCATTTCTTTGTTTTCTAATTTAAGCTCTGTCCTTCTTACCCATGTTGTTTAGTGGAAGCTTTGTGTAGACGTTGTCTTTCAGGCTCTGCTTACGAGTAAATGAGAGTAATGGTATAAGAAAGGTGATGAGACTGTTTTTTAAATGTGAAAGCGAATGAAATATAATATTTTAATTATGAAACGACTTTCAATCCAAACACAATCTCATTTACCATTAATAATCAATCCAATCATTTAATTTAATCATTAAAGCACATAACGGATTTGACATATGGGAAGATTGCCTTTGGGATAGCGCGCTCATGAATCAGGCATCATCATGATCTACGATTTTCTACGCAATATCGCAATATCGCAATGTCGCAATATTGCAAAATGAAGTCATCGCGGTAATGAAAATAGCGTTAAAGGAATTGCGCAATAGCGCAAAGCGCATATCGCAAAAATCGCAAAAGCGCATGTCGCAAAATTGCAAAAGCGCATATCGCAAAAATCGCAAAGCGCATACCTGAAAAGAGCACAAAAGATATTCATTAATCATTTATGTTTTCGATAAGTATACACCGGCGACCAATGCATTTTATATATACCCATTTTGTTATGGATGCGCTATCTTGTTTAAAGAGCAATTTTATTATAATCTATCATAAAATTAAGTACTTCTAAATATTCTTTTCTAAGGGATTTCATAGGGTTTATGATAGAAAGTTTTATTTGAAAATGCAAACAAATCCTAATTGATTTTTTGGATTTTTAATCAAGGGTCCTCATTTATTTAGTATTATTATTAATATTAAATAAAAGGGGGGTTGTTGCTGGTCACAACTGCACTCTTTTAAAGGATTCCACTCTTATGGCAACCTTGTATTATTGCCTCCCGCGACGTCGATAGAAACTCTAAGCATAGAAACTCCGCTTAAGCATGATCTCTTCCACTCTATCTCGCTAAGGGAGAGTACGGGTATTTTGATATTTCTACGTTGATGATTTTTTACCGCCCAACCCTATTGAGTTGGCATAGAAATCAATCTATTTGGCTTGGGTGGAAAATCCGAAATCAACGTCACCGAGTGTTTGGGTTGATCGTTCATTTTGGTACCGCATCCGATCCATTTTTCTTAAAGTTTTTGATAGATGAAAATATTTGGAAGCTATGATGTCAGAAGGAGAATCATGGGAAGATTATCATCATCGTTCCCATCTTCTTAATTATGAAGAGAACAATATTAGTGAACTATATCACCCATCCATCAAAACTTTTCGAATTTTTTACCGATTAATGCAATTGACTTAAGAGAAATTTAGTATCAAATTATCGAAGAAACGATTTCTATCAATATTTCGACCAAATCGTGCATTTTAGAAAATATTCATGTTGGTGTATCTGTTCTCCATCATAACTTGATTCATATTGTTCTCTATTTCATGAATTTTTGTGACGTATTTGCTTGGTCTTATGAGGAAATTCCACGATAGATACTAGTATAGTTGAACACACTATTAATATGTATCCTAATGTCAAACCTGCAAGGCCAACGGCTTCGTCCTGTTCATCCAAAGAAAGCCGCTACCATCAAAGCGTGTTGAAAAAAATTTTGCTTGTCAGTTTCATTTACCCCGTTTCGCTAACCGAGTGGGTTTCAATATCAGTTCCTATTATGAAAAACAAGGAACTATTAGAGTGTGCGTCGATTATCGAGGTGTTAATCATGCTTGTCCAAAAGACAACTATCCTACCCCTTTATCGACTAGATTACCGACTTACTGTGCTAGATGTGAATTATTCTCATTAATGGATGGATTTTCCGAAGCAAAATCAAATCAATATCCGCCGAGATGACCAACATAAGACAACATTCATTTGTCCCCGGGGCACATTCGCATATAGAAACTTCCGTTTGGTTTAAATAACGCTCGGGGAAACTTTTCGCAGAGGAATGGATTATGCTTTCAATGACATCAAGAACATACTGTTCATCCATATCTAGATGATTTACCAGAAAGCATTCACGAAACTTTAATGATCACTGTGATGCATTTGAGAGCTATTTTCTTACACCGCCGACACTACAAAGGTACGCCTCAATCCACATAAATGTGTGTTTTAAAAGTTGGTTCGGTCGACCGCTTTTAGATTCGTAGTCTTAAAAGAAGGAATTCAAATAGATCCACCGAAGGTTCAAAACAGCTATTCTTGATTTTCCGCACCATCAAACTTACTAAATACAAAAAACTTCAAGGAAAGGCTAACTTCCCGAGAAGGTTCATCTAAACTACGCCAAAATGGCTAAAGGATTTACTCAATTATTGAAAGGGGGTTCCCTTCCATTGGGATCAAGTCAGCGCAAGCTTCTTTGATGCCGTCAAGGACACTCTTGTCTGAAGGCCATTAATGTATTTTCCTAATTATAAAAATGATTATTTCCTATATATCACAACGGCCGAAACGACTATCATGGTTTTGGTCCAAGTAGAAGATGTAATTGAACTCATGATCTATTATTCAAGTCGTAATCTCAATGATACGTGCTATGCCCGTACGTGAAAATTCGCTTCTGGCACTGCTCAAGTCATTCAAATATTTCTCCATTATATCCTACTCCTAAGAACAACAATAGTTTCGCATTGCAACCCCATGAATTATATCTTAACACGTCAATTGCTGGGGGAAAATAGACCAAAAATGGATTATACTATTTTGCAGAATTTGGTTTTGAATTCATCAAATCCAAGTCAAAGAAGTATTTAGTTTTGGCCGAGCTTCAGACCTTCCCTCTGATAGTATTGCTATTATGTCGGAATCCATCTATTCCAGACGCAGTCTCTCGTTTCGATCGGATCATATGATCCTTGCAGTGGGGATTTCATCATTTATCTCCCAAACCCAAAATTTTCTGACCTAATACCTCTTGCTATGAACAACGACGTATTCGATACCAAGCCAAATATTATCTAATCGTCGGTGATACACTTTATCTTCATGGTGTCGATACCATTTTAAGGAGTGTGCCTCACTCATGATGGGGCCGAAAAAGTGTTAAATGATTGTCATGATAGGTCTTGTGGTGGACACTTATCCGGATATGCTACCGCGCATAAGATACTCCGCGCCGGTTAATTTTGGCCTACTATTTTGAGATTACATCCGCAAATGGTTGTCATGCATGCCAGATTTTTTTATTGTAAAATCCATAAACCACCAATGCCAATGCATCCGTTGTATCTCGCTGACCATTGATGAAATGGGTATTGACTTCATGACCAGAATCCTCCTTCGTCCGAGGGGAAATGGTTGAGATACGAAACAGATTCGACTCATTTTACCAAATCGGGCCGAAGCGATGCCTACATTTAATAACACAAGACAAACAAATTTCGCATTGTTTTTCTTCAACCACGCATTGCACAACATTGGGGTCCCACGTGCTATAGTTACTGCATCATGGGAAGCATTTTCGCAACCATATGATGTTTGAATTGACTACCAAGTTAGGATTGTCACGTGGATAATTCTACTCCTTATTATCCACAATCAAATGGACAAGTTGAGGCTATTAACAAAATTCTTAAAAAATGTCAATGAATGATAGATTCCGTACAAGGAACTGCATTTGATCTTGTACTCCGCTTTTGTGGGCGTATCGAACCTCAAAGGAGAAACACAACCATGTTTATCTTTCGCCTGGTGTATGGTCTATAGTTGTCTTACCAATCCAATGCGAAATATCATCGTTAAAATCGCGATAGACTTTGTTACCCTCGACTCCTCGTAAGAAGAAGCGCATCTCCTTAACCTCATCCATCTAGATGAAACGCGTCGTGAAGCCCAATTGGCCAATGAAGCGCATAAAAGACGTATATAAAGGGCACAATATGACAAAATGTCTAGCCTCCCGCATCTACTCGTAGGCAACTGGTCCTTCTTTACGATCAAGAAGCCGATGTAATAGGTGCACAGGGAAATTCAGGCCATTGTGGCATGGCCCCTATATTGTCAAAAGATTTCTGCTTAAGGGTGCCTACGAGTTAGTTGATTACGATATGATTCCATTGGCACGAATTTGTGAAATGGGTTTTATTTGAAACGTTACTATGCTTAATCATGAGTGTAGTGAATTTTTGTATTATATTGTATATATGTTGTTGATTTGCATTCACTATCTTAATTTGTTTTTATAGTTTTCTTGATGTTAGTAATCCGCTTTAAATTTCATCAGCGTATGAATGATTATTTGGAACCATTTGTTGGATATGCCGATGGTGCTAATCGTAGTACGTAATATATCCTCTACAATACGTTTTCGCTCCGAACGACGAGTTAGTGAGTTTTCAAGGGATTTGTATTGGTACATCGACGAAAAAATATCGCCGAGTATAGTGCATCGACGAACTTCTCTCGATTCCATTTCGCTTGGTATTAACCACATAATCATAAGGTTAGACTCACAACTTGTGGTATTAGAACTTAGTAGTGTTTTTACTATTAGAAATCCAACACTTCTTAGATTTTTTCCTAAGAGTTCAACTTTTGTGTAAAGACATTTTGATTTTATTCAATATCAACACACTTCCGTAAATTTGAACCCATTAATCGATTCATTACCTAATCAAGTTTTAGATAGAATTTACACATAGGTAAAGAAAACATTCACATCATTGAATAGGATTGCTCATTAAACATAGGGAAAACTCGAAATAATATAGATAGATAGTTATAGGTTTTTACAAAATTTGTGCCCAAGACACATTGGTCATCAAATCCTCAAAATGTATGCAAAATGTCACAAGTAAACTAATGGTGCCTAAGGTAACATGCTATGTATCTAGAAATCCTATGGAGTAATCGCATCCAACGTTAGAACCCTACCAGTGTGTCACCTAAGTCGCATGGGAAGCTCTTCGATCCGACAATCCAAAATCCCAAAGGTCAACCCTCTATGTGTCAAGCAGCTCGCCCCGCAGTCTCAACTATATCAAGGTCCTAAAGGATCAGCTTCTCCCGACATCCTCTCCGTTGGCGCATCCGGGATTTGCGCTCCGTTCCCTCTACCGGGTTGAACATGACCAATATCTACATTGCATTAAAATTTCGGCTTAATCTTGAAAGAAATAAAAACACAAAACATCAGAGCAAACCTTAGAAAAATAAAAACATGATCAAATCATTCTTACCTATCAGTACCCCACCGAGCACCTTCTCGGGCACAACTGATCTCCTCGAATTCAATTCCCGCATATGCGTACCATCGATGGCGACGATCCGTCGCCCGGAACCAAGCAAAGAATGCGTAGAGAACACAAATCTGGCCGATAGGCTTTCATGCCGACCCATGAGTTCTACCCAGACTCGCATTCGAGGATCTCTAGGACTAGATATATCCACTGTTACATGTCGTTGCCGCATCAAGTGGAATCGTTCCAAAGAAAAGAGATAAGGATTGAACCATAACCGAAATCTTATTCCTTCTTCCTTTTGCTTTGTTCAATTTTTCCTTTATTTGAGGTAGAAAATCTTCGAATGTTTGAATATTGTCGTCACACTCTAGCACATATCGCATATACGATTTGTTCACATGTAGTGTAACTACAACAACTTTAGCGATCATGAAAAGGATGGTTCTCAAAGGCAACCTATTAATCCCAAATGTTTATTTTTCCATCTTTTCAGGTTCGCCCCGGATAGAAATACTACATAACATAATCCCCATTGTCTCTCCTCCAATGGTAGACCTCAGGAGAGAAATGGGTAAACTCACCTCAACAAACCCGTGAGAAAATACACGTCCTCAACTTTTATGGGAACCAATTTGTTTTTAATGTGAAATGCCTCTATCGCCGCATCCCATGCTCGAACTAAGAACTCCAAGAGTTCTATTTGTTGAAGTTCATTCCCGAAAATTTCAAGTGCTTAATTAGTCCACAATCTCTTAGGGCTCTTACAAGTACCCGATTCATTCAAGGCAATCATATCCTCGTTCTTAATGTTCTCTTTCCTCCATGTAATTGTCATTATAATCCGATGGAAACCCGAAATTCAACCATAATATCCATTAGATTCCATTCATTGCAAAAAACTAGGCAAATTTTGGGCACAATATGAAAATAAAAACTGGAACTACGCCTCAACACACTCCCTGGCCGAGAAAGTGCATTGTGACACAAGTACCTTCAATGTGACCTTCTATGCAACGCAGTTTCGATATTCGTGGGTGCGATGCCGTCATTTTGGGAAGAATTTACCCTAGGGCCGTAAAACCCTAAAAAATTTGCAAAGAATGGAAATGAAATGAATACCAAAGGGAAGAGGAGGTTCATGGTACTAACTCGGATCAAAACGGCGATGAAATCCATCCACATAAACGACCGCAATCAATGACCGAAGTTTGAGGGAAAATCGTGTTCAAAGTTCAAAATAAATAAAATTTATGGAATGGTAAAAGTTGAATATAAATATTTTTATAGTCATTTAATTGTTTTCTTGCTAAATTTATCGCTATGACTATAGTTTTATTATATTTTTATCATGAAATGTGTATTTTTAATCCATTTGATGTTGTTCTAATAGGAAATACAACTAATGAAATCGCATTAATTGTAGATTTATTTAAAGAATGACTCGACCACAAAGCATAATTTTTCTCCTCATTTTTCAAGCTTTGTTAAAAATGAAAAAGGATTTGAAGCACACTTTTATCTCTTCGTACCTTTGATAGTGAAAAGGAACTCGAGTCTTCTTTCACCTCTTTTCGTACTTCGATACGTAAAATATTGCCGAGCACTTGTCTTTTCAAGCTCGTTAAAGTAAATGAATTGATATCTAATTATATAAGTTTAACCTTTCCGAATGAGATAGATTATTTACTTAAAAGGAATAAATTTTGGTTAAACATGACCAAAGAGGTTCTCTCTATATTATTTTACACTTTTCTCGGGTCTCGAGGATAAATTTATGAAAAGTACTTTAGAGTTCTTTCCTTTTTCTTAATTTCAAATATGAAAGGATCGGGCTATCACTATCGTGAAGCTCGTTAAAACATAAAATAGTGACTCGCTTGTCGATCATGGAAAGAATCAAGTCATATTCATCACTAGACTCGTTAAATTATTAACAACGATACATTATTCGCCGAAGGGTTGAATTATAGATCAAGAAAATGTTATCCTCCTCAAGCTTGTTAAAAAATAAAGAGGTAATCGGGTCAACAAATGACCAGTGGAAAATTTGGGAAAAGTGAGCAAAGTTTCTTTTTTTGTAGCAAGTCTCTTTCAACATGACACTTCTTTCACTCCATGTCCATGACTATTTTGGGTTGTGTAATCATTCTGATTTGGTTCATTCATACCTATGGTTCATCATACTCACTTCGGTTCTGGGTCATCATGCTGGCACCTCATCATAGTGTCGCCAATATGTTCAAGAGAAAGTCATCTATAATAAAAACTCTTCCTTCGCAATACTCATAAACCTTTCATTTTCATGATCGTCATCCCCCGAAAATTGCTACATCAAGTCATACCCTTTGTCTCCGAAATTAGTAACTCCGTTTTGAAATAAGGTGACTTCCCGCTTCACAAAAAATCAATATCCAAGAAGTTCACTTAGAAAACATAAGATTCCGTACCATGAGGCTTGTTACAGCATTGAAAAGGTCCTCGCTTCGGTTCGGCTCGAAAGGATGGTTACGTTTCCGCATCAAATAATCTATTCATGCCTTACGAAATGTACCGTGCAGCATCTTGAGGGCCATCGACATTAATGGTGGTTCTCTCGCATTTGTTAACAACTCACATCATCAGTCGGTAATCAAACAATGTCTTCCATGTCCGACTCCAAATCATATATTCACATGGATGATTTCAGACTAAATGATCGAGAGTGAACGAGATAAGAAGACCTCGGATCTAGTTTCTAAATTTCTTCAAAATGCGATTTCGTGATTGTTGTACACATCAATCGTATGATGACCTTACATATGATTGTCATCCAAACATGGGCCTATATCTATAGGCATGTTCCATTTTGGGCAAGATTCCGATGAATACAACTTTCTGAATTATGTACATGTTATTAGATTGTTTTATGTCGAATATGGGAATGCCTACCTCAAAGAATTATGATCAAAGAGGATATATCAGTGATGTACTATTGTAATATTGATGCAAGTGACTACTCCGCTTTGTTTCAAAGCTCATCATAGTGTAAAGCATCTCAATCAAATGTGCTTATTATTTGGATCTCATGCTTTAGAGGGCAATTCTTATAGGTCAATTTGGGTAAAATTACCCCATTAACCCGGTTAACTAGACATCATCTCCAAGGACCAATGATCAAGGGTCTATAATTCCCTATCATTTCAAACTTGCTACATGCCCCAAGCCCAAGAAACAAGACAAATCAAGCAAGGCTTTCATCAAGCAAAGGTTTCCATGGTTTGAAGCTTATTATATAACATATGAGAGCTCACCAACGCAGCTCTAAGGGGCCTAAGTGAATTTCATATGCGGTGTAGCCCCATGCAAGGTCAAGCTTTTGCAAAGCACTTCCGACATTCACAGTGCGTTGGTCGTTGGGAGCGAAATTTCATTGTTTCGAATCTCCACTTGGCCGTTGTCTTCAGAAGAGTCTACATGTGTGTCGTTTCAGATCCAAGTGTCCATTTGACATCTACATGATCGGAAACATGTCTTGCCTATTATTGAAAGACATTGATCAGTAAAACTATCTACAGCTTCTCATCTATAAATTGAGCACATATCTAAGTGCTTGAAGAGGAAGAATTTCAGCAGAGAAATGCTAGAGAATTTTCAATTGAGAGCTAGATTTGTGTAGCTACTGCTAGAGATATTTATACTATGATGAGGCTTGGGAACGTTGTCAGAAGGTCACTTCAAATTAGTCACTAGGTTGTAACCTCTCCTTCTATCATCAATAAAGAGTACTGCTTATTTTTACCTATATGCATCCGTATTGGCTTTGATTTTCCATATTGCAAGATCTTGGCTGATGTGTATTTTGTGATTTACTGATTTCGCTTAACTAGCTTGAATAGATATCTATTATTGCATCTTCTATTTTTTCAAGAGCCTCTTTCTCGTAGGAAGCATTTAGCCCATAAACCACTTGAACTTGAAGCTGCACGTGTTTACGTATGGAACCATATTTGGAAGCAACTCAACAAGTAAGCCTCCAATCCTCTGTATCTATTATGAGTCGTGTGAAAAATATTCGTATAGTCTTTCACCCTACAGTTCTAGACTACACCTATCTAGGGAAGCATGATTTATTTGTAATTCGTACCGACCCAACAACAACCATCTCTTACTCTGATTCAAATAATATAGAGGATGAACATCCTACCATCTACTTGGGCAGCCATGTCCAAGATTATAATGATGATAATTCTCCACATTTTTATCTATCACTCAATATTCATAACAAATCGCTACATAATTTCCTATTATATTACTAAGTCTCTCACAATCTAATGCCTAAGAAAGTGATGGATGAACTAGGACTGGAAATCACTAAGTAATACTCATGATATTTAAGCACATTCAACTCTAAAAGGGTCAAGTGTTTAGGAGTGATCAAAGATTTGGTAATTTCTCTTACCTGCCTCCCCATGAAAAGTATAGTAATGGACATAGTGGTCAGGACATACCATCTAGATTTGGAATGCTTCTTTCCGTATCTTGGTCTAGAAAGTTGGGAGGCACTCTTTAGATGGATATGACCTACGCCACTATCCCCGTTTTTGGAGGAGAATTCGGGAGATTGTATATGGAAACAAAAATGGCTTATATCATAAGTGATCAAAAAAATCCATCAAATCATGCGTAAGAGAAGGGGTTAGGATCATCCATATTACACCTTGTTGCCGATGACAATGATTTTTAGCATGAAATTAAAACAAACAACATTTACATATCATAAATGAGAATAATTTAGAAGCAGTAGATCTAGAAATTATATTTTGATGGAGCCTCATCATCAACAGAGGGATCGTGGGCTGTGTTGTTCTGCTTCTCCCACCCAACATGTCGTGACTCTATCATACAATGAAAATTGTCAACAGTCAATAAGTTTGTTTGATGAGTATGAAGCACTTATTTTGGGTATGAAAGTAGCAAAATATTTGGGAGCTAAATAGTTGATTGTCTTTGGTGATTCAATTGGTGGTAACAGGTGAGATAATTATCATGAAAAATTCAAAATTAAAAAATTACAGAAATGAAGTTTAGATTTAATCAACATTACTTTTCAATGTTCAATTTATATTATGTTTCCGTGAGAAGAGAATGAAATGATGATTCATCGGCCATAGCTGCCGTAATTTTAAGGTTCCTCTTGATGTTAAAGAAACATATGATAAAATCATATTAAAATAGACCTTCCATCTTCACAATATCAAATAATGGCAAGTATTTGAAGATTATAAAGAAATTCAGAAATTATTGGAATGTGGAGGAATTTTCAGACATTCGCATTGATAATGAGAAAGACATAGTTGAAAGCCGTAACAACAAGCCATTCAAAAAGACTATAAATACTGAAAATACATTATTGATCTAAAAAAAAACTTCATTCCTAAAAGTCTAGTTCCTTTAAAGAGGCTGTTTGACAATAATGATGTCTTTAAAGTTTCGATAGTAAGACATATGAAGAGAGTACAAATTGGCCGCAATATTGGTAAAAAAAAATATCCTAGATATGCTAAATTTTCTAAATTTCTTCCTAAAAAAACTAGAGCTAAATAGAGTCAAGTTGTTGAAGCAATATGTAGGCATTTTTGCATGGTACTACAAGATTTGAAGACATATGATAGAAATATGGTTGAACATAAAATTCCTCTCAAAATGGAAGCAAATGAGCAGAATATAAGACATTTAAATCTCATGTTCCTATCATTGAAAAGGAAATCAGAAATATGTGGGAAGACAAAATAATTTCGACTTTAAGATTTTCTAATTGGGTAGCTAATATAGTCTCGATTCAAAGAAGAGGTGGTGAAATTAGAATTTGCATTGATTTTCGCAATTTGAGCCGTTGTTCGCCGAAGGATAATTATCCTTTACCCGAGATGGACCATATTTTATGTATGTAGTAGGATCAAAGAGGGCCGTCAACAATAGATGGTTTTTCTAGGCTACCAAATCTTTAGTTGATGAACAAGACAGGGAGAAGATAGATTTTACTGTTCCGAGAACTTTTATGTACAATAAGATGCCTTTCGATTTAATGAATGCAAGTGCAACATTTCAAATGGGTACGGATATTTCTACAGGGGAAAATGACCGATAATTAGGTCACATTTGGATGACATAACAAAAGATTTTCAAATTATGATGATGATTATTTAAAACATTTTCAGAAGTGTTTAATAATGTAGAAAATCTTAGTCGTCTTTAAACCCAAAGAAATCATGCTTTGTTGTTCAAGAAGGAAAACTATTGGGGCATATAGTGACAAAATGGCATTTGTATCGACTCGGGAGAGTTGAAGCTACTTGGGTTGGTTTACCAAGAACTAAGAAAGAGTTACGCTCATTTTTGGGTAAAACCATTTATATGCTTCGAACTTTAGAGAACTAATTAAACATATAAATGTCTTTATTAGGAATTATGCTTCTATGATCCATGAATTGTGCTTTGCTGAAAGAAAATCACATAAAATAATGGAACACGCGTTTTGAACCAACTGTGGTCTCCATCGTGACAAGAGATGAACCACACTGTTGGTTCGAAACGCGTCGAAAAATTTCTTTTATGTGATTTTTCATTAAAATTTTAAAAAACAATATAAATGTCTTGTTTAAGAAATAGTGTGGAGTCTATATGGCAAGATGAATCAAAATTTTTTTCTATAGCAATCAAATTTGCCTTGACCTTTTCCTCCTAGTGTTAATCAACCCTAATTTTGAGAAGGATTTTCTCGACTTTTCTATATGCTTATGAGGAAACTATTGCGATAGTTTTACTTCAAAAGAACAAAGAAGGTTTGGAGAAACCCATTTATTTTTTTTAGTCACAAGATCAAGGGATGTTGAGTTAGCACATCTTGATTGAAAAACATGACATATGCATTGGTAGCTTTAAAGTCTTTTCTGAAGCTTATGTTATGCATTCAAAAGTCATTTCTTTGTGCCAAATATTGTTGTCAAGGATGTATTGTTGCAACCGTATACAAACATGGTAGGAGGGGAAGATGGTTAACAACATTTTAGAATTTGACATTGAAATCAAACCTACTAACTTAATAAAGGGACATGACTTAGCTTGCTTGATGGCATAATCAAACCGCAAAGCCTAAATATGAACATGGAGGTAGTCAAGAAATAGATAAAGAAGGTATATCTCGATTATCCCTAAATATTTATTCCAATTGGTATATGATATAGTGTGACTTTTATTAAATCTCAGTTGTCCTCGAGAAATGGAAAATCAAAGAGAAGGGATTTATACTCAGACGTCGTTAAGTGTTGCATAATGGAACATCATCTTAACAGGAGTTTTGTTGAATATGTGTAGATGAAGCCGAGTCATAGCCTCTGAGGTCGTAAATACATGGAGGGGTGTGTGGTGTGTTGTTCAATCTTAGCATTAGCCACGGAGTAACAAAAGGATGGACAAGCTACGCATTAAGGTTTTATATCAAATGGCAAATATTTCGAAAAGTAGGTCGTGAAGAGATAAGGTATTCAAATTCGCATGCATTAAAGCCAATAGAGTGAATAAAGCAACGGGCGGAGTGTAAAATCATAAGTAAACAGGAGCTATAAAAGGTAACGGGGACGCAGCACTAAACATATGACTGATGTATTAAAAGGAGCCGCTGTTATGTATGAAAGCACGTGGGGAAAGTCCGAGGGGGTCGAGCAGCTGGGAAAGGACGAGACCCACACCCCCGCGGACTGGTGACACGTGCCATGGTGAAGACTTAACGCGGGAAGGGGATAGTAAGAACAGGCCACGAGATGTGATTACGTGGTGAAGCAAAGGTGGACCCGCACAGCGGGGAAAGCCATGTGTTAGTTCGGCGTAGGAAATCACGCGCGGTAAGAATTGGACAGCATATGTGGATAAAAGGTAAGGTAAAGTTCATTAGATCAACTGGTACTGAGACCCGTACCAGCCTTTAACCCGACACGAGGTGCGCACCTACACCTTGACATCCCCAATCCCCACGCGCCACGTGTCTCATTGTCAATGTCCTTACGACACTTGCCTTCTGTCATCCCACTCATCCGCCTTTTTAAATCGAACAGCCTGCTCTAGTAGTAACAAACTCCCGTATTTCTCTCCAGTAAAAAGACACAGGTTACTTTCTACGGCAAATACCAAGTAGGGAAGAGCGCCTGGTATACCCCAATCACTGTCAGGGTTCCCCGCGTCGCTTTCCTGAGCATTTTCACCCTCTGTTCAGGTATTCCATTCTCCATTTTCCCTCTATTTCCTTTCTCTTTCCGAAATTGTTAAAATGTCAGCCATGGGGAGAGGAACGCCCAAGAAGAACGAGCCTGAAACCCCCCAAGTCCGTGAGTCTAGGAACCCCCCAGGTTTTGAGCCCCTCTATGACTTGCAGTCTGGTATTTGCGACCCGAAATACCCTTTCGACATACGCAGTATCAAACCCCTACTGTTTGGCCGCCATTGCAAGAACGCAGACCGTTTCCGAGTTATCGTGTCTGGCTTCTACCACCAAATCACCCCCCAGGTCCATTCTTGTATTGATTTTATCACCTGGCTCAGAGATGCCTATGATGTACATCGGGGCACTTTCGTTTCTCCTCAGGGGAATAAAGTTTTTTCCCTTTCTCCCGATGTTATCAGACAGGCCCTCCGTTTCCCTGCCAGCGACACATATATCAGTTTCAAAGACGAAACCTTGACAACCCAGTTGAATAAACAGTCAAGGGAAGCCGGACGTGCCTTCATATCCTCCATAACCGTCGACCAGGCAACTTCCCTGCCTATATTAGAGCCGTTTTCACTGAGTCTGTTCGTCGAAGAGGTTTGACCCGTTCTGTCTCTCATCGCCGGCCTTTTGGGGATAGGGAGCCCGGAAGACATTTCTATGGTATGCATTCGCTTTTTATGGCTCATGTCACAGAATGGGGTTGTATTGGACATTCCTGGTTTCCTCTCCTCAACCATCTTAACCCAATTCCAAGAGCTCGCACAAGCCCGCCAGTTTCGCTTCTGCTCAATGGTGTTCTACCTCTTCTTGTTCCAGCATGCAGATAAGTTCGACCATTTGGGGTTAGACAGGGTCTATTCTGAGAATTCTCAACCCAGACCAGTCTCCTACTGGAATTTCTCCGTCCGTCATTTACCTAGGGGAGAGGGTTATGCGAACTTCATGAACACTTTCATGTCCATCGCCTACACCATCATTCACAACACACCTTCCCCTAGGGTTTTCCCAGAGATGAAACACTGGCTACAGGCTGGGAAATACCAGTGTACCGGAGATTGGTTCCTTTCTGAAGATTGCACTGAAATTCGGGTCTATGGAGCCGAAGTTGCTCCATACCGGTTGCCAGTTTTCCCCGTCCGACGAGTTTACGCCCTCGAGTACATCCGGCAAGCCCTCAAAGCCGACCAACTCCATTTTGTCCCTGCTAAGAAAGGCTACATCCTAAGGCTTCCTGTCCAAATCGGCCCCTTCGTGGTAAACTCTAGATATGCCCTCCCAATTTCTGAAAAAATGTTGCAAAACATGGACCTGACGTTGGGGCAAAGCTGGGCTTATGACCCACAAGAAATCATTTCAAATAAAATAAAAAGAAACAGGTCTACGCCCTACATACATGAGCCGAGGCCATTTATGGAGTGGAGGGCTAACCTCAAAATTTGGCCCATGTTTTCGCAGATGGAGACAGACTCGTCTGCTACAGGGGAAGAGGAGGAAGTGAATAGGGGCGCCGGTGAAGAAGAGGAAGGTACCTCAGGAGCAGCACCACCGCCCAAGAGGCAGAGGGTGGCCACCAGTGAAGCGAAAATCATAGGAGAAGGGAAATTACTGGAACCCTTCACGAAATATGGCGAATTCGATAGAGGCAAGGCGGGGATAATAGTGTTGAGGGACAATGTCGCCTCCTCCGATTACACAGAGGTCACGCAGGCCATCATTGAGCCCACCTCATCCAAGGCGAGCGAAAGGGAGCAGACGAACAAAGCAATCCGAGACAGATACAAGGCCGAATTAGGGAGGTACGTGGAAAAATACCATACCAGGCTCTCCGCCTCTATCAATGCGGATACTGAAAGCCTGGTACTGTCTATGGTAGAGGCCATCCTGGACCCAAATTCTGATGTTCTTAGTTATAAGGTGCTCGAATTTTCCATTGATATGCAGAAGGTACCGGTCAATGACATGTGCGACCTGTTCCAAACGGTTTGCGACATGATGAAGGATAAGCTATCGCAGCTCACCCTCGCATTAAGGAAGATAGAACAGAAATATGACCAGTTGAGGGCATCCTTTGTAGCGGAACAAGTTTCTTGCCGTGCCAACGCACACCAGGTGCGTGATCTCCAGGACCAAATCAAAAACTCAGATGAAGGAGGGAAGGGTGCACAAGCAGCACTTATAAGTAAGTTGCAGAAGGATATCGCATCCGCAAAGAGACAGGCTCGCATACCAGCTTCGCATCATGTGCAAACAACTGAATTGGTACAGGCGGAGGAAGAGAAAAAGGAGCTGTCTGCCAGGCTATTCAAGGAGAGGGAAGAGAAAGAAAAAATGGCTGAAAGGATCAGCGAATTACAGAACAGAGCAACAGAATTGCAAGCCAGGTGGGATTTGCACAACTGTCAGACGGCTGAAGCGTCAAGTGGAGCCAGCTCCTTGTCAGCACAACTGTCCACAGCCAGAGCTGAGATTGAAGTGCTGGAGAAACAAGCATCCACGGCCAGGCAAAAGATCGCAGAATTGGAGAGCTCCCTGGCCGAAAAAGCCAAAACAGTTGAGGGGCTACAGAGGGAAGTCAAGGAAGAGAAAAAGGTCATGGTGGAGCAGCACAAAACCATTGCTGACATGAAGAGTCAAGCAAAGGGGAACCTCACCCTTCTCGAGGCCAGAAGCATAATCTGGTCAGACATAATCACGGCGGTAACCGAGCAATGGGAGTTCTTGACAATGATAGGGGAGCTCAAGTCTACTATTCCTTATCTCAATAGAAAGTTGCAGGAGGCAGGGGGTGATCTGCCTAACAGAGCTCAACACGCTGAGGATTACATCTCATTCCTTTATGCACTAAGGGCAAACGACTTGGGGAAACATGGTATCTCCAGCCGATTTACAGAGGTCATCGAGTGTTAGAAGATCATCGATAAAGAGGAAGCCCGAGCAGCGGCTTCAAGGGCCCTTCAACGGGTGGTCGACAGTGTCGAACAGTTTGACGAGGTATGGGATGAGATCACCACAGCCGGACTCCCTTCCTGCTAGGAACCAACCACCCCTGCCATGCTTGTGCTTCTAGACCAATACACAGCGCGTTTGCAAATGGAAAGAGATCGGACTGACCTCCAGATGGGGAAAGCGACCCAGCTCAAAGCCAGTACAATTGTTACAGTCCTCAAAAAGGATTTTAATCTCCTTTACATGATCAGACACCGGCTTCCTACTGAGGCAGGTATTCACGCTCTAGGCAAAGCTTTTATCAAGGTGGAGAAGCTCTCAGCGATGCCCGAACCAACTTCCGAGAGTCAGCAGAGACTGACACAGTTTATGAGTCAGCATACTAGTTCCTCTGCAAACGTGCCTTCGCTCGAATCTGCAACGGCTTCCACTCAGCCTCGCCCGTGACCTTTCTGTTAACTCATGATATGGTCTAAACGGCCTATTTCACTTTCATTTGGTTTATTTCTTTTAAAGTTCCGAGTGGGTTGTTTTCCCCCCACTCTTGCATTTTACTTTTTACATCAAACATTTGTTTAAATTTCTGTTTTGAAAATGGCCTGGGGCCTGTTTACACATGATGGGAGTTTTGATTCCCCATCATGAAATTTTGTTGTTATGAGAATGACATCTAACAAATTTTGCCCATGCGAAGAAGATATTTTCCCGAAATGTCTTCTCGCTGAAAGGGGAGGAATCCTATATAAGGTATATCAAAGAAGAAAGAAAGGTTCCAAAGTTTTGGTGGAAATACTGTGTAGTGTTTTCTTGTTTAACATTTTGTGAAAGTCTCAATATGAATGCAAAGAGCCCGTAGGGCCTCAATGAAAAGAATTTTTGTTTCGGATAAGGATTCTGGTCTTGTCTCTTCATAGTGTGTTATTCTCTCTTGTGTGCTGTAGTGTTGTTATTCATTTTGCTTATATCCATATATCTGATATTACATTCTGGAATACGAGTAGCGGGCTGCTTTCTGTTATGAATTTATCCCTGAGGATACTTATTTCAGTAGCTTCTCGGCACTTTAAATATGGCTCAGATGTAATATGTCGTTCCATTTTCACCTAATCCGCATTTCTGCTATGTTGAATGTTATGAAGTATTATTTACGAACGTGGTTGCCATGTATGGATTCTTAATGTTTAAGCCCATCACATGCTAACGTATGTTTCTGAATATTGTCTTTATACCAATTAATATCTCCTCTTTTCTACATTCTCAGTAAATACTTTTATGCCATCTTTCTCTGTGAACTATTCGAGAATCCATCCCTTGCTACAAACGGACTGTCTTGAAATTGTCTTGTGCATTTATGTTGGGACTTAATATCTTGCTTATTCAGGATTGTCTCTTCAGCTTTAAGCTTCTCAAATATTGGATACCACTGAAATTTTAGTTTTCTCATTTGACAAGAAATAGTCCGAGAGCTTGGTTTGATGAGATCCTTCTCACCACATAATCATGTCTCTCTGCTGTATAAGATGTCCTAGGCACTGGTCTATGGCAACTCTAGGCTGTCTCTAGGAGTTACAACATCTTTTTGGTGCCGTTTCCATGGAATGAAGTTGAAGAAATTTAAATCCCTGGGCCTCGACAAAACCCATCCACTCTTCAGTTAGGTGAGCACGAAGAGTTGAGAGTTGTGCACCCCTCACCTTGGCGACTCCACATTCATATTACAGTTAAACCTGTTTGCAGTCCTGGCTCCCCGTAAGCCAAACCTAAGGTCAGATACATCTCAGTCAAGGACACCCTCTGTGTCTGACCCAGAGAGAATTCTACATAGAAGAGGCTGGAGGGAAAGGCAGTCAGTTCATACCGAAATTCCTGAATTCTCCCTTGAAAACTTTCCCTATCTTCAGTCCTCTTCTTCTCAAGTCGCCCAAATACAAGGCTCTAACCCTATTATAAGAGATACTGGTTACTATTCAGAGAGCCCACCTCGGGGAGTTGTCCATATCAAAGATGAAGCCGAGTCTAGTTACACTCCGCATTACTCTTTTCACCCTACCCCTCAAGTTGAAGAGGTCAAGGAAGTTACTGAAATATCTGCTGTTGACAGCCCGACATTCTCATCAACCCCCCAAGCTGCTGTTCACTACATCCCCATCATTATTCATACTTCACTTCCACCCTCCCCTCCACCACTCACAGCTCAGGCTCTCATTCTACCACCGCCTCCCCCAATGGCGAATATCCCTGGCTTCTTGCAAAACAGATACGCTCCTTTACAGCTACCTGTAGTACTAAATGACATGCCACAGGATTATTTAAAGATTCTACCCAGATTTAATGGTGAGAATGGCATTGAAGCACAGAAGCATGTCGAAATTTTCTGCTCCTTCGCAGAGAATTTCAATGTTGAGCATTTGGACGTAGTTCTAAGGTTGTTCGTTCAGTCCTTAGATGGGGAAGCCAGAAAATGGTTTAAAACCCTTGGAGTTAATTCCATCAACAGCTGGGAGGCTATGGAGGATGCTTTCATCAAAAAGTGGGGAGAAAGGAAGGATCACAGGGATGTCCTTACCGAGTTTAACACTCTGAAAAAGAAGCAAAATGAAGGGGTATCAGAGTTCATCAGAAGATTTAACAAATTGTACCTGAGCCTCCCAACTGAGATGAAGCCCCATCAGACCGCTGCCAAGGTCGTTTTTGTGGCAGCATTTGATTCTGAATTTGGTTTCTCACTGAGAGAGAGAAAGCCAGCCACTCTGGATGATGCACAGACAGATGCATTGGAAATAGAAGCAAACTTTGTCTCAACTGGCAAGTCCAAAGGGAAGCAAGAACATGATACTAAAAGAAGAGGCAAAGAAGAAGTATCCACTTCAAGCCAAGATAGAGATTCGGCAAATGACAAGATTGAAGAGATGAATAGAATGATCAAGAATCTCTCAAACAAATTGGTCAAGCTAGAGATGGAGGCCAAGAATTCACCCCCAAAGAACTTCCAGAATGCTCCAAACAGGGGATTCAATCCTCAATACAGGAAACCACCCTTGCAGATACTACAGAGGGGACAGAAGGAGCAACAAGACCAAGTACCACATCCTTTATACTTGGAAGGACAAATGGAGGCTTCTCCTGAAGATTCTGCCTATGAGCAAGATGAGGCATGCCCCGTCTTCTCATACAGTGATGACATAGAATGCCCTGTCCAAGAAAGTGAAGAAGGGGAGCTACAAGCTCACTCTAAAATAAAGAACAATGAGGATACCGAAGAGCCTGAGATCGACGAATACTGCAAACAGTTCGTTGACTTCATGCAAGCCCAGTTTAATAGAAAATATAACCTCAGGTCATCCAGAAAAAGAACCCGCACTCAAGATGAAGAGGAGGACACACCCCAAAGGTCAGCATCTGTACAGAAAGAGGCCAATACTCAAGAACCCCCAGAAAAAGGTAAGAGACCACTTAACCAGCCTTTGCAATCTGATATTCAAATGCCTTCGTCCTCACAAGTAGCTGTATCCCCTGATAATAAACCTCCAATAAAATAAGTTAATCCTCCTCTGTAAAGTAAAGAGTCAAAAGAAAAAGAAATGTCAATAGACAAGCCTTCATCTATCTTCTGTTTACAGAAAGAGCTTGAAAAAGTAAAAATACCAGTCCCTCTGTTTGAGTTATTGAAACAGCCTGCCTATCAGTCACAGGTCTCTTCCTTCATCTCCCCTCCTGATGTACCACACATTCCAGACAGTCTTAACCTGCAAGAAGAAAGACCTATGGTAGTGTTCGGTCCACACGTTGAAGAGTTAGATCCCTCCACCCCTCCCTTTTATGTGTCTTTAGTGATCCATGATCTATTGTTGCATAATTGTATGTTAGACTCAGGAGCGTCTCACAACCTCATGCCCCTATCTGTCATGGAGCAATTGGGACTCCAAATCAGTCGCCCATATAAAGACCTCTATTCTTTTGATTCCAAAAGAGTGAAATGTTTGGGAATGATTAAAGATCTAGCAGTTACTCTGTCTCAGATACCTGCCAAAAGTGTGGTAATGGATATCGTAGTGGCTGACATCCCAGCTCGCTTCGGTATGCTACTGTCAAGGTCTTGGGGGACCAGAATCGGAGGATCAATTAAGCTGGACCTGTCCTATGCCACTATCCCTGTCTTTGGTGGCCAAGAGAGGAGATTGTACCGAGAGACCAGATTTGTTAAAACAGTCACCAAGGCAGGTGATTCAGTTAATTCCCCAGTCTACAGCCGAGATGGGGATTTCTCTTGTTTGATGTTAGAAGAAGATCAGGAATATGCCCATGAGCCCTCATTCTGTCAGATAAAGACTGAATCATCAGTGCAGGACTATGGATCCGAAATCTGGACACTCCACTTTGATGGAGCAAATTCCAGGGAAGGAAATGGGGCTGGAGTGTTGCTTATTTCACCTATGGGTCAATGGGTCCCCTTGTCTTTCAAATTGGAATATGAGGCCACAAAAAATGTAGCTGAATATGAAGCACTCATATTGGGGTTGCAGACAGCAAGGAGTATGAAAATACAGAATCTAAAGGTGATGGGAGACTCTGAATTGGTGGTTAGACAAGTGAAAAACCAATGTCAAGCCAAACATCCTAGGCTGAAGGCCTATAGAAATGAAGTTTAGGATCTCGTAGAGAACTCTTTCTTGGCATTTAACATTCAATTCATGCCCCGAGAACAGAACAGAATGGCAGACTCTTTGGCCGTGGCTGCTAGTACCTTCCGCCCACCTCAGAACCCTCTTCTGAGATATGAAATCGAAGTAAGGTACCGGCCTTCAATCCCTGATAATTTCAAGCACTGGCAGGTCTTTGAAGACGAAGAGCAGGTGAAGAGGTTCCTAGAGACTGTTGGATAGTTTTCCAACCTAGAGATTGACAGTTGTGAGGAGGAGATTGGGGACATTCCAGGAGATAAGCTGGAAGAGAGGATAGCAGGTCACAGATTTCTGCAGTTGAAAGGGAATGTCATTCCCCGAGGGCTGGTACCTTTGGAAAGGCTGTTCAATAAAAACGATGTTCCTTTACAGCCAAATAAAGTGGTGGCGGAGGACCAGGTCGAAGACCTCAATCTGGGCACTAAAGAGGATCCAAAGATTGTGAAGCTGTCCAAGAAAGTCCCGGATGAATACAAAAAACTGTACCAAAAGTTATTCCAGGCCTACAAATATGTGTTTTCCTGGTCATATCAAGACCTGAAAACCTTTGATGTCAGTGTTATGCAGCATAAAATTCCACTGAAGGGAGATGCAAAACCCCATAAGCAAAAACTCAGACAGATTAATCCCCTGTTGTTGCCCTCGATTGAGCAAGAAATAAAGAAACTGCTGAAGGCTAAAATTATAGTGCCACTAAGATATTCTGAGTGGGTGGCCAATTTAGTCCCAGTGCGAAAGAAGAATGGCGAAATCAGGTTGTGTGTGGATTTCAAAAACCTGAACAAGGCGTCTCTAAAAGATAACTACCCACTACCAAAGATGGACCACATTCTGCAGAAGGTGGTAGGGGCCTCTAGAATGTCCATGATGGATGGGTTCTCGGGCTATAATCAAGTGGCTGTACTCCCGGAGGACCAGAAAAAGACTGCTTTCACCACGCCTTGGGGAACATTTATGTATGCTAGGATGCCATTCGGGCTGATTAATGCAGGGGCCACGTTTCAGAGAGCTATGGACATAACCTTTGTTGGAGAACAGGACAAGTTTCTGGTGGTGTACCTAGATGATATAACAGTCTTTTCTAAGGATGATGCCAAGCACATTCAGCATTTGTAGAGGACTTTTGAGAAATGCAGGAGGTATGGACTTTCCCTAAATCCTCAAAAATCTTTCTTTGCATTAGAAGAGGGTAAGCTCCTAGGACACATAGTAACTAAAGATGGGGTCAAAATTGATCCCAAAATGGTGGAAGCTATAAATGGTATCTCCCTCCCCAGGAATAAGAAGGAGGTCCAGGTATTCTTAGGGCGTATAGATTTTCTCAGAAGATTTATTCCTAACTATGCTGAAATAGTTAGACACATAACAGATATGTTAAAGAAGGATAATGAGGTGAAATGGGCACCAGAATCAAGGCAGGCCTTTGCCAGGATCAAGAATGCCTTTGCTGAGGCTCCCGTGCTGGCAAAGCCTGATTTCACTGAACCTTTTATGATTTTCTCTTTTGCATCACCTCACACGGTAGCAGGGGTTCTCTTACAGAAGAACGGAGGTGGGTATGAGCAACCCATTGCTTTCTTTAGTCAAGTACTTCATGACGCAGAGCTAAAATACAACATACTAGAGAAGCAGGCTTACGCCCTGGTAAAGTCTCTCAAGGTATTTCGCATGTACATTCTGTAGTCCCATGTTACTGCTTTCGTACCCACCGCAGCAGTTAAAGATATCCTCGTTTAGGGTGATAGTGAAGGCAGAATGGGCAGGTGGATTGCAAAGATATAGGAATACGATCTGGATATCAGACCCACCAAGTTAATTAAAGGACAGGGGCTAGCAAAGATTTTGTCAGAATCAAATCATCAAGCTTTGGGCATCCACTTATCCATGGTTGAAAATGAAGGGTCTGAGGAGCTGACAGGGAGACAAGAGGTGGAAATGGCCACTCAGAAAATACAGATGAAGTATCTTACTAGTCCTTGGTACAAAGAAATAGTTGAGTACCTCCTGACACTCAGCCGCCCACCCAGCTGTGATAAATCCAAATACAGGGCCTTGAGGCTGAAATCGCAAAAGTATGTAGTTGCCAATGGTCAGTTGTATTGGAGAGATCTTTCAAGCATACTGTTGTTGTGCCTCATAGAAGGTGAAGTGAAGAATATAATAACCGAATTCCATGAGGGAATTTGTGGAGGACATTATAGCTGGAGGAGCACAGCCCAGAAAATCCTGAAGGCTGGTTTTTACTGGCCTAAATTGTTTGGAGATGTCTTTGCTTGGGTCAGAGCATGTGACAAGTGCCATAAGTTTGCTGAGAAGCAGAAGTCAGCAGCCCTACCCCTAATTCCTGTGCACATTGATGAACCTTTCAAACATTTGGGAATTGACTTCATAGGTGAGATTCACCCACCCTCAAGTGGGAAGCACAAATGGATCTTGACTGCTACAGATTACTTCACGAAGTGGGTGGAGGCTATACCTGCACGAAACGCTACAGACATGGTGATCATTAAGTTCATGGAAGAAAACATTATCTCCAGGTTTGGATGTCCTACTAGAATAGTAACTGACAATGCCCAAGCTTTCAAATCTGCTAAATTTGTGAATTTTGGTCAGCAATATAACATCACTCTAGGCCACTCCACAGCTTACTACCCACAGGGAAATGGTTTGGCGGAATCATCAAACAAAACGCTGGTCAGAGCTCTAAAGAAGGCAATAAATGAAAACCAGAGGAACTGGGATTCCCAACTGAAGTTTGCTTTGTGGGCAAACAGGATAACCAGTAAAAGGGCTACTGGAAAATATCCTTATGAGCTAGTATACGGGTGGGCAGTTGTTTTCCCTATACAGTTAGCTTTACCTGTTGCTCGTTTCATGCAGGAGACTCAGGAAGAACCGGATGGTATGACCAGAAGAATCAATCAGCTGGTAGAACTCGAAGAAATGCGTAATCAGGTAAACCAGCGACTGGTGGAGTACCAAGAAAAGATGAAAGAGTTGTTTGATCAGCATACTAAGGATAGAAAGCTACAGGTGGGAGACTTAGTTCTCAGGTGGGATGTACGAAGGGCTGATAAAGGTAAGCATCGTAAATTTGACCCCCTTTGGTTCGGCCCCTTCAATATTACAGAGCAGGGAGGAAATAATACCTTTAAGTTGGAGAATTTGCAAGGAGATCTGTTGGAAGCCCCTGTAAATGGGCAGTTCCTCAAACCATATTTTCAATTCTGAAGCAGGCTGAAAAAGCCTGAATGTATTATATTGTACATTAGCTGCTGTTTTTGTTTTTCTTACCAAGTTATGCATGAGTCATGATGATCTGTCTAGGGGGAAGCCTCAAGAGCTGACAAAGTGGTGTTCAAAGAAGATACACAGGCGGTCTGCGTAGTTCTCGACACGTTCAGGGACAAACTTGTCGTCCCCAGGTGGAGCCAATGTTGTTCAATCTTTAGCATTAGCCACGGGAGTACAAAAGGATGGACAAGCTACGCATTAAGGTTTTATATCAAATGGCAAATATTCCGAAAAGTAGGCCGTGAAGAGATAAGGTAGTGAAATTCGCATGCATTAAAGCCAATAGAGTGAATAAAGCAACAGGAGGAGAGTAAAATCATAAGTAAACAGGAGGTATAAAAGGTAACGGGGACGCAGCGCTAAACATATGACTGATGTATTAAAAGGAGCCGCTGTTACGTACGAAAGCACGTGGGGAAAGTCCGAGGGGGTCGAGCAGTTGGGAAAGGATGAGACCCACACCCCCGTGTACTGGTGACACGTGGCATGGTGAAGACTTAACGTGGGAAGGGGATAGTAAGAACAGGCCGTGGGATGTGATTACGTGGCGAAGCAAAGGTGGACCCGCACAGCGGGGAAAGCAATGTGTTAGTTTGGCGTAGGAAATCACGTGCGGTAAGAATTGGACAGCATATGTGGATAAAAGGTAAGGTAAAGTTCATTAGATCAGCTGGTACTGAGACCCGTACCAGCCTTTAACCCGACACGAGGCGCGCACCTACACCTTGACATCCCCAATCCCCACGCGCCACGTGTCTCATTGTCAGTGTCCTTACGACACTTGCCTTCTGTCATCCCACTCATCCGCCTTTTTAACTCGAACAGCCTGCTCTAGTAGTAACAAAATCCCGTATTTCTCTCCAGTAAAAAGACACAGGTTACTTTCTACGGAAAATACCAAGTAGGGAAGAGCGCCTGGTATACCCCAATCACTGTCAGGGTTCCCCGCGTCGCTTTCCCGAGCATTTTCACCCTCTGTTCAGGTATTCCATTCTCCATTTTCCCTCTGTTTCCTTTCTCTTTTCAAAATTGTTAAAATGTCAGCCATGGGGAGAGGAACGCCCAAGAAGAACGAGCCTGAAACCCCCCAAGTCCGTGAGTCTAGGAACCCTCCAGGTTTTGAACCCCTCTATGACTTGCAGTTTGGTATTTGCGACCTGAAATACCCTTTCGACATACGCAGTATCAAACCCCTACTGTTTGGCCGCCATTTCAAGAACGCAGACCGTTTCCGAGTTATCGTGTCTGGCTTCTACCACCAAATCACCCCCCAGGTCCATTCTTGTATTGATTTTATCACCTGGCTCAGAGATGCCTATGATGTACATTGGGGCGCTTTCGTTTCTCCTCAGGGGAATAAAGTTTTTTCCCTTTCTCCCGATGTTATCAGACAGGCCCTCCGTTTCCCTTCCAGTGACACATATATCAGTTTCAAATACGAAACCTTGACAACCCAGTTCAATAAACAGTCAAGGGAAGCCCGCCGTGCCTTCATATCCTCCATAACCGTCGACCAGGCAACTTCCCTACCTACATTAGAGCCATTTTCACTGAGTCTGTTCGTCGAAGAGGTTCGACCCGTTCTGTCTCTCATCGCCGACCTTTTGGGGATAGGGAGCCCGAAAGACATTTCTATGGTATGCATTCGCTTTTTATGGCTCGTGTCACAGAATGGGGTTGTATTGGACATTCCTGGTTTCCTCTCCTCAACCATCCTAACCCAATTCCAAGAGCTCGCACAAGCCCGCCAGTTTCGCTTCTGCTCAATGGTGTTCTACCTCTTCTTGTTCCAGCATGCAGATAAGTTCGACCATTTGGGGTTAGACAGGGTCTATTCTGAGAATTCTCAACCCAGACCAGTCTTCGACTGGAATTTCTCCGTCCGTCATTTACCTAGGGGAGAGGGTTATGCGAACTTCGTGAACACTTTCATGTCCATCGCCTACACCATCATTCACGACACGCCTTCCCCTAGGGTTTTCCTAGAGATGAAACACTGGCTATAGGCTGGGAAATACCAGTGTACCGGAGATTGGTTCCTTTCTGAAGATTGCACTGAAATTCGGGTCTATGGAGCCGAAGTTGCTCCATACCGGTTGCCAGTTTTCCCCGTCCGACGAGTTTACGCCCTCGAGTACATCCGGCAAGCCCTCAAAGCCGACCAGCTCCATTTTGTCCCTGCTAAGAAAGGCTACATCCTAAGGCTTCCTGTCCAAATCGGCCCCTTCGTGGTAAACTCTAGATATGCCCACCCAATTGCTGAAAAAATGCTGCAAAACATGGACCTGACGTTCGGGCAAAGCTGGGCTTATGACCCACGAGAAATCATTTCAAATAAAAGAAAAAGAAACAGGTCTACGCCCTACATACATGAGCCAAGGCCATTTATGGAGTGGAGGGCTAACCTCGAAATTTGGCCCATGTTTTCGCAGATGGAGACAGACTCGTCTACTACAGGGGAAGAGGAGGAAGTGAACAGGGGCGCCGGTGAAGAAGAGGCAGGTACCTCAGGAGCAGCACCACCGCCCAAGAGGCAGAGGGTGGCCACCAATGAAGCGGAAATCATAGGAGAAGGGAAATTACTGGAACCCTTCATGAAATATGGCGAATTCGATAGAGGCAAGGCGGGGATAACAGTGTTGAGGGACAGTGTCGCCTCCTCCGATTACACAGAGGTCAAGCAGGCCATCATTGAGCCCACCTCATCCAAGGCGAGCGAAAGGGAGCAGACGAACAAAGCAATCCGAGACAGATACAAGGCCGAATTAGGGAGGTACGTGGAAAAATACCATACCAGGCTCTCCGCCTCTATCAATGAGGATACTGAAAGCCTGGTACTGTCTATGGCAGAGGCCATCCTGGACCCAAATTCTGATGTTCCTAGTTATAAGGTGCTCAAATTGGCCATTGATATGCAGAAGGTACCGGTCAATGACATGTGCGACCTGTTCCAAACGGTTTGCGACATGATGAAGGATAAGCTATCGCAGCTCACCCTCACATTAAGGAAGATAGAACAGAAATATGACCAGTTGAGGGCATCCTTTGTAGCGGAACAAGTTTCTTGCCATGCCAACGCACACCAGGTGCGTGATCTCCAGGACCAAATCAAAAACTCAGATGAAGGAGGGAAGGGTGCACAAGCAGCACTTATAAGTAAGTTGCAGAAGGATATCACATCCGCAAAGAGACAGGCTCGCATACCGGCTTCGCATCATGTGCAAACAGCTGAAATGGTACAGGCGGAGGAAGAGAAAAAGGAGCTGTCTGCCAGGCTATTCAAGGAGAGGGAAGAGAAAGAAAAAATGGCTGAAAGGATCAGCGAATTACAGAACAGAGCAACAGAATTGCAAGCCAGGTGGGATTCGCACAGCTGTCAGACGGCTGAAGCGTCAAGTGGAGCCAGCTCCTTATCAGCACAACTGTCCACAGCCAGAGCTGAGATTGAAGTGCTGGAGAAACAAGCATCCATGGCCAGGCAAAAGATCGCAGAATTGGAGAGCTCCCTGGCCGAAAAAGCCAGAACAGTTGAGGGGCTATAGAGGGAAGTCGAGGAAGAGAAAAAGGTCACGGCGGAGCAGCACAAAACCATTGCTGACATGAAGAGTTGAGCAAAGGGGAACCTCACCCTTCTCGAGGCCAGAATCATAATCTGGTCAGACATAATCACGGTGGTAACCGAGCAATGGGAGTTCTTGACAATGATATGGGAGCTCAAGTCTACTATTCCTTATCTCAATAGAAAGTTGCAGGAGGCAGGGGGTGATCTTCCTAACAGAGCTCAACACGCTGGGGATTACATCTCATTCCTTTATGCACTAAGGGAAAAAGACTTGGGGAAACATGGTATCTCCAGCCGATTTACAGAGGTCATCGAGTGTCAGAAGATCATCGATAAAGAGGAAGCCCGAGCAACGGCTTCAAGGGCCCTTCAACGGGTGGTCGACAGTGTCGAACAGTTTGACGAGGTATGGGATGATATCACCACAGCCAGACTCCCTTCCTGCTGGGAACCAACCGCCCCTGCCGTGCTTGTGCTTCTAGACCAATACACAGCGCGTTTGCAAATGGAAAGAGATCGGACTGACCTCCATATGGGGAAAGCGACCTAGCTCAAAGCCAGTACAATTTTTACAGTCCTCAAAAAGGATTTTAATCTCCTTTACATGATCAGACACCGGCTCCCTACTGAGGCAGGTATTCACGCTCTAGGCGAAGCTTTTATCAAGGTGGAGAAGCTCTCAGCGATGCCCAAACCAACTTCCGAGAGTCAGCAGAGACTGACACAGTTTATGAGTCAGCATACTAGTTCCTCCGCAAACGTGCCTCCGCCCGAATCTGCAACGGCTTCCACTCAGCCTCGCCCGTGACTTTTCTGTTAACTCATGATATGGTCTAAACGGCCTATTTCACTTTCATTTGGTTTATTTCTTTTAAAGTTCCGAGTGGGTTGTTTTCCCCCCACTCTTGCATTTTACTTTTTACATCAAACATTTGTTTAAATTTCTGTTTTGAAAATGGCCAGGGGCCTGTTTACACATGATGGGAGGCTTGATTCCCCATCATGAAATTTTTTTGTTATGAAAATGACATCTAACAAATTTTTCCCATGCGAAGAAGATATTTCCCCGAAATATCTTCTCGCTGAAATGGGAGGAATCCTATATAAGGTAGATCAAAGAAGAAAGAAGGGTTCCAAAATTTTGGAGGAAATACTATGTAGTGTCTTCTTGTTTAACATTTTGTGAAAGTCTCAATATGAAGCAAAGAGCCCGTAGGGCCTCAATGAAAAGAAGTTCTGTTTCGGATAAGGATTCTGGTCTTGTTTCTTCATAGTGTATTATTCTCTCTGGTATGCTGTAGTGTTGTTATTCGTTTTGCTTATATCCATATATCTGATATTACATTCTAGAATGCGAGTAGCTGGCTGCTTTACGTTATGAATTTATCCCTGTGGATACTTATTTCATTAGGTTCTCGGCACTTTAAATATGGCTCATGTATGTAACATGTCGTTCCATTTTCACCCCTATCCGCATTGCTTATGTTGAATGTTATAGCCATTATTTACGAACGTGGTTTCCATGTATGGATTCTTAATGTTTAAGCCCATCACATGCTAACGTATGTTTCTGAATATTGTCTTTATACCAATTAATATCTCCTCTTTTCTACATTCTCAGTAAATACTTTTATGCCATCTTTCTCTGTGAACTATTCGAGAATCCAACCCTTGCTACAAACGGACTGTCTTGAAATTGTCTTGTGCATTTATGTTGGGACTTAATATCTTGCTTATTCAGGATTGTCTCTTCAGCTTTAAGCTTCTGAAATATTGGATACCACTGAAATTTTAGTTTTCTCATTTGACAAGAAATAGTCTGAGAGCTTGGTTTGATGAGATCCTTCTCACCACATAATCATGTCTCTCTGCTGTATAAGATGTCCTAGGCACTGGTCTATAGCAACTCTAGGCTGTCTCTAGGAGTTACAACACACCAGATCATTCCTCCCCACTGGAAGATTTTGGACCTCAAAAGCTCATTTTCAGTCTATAAATAGATGAGGTTACAGTTCCCTCACCCTTCCAGTCTCTATCCACTTAGATTTGCTTGGACTTGTTTCTTTGAGATTTTCATGAAGGTACTTCACTTTCCCTTATTTTGGAGTCCTTGTATTTCTGTCAAAGATATTTAGAAAATTGCTAAAATACTTTCGAAGATATTTAGAAAAGAATTCTGCCCTTGAAGGAATATAAAATTCCCTCCTCGGTCTTCAATCAAAGGAAACTTATTCAATTTCAAGTTCACTTCACCTTGAACACTCTTGTCATAATGAAGCTTAGCATGTCTAGCCTTGCATTTGGCTCGGCTCTTTAGCAAATGTGATCACCATCGCCATGAACCATCCTTATTCAAAGCTAAATCATTATGAAACCCAAAAGATTATGTTTTAGAACCAATGTCCTCTTTTTCAAATATCCTTTTCATTTTCTTTTTGACTCCTGCATTCTTTAATGCTGGCATCTTGTTCACACCAATATTCAATAATGATGCATCCTAGTACAATTGCACTTCATGTTGTTTAACTATTTTGGGAGGCAACATGTTAGACTCTTGAACATCTTAACAGATGAATTAGAAACATCAATGAAATCATATTTCAAAATTTATTCATATCTTTGAAAGGCTTTAGATGCCTCAACATCTTTGTGCTTGAACATTAACAATGCAAAATTATGACTAGCATTAACAATCCTCTATATTTGCCCATCATTGACAAGAGATAAACTCAATTTCTTGCTATGTGCTTGTTTTCTAGGTAAATCCCCTCTGTGGACAGAGGTGATCCCTCTAGCCCTAGGGTGGGTCTAGAAACTACGGGAAAATACTGACATATACCTTCCTAGATTTTAAATGAAATTAAAAGCAAGGAAGATGACCTACCTCATTCTGATGTTATGTTGTCGTCTTCCGTCGAAGCTACTTGATCCGTCGCTCTTCTGTAGCTCAATACACACTGCTACCAATGTTTGATTACCTGTGCAGGCTGTCAAGACAACATGACAAGCGTAAAACCATGACAAACATAAAAACAATTACAACCTATCTAGTTGATCAAGGAATGCTAGAAATCTCATTATAAATATAAACAAGAGTGGAAGATAAACATCAGATGCATTTTATTATGATAAAGACAAGGGGAGTTTACAGCCAAGCCTTGATGTTGAGGCTCTCCTTCAGCAGGTCTGTATCCAAGCACGTTTGCAGCACCCTCATGAACAAAGGTCCAAGATCCCACTATGTTCTCAACACACACAAACAATCACACTTTGCACTATTCTCCCGAAGCTATGATTGCTTCTGCTCTATGCTAACTTTTCAACTAGAACATGTTCAACTAGCACATCAATGGAAGATGGCTATATTATTACACAACATTTTGTCGCCGTCCCTACAATCCCTCATCCCGTACATTGGAGGATTATTCCCGTGACCTGTGAACAATAAAATGTCCTGAAAACACATTCATGGCATCCTCTTGCATAAGGAAAAACATTATCCTGAAGAACATTTCCTCTGAAAAACCCTAAAAACATATGTTTTTTCCTTGGCACGACTAGCCAGTTCATCCCTCGCGCCAATGGGGGAAATACACACTAGAGGGCGCACCAGTTGGCTCTTTCTCCCTGTGTTTCACTCGCGCCAAGCTTATTAAGGGATGTTTTTTAAAAATAAATGGAGGAAGTTTGATTCTAACAAACTCCATAATGAGTCATCAAAATAAGTTGAGTGGTTTGGCTCCAGATCTCCATGTATAGGAAGTGGTTTTCCACCTCTCATGGAAGCTTCCCATGAGATAGGACCTATCCCATGATTATAGGGATCCCAACTTCCCTTCCTCCATCTATAAAAACCTGTCCTCTCCATTAACAAGCTAGCTAAACACTTTGAAGCTGAACATTGAGAAGGAAACTATAGCCAAGGAGAACCTCGTAAGGGAGAGAGCTTTGTCCAAATCCCCGATAGGCTTTGTTGAGACCCGCTCCACTGCAAGCCCCGCCGAAGGAATATCATAGCGTCAGAGCACTTGGTTGTAATATCCCTTTTTGTCATCTATAATATAAGCGACTCTGATTTTGGTTCCATTCGTGTGTTTACTCTTTTATGTAATGCAACGAATTACATCTTCTCTGACTGATATATAGTTATATGATTTGAATATTACGTTGTATGTCGTCGTTTCTCCACATGTGTACAAGTATCCGGACGTGTCAAATGGAAGGATTGTGATCTGTCAGGCTAAGGACAAGGAGCACTGCTTCTTTCTCGACAACAATAGCATGGGATTTAAGGTAGGCTACTTGTCGCGATCTTTGTCTTTTTTATAACTAGGAACCAATGTCATTGCGTGATTCGATTGTTGCTAGACCCAATCTAGGGCTAGTGGGATCGCCTCTGTCCACAAAGGGGATTTATCTCCTCAAAAATTTGGCGACTCCGCTGGGGAATCAGTGTGAGTTAGTCCTTCCTCCTTTTGGGTCGTTTTTGGCTTTTTTGATTGATTTATTTGTTTTTCTGGTTCATCTTCCCTGGTGTTAAAACCTTGTTCAGCCCCCAGAAGACCAGATCCAATCTCTGTTTGTCCATTTTCATCTTTTTTCTAGGGTAAACTCGATTGGAGTGGTTTTTCCCCTGACAGTGGCGCCAACTGGTGCTTGTTGCTAGTCAGGCCCCTGCACCAATGCCTTTTTGGTGTAGATTACAGCCGAACAAGTGTGCCAGCTCTGTTTGGTGTTAGGGTTTGCTTGCTTTTGGGCTCTCTGAGCTTGGAATTTGGTCCTGGTTCATTTTTTATGATTTCTTGAGTGCTTTGAAGTCATTTTTGACTATGTTTAGCCCCTGTCCTCCAGTTGTTTTCCTTTTTCCATCAATTTTTCATTCTAGCCCTAGGGCTTCTAGGTGCTTCAGTGTGCTGAGCCTCTCGTGGAAGTTTTGGGTCTTTTCTTGCCTGGTCAATTTTGTTTTTTCTTATTTTAATTCATCTTGCTGGATTCCATTGAATCATTGCGTTTATTGAGTGATTTCCTTCTCTTTCATTCAATCTCGCTTTGTATTACTCCAAGCCTAGATTACACGATTTGTTTGAGTCTCTTTCGAGATTCTTCTTTGCTCTGAGGGATTTTGTCATCAGTTTGAGTCTTGATTGTGTGCATTTGAAATGAGTGAACTTGCTTTGTTTTAGCTCTCTCTTTGTCATTTCTTGAATTGGTGTTTTCATTAGTTTTTCATTCATTTAGTGCATTTTCTCTAATATATTGAAAAATAAAAAAATAAAATCTTTTGCATTTTGATTGGCATAGTGAAAATTGAAAGCTCTTTCGCATTACTAGTGTTAAATAACTCTAGAGAGAAGTTTTCTAGTTTCATTAGCTTGCATTGAAAACAGTAATGGATTTTTTTGTGTGTTCATTTTGTTTTCATTTGAAAGCTATCAACTCTCCCGTAGATAGATCTTCATTGAACAAAATGATATTTTGTGGCATATAGGTCACATTTAGAGGTTTTATGAGATCCAACATTCAATAGGGCCTTGAAATTGAAACGTAAATTGAAGACCAACTTTAAAATTTACTGAATTAACCTAAGGAAACATTGAAACATTAACGGAACATATAGTAGTCTAAGGTAGAGACATGTTCTGGCGTCTTTAAGCCTAGCAGTTGTCGCTTGACATTTGGCTATAGACAATGCTAGTACGGACTTGTGTTCCCTGTACCGTCGCGTATATAAAGGGAGACCCCATTAGGTTGCAAATCCTTTATCCATAGGAAGTCGAGTCTGCCGCCTTTTACCCGTGATACACCGGACACAGCATTCGGGGAGATTACCTGCACGTACGTTAAGTCCTTTGTTGATTTCTCTTTCATTTTTACCAAGGTGTATATGGCAGTTCACGGATATCTGGTACACCCATTTACCTAGATTACCAAAGCAATCACTTTGATCTTTACTGACTCTTTTAACTGAAAATATCATCGATCTCTTGTCCTTTCAAGCTCGTGTCCAACCTGAAAGTGATAGAATCACCTTTTACTTGTTTTTCGACTCTTAAAATATGAAACAACAGAGTCTGGTTTCAGTGTCGTAAAAAATTAATTGCCCACAGAATATTCCTGGTTAGAATTTTTTTCCTTAGTGTTTTATTTCAAGGTCGTTTCCGATGGTAACTTCTCTGAAGTTTTCCAATCAAGGAGTTCCCTATGAAGGGAGTCTTAGTCCTTTTCCTGCTTTAGGATATATTGGTGCTCCTTATATGGCCATGTTATCCCTCCCTGGGTTAACTGTTGGGTTTCCTGTTTGGTTGTTTTCAACCTCTGTAGTCTCAAGTGTCCTGGCTACCATACCATCCACTCCTCCGCCTGAGCAACGTCATGTTGGTTCGAAGGTGGACCTCTCCCCTTCTTCGCCTGTTTCTTCGTCCTCATCTTCTACTTTGTGTGGTGAAATTTTGGATTCTAGTACCCAGGTGGCTAAGAAGAAGAAGACTAAGAAGAAGAAGTCAGATAAGCGAGAGGCTAATTCTAGAGTTGTTGCTTCTAAAACACCTGCTCTCGATGAACCTTCCAATCCTCCACGAAAATTTAAGTTTCCTTGCATGTTGTGCCAGGGAAACCATCTTCTTTGAGATTTCCCTGGCATTCCCAAGGTGCTCGAAGTGTGGTCCAACGGTCGTCCGCCATTTCCTTTGGCTTTCAGGAGTTAGGTTGGGGGCACGTCTTCAGCTAGTGCTGGTAAAGCTCCTAAGAGGCAAGGTAAGCTCACCAATCCCTATAAGTTATGTGAAGGGAATCATGCCATTCACCTTTGTTCGTATATGGATGAAGCCAAGAGAGTTTTTGAAAACTCGACTGTTTCTTCACCGTGCCTTTTGGCTGGTTACAAACAACTTTCTTTGAGTTCTTCACCAGTTGATTCAACGATCGGTCAAGAGTCATCCTTGCTTGATCCTGCTCCCTCGAAAGTTCACCATCATAAATCCATCCCTGACCAACCATTGGTCGTGGGATCGGTTGAGTTGGCCCTGTCTGTGGTGCACCAGGTCTTTTTCGTTGAGAGTGGACCTCACATCCCTTAGGTTCTTCTTATTTCTTCAGATTCCTCGGACTTGGAGAAAGATTCTCTTGTCCCTATATCTTAGGAAGCTACTCCTCCGCCTCCCATGATGGAGGTCCTGGAGGATACTCCTTCTGCCTCCATGATGGAGGCGGCGGAGGATGCTCCTTCTTCTCTCGTAACACCAGGGGAAGACCATCTCGATTTTATGGTAGCCCCTCCAAGTAGTTTGGTCGCTTCCTTCGATTGGGTTCGATTCACAGGTTATTGCCTTCCTTCTTATGTGCCCTTTGAGATCACGGTATAGGCCTCCCATCTGGTCATACCCAGCACCATTATAGATGAAGGTGCGTCTGTTAGTATTTTATCCTCAACTACTTGGCAAGCTTTCGGTTCGCCGTTGCTTGTGCCTGTTACGCAGAATCTGTTGGCGTTTAACAAAAGAACTAGTCAACCATTAGGGATCCTTCCGAAGTTGCCTATTACTTTGGGAGGGAAAACTGTCCATATGGACGTGATGTTTGTTCCTGGCCCCTTGGACTTTAATTTACTCTTGGGCCGCGATTATACTTATGCCATGGGAGCGCTTGTCTCCTCCCTCTTTCGTGTGATGTTTTTTCCGCACCAAGGTTGGATCGTGACCATTGATCAGCTTTCATTCTTTGGTCCTGGCATGACATCTAGTCCACCATCATCCCTTCTGGGTTTTTATCCACCGGTTATGTCATTCCCGCTGCATGTCAATTATGTGGCTACCTGTCCTGTGCCCGTATTCAGTGATAGTGTCGTTGTACATCGTGTGTTGGGGGCATTGGGTCCAGACTTCCAAGATGTTTTCCTTCCATCGGATGGGCAACTCTTGGAAGCCATGATTTCTTATTCATTATGATGAGTTGTCGTCGGAGCAGAGTTTGTTTTCTTGTGTCAAGCTCCTTAAAAAATGAAACAAGCTCGTCGGAGAAGAGTTCCTTTTCTTGTATCAAGCTCCTTAAAAAATGAAACAAGATCGTCAGAGCAGAGTTCATTTTCTTGTGTCAAGCTCATTAAAAAATGAAACAAGGTCTCTGGAGCAGAGTTCGTTTTCTTGTGTCAAGCTCCTTAAAAAATGAAACAAGGTGGTCCGAGCATAGTTCGTTTCCTTGTGTCAAGCTCCCTACAAAAAGACACAAGATGTCATGAGGATGGTTCGTTTTCTATGTCAACCTCATTAAAAAATGAATTAGGTCATGAGGATAGTTCTTTTAATGTGTCAACCTCGTTAAAACAATGAAACACATTCCCGTTCAATTTGAGTCTTTGATTAGATCTCGTAAAATCCAAGTCGCATATTTTTATTGATCTCGTAATTTGAACCTTCACTCCATCTGCCTTTCATATGGACTAAATCTTGGGGGGCATGTACCTCTAATTGAGTCACCATGCTGGAGGCATGCTTAGTTTTTCAAGCATAGTTTGTTTCCGTTTAAAGCTTGTGTAAAAATGAAACAGGTTTCAAGAATAGTTTATTAAAGTTTCAAGCTTGTGTAAAAATGAAACCGACTTCAAGCAAAGTTTCTTGATTTCAAGCTTGTGTAAAACTGAAACCATTCCCATTTTACCTCTTGTGATTTCCCTTTTATCAGCCTGTTTTGCCAGATGAACCTTGCTTTTCTCACTCCATCTTCACTATCTTCTTGGCCGATCATATGCCTTCACTTGGTTGTTTTACCCATTCCTGAGGAACCGCTGTGATGAGTGGTCTTGTTAGCCAGTCTCTTGACCTTTACTTGTTCTGAGCAGTTCCACCATTACCAGAACCAGTTGCTACCCTTTATACCACTCGTTCCTCCAGGTGGAGTCACCTTTCAGCTCTTTTCTGACTCTCTAAAACTGAAAATATTGCCAAGACACTTGTCATTTTGAACTCGTTAAATTGGCTACGAAACGATATCTACCCAGTATACATTTACCCCTTTTTCGGGCTGGGTTAGATTATTTACGAAAAAGGAATACCCTAGCCTATCGCAACTAGGAGGCTCTCTCAGACATATTTTTCTACCTTTTTGGATATGAGGGACTATCTATGAAAAGGTACTGCTGGAGTTTTCTTTTCCGCTGTCTTTTCATACTCTATAAACATGAAAAGATGTCGAGTTCTTCCTTTGTCAGACTCGTTAAAAACTTATGACATCAGACTCTTTCGTAATGACGTTACTCGAGCTCCTCCTTCCTAAGGCTTGTTAAATGTACTAGGTTGGATTTGTCCGAAGGAAAAACTTATATTGCAGGCATATGCTATCCCCTTCAAGATTGTTTTCAAAAATAATTGGGGTACTCACTAGAAATGGTGGGGGAAAATTGAACCAGTATCATAGTCATGTCGGCAGTATGTCGCTCTTGAACATGGCACTTGTCTGCATTTGTGTCAGGTTGGGGACTTCTCATCTCATTATCTTCTTGCCTTCATGGGTTTGGGTAATCTCTTTTCACTGCTCATCTGCTCTTTGCCACGTCACCATGACCTCAGATCCTTTGATGTCAAATACTGCCAAATCCAGTGTCGTGTCGCTGATATGTTCAAGAGAAGTTGGCCTCTGCATTTTTCAACCACCCTGTGATTCTCTGATGGTCTTGAGTCACAAACAACATGTTCCTCTGTCTTGTGTCGATGACATGGGAAACACTATGGCCCACCTTCGATCAAGGTCACTTCCTGTTGACTTCAGCTCATTATCCAGGAAGCTAATCTAAAGACTCCCTTCATGTACCTTGGAGCCTGCATGCCTCAATGGCAGGTTCTTCGCATTCGATGCAAGGTTTTCATCATTGACCTTCGATCAGATGATTCTGCGGGTTTTCAACGCCAGACCACTATTCACATTTTGTGGTTTGTACCTCTTGTACCTTGAGATCCATCGTCATTATTGGTGATTTATCTCGCGTCTGTTAACAGTCTTCCTTTTTGGCTGGTAAATAGGCGATGCTATTGCATGTTCAACTTCAGCTCACTTATTCGCATGCTCGGACTTGTACTCTGTTCGGGTTGAGATGGAGTGCAAGACCCTGGATTTTGTCTGATAAACATCCAGGCTGCGGATTATTTGTGGATTATCATGACTGATTGCATGACTCATTTTATTGGATGGTTGTGACCACACCTGAGTCTACTTGTTGATATTTCTTTGCTGGATGGTTGCGTCCATACCTTGGATCCTGATTATTGTACACTCTATTATGGATGGTTGCGCCCATACCACATATCATGTATCAAAGATATCAGTTGTATTTGTAGTTGCAGGTCTTCCGATGACAGTGTTTTCAGTTGGATGCATTCTCATAAATAATTTCACCCCTCCCTCTCTCTCAGACCTCATGCTTTAGGGGACATCTATTACACATCATTTTTTCAGCGTCCCTGCAATCCCTCGTCCTGTACATTGGAGGACTATTCCTGTGACTTGTGAACAATAAAATGTCCTGAAAACACCTTCATGGCATCCTCCTGCATAAGGAAAAACATTGTCCTGAAGAACATTTCCTCTGAAAAACCATAAAAACAGATGTTTTTTCCATTGCGCGACTAGCCAGTTCATCCCTCGCGCCAATGGGGGAAATACACACTAGAGGGCGCACCAGTTGGTGCTCTGTCCTGGTGTTTCACTCATGCCAAGCTTATTAAGGGATGTTTAAAAAAAATAAATGGCAGAAGTTTGATTCTAACAAACTCCAGAATGAATCATCAAAATAAGTTGAGTGGTTTGGCTCCGGATCTCCATGTATAGGAAGTGGTTTTCCACCTCTCATGGAAGCTTTCCATGAGATAGGACCTATCCCATGATTATAGGGATCCAAACTTCCCTTCCTCCATCTATAAAAACCTGCCCTCTCCATTAACAAGCTAGCTGAATGCTTGGAAGCTGAACATTGAGAAGGAAACTATAGCCAAGGAGAACCTCGTAAGGGAGAGATCTTTGTCCAAATCCCCAACAGGCTTCGTTGAGACACACTCCGCTACAAGCCCCACCGAAGGAAGATCATAGCATCAGAGCACTTGGTTTTAATATCCCTTTTTGTCATCTATAATATAAGCGACTCTAATTTTGGTTCCATTCGTGTGTTTACTCTTTTATGTAATGAAACGAATTATATCTTCTCTGACTGATATATAGTTATATGCTTTGAATATTACGTTGTATGTCATATTTTCTCCGCATGTGTACAAGTATTCGGACGTGTCAAACGGAAGGATTGTGATCTGTCAAGCTAAGGATGAGGAGCGCCGCTTCTTCCTCGACAAAAACATCGTGGGATTTAAGGTAGGCTACTTGTCGTGATCTTTGTCTTTCTTATAACTAGGAACCATCGTCATTGCGTGATTCGGTTGTTGCTAGACCTAATCTAGGGCTAGTGGGATCGCCTCTGTCCACAGAGGGGATTTACCTCCTCAAGATATATTTATAGAGGAGAGGAGGAGTTTGGGATCCCTACAATAGTGGAAGGGAGGCCTTATCCCTTGGGAGGTTTCCCCATAAGGTGGAAACAAGAGGCCAAAGAAGGGAGGCCATGGTTATTCAGTTGAACCATTCCCTATGACTCATCGATGAAGTCGTTGTGATCGAAACTTCGCCTCTATTTTTAAAAAACTTTCCATAAACAGATTGGCACGAGTGCTTAACTGGGATAGAGCGCCAACTAGCGCGGGCTCAGTGTTAATTTTCCATCTCGGCACGGGAGTGTAACTGGCTACTCATGCCAAGGCAAAAACATTTGTTTTTAGTGGTCTTCTCAAGAAATGGTCAACAGCGGGAATGTTTTCCTCATGGCAAGGGATGCAATGATGGTATTTTCAAGGCATGACACTACTTATTGGTCACAGAAATTACCCTCCAATGTGCGAGATGGGGATTGCAGGGACAGTGACAAATTACTGTGTAATAGATTCCCCCTAAAGTATGAAGTCCGAACATGAGTGAGGGGTGAAATTCTTTACAAGTACGTGCAAGGAACCAGACGGTGATGTCGGGAGACCTGAAAATCAAGCATAGATACATATACATAACTAAAATCTCATGAATCCATGAATCCATGGTATAGTCACATCTATCCATCAAGAAAAGGATCCTTGGCATGGACGCAACCATCCGAATGAAGGGATCATATGAAATAGATCCACGGCATGGGCGCAGCCATCTGTCTAAGGAATCATGTATATAATCATGAATGACTCATCACTCATCGCAACTTGGACTTTTGTGATCGAAGCCCAGGGTCTTGCGCTTCAACACCACCCAATCAAAGTACAAATTCCAACATGTGAATTGACATGTTGAAGTCGAGCATGCTAGAAGATCACTTGATTACCGGTCAATTATGTGAACCATTAACAAGCATGAGAGAAACCACCCATAATTTCAATGGCTCTCAAGGTACTACTAGTACAATCCACAGATGTGAATAGTGATATGAAGTCGAACACCCGTGAAATCACCCAATTGAAGGCCAATGATGTGAACCTGTCGTCAAATGCGAAGAACTTGCCATTAAGGCATGCAAGCTCTAAGGTACCAGAAAGGAGTCTCTAGATCAACTTCCTGGATAATGAGCTGAAGTCGACAGGAAGTGATCTATTGAAGGAGGGTCATAATGAATCCCAAATCATTGACACGAAACAAAGAAGGTAATATGAGTGTGAATCAAGACTGAAACAGAGGATCAAGGAATGTATAAACTACAGAAGGATTTTCTCTTGAACATATCGGTGACACAACTCTGGAATTTGGCAGCATTTGTCTCAAATAGGATCATAGGTCATGTTGACAAATTCGGTAATCGAATGAGAGGAAAATGGATTTCCCAAACCCATGGAGGCAAAGTGACAGAATGAGGATATCCCAACCCGACAAGAACTGTAGACAAGTGTCATGTTCAAGAGTGACATACTGCCGACACAACTGATGAATAACTTCCATTTTCCCCCACCATTTCTGGCGAGTACCTCTTTATTTTTACACAATATTGAAGAGGATAGCATATGCTTGTCATATAAGTTTTTCCTTTGGACAAATCCAACCTAGTACATTTTACGAGCCCTAGGAAGGAGGAGCTCGAGTAACGTCATAACGACAGAGTCCGATGTCATCAGTTTTACCGAGTCTAACAAAGGGATAAATCGACATCTTTTCATATTTATAGAGTTTGAAAAGACATCAGAAAAGAAAAATCCAACAGTCCCTTTTCATAAATAGTCTTAGAGATCTGAAAAGGTAGAAAACTATGTCTGAGAGAACCTCTTAGTCGCGATCGGCTAAGGTATTCCTTTTTCGTAAATAATCTATCCCAGCCTTAAAAAGGGGTAAACTTATACTGGGTAGATATCGTTTCGCATCCAATTTAACGAGTTCAAAAGGACAAGCATCTCGGCAATCTTTTAAATTTTAGAGAGTCAGAAAAGAGCTGAAAGGTGACTCTACCTAGAGGAACGAGTGGTATAAAGGGTAGCAACTGGTTCTGGTAATGGTGGAACTACTGAGAACAAGTAAAGGTCAAGAGGCTTGCTAACAAGACCACTCATTGCATCAGTTCCTCAAGATTGGGTAAAACAATCAAGTGAAGGCATATGATCGGCCAACAATATGGGGACGTTGGAATGAGAAAACCAAGGTTTATCTGGAAAAATAGGCTGATAAAATGGCAATCACAAGAGGTAAAATGGGAAAGGTTTCATTTTTACACAAGCTTGAAATCAGGAAACTCTGCTTGAAGTTGGTTTCATTTTTACACAAGCTTGAAACAAAGATAAACTATGCTTGAAACTGGTTTCATTTTTACACAAGCTTGAAACAGAAACAAACTATGCTTGAAAAAGTAAGCATGCCCCCAGCATGGTGACTCAATTCGAGGTATATGCCCCCCAAGCTTCAATCCATATGAAAGGTAGATGGAGTGAAGGTTCAAATTACGAGATCAAGAGAAAGACTCGACTGGGGTTTTACGAGATCTAATCAAAGACTCGAATTGAAAAGGAAAGTGTTTCATTGTTTTAACGAGGTTGACACATTAAAAGAACTATCCTCAGGACACCTTGTTTCATTTTTCAAGGAGCTTGACACAATAAAACGAACTCTACTCTGACGAGCTTGTTTCATTTTTTAAGGAGCTTGACACAAGAAAACAAACTCTTCTCCGAAGACCTTGTTTCATTTTTTAAGGAGCTTGACACAAGAAAATGAACTGTGCTCCGACCAGCTTGTTTCATTTTTTAAGGAGCTTGACACAAGAAAAATAACCCTGCTCTGATGAGCTTGTTTCATTTTTTAATTAGCTTGACACAAGAAAATGAATTGTGCTCCGTGGACCTTGTTTCATTTTTTAAGGAGCTTGACACAAGAAAATGAACTATGCTCCGATAGACCTTGTTTCATTGTTTAAGGAGCTTGAAACAAGAAAACAAACCTTGCTTTGACAAATCTCATCATAATGAATAAGAATGCATAGCTTCCAAGTGTTTCCCGTCCAATGGAAGGAAAACATCTTGGAAGTCTAGACCTAATGCCCCCAGCACACGATGTACAACGGCACTATCACTGAATACGGGCACAGGACAGGTAGCCACATAATTGACATGCAGCGGGGATGACACAACCGGTGGATAAAGATCTGGAAGGGATGATGGTGGAATAGATTCCATATTCAGACCAAATAATGCAAGCTAATCAATAGTCACGATCTGACCTTGGTGCGGAAAACACATCACACGAAAGAGGGAGGAGACAAGCGCTCCCATGGCATAAGTATAATCGTGACCCAGGAGTAAATTAAATTCCAAGGGGCCAGGAACAACCATCACGTCCATATGGGTAGTTTTCCCTCCCAAAGTAACAGACAACTTCGGAAGGATCCCTAAAGGTTGACTAGTTCTTCTGTTAAACGCCAACAGATTCTGTGTAACAGGCACAAGCAGTGGAAAACTGAAAGCTTTCCAAGTAGTTGAGGATAAAATACTAATAGACGCGCCTTCATCTATAATGGTGCTGGGTATGACCAGATGGGAGGCCTATACCGTGATCTCAAAGGGCACATAAGAAGGAAGGCGATAACCTGCGAATCGACCCCAATCGAAGGAAGTGACCAAACTACTTGGAGGGGGTACCATCAGACTGAGATGGTTTTCCCCTGGTGTTACGGGAGAAGAAGGAGTAGCCTATGTCACCTCCATCATTGAGGCAGAAGGAGGATTCTTAGGGATCTCCATCATGGGAGGTGGAGGAGTAGCTTCTTGAGATATAAGAACAGGAGAATATTTCTCCAAGTCCGAGGAATCTGAAGAAACAAGAAGAACCTAAGGGATGTGAGATCCACTCTCAACGGAAAAGACCTGGTGCACCGCAGACGGGGCCAGCTCAACTGATCCCACGACCAATGGTTGGTCAGGGATGGATTCATGATGGTGAATTTTCGGGGGAGCGGGATCAAGAAAGGATGACTCTTGACTGATCATTGAATCAACTAGTGAAGGACTCAAAGAAAGATGTTTGTAACTAGCCGGAGGGCATGGTGCTGAAACAGTCGAGTTTTCCAAAACTCTCTTGGCTTCATCCATATACGGAAAAAGGTGAATGGCATGATGCCCTTCACATAACTTACAGGGATTGGTGAGCTTACCCTGAATCTTAGGAGCTTTACCAGTGCTAGCTAAAGATGTGCCCCCAACTTGACTATTGGAATCCAAAGGCAATGGTGGACGACCATTGGACCATACTTCGAGCACCTTGGGAATTCCAGGGAAATCTCGAAGAAGATGGTTTCCCTAGCACAACATGTAATGGAACTTAAATTTCCGCAAAGGGTTGGAAGATTCATCAAGAGCAGGTGTTTTAGAAGAAACAGCTTTAGAATTAGCCTCTCGCTTCTCTGACTTCTTCTTCTTAATCTTCTTCTTCTTCTTCTTAGCCACCTGGGTACTAGAATCCAAACTTTCACCAGGAAAAGTAGGAGATGAGGACGAAGAAACAGGTGAAGAAGGGAGAGGTCCAACTTCGAATCAATATGGTGTGCTCAGGTGGAGGAGTGGATGGTATGGTAGCCGGAACACTTGAGACTACAGAGGTTAAAAAAAACCAAACAGGAAACCCAACAACTAACCCAGGGAGGGATAACGTGGCCATATAAGGAGGACCAGCATTCCCAAAATCAGGAAAAGGACCAGGATTCCCTTCGGAGGGGATTCCTTGGTTGGTAAACTATGGAAACGTTGCCATTGGAAACAACCTTGAAACACAATACTAAGGAAGATAACTTTAACCAGGAATATTTCGTGGGTAGTTAATTTTTTAAGACATTGAAACAAAACTTTGTCGTTTCATATTTTAAGAGTCGAGAAATAGGCAAAAGGTGACTCTATCACTTTCAGGTTGAAACGAGCATGAAAGGACAAGTGCTCGATGATCTCTTCTCTTTTTAAGGAGTCACAAAAATATCAAAGTGACTACTCAGGTACTCTAAGCAAGAGGGTGTACCAAGTTTCCGTGAACTTCCATATACACCTTTGTGATCAACTGAAAGAGAAATGACCAAGGACTTGGCGTACGTGTAGGTAGTCTCCCCGAATGTTGTTTTTGGTGTATCACGGTTACAAGGTGGTAGACTCGACATCCTATGGATAAAAGGATTGCAACCTAGAGGGGTCTCCCTTTATATACATGACGGTACGGGGATCACAAGTCTGTACTAGCGCTGTCTGAAGCCAGATGTCTAGTGACAGCTACTAGGCTTTAAGACGCCGGAACATGTCTCTAGCCTAGACCACTAAAAATGTTTCGTTACGTTTCAATGCTTCCTTAGGTTAATTAAATAAATTTTAAAGTTGAATCTTGAATTATGTCTCGGTTTCAAGGCCCTACCGCATGTCATCTGACAATCTCCTATGTGCAGCTATATGAGAAAATAAATATTTCAATTCGATGAATGCTATCTAGTTAAGGGAAGAGTCTCAAACAATGATGCAACATATAGTAATACTGCAAACGGAACTTTTTCCAAACTAGATGACTTTCACTATCCAAAAGTAATCTAAAACATTCAACGATGCAAATTATGCAATGTAATCTATGCAAAATTATCTTTTTGAAAACTATGCAATTGTAATCTATGCACAATTTCTTTTTTCTTTTCAAAGAATGAGAATGCACTCAATGCATTTTTCGATGAAATGAGAATCTACTTAATGCATGCTTTTAATGAAAGAGAATGCACTCAATGCGATCATTAGTTTTCAATCATTAAACAATGTAATCTAAGTTCAATGATAAATCTCAAAAAATACTTTTCAATGCAATGTGATCTAATGCATCTTAAAGAAAAGAAAACTTTGAAACGAAAACTAAATTTATGCAAATCTTCTTAATGAAGGATGAATGCAAAAGGAATGCAAACAAACACTAAGAATGCAATCGTTGTTTTAAACACTTTGTAACGAAATTCCTCAAAAGGCTACAAGGAATATGAGGTCAAGCACAAAAAGGAGTTCCAAAGCATGAGCTCAAAACAAGGCATTCATTCCCTTTTACATCAAGCAATCAAAGAAAGAAGACTTTTTAGTTGAACAATGAGTAATGTAATCTATGCTCACAAGTGAAAAAGTAAAGGGGAGAATGTGTAAATCATACAGAGAAAAAGACCGGAAGGGAAAGACACATTGGTGGAGGAATTAGGGAAAATTCCTCAATTTTTCACTCACCCTGAAATTGGCATGACTTTTGTGGGTGAAACTAGTGCCAACTGGCGTGACTTGCTCACTAAAAACTAGTGCCAATGGCCAATTGGCGCGGGTTTCTAACTGAAAACTAGTGCCAATCGGTGCGACTATCAAAAAAATAAAAGCGATAATGCCTGAACAGGAAAAAAAATAATAATTTCTCCCATCCAAGACCAGACTCACCACTTCAAGAAAAAACTAAAAGATCGTAATGATGAAAAACATAGGAACAAACAGGGAAATGGTCATTCGACTAAATCCGTCGAATGAATAAGACCTCAAAGAGTGAAAAACTCAAAGGAAACTCTCCAGTGGAGTCACCAATTTTTTGGAGAGGTAAATCCCCTCTACGGACAGAGGAGATCCCACTAGCCCAAGAGTGGCTCTAGAAACAAACAAAGCACGCTACGATATCGACTCCTAGTTACAAAAGATAAAGCTACGATAGATAGCCTACCTCAAGTCCTACGTTGCTGTCGTCGGAGAAGAAGTGTTGCTTCCCGTTCCTATATTGACAGATCACAATCCTTTCTCTCACCGCATTCGAACACTTGTACACATGCAGAGAAGAAACGATGGCATACAATGTAACAATTCAAACATGTAACTATCAATCAGTCGGAAATGATCGAACTAAATTGCATTACACAGATAAGAAATACAACAGTGGAACCAATAACGTAGTCGAGCATATATTAAAATGTGAAATAAATATTACAACCAAGTTTCGACGTCATGTTCTTCCTTTGGCAGGGCTTCCAGCAGAGCGTGTCTCACAAAGCTTGTCAGGAATTTGGACAAGGCTCTCTCTCTTACGGGGTTCTCCTTAGCTCTGCTTTCAATAGTTGCTCAACTATAGTTTTCTTCCCAAATGTTCAGCTTCCAAGCGTTTAGCTAGCTTGTAAAGGGAGAAGGTAGGCTTTTATAAAGGGAGGAAGGGAGGTTAGGATCCCTATAATCATGGGATGGAGTCCTATCTCTTAGGAAGGTTCCATGAGAGGTGGAAAACCACTTCCTAAACAAGGAGATTTGGAGCCAAACAACTTAACTTCTTTCTGATGATTCATTCTGAAGTTGTTAGAATCAAACTTTTGCCATTTATTTTTTAAAAAAATTCCTTAATAGGCTTGGTGCGAATGAAACACAGGGACAGAGTGCCAGCTGGTGCACCCACTATGGTGTACTTTCCCCATTGGCGCGAGGGATGAACTGGCTACCCGCGCCAATGCCAAAACATGGGTTTTTAGGGTTTTCTAGAGGAAATGTTCTTGAGGAGAATCCTTGTCCTTATGTAGAAGGATACCATCAAGGTGTTTTCAGGATATTTTACTGTTCACAAGTCATGGGAATAGTCCTCCAATGTACGGGACGAGGGATTGCAGGGACGGCGACAAAATGTTGTGTAACAATGCTCTAAGAAATGTACTCAATCCCATTCTTGAACAAATGATATTTATTCTCATGGTGATGAAAAATGGCTCTCATATCATATAGATATGGGCTTCCCAAAACAATACCACATATATCAAGCGGAACTACATCAAGTTAAACCTCATCAAGAAAGTTTGTAGTGATTGTAAATCTAAGTATACATTTCCTTGTCACTTGAAATTTTGCATTCTCACATACCCAACCTAAAGGATAAGGTTTAGGATGAGGAATGATTTTTAAATTCAACTTCTTGAAGATGTATTTAGAGATAACGTTTTCTTGTGAACCACTATCAAACAATGGATCTATGTTGGTATGTTTTGAAATAACTCTAATGTGGAAAAACTCAATTCTTGTTTTTTCATGTTGAGTTTCATTGAGACTATTGGAAGAACTAGCACTTGCAATGCCCATATTTTTCAATCCCATGGTTGTGATTTGTGTCTCATCTCCAAAATCTAATCCAAAATCTTGTTGTCTAGTTGCAACAACCTTTTCTTTCTCCTTTTTTTTACAAATTTTTGGGTCTCATCTCAGGATGAAGTTTCCAACAATGATCTTCATCATGGCCCTATTTGGAACATTGTTTGCATGTGAGTTTTTCTTTCTCCATATTTATGGAATCATTATTCTTCCCTTTTCCTTTGAAGGGGTTGATGTAGAAGATGATGATGGTGAAGGTGAGGGTGAAGATGGAGGTGAAGAAAAAGGTGGAGTTAAAGGTGGTTTGTCACCATTCCTTCCATTCCCTTTTGGAGGCTTCTATCCATTTCCTCTATCTCCTTTTGGAGGCTTGGAGCTCTCACCTTGAAACCTTGAATTCCTCTCCTCATAGAGAAATTTCACCATCTATGTCATGTCAAAGAATTCATTTCTAAAAGATATCTCATACACTGAAATATTTCTAGGCTCTCCTTCATGTTCCATGACTGGTGAGGCTTTTGGTGAAACTTGAGGTGAAACTGGTGGTGGAGATTGTGGCAAATGTTCTCTCCTTGACCTATCTTGAGGACTTACTACCACAAGCTTTCCTTCTCCTCTTTTGAGCTTCAATCATGTAAGCATTAGAAACAATTGCAACAAAATAAACCTAAAAAAAAACAAATAACCAAATAACGTAAGCTTTGATGCCAAACTAATTTGTAAATGTGACTCAAAGGGTTTTTATGAAATTTGCAAGCAAAATTTTTAGGGTTTTTATGAAATTATGTCAATTACATTAACACATAAAAGATGTTTTTTATCTCAGTTTTGTAGAAATAAAAGAGACAAAAATACCATAACAACGAACACAAGACAATAGATGATGAAGGATTTCACCCCTCTCGGGCTACATCCACTGTTCTAGCTTCCAATGTTGGGCCTCTTCCATTATGCTAAAAATAATTATTTTAAATCAAGTTAGTGCTTAAAATGAAAAAAACAATGTCTACAGTGGCTCCAAAATAGTAAAAAACCCATAGTTTGGCTCTTTCTGCACTCCAAAAGGTCAAAATTTGACTAAGTTATGCTCCAAAGAAGTTTTCATGCTAAGTGTCCTCCAATTCGCACCCACTTGCTATCCATCCTACAAAATCTGCAATTTTCGGCCACATGGTGTGACAAATTTCCCCATGCCAACGAGATTCCCGCCTGTTTGGGTGCAATTTTTCGAACCATTAAATTGTCTATGTCGCCCCACGAACTGATAAAAATGGGCCACATTGTGCACTATGGGTCATTGATCACAATTGGTTTGAACCACTCCCACCAAGAAGGTTGACCCACCTGTAACTGTGGTAGGTTGGTGTGGTCAGGTTAACATACCCCGCGGGTTACTTGACTCTGCTCAGAACTGGAGTTGGTGCTTGGTTGGGTTAACACCCACCATGGTTAAAATTCAAATATGTGCGCAAATACCATGACCAAACCCCACTTCGTTACCAAGGTTTCACATAGGTTTAGGTTCATTCTTTCCAGTTCAAACTCCGCATACATATAACTTAACCACCCTCCATAACTGCTGGCATGTGTTGTTGTGGTTTGTTGACTTTAGACTATTGGTTGTAACATTATGTTGACACCCACATAACATATAACATGTGGTTGTCATGTGGTTTGACATTATAATATAGTTCGGTGATATGATAAAGTTTTGACATAAAATATAAATTTTGGGGCTAGCATTAACATCACCCCCTTATCTGCTCCAACTATGGTATTGTGGCCATGGAGTGAACTTGGGGCCAAGGGTTAACCCTGACCCTAACCCCCTAATGAACTTTGACTAATTTTAAATATGCTTTTCCCACTATGGTTTATAATCACTACTGGCAGTGTAGTGGTTGAGCACTGCACTGCCACCCTGGAGGTCTGATGTTCGAATCCCATAGAGGGCCGATCTGGCCATAAACCAAAATTTTGCACCATTAAGTGGAGGCCACGTGGCTGCCACCAATTGGAGTATGTGGCTCTCCCTAATTGGTCCAACATTCAACCAATGAAATTACACCAACCACGAACCATTAAGAAGATAACACTTTTCAACAAATCACTCGCCTATAAAAATCACAATCATGCCTAGTCATTTCCTATTCAGCATATATACTGTTGACTTGGCATCCCTAGAACCCAAAATTTTAAAATTTTAGTTGTTTTCCAAATCAATCTGTAATATTCCCAAATGGGGAATGCAGCAATACAATGTAGATTTGCAGGAAAATAATGCAGTTCATCAAAGACAAAGTAGGAGGCCAATATGGAGACCTTTTAAATATATTTACAACATCAAAATAGATGTACAAGATGGCCCATGAGATGCATAATAGGAAATACAAGTCTCCAATAGAAGAAAATCCTAAAAAAGAGGTGTTGCAACCATATATTAAGACTGGAAATAGATTGACAATGTTATTTTATTAGGCTGAAACAACTGTAGATTACACTTTATATCTAGAGAAAATAAGTGCATGAAAAGTCAAATCTATAACAGATCCATACACTATATAGGCTCTCCTTCAGAATCCCCTTGGGATTTTCAGCATTACACCATGTACAACTTGTAGATTTGAGTTTGAAGACTGCAAATTTGCAGAAATATTCAGATCTTGAACTGGATTTGATCTGATATGAAACAAGAGAATGATCCCTCCAATGGATCTTCAAAGTGAAGGGCAGATCCCCAACACTTGAAAATGAACTCTCCAGATGGTGTGCCAAAAGACCCTGCAACAACACCTATAGGAATAACGCAAATATGGAAGTAAAACTATGTTGTAGGGTTTAGAATATGGTTGGCCACATGCCAAGATCTGAAAATGGTGCTCCAATCATCCAATACTCTCTTTCCAATGGAATAGAAGTATCCTCCATTGAAAAGGAGCACTGAAATGGCCTAGATATGAAGAGAACTAGCATCCACTTGTTGCAGCTTGCAAAGACAACCAAACCCTCAACAAGATCTATGTTGTAGTTGAAAGAAGTAGCTTGGCGTTCATCCAAATAGTGGACAATAAAATGCAAACTCTCCCAAGATCTACTCAATGGGAAGAGGTGGGATTCCCGACTAGGAACACCTAATGATAAACACCATTATTCTCAGCTAAAAAGCAAGAGAATGATATATGTCTAAATAGACAATATATTAAGAAAATATGATAAACATCAACAACCTTCTCATGTTGTCATCCTCTTCCTTTTATAAGTTAAGAGCTTGTGAACCCTAAACCACTTCCAATGAGATCACTCCTTTCACACAAATAATATCCATCTAAAACTGCGTTGTGCTTCATTGATGGCCACTCCTCCAAGACAACATTGTAGATTTGGTCAAGGTTGACCTAGTCAAAATGTCCAGCCTCTTTTCACACCTAAAGGTGCTTAATTTAGCAACCAAGATTTAGCCTTTTTACATTTGGCATTGATTTATTCATGATTTAGGAGTATTATGGACCTCCTTTACAATTTTATTCTTTAAACAAGGAAATAAAAAAAAATTGAATATTCCAATTAGCTTAGGACTAATTGGGAATATTACAGTCCTCCCCTCCCAAATGTTGCTTGTCCTCAAGCAACTGATAAGGTGAGTGTTGCAACTTTTCTCCTTCTCCATTGGTGACACCAACATGTGAGATAAGCTTCCTCCATAAGCTAACTGTTCACCAATCCATCCCTCCATTAATTGTTCCTCCAAATTTCTCATGAGATGCAAATAGTCCATCCCATAAGGAGACAAAAGTTCAATTGAAACAAACATGGTTTGCCCAATGTTCTCCCTGAAACATGTAGCATAAGGTACATGGAGAGTTTCCATCCCATAGGGCACATGCATACCTTCCCTCCTTCCTTCATACATCCCCATAAAAAGTACAAGTACATCATCAATGTAGGGGATCAAAACAACATATATACAAACAATTTTTTTTGCATATGGAGGTGGGTCATAGTCCCACATGTGGAACCAGTGCAGTGCATCTCCTACCTGCATCAGATCAAGATGTGGTAAGTGGTTCCCCCACCACTTACTTGCTTCCCATGTCATCTCACTATGGCTGAAAGTGTGAGATATATTTGGTGCCTTAGGAATGCACCCATCCTGAAACAAGATCTCCCTTTGTCCTCCAAGGGAGTGGCTATATTCAGAATTTTTTTTGGCCCAAAGTTGGCCATGAAGTTTATAAGGTACAACACTCCTTCTTGGATTCATGCCCTGCATAAACAAGGTGAAAGAATGCAAACAATAATCAAATGAAATAGTATTTTCATGAGCATATTTTTCACCAAAATTTATCCTCAAATAAATTGAGTGGTGCATAGATTTGTCCCCTTCCTCAAAAAGAGAAAGAGATGGCTGAGTTAACTCCTCCATAGAGTTATGTTTTTTCCCCATCTCCACATGGTATATGCATCTTTGAAAATGCTTATATAATTCTCCTTCAAGGCCCTTCCAAGTGTAGCTCCTTATGATGATATTGTAGAATTTCATGGAGTATGTATGGATGAAACATAACTCTTTATATGCCCTTTGTAGCAACTTCTCCTTGGGCTTGGAGGTTCTAGACAAGAATATCCTACCATGATAATAGATGACTCCTTCTTGGAATAAGTATCCCTCTTCATGCAGCTGGTCATCAAGTATCATGCAAGTGTGAAGATCCTTGGAATAATCCAACAACAGTTGGAATTTCCAATATGGATCTAAATTCCCCAACAATGACAGTGCTGATGATATATCATCTGAGATGTCTATCATGTATATGATCTCCTCCTTGACATCTCTCATGCCAAAGGTATAATTTGGAATTTCATTCCTTCCATTCTTCTCCTCCTTGACATCTCCCATGCCAAAGGTATATGATGGAAGGTTTCTATTCCCTCCTTGTTGCCCTTCTTGCATATGCACATGCTCAAATGAAGATGGAAGTTTTTGGAAGTTAGTCTCCCATCGAAGGCTATCATCTATCCAAAACCCCCTTGTTCTTTCAAAATTATGCATGTGAGGCCATCATCTTCTATCATGTATGGAAGATTTCTCTCCAAGTGAGATTATCTTCTGAGTCTTCATAGCCAAGGACTGCCCTCCTTGCCTCATATTGGTGTCTTTCTTCATTCTTGCAACATCTTCTCTCAACGCAATATGAGATGAGAGAGTGGAAAATGGTGATATGGGGAAAATATTTACCTCCTCCTTGAGCTCCCCCAACACTCGCAGCGCTGTATTATGGTCTTCTAATGCTCCCTTCCTTCTTGGATCTATGAATGGAGCATCAAGGTGTGAGGCATATTTCACCAAATATGAATCAGGTGGTCTCCCAGGTGGTTTACCACAAGATAATGATGTCTCATGGATCATCCTCATGTGCATAATAGATGGGATCATCATATCCCTGCTTACACTGTGCAAATCCATCTCTGTTTTATGTGTGGAAGTTTTATGATAATGGGGTATCACTCTTAAGGATGCAAGGGTGATTCTAATTGGAGAAATCGCTCCATCCTCTCCTCCATGTAATAGCGGATCATCTCCTGCCATGTCAGCGTTGTGATCCCTCCTTTGTTTTTTCTCATTGCCTATCAACATAGACACATGTTGCTCATGATCTTCATATGTAAGATCCTTTGGGACTTCTTGCAAAGATGCAAGAGTTTCTCTAGTTGAAGAAATTACTTCATCTCCATCTCCAAATAGAAGTAGATCTCCTCCTGCTATTACAACGCTGGAGGATCTTCCAAGATCTTCCTCTTCCTTCTCCTCATCAATGGAGAATACCTCATCATTAAGAGATCCTTTGACTTGATCTCCTTTTGAAAAGGGAATCCTCATGTCATCTTCTTGAGAAGAAATTTCTTGCTGAAGTGGGGCCTTTGCCCTTGGAAAAGCATGTTGCAGATCTTTAAACCCCTCATCAATGTCCTGAAATGGAGTTGGCTTCATGGATTCTTCCAACTCATGAAAAGGTTATGATTTCTTGGGTTTGGTTTTCTCACCCAAGGAAGTTTCAGATTGTTTCAAATAAAATATTTTCACTAACATCCTAGTAAACTTTGCGTAAGTAGATATATTTGCAGTATTCAACGAAGAATATTCAAATAACCACCAGGCATAAGCCTTACCTTCAAGATGCAGCGCTGCTACTTTAATGTATTCTTCTTCTGACACTTGATGCAGCTGGAAATATGTGTCTAGCTTCCTTACCCAAGACTTGGTTGTGCTCTTAGGTGACCCATCAAAAGTAGGTAGAAAGAATCTACCCAAAGTGTGCTGCATGCACCCTCTTCTTCTATTGTAGTTGTTGGGTCTTCTCTCTTCTTTAAGTTGACAAAACCCTTGGAAGCTTAGATGCTCCTTGAATCTTCTAGACTGATATTAATATTCTTGGAGATAGTCACCAAGAGTCTCCTCCTTTGGTGTTTCTCCTTCTGCTTCTCCTCTTGCCAAGAATGTAGGCATGCTACAGCGTTGTAGATCTTATTGTGTGGTTGAATGCTCACACACATAATATGAGGAACTGGGGCTTTCTTCATGTGAAATTATTCTTGAGGGATCTTCGTGTCTTTCCCTCCTCATTCCCTTGATTTCTCTTTTTAGCTCATGCATAGTTTGGAAAAGAGTTTTTGAGAACTCCTCCCCTTTCATTCTTCCAAATAAAGGGGTTTTACCATTGTTTTTTTTTCATCTGTGTAATAAAAATTCTTATGTATTTCCTTTAGATACCTCTTCTCTCTGTTAGTAAGAGGCCCTTATTCTTCAAAAGACATATTGGCTTCTTAGAAAGCACAGGTTTTTCCAAGATGATGCTTTGATTCCATTGTAATATTCCCAAATAGGGAATGCAACAATACAATGTAGATTTGCAGGAAAATAACACAGTTCATAAAAGAAAAAGCAGGAGGCCAATATGGAAACCTTTCAAATGTATTTACAACAGAAAAATAGATGTACAAGATGGCCCATGAGATGCATAACAGGAAATACAAGTCTCCAATAGAATAAAATCCTCAAAAAGAGGTGTTGCAGCCATATATTAAGACTAGAAATAGCTTGACAACGTTATTTTATTAGGTTGCAAAAGATGTAGATTAAAATTTAGATCGAGAGAAAATAAGTGCATGAAAATTCAGATCTATAACATATCCATACACTATATAGGCTCTCCTTCAGAATCCCCTTGGGGTTTTCAACATTACACCATGTACAACTTGTAGATTTGAGTTTTAAGACTGAAGATCTACAAAAATATTCAGATATGGAAGTGGATCTGATATGATATGAAACAAGAGAATGATCCCTCCAATGGATCTCCAAAGTGAAGGGCAGATCCCCAACACTTGAAAACCAACTCTTTAGATGGTGTGCCAAAAGATCCTGCAACAACACCTACAGGAATAATGCAGATATGGAAGTAAAACTACTTTTTAGGGTTTAGAATATGGTTGGCCACATGCCAAGATTTGAAAATGGTGCTCCAATCATCCAATACTCTCTTGCCAATGGAATAGAAGTCTCCTCCACTGAAAAGGAGCACTGAAATGGCCTAGATCTGAAGAGATCTAGCCTCCACTTGTTGTAGCTTTTAAAGACAACCAAACCCTCAACAGGATATGCATTGTAGTTGAAAGAAGTAGCTTGGCCTTCAGCCAGATAGTGGACAATACAATGCAAAATCTTCCAAGAGCTACTCAATGGGAAGAGGTGGGATTCCCGACCAAGAACACCTAATGCTAAACAACATTATTCTTAGATAAAAATAAAGAGAATGATATATTTCTATCTAGATAATATATTAAGAAAATATGATAAACATCGACAACCTTCTCGTTCTGCCATCCTCTTCCTTTTATAAGTTAAGAGCTTGCAAACCCTAAACCACTTCCAATGAGATCACTCCTTTCACATAAAGCATCTCCATCTAAAAATGCGTTGTGCCTCATTGATGGCCACTCCTCCAAGACAGTGTTGTAGATTTGGTCAAGGTTGACCCAGTTAAAATGTCCAACCCCTTTTCACACCTAAAGGTGCTTAATTTAGTAGCCAAGATTTATCCTTTTTACATTTGGCATTGATTTATTCATGATTTAGGAGTATTATGGGCCTCCTTTACAATTTTATTCTTTAAACAAGGAAATAAAACAAAATTTAATATTCCAATTAGCTTAGGACTAATTGGGAATATTACACGATCAGAATTCGATATCAGGAGCATACGATATCGGTTTTGAGTTAAATGAGTTGCATTGGATTCAGGGAGACGAGATCTTCGCGTTGGCACTAGTTGCGAGCCATTTCCAGCACTTTGAAATTTGAGAGTTTTACTGATCCACCATATCAGTTAAGGGTTCAATATCCAAACCATCTCAAGAGAAATATCAAGCACTATCCAGGATTCCCTCATCCCTTATGTATAAAAATTGGATAAATCGAAAGATATCTATGAAAAGTAGGTAGAATTTTTTTCTGTAAGAATTATTGGAGAATTTATATGATTAAGAATTGAATTATACAAAATGAAGGTATCTAAGGATGAAGGGGAAACCTCATACCTTATGAGGTTATCTCAAATAAGAGATCAACTACAATAATTAGGAGAAATAATGTCTAATAAATTACCATTATTGTGCTCAATGCACTACCTGGTGAATGGGGAAACTTTGTATCAAATATCTATGGAAAGAAGGAAGCCGCTCCATTTAGTGTACTTTGGTAATTATGTAAGATTTAAGAAACTAGGTTGAAGGCAAAGATCGATGTTGGATCAAGTGAAAAAACTCAAGGATATGCAACTATGGCCAACAAGAAAGGAAAGTTTGGAAAGTTTTATCCTCGAAAAAATAAGAAGCTTTACATGTCAAAGATCCAATGCTATGAATGCAATGAATATGAGAAATTTAAGAGGAATTTTCCTAAAATCAATAAGGATAACAAGAAAAGAAAAGATAGAAATGATGCTTATATCACTGAATAAATAGAAGAACCTGAAAAGAATAATTCAAAGAAGGACGAAGTGGAAGACCTTTATTATGACTGAAATATAATCCTTCACTCCAAAGTTGAAGTCTATATAACACAATCATTATGATAGAAATGATGTAGCTCATGGTATCTTCATTTAAAGCATGAAAAAACAATTGAAATAGTAGTATATATGGTTGGAAAAAGTCATCTAGCAAGAAAAAATATAAAATAAGTCATCACAAATCATCATGATTTGAAAGGAGCATTTGCAGAATGGGGATAATCAAGATCCTCCACTAGAATCTTTATAAGAAGGTTCACCTCTACTTAGAAGAAGCAAGTGCCTCACAGATAGTAAACATTCCACCTTGTGTGGGATCCACTAGTAAGGTATAATGATGAATATGTGAAACATGTTGAGTTGGTTGAAGTACTTTCATCTTCAAGCAAGGAAAGGAAGTTGCTAGAAAGAAGTCTAGATGACCAATAGAAGGAAAAGGTATGTATGTATTTGATAGATAGTCATGTCATCATATAGTTACAGATAACATGGTTGAATGCTCTATCTCATTAGCATCATTAGAGAAATTTCTAGGTCTAAAATAGGCCTCCTAAGGAATATTATAAAGTAATAGTGGAAATAATAAAATAAGATTAGATTACATCACCAAATTATAGAGGGAAAAGAGGAAAAACTACTTTTTAAACTTGTATTTTCAACTTATCTCCCTACGGTTTTACTCAAATTTCGAGTTGGAGAAATCATTGGATGCAAAATTTAATTCCTCATCCAAGGAGTACCCATGTTGCATACTTTCGACTAACCTCGCTACACGAAAAATGGGGAAAAATGAAAAAATGCGTTTGCAATCACATTTTTCATGTATTTTCCATTTTTCGTGTAGAAGGGTTCATCAAAATTATGAATCATGGGTAATCCTTGGATGAGGAATTAAAATTTTCACCCAACGAGTGCTCCCGCTCAAACTTGAGTAAAACCGTAGAGAGATAAGTTGAAAATACTAGTTGAAAAACTACTTTTTTTTACTTTTTTTTAATATTTTTACCCTTTTACTCCAAAAATGGTGAATCATCCTCCATGGTTGACATCATCATCTTGAATCCTATTTGTTCTTATAAAGTTGATTTTGGTTGTACATTTTTTTTTAGGCCCATTTTAGACCTCAAAATTTCCCTAATTGATCGAAGAAGAAGGGTCTCTTCCATTACAATGATGCGTGAAGGCATGTAGACAATGTGCCTTGAAATCTTCTACATATTGATAAGATGAAATCAACATAATATGACCTCATATGAAATATGAGGCAGTTGAAAATCATGGTTCCTATGTTGAAAGAAGCATGTAAAGAGGATCCAAGGGGAAGCTATATGTGAAAAAAATGAAATAATAGTTTGTGGGAAAATGAAATAAGATAAGTGATAAACATATGATAACTAGAAATATTAGCTATGACATATCCATGGAGAAGGTATGAAGACCCTGATATGTTAGAAAAGGAGAACCTTGGAAATGTTGTCTTGGATATGAATTCATATGGTTTGCAAAAAGATGTTGATGTTGCAAAAAGATGATGTCATTACGAAATACCGTCGTAAAGAGGTAACTTTGATTTAATATTCATTTTAATTTATGAGAAATAATTTGGTTGGGTTGAAACATGGTTATCAAAAGAAGGTTGTAGAAGTCACCTATAACCAGTACTCATGTGATTGGATGAAATATCTTGAAATAAACATGACTTGGAAGAGGTAGCTATATGAAGGTGTTGAAAGTGTTTGTCCTACCGACATTCAAGGGGTCTCCCCGATATGCAGTCTCAATTAGACCTCACGTCGTTTGGGATAGGATCCCCATCTGGAATATTCCCCAGTTATTGTTTACTTAAATATCTTCCTTGGCTTTAGTTGTTAGCAAGAGAGATAATCACATATGTTCCTTCAAAATCCAAGCTACTGTGCTTGGTGAATGTTTGATGTAGGTGAATCAAAGTTCTTCTACTTCAGAGTGAAAGAAGGTGAGCCTCTAAGAGAGAGGTAATAGCACCACCCTAACAAATACACACGTAAACAATATTGTTTCATATAACATCTAGCGGAATAGTCCATAGAGATGTGAAAATCATTACAAACATTAAAACATGTTCTTAATAATATAATAACTAAAATAACCAAAATAGTTCAACTAACTTAGTACTGGTGAAAGAAAACACAAATCATAAACATTCACAAAATATTCTTACAAAAATTCATAAGCCATGTATGAAAAGTGCTTGTTGTCAGGATTCAATTATTAAGTAAAAGTACCAAGATGCATGAATACAACAAACATCACTTGCTCCAACAGTGGAGCATTGGAGCCACTACTTGCTCCCCAAAATTACGAACTTGTCTCTCTAATGCCTTATGTGAGAAGCCAAGATTAAAATTCATTTCCATGAGAAACGAGGATATATTTATAACTTGAGGAGTGACCTTTCATATCCTCATGACTCTTGACTTTCTAATTTCTAGTGACCTTTGGAATTCTACAACCTTTGAAGTTCCAAATGACTTTTGGAATTACATGTGACTTTTGGTATTACATGTCCTTTGAACTTCCATGACTGTTGAGTTTACTTATGACTCTTGGACTTATGCTTGTTTGTCTTATACAATGATTACAAAGATACATTTTGTCTTCGACATCATCATATCATGAAACTTGACACGTCACTATCTTGGATGACTGGGACTGACATGACTGATGACATGGACTTCCTTTGGTAGAGACATAGTTGCCACTGTGTCTGTTCTTTATTATCACATGTTGTTAGTTATTCCGCCCTCCAAAGGGTCTTCAATATTAGAGTCTTCATGGTTCTTTGATCATCAATTTTGAGGGGTTTTCTTGGTTCTTCTTGTGCTTCCTTTGTTCATCCTCTTTGCCTCATATTATTTGTGTGTGTTCACCATATGGTCCCTATAATACCTATTTCTGCAATCACTCATCATGAACAACTTTGAGTCTAAAAATATCCTACTCTACCATGTTTTATGCATATCTTCCTCTTCATTTATTTTTGGTGCACTTAAAATAGTCAAGGGAGTTGCAGGGTGCAAGGGTGCACTCTGAAAGGCTGAAGGACGGAGCAGGAGGAGATTCAAGGCTTCAGCATTTTCTCGTGCTGTGAAAATTTCTTAATCTAAGAAACCCTACTGCTAAACATTGATTTACTTATCCTACTTGATTATATATACAAGTTACTAATCTGAATAACAACGAAGTAAACACAAAGAATAGCCTACACATACATATCATTTACTGAATAGCACATTCATATGACAAAGTGACACACATATTTTTCAGACAAATGTCCTCAGAAAAACCTAATGCGGGAAAACCGGTGTAGCTAGCTCTGGAGGGTTTTATTATTATGCAGAGTCTGAATAAAAAATTTCCTAGGCACCAGACATGGTTATCCCTACAGAGAAAATCACAACATCTATACCTCTTTCTCTCAGAGATAGAAAATATGGATGATTTACACCCTCAAACAGGATTTATATAACTCGAGCCCTTTCTGGTCCACCGGAAACCCCAACAATGTTCCTCATCCCTCTACGTCATCCTTACTGGCCTGTGTCAACCTCTCCATTGCTCTGGAAGGGCCTACATCACCCCTGAAGGGCTTACGCTACCCTAACTGGGCATGCGTTAGTCCTGTGTTGCTCTTGCTTCCTCTGCGTTGCCCCTGGCTTGACTTTGGCTAGAATGCATAGCACCTAGATGCCTCTGTACTGTTGGATATGCCATCTCTTTGCTTCTGTTGTATTTTTGGCCTGCGCTTAGATAATCCCCTTGCCAATAATGCCCTTGGATGCACTACAAACTCTTCTTGAAATTATTAGCAAACCACGCCTTAGAATTTCAGCTTAGCTTGAGTTCTTTGCCAATGTGTGTGTTCTCCAACTAACCCCAAGCCCTTCTCTTATACTTTTCTCGTTGGGAAACCAATGACCATGATCTAATTTATAATCAACAGATAATATTAGAAGTTGCTTTATCCACATCACTTAATTCATTCTCATCACATGTTTAATTTAATTCACTTTAATATTTTAATTTTCCTAAGTTAGACTTATGGTCCTTAATTAAAAATATTAATTATTTGAATATCTTTTAAACTTAATGAAATTTCTCCAAACGCTTTCTGGGTCTTAGATATCTCATGTACTCCATCTCCTCCACAAAATTTGGAAGCTAGATCACATCCGACGATACCCCAAAATCTAAACACTCCCTCTTAGTGAGGAATGTGCTCTAGCAATAGATCAACCTCGAAGTACTGATCTGATCTCTGGCATCGGTCCTGCGCTAATGCTTGGCCTGCTTCCCTTCATCACTGCGTTACTGCTACTCTCTGTATTGCTGCCTATGACACTGTCACCGTCACTGCCACATTTGTACTACAGCTCCCTCTCAAATTGTTGCATCGTGCTACCAAATGTTGCACAAAAACTCAGTTGCTGAGAGTAAGCAACTGAAGGACCCCTTCCCAAAACCTAACAGACAAGTTAGTCAAGTTGCAACTCATCACTGAAGCTCCTTAGGCTGCTGCTTAGTGTTTTCCTCCTGAAGCCACTGTGCTACTACAACTCTCCATTGTGTACGCATGCCTCCTCTGTGCTCCTGAAGTCCTATCAGCCCCTCTGCGCTATTGCCTCTATGCTGTTGCTGCCTCTGCACTGCGCTGCTCCCTCTACAGCGTCCAACTCCGTCTCTTCTCCATCCGTGATCCTCTGCACCCACTGCTCCAGTCATCTTGCTACTGTATTAAGGCTCTAGTATCACGGATGTGATCCAAGAGTTGGGCTAGTCAAGGATCCCGCCTCCACTCTGTACCTTCTCTATAGATCAATATCGCCCCACCTCTTCTCTCGAGGTACATGAGAGCTCATGGCCACATCATTTTTAGAGCCATCATCTTCTTCAACTGCCACACCCTTGGAACTAGAAGCTTCCTTGTCCTTCTTCCTTAGAGGAAAATTGGTGGTGAAGTGTCCAAGTTCACCACATCATAAACATTTGATCATTGATAGATCATGCTTCTTTTTCCCTTGCTACTTCTTAGATTCCAGGGGTGCATCTTCCTTTTCCTCCTTCTTCACCTTGCTTGATCTGGTGTTGGCTTATCTCTTGGTCATCTGGAATATTTCCTCTTGTCGAAGGATAGCCCACATGTCATCCCAGTTTGGAAGGTCTTGTATGCCATATATGCTTTGGACAAACATTTCCCAATCATCTATGAATTCATTTAGAGTAGTCCTAACCATGACATCATCCTCCACCTTGACCCCCATGTCAATCAAATGATCTCGAATTGCCTGCAACCTGAAGAGGAAAGGATTGATTTCCTCTCCCTTGGTCATCATAAAAAAACTCATCTGGTTCTCCAGAAGCATCTTCTTTTAGACAAATTTCCCTTGATACAGTGTGGTTAATGCTTTCAACATGCCATTAGTCGTCTTATTCTCAGCTATGTATGGGACCACATGATCCTTAACTCTGTCCACGATGAAATGCTTAATATGCGATTCATCTTCATTATGCTTTGCGAGAAGAGCAGAGTTGGTCGGTGTAGGAAAGACACTCTCAGCATGCTCCAGTAGTTCGTATGCCTCCAAGTTCATCAGGATTCTGGCCTTCCAGATAGAAATTTTGGACAAGTTATCCAACCTATCCTGATCATGCAGTCCATAAGGCGCCATCTGCTAAGAAATAATCTATCGAAGCAAATCCTCCTCTCCCTGCTTTTGTTGCTACCCTCAACAGAAACTCAGATCTAGGGTCCTTGGCAAGAAAGGCACCCTTTTCTCCCTTTGACAATTGATTTCCTCCCTTGGAAATATGCTAAATCTTCTTAATCAACCCTCTTTAATCAGCCTACGATCAATCCTTAGATTTCTTTTGAAAAAATATGCTGAGCGGTTGTTCTCTTCTCACTCTTTGTCAACTTAGCTAGGCACAATTATGAATCGAAAAAATCTCCACCACACCAACAACTGTTGAATATTTGAAGCTTTGCTTCCAGACTATGATAACTATACACAAAAAACTTGAAACTAGACTGCATCCCTCTGGATGGCCTCTGCATGAGCAGACTAGCTCAGCGCAGTGCAGGCTACTCCTGTGTCCCTTTGGAAGGCTCTGCATTGTCTCTGCGTCACCCAGTTGGGACTACGTCAGCCCCTACCTAGCCTCTGCTTGGATTGCATCCTCCTGATGTTGTGTTGCCCTCTCCAGATCTATGCTACTTCGGCTACTCTCTATAGCACAAATTTCTTCAACCGAGTTTTCTAGAGATCCAGCTTGATCTGCCATGCTCTAATACCATGTGAAAAATTATTAATCTAAGAAACCCTACTTCTAACCATTGATTTACTTCTCCTACTTGATTATCTATACAACTTACTAATCTAAATATTCAGGAAAAAAAAAACGAAGTAAACACAAATAGAAACCTACACATACAGATCATTTACTGAATAACACGCTCATATGATAAAGTGACACAAAGATTTTTTGGACAAATTTCCCTGAAAAAACCCAATTCGAAAAAACTGGTGCAGCTAGATCTTGAGGGTTTTATTATATTGCAGAATCTGAATACAACATTTTCTGGGCACTAGACATGGTTGGCCCTACAGATAAAATCACAATAACTATACCTCTTTCTCTCATATATAGAAAATATGGTTGATTCACACCCTCAAATGGGATTTATGGAACTCGAGCCCTTTCTGGCCCACCGGAAACCCCATCATTGCTCCTCAACCCTATGCGTTAGCCTTACTAGTCTGCATCAGCCTTTATGTTGCTCTGGAAGGGCCTGCATCACCCCTGAAGGGCTTACGCTACCTTTGTGCTGCGCTAACTGGGCTTGCGTCAACCCTACATGGTTCCTACTGCCTCTGCACTGCCCTTGACTGGGCTCTAGATGGACTGCATAGCACCTGGATGCCTCTACGTTGATGGATATGTTTCCTCTCTACTTCTATTGTATTCTTGGCCTGAGATCATATCACACCCTTGCCGATATTTCCCCTCATTGCACTGCAAAATCTTCCTAAAATTCTTAGCAAACCATGCCCTATAATTTCAGCTTAGCTTCAGTGCTCTGCCAATGTGTGTGTTCTCCAATTGACCCCAAACCCTTCTCTTATACTTTTCTTGTTGGGAAACCAAAGACCGTGATCTAATCTCTAATCAACAGTTAATATTAGAAGCCACTTGATCCACATCACTTAAGTCATTCTCATCACATGTTTAATTTAATTCACTTTAATCTTTTAATTTTCCGAAGTTAGACCTAGGGTCCTTAATTAAAAAGAATAATTATTTGAATATCTATTAAACCTGATGGAATTTATCCAAACGCTTTCTGGGTCTTGGATATCTCATGTGATCCAGCTCCTCAATTTTTTTTTGGAGCTATAGAACATTCGATGCTACCCCAAAACCTCAACACATGCGCCCTAAAAAGCAAGGCAGTCAAGGTAGGGTGCATGTCGCAATTTCGATGGATGAAGGGGAAAGCTTCAGGCTTCTCAAGTGCACTAGAGAGGGAGGGCACAAGACGCACTCCTAGAGGCTAAAGGTTGAGGCTTCGTGCCTTTAGGGTGTGCTCAAGAACCTAAGAGGACTTAGGAAGAGCGCATGGCACACTCTTGAAGGTTGAAGGTTGGGGATTCGTGCCTCTAGGGTGAGATAATGAGCTCAAGAAGTCCAGGAGGGTGCATGGCACATAAATAAAGGTTGAAGGGTTGAGCTTCGAGTCTTAAAGAATTAGAATGCACTTGTGTGCTCAAGCAAGGTGCACTTCTTTGAGTTGAAGGAGTGGGCTCTAGGAAGACTTAGTCATTTTGGAGGGCGTAGTTCGGGACATGGAATGGGATTTGTGTTTTTTGAGTGTGCTCAAATCTCAAGGATGGTGCATGGTGCACTTTTGGACAACTAGGGGTCTCCCATTAAGGCTTCGAATTGTGCACATGCTCTCTTGAACTTAATGGACTTGTTCTATAACCAAAAATTTTCTAAGTCTAGATGATTAGTTAAGGGGTGAACAAGATGAGTTCTAGACATAAAACCATGTGCGAAACATACCAAATCATCGAGAAAACTTAGAAAAACTTGATCAACAATTAATATACATCAAAATGCCACTTTATGCACATTCCCCGAGTATAAAAATTGAAGTGCTTGCAACTGCAACCCCAAAGTAACTTTTTACAACAATGAGGGTGTCATGACCATGAAATGCATATAAGGATATTCAAATCAATGTGACGAAACTTAAGGACACTCAAGAACAATCAAAACATATGAAACAACACAAAATGACACTTGAAGACGAAGGAGACAGTTGAAACGATAATAAGGTAGGCTCTAAAATTCAAATGTAGTGAAATTTTGGAGGGTGCTGTAGCAGCGAAAATAGAAGGATAGTAGATGTGGACTAGAATATCACTTTCCAATGAAAAGTAGGATGACATGATTATTAGTTCAGAACTATGTTTCTTTGAAGGGAAGTGATGAAGAATATGGTTGATGCTCTATGAAAAATTATATAAGAAGAAGGCTCCATGATGAAAAATATTAAGTGCATGACATGATGTAGAAAGATGAGCTCTACAAGCAACTGATAGTACCATGATCTCCACCAAAGATCAAATAGTTGTTGTTGGAAAAAATTCTGTAGTTGAGAGGAAGCTTGGGCAAGTCCCTTGTTAAAAGGGAGCTTGGGAATATTCATTTTATAGGAATGTGTAAATCCTCCCTAGTTGAGAGGTAGAGATTGACATATCATTCTTGTCTTCATTGTATGAAGGAAAAATGGAGGATTGGGTAAGCATTTGATAATGATACTGATACTCTTTGCGGATGTGGTAGTGCATCCAATAGGTAATATTAGTCGAAGAGGAAATTCCTTGAGGATGTGTTAATCCAAGACAGGAATGGTCAAATAATGGCATACCTTTTGAACATTTGGATGGGATATGTGCCTTGAGAGAAAATGATGAAAGGTGTCTATTAGTCATTGTCTCCCCAGTGTTGTGATCTGATGTGGAGAGATAAAATTGTTAGTTAAGGCCTTGCTATATTACAATGATGGTTAATATGATGAGATGCATAGGTATGAGTTGAGAAAATAACTTATGAGGTGGCTTACCAATCCAACTCTTCTTATGATAATTCTTAAGTATGAGAATGTCCAACTACCGTGTATGGATTATGAATACCTCCCTAGTTAAGAGGAAGTGTTGAAATGTGTAACTAGGTTCAGTCTTCATAATGTCTATTGTAATCATGATTTTATATTTGATGTCAAGAGAAAAATAAATTTATTATTGTCATTCTTGATCCATGGGTTTCATGCTCAAGATCATTTTATTTATATGTCAATAACCCATTGAGTGCTTCTAAGGATTTTTCATAAACTCTAGGAGTCCAAGAAGTCTTTATCATATGTAAAGGCCCTATTTGACATGTTGTATTAGGAAAAATAAATTTATTGTAAGTTAAAAAGTGACAAAATACCCCCTCCAAGTCTAGTCGGCCTTAGTAGAGGAAACTCATCCTACAAGTAGCTATTTGACCATCTTGAGAAGCCTATGTAAAAGGAGACTTCGAGCTCATTTTAGAGATCATTATCAATCACACAAGAATTTTTATATAAGAAATAAGAAGACCAAAAGAAGAGTGAAAAAGAGGAGAAGAACCAAGAAGAAGATATCGAAGTTTTGAAATAGTTTTTTGGCTATTACTCTTCACACGTGCGAGGTATCTAAGGTAAATTCTATTGTAGCAACACCACAAAGAAATCGAAATTAGGGTTAAAAGAAGTCAATACTATAGGTTGAAGTTTTTATCACTCAACCAAATTTCTAAGGCTGAAGAAGAAATCCCAACAGAGGTAACCACGAACCAATATTTTGGCGTAGTATCTAGCCCTACCAAGTCGAGGAGGGCTCTCTCCACAAAAATCACAGCCAAGAGGGCTGGATGAAAAGGTTTTAGGGTAGCTATGAAATTCATAAGGGTTTGTTTTGTTTTGATTGGGTTTGTTGGATGAGGATTAGGTAAAAGAGGCTAGGTTAGGGAAAATAAGATGGGAATTGCAGTCCATTCAATGGGGCAAGGTAGGTAGAAAGCTTACCACTTTAAGGTGATTTTGTGAGATGGTTTCAGATTTATGAGGAGCTAGGAAGAGCATAAGAGATGTATTCTTCCTAAACTAAATAAAATGGACAAATTATGAAGACTTTCCCAAAACAGAGCATGAAAGAACATGTATTCTGCCTATCAACTTGAAAATAATCATATAATATACATGAAATGGTTTACGAGCTTACAAAACATTCATACAAATGAAAAAAGAGAAGAAAAAATACCAAACATCCATACCATAGGTATCCCAAATAAATAGCTACAATTCTTCATTAATTTCTGGCCAACCTAATTACACTATAGTCCCTGATCAATACAACAACATCCAACTAAATCCAACCCTTGCTAACAGTGAAGAAAGGGAATATATAGAAATAAAAACAAAATTTTGTCATCCTCAGGTTTCGAATCCCTCAACTGAGGAAGAGATCCACAAAAATCTGAACTGATAGCTCGAGTATAGGGAGCTCTAAGTGACTCCTCCATAATTACATTGAAACTCATTCATTTGACTTGATGATAACTCTTACATCATGAATCTACGCCTAGGTAACTTATTTACATCATAATTACATTTACCATCCTCAATTACATAAGTGAAATCATAATTTTCAAAAATAAAATTCCAATTTGCAGTGAAAATTCTAAAATATCAGCAATTGGTCGAGTGCGCCATTTTTGTGCTAGGCGCCCCCTCTCTTTGCCAGGAGCGCCCTCAATGTTACAGGCTACTTTTGAATAAGTTATATATGTCAAAAATGGGCTCAAGATGGCTTGTTGGAAAGCCCTTCAATTATAATTTCTATAAATTCGTTCAGTTTTAAAAATGAAGCTGATTTGCCTTTTCAAAACTTGATCCTCCCAAGATTTCTCAGCGTGCAGCGCCAAGGCTAAAAATAAGGCAGAACCATGATTTTTTTCTTGTTTTTTGACATTTTGACCTGCTAGTTTTGAAAACCAAGGCAGTCAAAGTGGATTCCTTAGATGTATTTTTCATTTCGCATCCAATGGTGGTGGCATTTTGGTCAAAAAGTGGCTCAAAAAAGAGCGCATCGCTAAGGGCGTTGTGTGCTTGACAATTCTGTTGTCATAACACTGTCCAGGAACACGTAAAAAGACAGAACTTGCAAAAATGACCCAAAATGTTTCAAAATTGGTGAATTGAGTGCTAATGGTGTGGATAGGCTTGGAGTGAAGCCTCGGCTAGTATATCCAACTTCCTTTTCTCTTTTTGCATGGTCAAAGCCTCAATTTTTGCATTAGATCTTTTGAGCTTGGCCAATGCAATTTTGTCTTTTTGGGCATAGTGCTTGACCTTATTTCTCAACATATCATTATCTTTGTTTTCCTTCTCCAAAATATTATCTAAGTGTTGGTTAGCCTTGTCAAGTCATGGCTCTCGGTTCTCATTGAATACCATTGCAAGTTGTTCATTCAAGGTTAGCTGATTAGCAAGCTCGACCTCTTTTTTCCTTTCTAGTGCTAGAGATCTTTTCAGCCCTCTAGTCTTAGGCCTTCTCCTTGGCACTTTTTATACTACCTCATCAATTACACCATATGTTTCAAGTGTCTCTTCAAGCAAAACTTTGGCTTTTTGTACCTCTCTTTGAGCTTTGATGAATTTAACCTCATCAATGACATGTTTTGTTTACAACTACTAGTTCTCCCGCTCAAGAAAGTCAATGAAAAATTTGGACTCGTCAAGATTAATTTTAAGCTCTCTAATATTGGATTCTTTATCCTTTATGATTATTCTACTGAACTCATCATCATCAAGCTCATCTAGGTCAAAAGTTCAAAATCTTGTTCTGTCTCATGGAGGTCACTCTCATCATGAATCATTGCCTTATGTACATCCTCCTCTACCATATTTTCTTTCCCCTTCTATACTTGCTTTGTTGGTGAAGAAGGAAGGGCCCCTTCCACAATCTGTGGAGAAAACACCTGCCTATGACCCCTCTGGTATGTTTTCTCCAATGGCTCTATCTCAGCCACATTAGCCTGCTTAGGCTCATTTATCTTAGCTCTGCTAGTCAGCTCTACTAGGTGACCCAGCCTCAACATGGGATTGAGATGATGGTGGTGAAATAGATGAAGGATACTGATCTGACGATTATGCATGAACTGTGGGTTGATATGGAGGAATGGATGTGGAAGGATGAGATGATGAAGGTACATCTTGGGCATGTTGAATAGGTGGAGTAGTGAATATTTCATTAGCTATGAATGAAATCCATGGAATGTTCAATTATTTGAGGTTGTTGGAGAGGTAAATCCCCTCTGTGGATAGAGGCGATCCCTACTAGCCCAGATCCGTTCTAGCAACAATCGAGTCATGCTAAGACGCAAGTTCCTAATTGATAAAGACCAAGATGCGACAAGAGGCCTACCTTAAGTCCTACGCTGCTATCGTTTGTGGAGAAGATGGTGCTTCCGTCCCTTGCTTTGGCATATCACAATTCTCCTGCTCGACGCGATCGAACACCTGCACGTACAAGAAGAAACAACAAACACACAAGTGTAAAACCTAATACATGTAATTATGTATCAGTCAGAGAAGATACAACTCATAACATAAAACATGAACATCTGAGTGGAACCATAATCGAAGTCGCTTATTATTAATCAGAACAAAGAAAGATACAACCTAAGCTTTTACGCTGGATCTTCCTTTGGCGAGTCGACAGAGGAGTACGTCTCGGTAAAGCTCGTCGGGAATAGGACAAGTTTCTCTCTCTTTGGTTGTCTGACGATAATCTCCTTACTATTGATTCAGCTCTATTCAGGCTAGCTTGCAAAGGGAAAATTGAAAGCTTATATAGATGGTGGAAGGGGATTTAGGATCCCCTACAATGGTGGGATTGGCCCTATCCTCAAGGAAGCTTCCATGATAGGTGGAAAACCACTTCCCCTACATGGAGATCCGGAGCCAAACCTCCCAACTCATTTTAGAGACTCGTTCAAGAGTTGGTTGGAATCAAACTTCCACCATTTATTTTTAAAAAACAATCCTTATTAAGCCTGGCACGGGTGATACACTGGGATAGAGCACCAGTTGGCGCGCCCTCTTTGGTGGATTTCCCCCATTGGTGCGAGGGCTAAACTGGCTAGTCGCGCCAAGGCCAAAAGGGCTATTTTTAGGGCTTTTCACAGGAAATTGTCTTTAGGGGAATGATTGTCCTTGTCAAGGGGGATGCCATGAAAGTGGTTTCAAGTCATGTCACTGCTCACAGGTCATGGAATAAGCCCTCCAATGTGCGGGATGGGGGATTGCAGGGACGGTGACAAATTACTTTGTAATATATGCCCCCTAAAGCATGAGGCCCGAAAGAGAGAGAGGGGTGAAATGCTTTACAAGAATGTGTCCAACTAAAAACACTTTCATCGAAAAACCTACGTAGACAAGTACAAATAATATCTCAAATACATGATATATACGTGGTATGGGCGCAGCCATCCGTAACAAAGTATACAATAATCCAGATCCAAGGCATGGACGAAGCCATCTAGTATGGATCGATAAATATACTCAGGTATGGTCGCAACCATCCAATCAATGAGTCATGTAACCAATCATAATAATCCACAAAATCTGCAGCCTGGATTCCAACAGACAAAATCCAGGGTCTTGCGCTCCATCTCGACCTGAAAAAAGTACAAGTTCAAGCATGTGAATAAGTGAGCTGAAGTCGAACATGCAAGAACATCGTCTGATTACCAACCAATGATGAAAGCTGTTAACGAACACGAGAGGAACCACCAATAATGACAATGGCCCTCAAGGTACTACAGGTACAATCCACGGAATGTGATCAGTGATTTGGCATCGAACACCCGCAGAATCATTTGATCGAAGGCCAATAATGAAAACCTTGTGTCAAATGCGAAGAACCTGCCATTGAGGCATGCAGGCTCCAAGGTACCGGAAGGGAGTCTCTAGATCAGCTTCCCGGATAATGAGTTGAAGTCGACAGGAAGTGACCTTGATCGAAGGTGGGCCATATTTTTTCCCACATCATCGACGCGAGACAGAGGAAAATATTGTTTGCGAATCAGGATCAAATGAGAATCAGAGGAAGGTTGAAAACTTGCAGAGGTCAACTTCTCTTGAAAGTACTGGCAGCACGACAATGGATTTGGCAGTATTTGACATCAAAATATCAGAGGTCATGAAGACGAGGCAAAGAGAAGATGAGAGGTCAAAAAGGATTACCCAAACCCACGGAGGCAAACAGAGAATGAGATGAGATGTCCCCAACCCGACACGAACGCAGACAAGTGCCATGTTCAAGAGCGACATACTGCCGACACGATGATGATACTGGTTCCACTTTTTCCCCACCATTTCTGGCGAGTACCCCAATTATTTTTGAAAACAAGCTTGAAGGGGATAGCATATGCTTGTGATATAAGTTTGTCCTTCGGACGAATCCATCCTAGTACGTTTAATGAGCCCTAGAAAGGAGGAACTCGAATATCGTCATTACAACTGAATCCGATGTCATCAGGGTTTAACAAGTCTGACAAAGGAAGAACTCAATGTCTTTTCATGTTTAGAGAGTTTGAAAAGACAGCAAAAGAGTAAACTCCAACAGTCCCTTTTCGTAAATAGTTCCTCAGATCCGAAAAGGTAGAAAACTATGTATGAGAAAACCTCCTAGTCGCGATAGGCTAGGATATTCCTTTTTCGTAAATAATATATCCCAGCCCGAAAAAGGGGTAAACGTATACTGGGTACATGTCGTTTCGCAACCACTTTAACGAGATCAAAATGACAAGCGACTCGACAATATTTTCATGTTTATAGAGTCAGAAAAGAGCTGAAAGATGACTCCATAAATGACTTTTTTGTGTTTTTACCGAGTTCGAAAAAGTATAAAATACAACTTGTATCACCATCCAAGCTGCATAAAAACCTGTTGTTGCACATGAAAGTGAGCGTAAAATCCATTTTTCGAAAAAATATATTAAAATATTGGGAAAAATGACTTTCAAAACATAATTTGACTTTGAAAAGTTATAAAATGCCAAAAATAGTAAAACATATTCACTTTTACATTTTACCTCATTTGGAGAGCAACAGTGAGCTTTTGGTGTGCAAACTTGTGGCAGCGATTGCGACCAATCCAGTACATCATTTTGATTCTCGTTCGTTCCAGGTAAGAGGCGCTCCCCTTAGTTTTGTTTTGATTCATTTTTTGTATATTTCCATTGTGTGTTTGATCTCTGGGGGGAACCCTTTGAAAAATTAGGGCTCGGCCAATTGGCGTGAGTATTGGGCACGGACCCGTGCTAATTGGCTCCTTTTTGCAAAGGGGTCGTGCCAATGGCGCAACTAAAATTTCCACCATAGTTGATCAAAATGTAAGCCACTCAAATGAATTTTCAAGTGTTGGATAGATCTAACAAGGTATTTTTGACCATGTTGGTGCAGATATCCAGCCATAATGGTGATTGAGTTGAAGGAGAGGGAACATGGGGAAGAGGACGAAATGGCCATGCAAAATGAAGCTTGCATGAATGCCCTCCGGGACTGTGGTCTCAAGAAGTTCTTCCTCACACCATGTTTGAGAGCTCAACCTGAGCTATTGCAATATTTGGTTAGAATATGGGACGAGAATGAAGAAGTGTTCAAGCTCCGAGACCAAGTACTAGAACTTGAGGTCTCTGATGTTTATTTCATAACTGGATTGTCACGCAGAGGCCCAGTGCCAATCATGATAGGCAATAGACCTTCTGGAGAAAAAATGGAGATGGTAATGGCAAGAGTGTGCCCAGCGGCACAGATAGGATCGAGTAGTGGGAAAGTAGACATCCACACAGTCCGCGATCTAGCACTCCGAGTAGTGCTTCACACCATTACGCGGGCTGCAGGGTCACAGGCACCGCACGAGGCAACCAAAGCACAGCTCCTACTAGCCTCTGAATGCATGAATCCTACACTTTTTTATTGGGCCACTGTCGTGACAACAAACATCAAACGACAGCTGAAAAAGTTCAAGAAGGCCAAACTAAAACAGTTTGGGTATGGTTTCATTCTGGTGTTGTCCATTCTGGAACGATTACCAATTTTCCAGGGCCAAGGGGCGATAGTCGCCGAACCGTCATTGAGGGAGCCGAGGATGGCTTGATGGGAAGCATTCATGCCCAGGTCAGGAGGGGGCCAGCAGATGTCCTGGAGGCCCGAGTTTTTTGTATGATTACGGTGTCAGTTGATTGTAGTTGAGGATTGGCCCTATGCTGGTACCGACTTCATGGGAGACCCAGACCTTCCACTCCCAGAGGGAGAGGACTGGGACGAGGAGCTGGGTATGACTCTTTTTGATTTATTTTTATGTATTTATGATTTTTTTTGATACATGCCTATTCTAGCAACAGTTCTATGTGTATGCAGATGTTGGCCCAGAGAGGCCCGCGGGCATGTCGCCAATTTCACGGAGGACCCCTCTTGCACATGACCCTCAAGCTGAGGGTGGCGAAGGGAGCGAGCTAATCCAGAACCTGGAGGGTATCACCCGGGGAATCCCAGACTATGCATGGCTAGCCGACGTCCCGATGGCTTACCAGCGACACCCTGTGGGGGTGCCTAGTCGCCTCCATCGATTGCTGAGGCGATTGGTGCATGCAATGACATGCTACCATGAGCACCATGTTGATTAGCCATCTAGGGCTTTTATATGCATATTTTTGAGAGACATGTTGTCTCCGGCTATTATTAAATAGACATATATATTTTTTATTTTATGTGATGGACACAAACTGCAAACTATTCGACATATATATATATATATATATATATATATCTATTTCTGGATGGATCATTTTACATGTGATGATGTTTTTTACAAGTTGCGCAAATGTCTATCTAAAACCAAATTAGCTATTGCATCTGTTAACTCATTCATGTGTCTGGGTATATGTTGATATGTAATGTAATCAAAATTTTGTTCTAGTAAATGAATACGTAGATACAGATGTAAAATGGATGGGTTTCTAACTGAATAATGACCATTAAGTTGTAGTACTACAAGCTGTGAGTCTAGATACACAAGTAATGCATGAATACCGAGGTTAAGAGCCTCGTTTAATAATTCTAAAACGGCACTATACTCCGCGACATTATTTGTAGTAGGCCCTAGACAAACACCTTGCAAATTAACCAACTCACCAGCAGGATTGTAGATTACCCAGGCTGCCAAAGACAGATTCCTAGTACTGCGGGAGGCACCATCTGCGAAACCGACAAAAGGAGTAATAGACATCTGCACAATTAGGAAGACCCAATCAGTAGAAAGATGTTTACAAAGCACACCACACCACACATGCACAAAAAATGAAAACACTCACTTATGTACACACACACCACACGAGAATAACTCAAGCGTAGTACTTTTTGAGGTACAGCTCATTCCTAGGCTGTGCCAGGGGAACTCCTTCATAGTCGATAAGCTCATAGGCCCCATTTTTTAATACATGTTTAACTATATAGGGCCCATGCCACATGGGCTAGAATTTTCCTGCTCCAAGTTTATCATGTGCTTGGTCATATAGGAGGACGAGGTCCTCTTCAATGAAAGAACATGGAGTAACTGATTGATCAAAGTGGGCTTTGACCCACTTTTTCTGTGCCTCAATAACTAAGGTAGCTAAGCGGCAGGTTTCATCCAATCGTTCCAAATACAAGAGATGTTCTTCCTCTGGAGAAGTGTCAGGCAATAGTTCCACAGCCAACTTCAGGGAAGGAATTTCGCATTCAATCGGGAGAGTCGCTTCCAAACCATACACCAATTGGAAAGGTGTGAATCCATTTGCACTCTTTACAGACATTCAATAAGCCCAGAGAGCTGAGAACAATTGGAGATTCCAGTTGGATTTGTGGATACCAATTTTTCGTTGAAGAATTGTGACCAAAACCTTGTTCACGGCCTCAAACTTGCCATTCACCTGGGGGTAGTATGGCGTTGATCTATCATGACGTAAGCCCAACTTTGATGTCAGCTAAGCCATCATGTAATCTCGAAAATGGGTGCCATGATCGGTAACAATGGCTTTAGGGACTTCGAAACGCGTAATAACATGGTTGAAAAGGAATTGGGCAGCTGTCTTACTGTCGGCAGCTAATGTAGGCATCGCTTCGGCCCACTTAGTGAAGTAGTCTATGGCAACGATTATATAAGCATGCCCCCCGGCTGAGTGAGGGTTACATGTCATAAAATCTATGCCCCATTTAACAAAATGGCCCATGGTAATGACAGGATGCAAGGGTAGGGGTGGCGCGTGCATCTTGCGATGAAAGACTTGGTACGCATGACATTTTCAGACTGCAACAATACAGTCTTTGAATATAGATGGCCAGAAGTAACCCACACGCAAAATCTTCTGGGCGGTGGCATATTTGGACATGTGACTGCCATAGGTGCCACTGTGACAGTCATTCAAGACTCTTTCAGCCTCTTCCAGGGTCAAGCACCGGCGGAGCACGGAATCAACTCCGACATGGTACAAGGTATCTCCTACAATGCGGTAATGTTGAAATCGATGCCAAATCTGACGTCGAGCATCCTTTGTCAATTCATACCGGAACGTGGATGTTTGAAGATACACAATAATTTCACCATACCATGGGTTATGACTGATGATAAGAAAGAGTTTTTCATCCAGGATATGATCCTCGGATTTCAATGGAACGAAGTCTGTCGGGAGAGAGCATATCAGATCAGCGAAAACCAATGATTTCGTCGACTTAGCAGTGGTGAAATCTAAATAAAAATCCTAAAGGATTACAATCCACTTGGAGTACTTTCCTCCCAACAATTGTTGAGACAAGATATACATCATGGGGTTGCAGTCCAAAACCACGGTTACAATACGCAACATGATGTAATGGAGGAATCGTTGAACGACCTGAACCGCGGTGAGAGCCAACTTCTCAACATGAGCATAGCGTGTTTCCGTGTTGAGAATATTCCGAGATAGATAGTAAACTATGTGTTCATTTCCATCATCGTCATCCTGTACTAAAACCATAGCTATTGTGATAGACACACCGGCCAAATAAAGGGTGAAATCGTGATGATAATTAGGAGGACGTATCAGTGGAGCGTTGACGAGAAACATTTTAAGCTTATCAAAAGATTGTTGGGAAATCTCGTCCCAATGGAAGGGAACGCCCTGTTTCAAAAGTCACGTAAAGCCCTTGGCTACTTCCACATAATTCGGAATGAAGCGTCGTAGGAAGTTATCTTTCCCCTACAGACTCTGCAGTTGATGTAAGGAGGAAGGGGATGGGAAGTTAACGATGGCCTCAACCTTGAGGGGGTCAAGGCGAATTCCGTCTTTAGAGATGATGAATCCCAAAAGACGGCCAGAATCCACGCAGAAGATGCACTTATGAGGATTGAGTCTAATATTGTAGTGTCTGCAACGGAGGAAAAATCTAGCAGAGGTGTTCAGGGTGGTCCTCACGCCGAGATGAATGGGCTGGAAAATCGTCTAGATATGGCTGAAAAAATATTGCAATAGCTCAGGTTGAGCTTTCAAACATGGTGTGATGAAGAAATTCTTGAGACCACAGTCCCAGAGGGCATTCATGCAAGCTTCATTTTGCATGGCCATTTCATCCTCTTCCCCATGTTCCCTCTCCTTCCACTCAATCACCATTGTGGCTAGATATCTGCACCAACATGGTCAAAAATACCTTGTTAGATCTCTGCAACACTTAAAAATTCATTTGAGTGGCTTAAATTTTGATAAACTAAGGCAGAAATTTGAGTTGCGCCATTGGTGTGACCCCTTTGCAAAAAGGAGCCAATTGGCGCAAGTCCATGCCCGATACCTGCGCCAATTGGCCGAGCCCTAATTTTGCAAAGGGTTCCCCCCAGAGATCAAACACACAATGGAAATTTACAAAAAATGAATCAAAACAATGTTAAGGGGAGCGCCTCTTACCTGGAACGAATGAGAATTGGAATGATGTACTAGATTGGTCGCAATCGTCGTCGCAATTTCGCACACCAAAAATCCCCTCTGTGGATAGAGGCGATCCCTACTAGCCCAGATCGGGTCTAGCAACAACCGAGTCATGCTAAGACGCAAGTTCCTAATTGCTAAAGACCAAGATGCAACAAGAGGCCTACCTTAAGTCCTACGCTGTTGTCGTTTGTGGAGAAGATGGTGCTTCTGTCCCTTGCTTTGGCAGATCACAATTCTCCCGCTCGACGTGATCGAACACCTGCACATACAAGAAGAAACAACAAACACACAAGCATAAAACCTAATACATGCAATTATGTATCAGTCAGAGAAGATACAACTCATAACATAAAACATGAACATATGAGTGGAACCATAATCGAAGTCGCTTATTATTAACCAGAACAAAGAAAGATACAACCTGAGCTCTGACACTGGATCTTCCTCCGGCGGGTTGACAGAGGAGTACGTCTTGGTAAAGCTCGTCGTGAATAGGACAAGTCTCTCTCTCTTTGGTTGTCTGACGATAATCTCCTTACTATTGATTCAGATCTATTCAGGCTAGCTTGCAAAGGGAAAATGGCAAGCTTATATAGATGGTGGAAGGGGATTTGGGATCCCCTACAATGGTGGGATTGGCCCTATCCTCAAGGAAGCTTCCATGATAGGTGGAAAACCACTTCCCCTACATGGAGATCCGGAGCCAAACCTCCCAACTAATTTTAGAGACTCATTCAGGAGTTGGTTGGAATCAAACTTCCACCATTTATTTTTATTTTTAAATCCTTATTAAGCCTGGCATGGGTGATACACTGGGATAGAGTGCTAGTTGGCACGCCCTCATTGGTGGATTTCCCCCATTGGCGCGAGGGCTGAACTGGCTAGTCGCACCAAGGCCAAAAGCGCTATTTTTAGGGCTTTTCACAGGAAATTTTCTTCAGGGGAATGATTGCCCTTGTCAAGGGGGATGCCATGAAATTGGTTTCAGGTCATGTCATTGTTCACAGGTCACGAAATAAGCCCTCCAATGTGTGGGACGAGGGATTGCAGACGGTGACAAATTAATGTGTAACAGAGGTGATGGAGGACTATGATTTTTATGAGGGAGTGATGGAAAAGACTATTCATTTGGTGTTCATAATCTCTCTTCTGGACAATAAATTCCATATTATCAATGCTCTGGAAGAGGTAGTAGGGTATGTTGAGCATCTTTACCCTAGTGAAGTGCATTAATAGCCTGATCTGATAGGTATAAATTCTAGAAAAATATACCTTCACATGAAAAGAATTTCATGATGATCTTCATCATGGGAGCATATCTCTCCAGAAGATAAGGGAAAGGAAAAATCCTCTTTATTTCATTCTTGTATCTAGATTTAATGTATGCCTCATAGTATTACTCCTCCAAGTATTTTTTCTTGAACCATTTCTCCCCAACATTTGGGATCCTGGTGGCAGCTGATATAATGGTAGTGGACACTGTAAAAGTGACACTAGCTAGAGTAACTTGGTTGTCATGGAGATTAGAAATGAAAAGTCTAGTCAACATAGCATGGTGTTGGACCTTCTAAATTTTCTCACAGAACTCAAAACATCCAACATGTTTGAAACATGTCACAGCCATAGGAGATTCCAAAAGTTCCTTGGTATTTGTTGGCTCTAATCTGAGTGTTCTTCCCCCTTTGCGTGGCCTCTTCTCCTCTATTTATTCTCCCTCATTGTATGGTATGCTTTCTTCTTCTACCATGATGCCTTAGTTTCAAAACCCTAGGGAAGTGTGATGATGGTGGAATGTGGTTTTTAGGAATAGGGAATGGGATAGGGTAATTGAGGGAGATGGGGGTAGGGATTTATGAGTTAAGGGATGTGACAGGGAGTAGGGATGTAGAGGGGTTTGGAATAGGAAATTAATTACAGGTGTAGGGAATTTTGAGCCTAGGAAAATAATGTACCTATGGCTTAGGGTTTTAAGGTATGAAAGGCTTTAGATAAAGGTAAATGTAACGTAGGGTTTCAGGAAAGGGTTTTTTACAATGTGGGAAGGGTATGAGAGTGCTAGGCAGTGAAATTGAACTATAATTGAGTATTTCAGGAATACTAGGGTTTTAAATTTGAATAAAGACACCAAATTTATTTTAACAAACTTCACACAACACAAAATGACTTTATGGAGAAGAGGAATGGAGCGATCATAGCTTACTTGCTTGTTTGAGGCGTGAGGAACCACTGTTGAAAGATTGAGGGTGATTTTGTGAATTTTGGAGGCTTTTCTAGCAATTGCTGAGGAAAATGGGAAAGCGTGTAGCACCACAAGTAGGCATGCCCTCTATTTGGTAGGTTCACAGCGCACAATGCAAGCTCACAACGCCACAAGCAAGTGTGCCCTCCCTTTGGCAGGTGCGCAACGCTGCCTCTGTTTTGCCAATTTTGCCCAGGAAACCTGACAACCATGCTTTGCTTGAGGTTGCTCGATGGTAGAGGAGACAAATGAAGTCTCTTTTGATGTCATGAAGGCTCTAATACTTGAGTGAAATTGATATTTTTATTTAAAACGCAATTTCTAATGTTTCAATTTCACCTTTGAAAACTTTGGAAAATATCCTTTACACTTTGACTTTTTTTACTTTGTAGGTTCATGATGCTGGAGTTTGGCACTCTTTACATTGATTTTTTTGGTGTTTAGTTTGGAATATGGAGTTAAATTGGTAGCTTGGGAATAGTACTTATTGCATATAATGAACATAAAATTACATTAAAATAAAAATAAATTACATCTATGTTTTTTAATAAATTACAATGTAGAATACAAATCATAACTTGAAAGCTGAATTAGAACTTTCGAAATATTCATTGGAGATCATATTTAATTTTGGAAAATCCTCTTTAGATGATAAAGGAATATTATTTAAATCACCCTCATACTTTTACTGACCTTATGCAAATGAAATGGTGTTTTATTTGGACCTTGAAACATGAAACCTAGTGACCTAACGGGACCTTAAATGACCAGACTCCATGGTGACTTTGATTGACATATTTATATAATGAAATGAACTTTCAAGAATGATTTATGCTCAATAATACATTTAGGTGGGCCAAAAAATATGAAATTTTGAGGGAGAGTGAGGTTTTTGGACTAAGACTATGACCAGTGAGTAAATTTTTTGCATGACCTAATGGAATGATTAAAAATTTCTGAGTGGGACTCCTAAAATGATATGAAAAGAGTATTTTTGATCACTGATGGCAGTATGCAAATAATGAAACTAACATTGACCTTATTGGGGATGATATCTCTTAAAGAGGTGTCAAGAACCACAGAACTCTGTATTTTTCAGATCAGTGACTCTTCCATTGGGCCAATACGGTAAAAAACTCAAACTGGAAAACTTGACTGAAAAATAATAACTGGAGAAAAATACTAACTCAATGCGAACTCAAGTGACCGAAAATTGACTCAATACTGACTTACTTTACTGAAAACTAAACTTGGAAAATGGTAGAAAATCAGTAAAGATCCATGGCCTTCACTTCAGGCTCCAAACTCCAGTGACTCTCTACTTCATACTTGTAGAAAACGTAGCTTATATTTACAATGAAATGGAAAACTAATCGAGAAATTTGTTTCAGAAAAGATAGTATTTCATGAACCTACCATTAATTGGTCCTCCTAAACACTCTTGTCCATTCATCTCTTCAATAAAATAAGCATTTTTTCCCCGACAAGCTGAAATTTGATATGGCCCTTTCCATAAATTCTCAAATTTACCATGCTTACCCTTCTCTTCATTCCTGGGATCCCAACGAAGTACCACATCTCCTATCTTAAAGTTTTCTTCATTATTTTTCCAATCATAAATATTATTTATCCTGTCATGAAGTTTTGAAGTTTTCTGGAATAATTCATCCCTTGTCTGTTGAAGGTGTATCATTTGATTAATAAAACGTTGTATGTCATTTTCCTCAGTCCATGATTCTTGCAGAAATTCCATTACCGAAATTGCTAATGATGAAAGAAACACAATATCGACACCAAATACAACTTGAAAAGGGGACATACCAATATACTTCTTATTACTCACCCGATCTACCCACAATTCATTAATCAAATTCTTATGCCAATTATTTTTATTCGCCTCTAGCATCTTCTTAATGATACTGATCAAGGATTTATTAGAGGACTCCACTAATCCATTACCTTGCAGGTAGTAGGTTGTAGAGTGTCCCAACTTAATGTTATATATGTCACAAAAATCATTCATCTTCTTAGACTTGAATGTTGTCTCGTTATCTGTGATAATCTTAGTAGGACAACCAAAACATGACAAAATATTAGTTTCTAAAAACTAAATGATGACAGAATCTGTTGCTTTCCTGGTCGGGATTGATTCAATCCATTTTTTAAATTAGTATGTAGCTATCAATATCCACTTATGATGTGCGGATGATGTTGGGTGAATCTTGCCTATGAAATCTAGGCCCCACTGCTGAAATGGTGCATGGACTGAAATAGGTTGAAGAGGTAACAAGAGAAGCTTTCTCTTACCCTGAAAATCTTGGCATTCATGGAAGCTCATTACTTCTTTGTAAAAATCTGCAAAAAGTGTCGGCCAATAATATCCCGCTCTCAATATTTTATTAGTCGTGGTCTTCAAATATAGGTGGCCCCCACAATCTCCTTTGTGGAACTCATTCATCACTTCCTTAGATTCTTATTCAACCAAACAGTTCAACAAGACACCTTTGGGATCCTTCCATTAAAGTGCATTGTCCAGTATGCAATACTTTGAAGCTTTGAGTTTCAAAGATCTTCCTTGACCCTTAGTCATTCCTACAGAACGGTTTATTTGTTGCAAAACATAAACAATATCAGAATATCGTGGAGATGACAAAAATATATCAGATACCTGAATGAGATTCACTTCTTGCTCATTTTCGGACAAAGATGAAATCAAATTGATATCAAGAGCATGAATATTTGAATCAGCCATGAAATCGGCCAAGCCCTGACCTTTGATCATCTTGGTGGGCTTGATCTCAAGGTCATACTCCAGTAAAGCTGCTATCCATCTTCCTCTCCTACCTTTTGGGTCTGTCTGCATGAGAACTTCTTTCATTGCTACATTAGGTACATAGGCAAGAGTGTGTGAATGTAATATGTAAACTCTGAAATATTACAGCGCTTTAACCAAAGCCAAAGCATGTTTCTCTATGATTTTGTAGCAAAGGGCTGCATCTATAATATTTCGATTGAAAAATGAAATTGGTATCTCTATTTTATCCCTTTTCTGCATCAAGACTGCTGCCATAGTGTTCTCAGAAGAAAATTATGAAAATATTATGAAATCACTAGTATAATTAGGACTTATTAAAATTGGGGCAGTAGTCAAGGCAAACTTATCTGAATGGAAATATTTTTGGGCATATTCAGACCACTTCACATCACTATATTTCTTCAACATACTTGTCAATTCTCTAAGTTGCTCCTCTAAATTAGGGATGAATCTACGCAATAAATTCATCTTACTGTTGAATGCTTGTACTTCCCTTTTTCTGTGAGGGAAATAAATGTATTGAATTGCTTGAACACAGGAAGGGTCAATCCAGATTCCATCCTTGGAGATGATGTGACCAAGGATTTTTCCCTCCTCCATGGCAAAAATACTTTTCTTTGGGTTGATAGATATTCCGAACTTTCTACATCTTTCGAAAAAAATTCTCTAATGGTGCAAATGTTCATCATCAAAATGTGAAAACACTATCAATTCATATAATTAAACAACCAAGAAAACATATTTTTCATTAGCAAATGCTATGTCCATATCCTACTGGAATGTGGCCCCTGCATTTTTCAAACCAAATGGAAGTTTGGCATATTTGAAGGTGCCCCAAGGTGTAGTAAATGTTGTCTTATCTTGATCATCTTTGTGCACCAAAATTTGGTTGTAGCCTGAATAACCATCCAACAATGACATCCAGGAAGAATCAAAAACTCTTTGAAGTATATGGTCCATATTCGGAAGTGGATAGTTGTCCTTGAGGGACACTTTGTTCAAGTTTCTGAAATATATACAAAGCTGGATTTATCCAGTATTTTTCTCACTAGGAGAAAATTTGAAATCCAATCAGAGGATCTGATCGGGACAATGATACCAAACTTGAAAAGTCGATTTACCTCTTTTTCAATTGATGGCAGCAATATGGGATTTATCCTTCTCAACTTTTGATGAAAGGGCTTTTTATCGGACTTGATCGGAATAGTGTGTTGAATTCTGTTCTTGTAAATGTTGTCTTATCTTGATCATCTTTGTGCACCAAAATTTGGTTGTAGCCTGAATAACCATCCAACAATGACATCTAGGAAGAACCAAAAACTCTTTGAAGTATATGGTCCATATTCGGAAGTGGATAGTTGTCCTTGAGGGACACTTTGTTCAAGTTTCTGAAATCTATACAAAGCTGGATTTATCCAGTATTTTTCTCACTGGGAAAAAATTTGAAATCCAATCAGAGGATCTGATCGGGACAATGATACCAAACTTGAAAATTTGATTTACCTCTTTTTCAATTGATGGCAGCAATATGGGATTTATCCTTCTCAACTTTTGACGAAAGGGCTTTTTATCGGACTTGATCGGAATAGTGTGTTGAATTCTGTTCTTGTCATACACCTTTAAATATGCATATTCCCATGCGAAAACATCAGAAAATTTAGAAAGTAATTTAACATATTCAACCTTTACCTTGGGAGATAAGGACTTGGATAGTTTCACCATATTTGGTTTGTCGGTTGTCCCAATGTTTACATCTTCAACACCCTTTTCTGTAGGCATCAATTTAGGCTTCCTTTCTATGTCATCTTGGTCAAACAATTCTTCCAAAGGCATGAGACCTTTTGGAATATTGTTGTCTTTCAGCTGTAGTATATCCATCTAATTTTCTTCTATATCCTGGGCATCTTTATCAAGAACATGATCTATAGAAAATTTCTCGAATTCTTCTTCACCTTGGAGAATGTTTTTTTATCATCTTATCATCCCAAAAAACTTGCCAATATCATAAGTTATCAGGAACAGTGGGCTAGTGCTTCACATGAATCTCAAATCTCCTCTTTGAAAAGATGGGGATTTTGAAATTGCTTGCAGCTTTAGCCAATGAATTTTCCATGAGATTTTTATTCCTTGGCACCACTGTAAGTATACACTCCTGAAAGATTTTCAAAATATCAAGTACAACATTCCTATATTATCTCATTCAAGGATGGTTAGCTTGATATTCATATTTAACTTGCTTGATCACATGTTCTGAATCACCATACACCACAATCCTTCTTGCACCCAGTTTCTTCAAGATCTTCAAATCAGTAATCAGTGATTCATACTCGACTTCATTGTTAGTGCAATCAAAAGCTAATTTATAAGAGAAAAAACTTACATTTGTAGGGACTTATTATACTAATGAAAAGGGTTGCTGATGCAGATTCCAATGCCTGCCCCATATTTCCCTAGGGCACCAACATTCTCATCCTTCTCATCCTCTAAATGTTGAAACTCTGATTTCTTTTTTGGCTTAATTTTCTAAACTGTCTCTTCATGGTTTTCTAGACTTTCTTCCACTTTATCCAATGGTTGTTCTGGATCTTTCACTACTTCCTCTGATTGTTGTTCTGAATTTTTCAATGCTTCTTTTGATGGTTGTTCTAATAAGCTTGGCATATTCATCTTTTCTTTTGCTATAACTTCTCTAATACAATTATGGATCTCTGGAACATCTTCTACATCTACTAGTTGGCTATCTACATCATTAAAGGCATTATCATTAAACAAAATGAATGACTCTAAATTTGTATGTACAACGTTTATCAGATGAATGTTGGGATTTTCTTTGCTTGTGATCATATATTTCATCTTAGTTTCACGGTACAATTTTCTAAATTTCCTGAAAACAGGAATAGTAGCATAAGAAAAGTCTAATTGCAATGTACCTCGTAATTCCCCCCTCCCCGCCCCCAGGATCTTGATAGCAGCATTCCAAAGCATGGTGGTATGTCAGCTACCACCACATCCATTAGAACATTCTTTTTCATCTAGGAAGACTACCAAATATTTAATCAAACTCTACCTAAATCGAAGGAGTATAAATCATGGTAGGGACGAGTGATGTCAAGGCCCAACTTCTCCATTATGGCTTTTGGCATCAGATTGTGGGAGGCTCCGGAGTCTAACATGGAATTATGTAAAATGCACTGGTGGATTCATAGACTCAAGTAAAAATGAGGAACCTCACTATCTTCTAATTGGTCGTCAATAGCAGGACCAAAAATGAGTTCGAGCTTATCATCTTTGAAATTTACCATGTCAGACAAAGGATCTACTTTAAGCATCTTGGAAACATGGGACTTATACTGGTTGTTCTTGACAAGCTCGATTAAGGGGATAAACACTTTTAACTTTGAAATTTCTATATCTAAATTGAAGGGAGTATTTTTTTCTACCTCTTTAATGATGATGTCTCGCTGTCCAGCATGGTCTTTTGATGGAGCTTATTTCTTCTGATTTTCCTTTTCCTTATTGGTTGAACTTGAGGATGGTTGATTTACTTTATTCTTATTTGTGATCACATGCTATTTTCCCTTACTCTATTTTCTTGGAGGATTTTGCCTTGTTTGAGTGTCTTTCTGCTGAGATGCTCTCTTCTGAATGGGATTAACTGTTACATCTCTGCTCCTCAATGACATCTGCCTATTTTATGAACTAAATGCATTCAATTATCCCTACTAGTAATCATCTGATTCAGTCTCTAATTCATGATTAATAGCAAGGATAAAATCTTCTTCTTTAGGCTGATATTTATTTTCAAAATAATCCTCATCTTTGGTCAAAAACATAGATTCACCATCAGCTTTGAAAAGGAGGATTTCATCAACAATTGTGTCTTCTTATTCTTCTTCTCCTTGAGCATAGTTCTGCTGCAAGGGTCTCCTGATCTGTTTTTTCTGCTGTGGTGGTTGTTCATGAGGTCGATGTTCTCTTTGCTTAATCCTTAACTCAGGATGTCTCTCCATGATGGACATCTTGTCAACCATCCGTTCAATAGTTCTTATCAAAGTATCCATCTTATCAACGGAAGATGAAGTGGATGGCTCATCTTTAATAGTAACTCCACTTTCATTCCTAGCTCTAGCTCTCTTCATCAGTAGATTTTCTTCAACGCTGATCGCGTTATTTTGCATATCTTCCAGTGTAGCTGGATTTCTTTCCCTTAATTGGTAAGCCATGTCAGCATCAAATGCATCTAGATAACGTATGACAGCTAATCCTGGAGTAGGCTTGATCTCAACGGGAATTGCATTGTAAATCCTATTAAAGCGAGCATTGAAATCTTGAACTGATTCATTGAGATTTATTTTAATGTTCTCGTACTCAGCAAGCAACTATAAGTGATTTTTATTTACCTCCCACCGGGCTATAAACAAATCAGTGAGCTGGTCTAGTGTGGCAATGGAATTAGTAGTGAGAGACCTAAACCAAACTTTGACATCTCCAGAGAAACTCTGCTATAATCCTCATTTTTGCATTGTCATCATCGACTTCCTCCAAATATATGAAGTAAGTGACCTTAACAATATGTTTTCTTGTAGATATGGTAGATTTTTCATCAAACAAGGGGAGTCTTTGGCCATAACCCTGAGGTAAGTCATTCAATTGGGCTAGTAAGATAGTGGGGTAAATCTTGCCATGATTACTACTGAGTAAATTACTGGATTGACAACAGGAGGGATTGGCAGAATAGGTAAAGGAACAGAAGTTGTAGGTACTGAAGTAGTAGGTATGAATGATGAAGTTGAAGGTGCTTATGAATAAACTACAATTGATTGAGTTTGAGGTTGATTTGAGACAAAAATTCCTCTTGATGGTAGAATTGGATCCAATCTTTGATTTCGAGGTCAGATTCAGGCTTAATCTCTTTGAAAAACCAATCTTTCAGAGGACTAAAGTCTAATTCAAACAAATATTTGACGTCAGATAATCTTAAAGGATCAAATACTATGTCGGATAAAGAGGTTTCAAACTTGGATTTAAACAATGACAATTCAAATTTCAGATCATAAAATATATTTTCAAGAGAAAGTAGCTTAGAAGGTACAGAAACCGATCTTACCAATGGAACTGGTCCTGACTGAATGTCTATAGTTTGATATCTATGCCTTCAAAATATCTTCTCTGGATCATCTACTGGATCAACTGGATCAGGGTCAATATTTCCTCTTGTATATCTTATGGAAGCCAGCTATATAATCTTAGCACTAAAATTATCGAATCAACATTTCTGAAACTTAACCCTATGATCCAAAGGATCAAATTCCAAAATTTCTTGTCGTACACCCAGGGAAAATAAATCTTTCGTTCCCCGGCAACAGCACTAGAATGTTATTGCTCCGCTATATTTCTAAGGCTGAAGAAGAAATCCCAATGGAGGTAACCAGAGACCAATATTTTGGCTTCGTATCTAGCGCTACCAAGTTGGAGAGGGATCTCTCCTCAAAAATCACAGCCAAGAGGGCTAGATGAAAAGGTTTTAGGCTAGCTATGAAATGCAGAAGGGTTTGTTTTGTTTTGATTGGGTTTTCTGGATGAGGATTAGGTCAAAGAGGCTAGGTCAGGGAAAATAAGATGGGAATTACAGTACATTCAATGGAGCAAGGTAGGTATGAATCTTAGCACTTTAAGTTGATTTTTTGAGATAGTTTTAGATTTATGAGGAGCTAGGAAGAGCATAAGAGATGTATTCTTCCTAAACTAAAGAAAATGGACAAATTTTGAAGACTTTCCCAAAACAGAGCATGAAATAACATGTATTCTTCCTGTCAACTTGAAAATCATCATATAATAGACATGAAATGGTTTATGAGCTTACAAAACATTCATACAAATGAAACAAGAGAAGAAATAATTCCAAACATCCATACCATAGGTATCCCAAAGAAATAGCTATAATTCTTCATTAATTTCTAGCCAAATTGATTACACTATAGTCGTTGATCAATACAACAACATCCAACTAAATCAAACCCTTGCTAAGAGTGAAGAAAGGGAATATATATACATCAAAACAACATTCTGTCATCCTCAAGAGTTGAATCCCTACATTGAGGAAGAGATCCACAAAAATCCGAACTGGTAGCTGGAGTATAGGGAGCTCTATATGACTCCTCCCTAATTACATTGAAACTGATTCATTTGACTTGATGATAAATTTTACATCATGAATATACCCCTAGGTAACTTATCGACATCATAATCACATTTACCATCCTCAATTACATAGGTGAAATCGTCATTTTCAAAAATAAAAGTCAAATTTGCAGTGAAAATTCAAAAATATTAGAAATTGGTCAAGCGTGCCATTTTTGTGCTAGACGTGCCCTCTCTTTGCCAGGAACACCCTCCATGTTGCAGGCTAATTTTTACTAAGTTATAGATGTCCAAAATGGGCTCAAGATGGCTTGTTGGAAATCCCTTCAAGTCTACTTTCTAGATATGCCTTCATTTTGCAAAATGAAGCTGATTTGCCCTGTCAAAACTTGATTCTCCGAAGACTACTCAGCGCGCAGCACCAAGGCCAAAAATAAGGCAGAACCATGATTTTTTGCTTTTTTTTTGACATTTTTACCTACTAGTTTTGCAAACCAAAGCTAGCAAAGTGGATTTCTTAGATGTATTTGTCATTTGGCATCCAATGGTGGTGGATTTTTCGTAAAAACATTGTCATAACACTGTCAAGGAACACATAAAAATACAAAACTTGAAAAAATGACCCAAAATGTTTCAAAATTGGTGGAGTGAGTGTTGATGGTGTGGCTAGGCTTGGAGTGAAGCCCCAGCTAGTATATCCAACTTCCTTTTCTCGTTTTTGCATGGTCAAAGCCTAAATTTTTGCATTGGCTCTTTTGAGCTTGGCCATTGAAATTTTGTCTTTTTGGGCATAGTGCTTGAAGTTCTTTATCAACATATCATTCTCTGTTTTCCTTCTCCAAAAGCTTCTCTAAGTGTTGGTTAGCCCTGTCAAGCCATGGCTCTCAATTCTCATTGACTACCATTGCAGGTTGTTCATTCAAGGTTAGTTAATTAGTAAGCTCAACCTATTTTTTTCCTTTCTAGTGCTAGAGCTCTTTTCAGCCCTCTAGTCTTAGGCCTTCTCCTTGGAATTTTTTCTACTACCTCATATGTTACACCATATGTTTCAACTGTCTCTTCAAGCAAAAAATTGGCTTTTTCTTCCTCTCTTTGAGCTTTGATGAATTTAATTTCATCAATGACATGTTTTGTTTTCAGCTGCTAGTTCTCTTTCTCAAGAAAGTTTATGATAAATTTGGACCTGTCAAGATTAGTATGAAGCTCTCTAATCTTGGCTTCTTTCTCCTGGATGATTGTTCTATTGATCTCATCATCATCCGGCTCATCTAGGTCAACAAGTTCAAAATCATGTTCTATCTCATGGAGGTAATCCTCATCATGAATGGATGCCTCATGTACATCCTCCTCTACCATATTTTCTTTCCCCTTATGTACCTACTTTTTTAGTGAAGAAGGTAGGTTCCTTCCACAATATGTGGAGAAAACACCTGCCTATGACCCCTCTAGTATGTTTTTTCCAATGACTCTATCTCAGCCACTTTAGCCTGCTTAGGCTCATTGATCTTAGCTCTGCTAGGTGACCCAGTCTCAATGTGGGATGGAGATGATGGTGATGAAATAGATGAAGGAGACTAATATGATGATGATGCAAGAACTGGGCGTTGAGATGGAGGAATGGATGTGGAAGGATGAGATGATGAAGGTACATCTTGGGCATGCTGAATAGGTGGAGTAGTGAATATGTCATTATCTATGAATGAACTCCATGGAATGTTCAATTGTTTGAGGTGACGGAGGACTATGATTTTGATGAGGGAGTGATGGAAAATACTATTCATTTGGTGTTCATACCCTCTCTTCTGGAAAATAAATTCCATCTTATCAATGCTTTGGAAGAGGTAGTAGGGTATGTTGAGCATATTTACCCTAGTGAAGTGCATTAATAGCCTGATGTGATAAGTATAAAGTCTAGAAAATCTACCTTCACATGAAAAGTATTTCATGATGATCTTCATCATGGGAGCATATCTCTCCAGGAGGTAAGAGAAAGGAAAAATCCTCTTTATTTCATTATTGTATCTAGGTTTAATGTATGGCTCATAGTATTTCTCCTCCAAGTATTTTTGCTTGAACCATTTCTCCCCAACATTTGGGGTCCCAATGGTAGCTGATATAATGGTAGTGGACACAGTAAAAGTGACACCAAATAGAGTAACTTGGTTTTCATGGAGATTAGAAATGAACATTTTGGTCAACATAGCATGGTGTTGGACCTTCTGAATTTTCTCTCACAACTCAAAACATCCAACATGTTTGAAACATGTCACATCCATAGGATATGCCAAGAATTCTTTGGTATTTGTTGGCTCTAATCTGAGTATTCTTCCCCCTTTGTGTGGTCTCTTCTCCTCTGTTTCTTCTCCCTCATTGTATGGTCTGTTTCCTTCTTCTGCCATGATGCCTTAGTTTCAAAACCCTAGGGAGGTGTGATGATGGTGGAATGTGGTTTTTAGGAATAGGGTAATTGAGGGATATGGTGGTAGGGATTTATGAGTTAAGGGATGTGACAGGGAGTAGGGATGTAGAATGGTTTGGAATAGGAAATTAATTATAGGTGTAGGGAATTGGGAGCCTAGGCAAATAATGTACCTAAGGCTTAGGGTTTTAAGGGATGAAAGGCTTTAGAGAAAGGGAAATGTAATGTAGCATTTTAGGAAATGGTTTTTTACAATGTGGGAAGGGTATGAAGGTGCGAGGCAGTGAAATTGAACTGTAATTAGGTATTTGAGGAATAATAGGGTTTTAAATTTGAATAAAGACACCAAATTTATTTTAACAAACTTCACACAACACAAAATGACTTTATGGAGAAGAGGAATGGAGAAATCGTAGCTTACTTGCTTGTTTGAGGCGTGAGGAACCACTGTTGAAAAATTGAGGGTGATTTTGTGAAGTTTGGAGGCTTTTCTGGCAATTGTTGAGGAAAATGGGCAAGTGTGCAGTGCCACAAGCAGGCACACCCACCCTTTGGCAGGTGCGTAACGCTGCCTCTGTTTTTATAATTTCACTGAGGAAACTTGAAAACCATGTTTTTCTTGAGGTTTCTCGATGGTAGAGGAGACAATTGAAGTCTCTTTTGATGTCATGAAGGCTCTAATATTGGAGTGAAATTGATATTTTGATTTAAAACCCACTTTTTAATGTTTAAATTTCACCTTTGAAAACTTTGGAAAATATCCTTTACACCTTGACTTTTTTTTCTTTGCAGATTGATGATGCTAGAGTTTGGCACTCTTTACACTGATTTGTTTGTTGTTCAGTTTAGCATATGGAGTTGAATTGGAAGCTTGGGAATAGTACTTATTACATATAATGAACATAAAATTACATTAAAATAAAAATAAATTACATCTCTATTTTTGAATAAAATTACATTGTAGAATAAAAATCATAACTTGAAAGTTGAATTAGAACTTTGGAAATATTCCTTGGAGATCATCTTTCATGTTGGAAAATCCTCTTCAGATGATAAAGGAATATTATTTCAATCACTCCCATACTTTTACTGACCTTATGAAAATGAAATGGTGTTTTATTTGGACCTTGGAAAATGAAACCTAGTGATCTAATGGGACCTTGAATGACCAGACTCCATGGTGACTTTGACTAGCATAATGATATAATGAAATGAACTTTCAAGACTGATTTATGCTCAACAAGACATGAAGGTGGGCCAGCAAATATGAACTTTTGAGGGAGAGTGGGTTTTTTGGGCTAATACTACCATCAATGAGTAAATGTTTTGCATGACCTAATGGAATGATTACAAATTTATGAGTGGGACTCCTAAATGATATTAAAAGAGTATTTTGATCACTGATGGCAGTATGCAAATACTGACACTAACAGAATTGCTAAGGAAGAATAAACTAACTAGACGAAGAAGAAAGGAGTTTAATTTCACCATCTTCTCTCACACATGCCAATCTATGGTTCCTGTAGAAGAAACCAAAGTTATAGGTCAAGGAGGCTGAAAATTGGAGTAAAAGATGCAGGTCTGAAATCTTCGTCGAAGGATAAGTTTCAGCTAATATAAGGAAAGTTTTAATCAAGTTGACTTTGTGAGAAGTAAGTTCTTCAAGGAGAATTTTGATTTTACCTTGGAGGGGTCTTTGTCAAGGGTCATAGGTCTTATAATTCATCATTTGAAGATATATAAGAAGAGAGGAGTTCTTGTGGGTTTTCCTCTTAAGAGGAGAGGTTTTTTCCTTGGCTTATAACCTATATCTTGTGTCCTCTTATCTAATTTTTCTTCATTGTTTGGTAGTTTTTTTATGATATAAACACAACAATAGTCAAGAAAAAGAAAAAATTAATCAAGTTAAGAAAAAATAAATCACTAGTAGTTATCAAAATTAGAGAAATAACATAATTAAGTTTCCCTTAGATTTCTCAAAAAAAATCACACCAATATGCTCAGAACTACCTCAAAATGCACATGGATGATCTCAGCCCTCAATCAAAGAATATACCACCCAAAATCACACAAAAAAATTTCTATATTTATCCCTTCTCTCACTCGGTCCTGCATCTGATCTTTATTGCCCTCAAACAATCATAAAGAATGCCAACACTTTCCCTTCTTCTCCTTCGCTTGAGGTTTCCTAATCTGCGGTGTTTGGTCAATTTAGTGTCTTAAATTGATTACATAAATTATCGACCAGGGCTAGTAAACTGATGAAGTGCAAGTGCACAATATATGCAAGAAGCCTCTTTTATTCATTTAGTTTATTGGTGTGATGATTGGATTTTTAGAGATTACTTCTAAAGATGTTTTTATTCTTATGTTCCTAATGAAATTAATAAATTTAAATTACAACTTATTGATAAATGAAATATTATGGCAATGAAACTTGTAAAGAAATCACTATGCACTTGAAATAAACCACTCATGAACTTGTAAAAATACTCTAAAATAAATCATTGTTGCTCTAGAAGTAAAACTATGAATCTTCTGCAATTTGACAATTCGAAATGAAATATTGATGAATCTAATTAAAATGATAAAAGAAGACTTATGAAAGTATCTACATCAAATAGAAAAATGGAATTTGCAAACAACTACAACAAATGATAAAATGAAAACATGAGAACTACATTAAAAACATAAAATGAAAAACCTTCACTATTTGCAGGGGCCCTCCACAAACAAGTGGTCTCAAAGCTTCATACGAATAGTGAGCTACACATCAAATCTTCAAGGAATTTCTTCATTAAAAAGGAATGAAAACAGAGTTTTAAAACTTCACAATATGCTTCAGAAAATTAACTTTAGCTCCTTCCTTCTACTCTACTCTATTCTATTCCATTCTATATTACATCTCTCACTTGGAGAAAGAGCACTCCTATTTATACATGAGTGCTTTGAAAGCAAGATAAGAAACTCATAATTACAAATCCACTTTTCTCTCAACCGATATCCCTAGAATTACAAAATATGATCCCTTTAAATCCTCACTCATATCTCACAAATCTTGGATAAGATATGTTATCCAAATCTCCGTGATCTTCTCCTTGGAATCTTCCATTATCTTCTCAAAATCTCCATAATCTCTTCCTTGGAATCTCCATGATTTTCTCCTTAGAATAATCTTGAACAATTATCCTTTGAATTATTGAAATAGTGGAGGAAATATTCAAGATTATTTTGAATAATTCTTCCAAATAATCCTACACATTTACAAAGCTCATCCACATTTAAGATATTAGTGAAATATGTCAATTTTCCAATAATTAATCACACATTCTCTTTATAATATTAAAAATAAATAAATTGGAAAATAATGAGGTGAACCCATGGAAATGGTATGATGAATGGTTAAAAGAGGTGATGGTATGTGAGAAATGGTGAGGATAAACATGATGAAAATGTGACAATTCCGAGACCCAAAATACCCCCAAACTGAACTTGTTACATGTCCTCATGCAACCTTGCATGGATAAAAACTTTTGGCTTTGCATGATTTTGGTTTCTAACAATGTATCATTCCAGGATGTAAAATACATGTACTGCAACTGACATTTTCTATGGTTGGTTCTTGTGTTAACAACCATGAATATAAAAAATGTTGGTTCTTGTGCTAACAACATTCATTTATTTTCTTTCTTTTCTTTTTTAACACATGTACTGCAAATGATAAGTCATGTACTGGAAACGATAAGTAATTAATATGCATAAGAAAACCTTTTCTCATATTTTTGTATCATGCCAAAATAGATATCAATGTATTTGAATCAATTGCAACGAAGTGTAGTTAGAGTTATGTTGGTCGATGGTATATGAGGCGATAAATGGAATGAAATGGTTATGAATATTCCCCCCCAAACTGAGGATATGTTATGTTTACGAAAAGGTAAAAGATGATGTAATATGGCGAGGGAATTTTCCAAATTCATTTGCTTTCAACATGTAATAAGATTGTCTAATTAAACATTAGAAAATAACATACCTTCACTTACACAAAATGTTTGATGAATTATGCAAAATGTAGCTGTTGGCGCTTCTGGATCTGGAAAATATCATGTTGATTTGCCTGAGAAAATATGTCATGCTGCTAGATCAGGAAAATATCATAGTGTTGGATCATGTGAATATCATGCTGTTGGATGAAGTGAAGGAATCTGAAGTGCTACTGCTAGATGAGGTGAAGGGATCTGTACTGCTGCTTGGTTGTATGAATTTGAAGATGATGTCTGAAAGTGGAACTATCATACTCTCATATGGTTGAAGGAATGTTGTCGCAACTGCTGATGGAGTCATGAAAAATATATAGTCTTCACCCGCTTCAAAAATCTGATGGTACAATTCTAGTCATGCGAATGAATGTGTCGATGTCGAGCATGAAAAGAAGTCATTGGATTACCGACCATTAATGGATGTCGTTAAACAATGCGAGACAAACTCACCATTGATGTCAATGAGTGCCAAGGTACCCTAGTACATCTTGCGAGGCGCGAATAAATGATCTGATGTCGAGCCACTTGCAAGATCCAACGATCAAGGGACATTGATGTATTCCCATGACTGTTGGCGAGAAGGTACTAATGATGACTCTAGTCTCTATCCCAGATAAGGTGCTGAAGTCGATGGGTCGAGACTTGTTAAAAGGTGGGCCTTAAGGAATCCCACATCATTCAACACGAGTTTATACAAAATGATTGGTAGGACTATAGATGAAAATATCTCAAAATCGGGCAGTTTATATGGTAGGGAAATGTAATCATGGAAAGAGAGCATGAGACTTTTATTGCCAAGGAAAAATGAACTGAAAAATAAGAAGGAAATGATGTATGTTGTTCAGAAAAATAGGCATGTATGAAGTCATGAAGGATAAGGAAGTGGAAGATGGGCTGCAACATAAGGATGATTTAGGCGCTTGGAAGGAAAAAGGTGAGTAATCATGACCCAAAAGGATTTTTGTGCAGCAATTGTCATGATATGTGCAGTGAAGAATTAGTTCCTTCAAGCGTTTCATTGTGATTTCTAGAAATCACTTTTGCATTAGATCGTCTTCAACTCTGAAAAACTTAGCACCATTCCTACATAAAAATTGTCGCCTTTGTGTGTCATCTCCTTCAATTATTCCTGTATGAAGTGACTCAAAAACAAATTAGCTCATTTTCAAGAATTTATGAAATGTCCATTTTTTATTATTTTTCGAAGTTACACTAATCGTGGATTAAAAGAGTGTTGCATCGTAATGTTGAAGCTTCGTGGATAAAAAGAGTGTCGCATCGTAATGTTGAAGCTTTTTGCATAAGCTTCTCGTTGACATACACAACACCAATCTCATTTCACTTGTTAGATATTAGTATATACATCCAATCAATGCACCACCAACATTCTTTTATTACCCCCCAATTAAAAGTATTGCATGTCCTCATGCAACGTAATCGTAAATCAATGTGGGGCAATTTTTTTATTATGTTGATTTTTTTTTTTTTTAATAACAAAATTAAAATGAAAATTTTATTTTGTTATTTATAATTGATGTGGAATTTTTTTGTTTTTTTTAAATTTTTTTTTTCTTATTGTTATTATTATTTAAAAACAAAAAATTAAAAACAAAATTTTAAATTTTTTAATTTTTTAATTTTTTTTAATTATAAAAAATAATAAATAAATAAAAAGACACAAATTTATTTATTTATTAATTTATTATTTATGTTGATTTTATTTTTATTTTTTTTAAACCAACAAACAAAACAAAAAAAATTGTTCTTTAATTATGTTTATTTTTTTTACAATAAATCGAAAATAATTGAAAAATAATCGAAAATTGCAAATTGGAATTTGAGCAACTGGATTGATACCCGTGCATTTGCCCAAAACCAATCTGAGCACCTTCTAACGAGCTTTTTCAATTGGCTGTAGAAGTTGTGGATGAAGTAGTCAAGGTGACTTTTATTGCTTTTGCTGTTGAATTGGCTGCTACAACAAAAACGAATTTGAGTAGCCATTATTGCATCGCTCCAATGGCCTCACACCCTTCTTAAATCCTTTAGAATATTTTTATCGAAAATGAATCTTGTACTTAACTCACAAGCACCAACCATGTAAATATATCAATACTGAATATTGCCTTACTCTTTTAAATGTTTCTCACTGCTGGTGTTTTATTTTTCAGGCCACGACAAACTCTTCAGCTGCGAATTATGCTGTCATTCAATGCCCAATTGTATGTCTCCATGCTCTTTCTATCTCTCTGCCATCGACGACAACCAACAACTTGTCTAGCTATGGCGCTCAGGGACTACAATGATTTTTGAATCAGTGATCTCTGTCACTGCCCACCAAGAAAGACAGTTGTCGAAAACTAAACAAGATTTCAGCACCCTGATCTTGTGCTATGGCCAGCGTTCATGCAATGAGCTTCAAAAATTCACAATACTTGTGGTTCTCATCTTTCAACAATTCTCTAAAATATATGATTCATTCAATAGACTGGAAGGAATAAAGGAGAAATTTCTGAGAGGTCCAAATCCTTGTATCATCGGTGCATATACACGGGAGATGCTTTTCAAATCTCTGAAGTCCATGCTCTCATCTGCCAACGAAGAGGCCAAAATAGGGCTGAAGATGAGAGTGGTGGCGTTGCTAGTGGATCTCTTGGGCGCCAATGAGAGCAGGAGAAGGCTAGATAGCCATAGCCACTAACACCAACTGCGTTTTCAAGAGAAGATTATTGTCCTTGCTACTCGTTTTCTCTCTTTGTTTTTGCACTTGCAGAAGCATCATCTCCAGCTCATCAAAGTTGTTAATGGAAACCCTGTCTGCCAGTGACCACTACAACTCCAAGTGCTGCCGAATCTAGGTTATATCATTTTGATCTCAGGCAGAGGTTCCCCTTGTCATATTTTTCTACTTCCCCACATAACGAAGAAAAATAATGATCATGGCTAACATAGTTGCAAGGGAATAACTGCCTCCTCCAGCAATAGTGGGTTTTAAATCTCTTTGGCGTTATCTCCTCCACATTCTGTGTACAAAAAGATCGATTATTTCCTCCACATTCCGTGTACAAAAATCTCGGTTATCTTATTGACAGATGGTTTTTCCAGATTTTGTTTCTACCAAACTTAGCAATGGATTTCTAACTGCTTCCTCCATATTGGATGACAGCGAATAGATGGTGAATATTTTTGCATGATTTCCTCCTCTTTAAGCTGTTGATGGTAGTAATTCTTTGAAAGAATCAGAATGACTCCAATGAAGGAGCTCTGATACCAAGAAAGAAACAGAAGAACATCAATGAAGGAGTTCCGATACCAAGAAAGAGAATGTAGCGGAACACAAACTTGACTTGTTATTTGCATTACCAGGAACATATATTTATACAAATCAGAGAAGCTTCTGGATTATGGAATTTCGGTGGCCATAGCTTCTTCTTGAAGCTAAGAAGTCCCGAGAAACACCTAGACATCTTCTGCATTAAATTTTGTCGGCGGGGTTGGTTGAAATTACTGTTCTCCAACACTCCCCCTTAATTTCAACCATATACATACATACACAAAATACACTATACATATATACACTCCTAATTGACATGCCTGCTGGTCTAAGTCTCATCTAGGCTTACAACAGTACATAAGAACAAGGCTTTCATTTTTGTCTTCTTTCTAAATTGTCCATACTTGTTTATTTGTAGACGCAGTTTCATCTTCACCTTTCTTGCCATAAGATAGTGGTGAAGTTTCCCTTTTCTTGATTTGCTTATAACCTCCTTAAACTGCTCTTTGTTTGTGTACTTAACATTAGCGACCTCTTCAGGATTGAGATGTAAAGCAACATCCCCAAGGTAATCCAATTCATGCTCTCCCCTCTTTCCATGAGAAAGAGTCTGGTACAATATGTACTCAAGTTTCACAAACTCACCATTATATTTTGAGTCATGCCCAATGATATAATCCTCTTCATCAGCTTATGAATCCTCCACAATTTTGTTCTCTGCAATATCTACATCATTATGTAGATTTTCATCTTGCATAGTTGGTTGATTCATGTTTTCAACCTCTTTAATCAACTCTGTTGTTGTGTCATCCTGCGTTTGATTTGTATATGAAGATAGGCATATCTTGTCACCAAACAACAACTCATCAATGAGTTGTTTTTCATGCATCAAACTGAACCACTCTTCATGAGATACATAATTCTCATCATATTTGACTTCACAAGTTTTTTCATCACACGAAATTTCCTGACTATCACATGCTACTCTATTGTCAGCTAGAGACATACTTTCAGTCTCGATCCCAGTTATGATGTTTTTAACACATTCACTATTTTTAACAACAACTTCGTCAATTTCATCTTTTTCATTCCACTTCATGCTATACTTTATTTCAAGAATATGCCAAAACATTTTTGGATCAAATACTTCACCAAATTCATTTAAAATGCTTGACAGGATGTTTTCATCTAGAGTTGATATAATGAGAAACAATGCTATTTCACGTCTACTTTTATCATCAGAATTCATTGAAGTTTCTTGGACAGATTTCCATAAATCTACTGAACCCAATAATCCTTCCATTTTAATAGCCCAAAGTTCAAAATTTTTACCTGAGAATGATGGCAGCACTGCCATTAATCTTTTCAGTATTACATCAGCTTCTGTAAAATCTTCTAGCTGATCCAAATTCATATCTTCATTGAGCATAAATTCTATGTTTGGAAATATTCTAGATTCTGCCTCTGCCCTCTCATTGTTTCTCTTCTGCTATTTCAATCTTCTTTGTCGACCCATGCTTTCAGTCAGCTCCAGCTCCATGTTATTCCACAATTTAGATTCAGCTCCATAGAAGCAGCTCCACTTTCTTCAATTCATAGTTCAGCTTTGACTGCAAATAAACAATAGCTTTCTTTTCCCCCAGGTGGCTCGATCCACCCTTGAGCACTCAATAGAACGGGCCATCGAGCCTTCAGGGCCCTATTCCCAACATCTATCACAGTTCCTTCAAGGGAGCGCTATTGACAGCTCCACACTGATCGTAAACCTATTTATGGCTCCACCAAACAATAATTTTGTGAGCCAAAAGAACCGATGCATAATTCCAACGATTGAATTTTAGGTGGCACAACTCCATGCCTTTTCTAAGCACAGCAAAAACAGATCCAACATGGATACTCACACCATAGAAGTTGGCCGCATTACAAAAGTCTCTAAAAAAATTCTTTTTCACTTATGAGAATTTTAACCACAGCTGTCACGCTCGCCTGAGCCACAGAGGATAGCCCATACACCTTTCTAATCAATGGGATTCTCAAAAATTTTCAACGCTCCTTGCTACACAAATATTAACAATGGCTTGGAGCCATGCTACTCCACGCCCTTACAACTTTACTTTTCCATATACACAGTATGCAGCTCCACCCCTGGGCAAAGTTTAAACCAACATTAACAAATTAACATCTTCACACCACACACCTCCTTAGTAGGAGGCGGCAGAATGCTCTCCAAACGCGCTCTCACACTTCAAGACCATCACAATGTCGAAAGCACCCAAGCTCCAACGCAGAAATAAATTATTCTGGAATTGGTATTCCCACACAAATCAATATTGAACTCTCAAAGTTGATAAAAGAAACACTACTCAAATGGCATCCAAAGCCACCGCCCTAGATGCTCCTCAGCGCTCTTCCTCGACGCAAGCATCTATCGCTACCACTAAGCACATAGCCCTGGCCACTGAGTACGCCTCTGATTTGTTAAAATATATAATTACTTCTCGCATGCAGAGTTAGATTTAAGTGAATTATACAATCAGTTAAGTGAATTAGTTGAGTTGAGTTACAGTTAGATTTGGTGAGTGAGTTAGAGAGTGAGTTAAGCGAGTTGATTAAGTTCAGTTATGTGTGAGATTGTGTGCATGTCAATTAGATTAAATACCCTTCACGGGTTCATTGTATTAAAAAAAGAGAGATTTTTATGATTAATTGAAGAGCCGCAGCTCATTTTTCATGTGTGAAATATTTGCGTTATATGTGTGATTGAATCCTCTGCCTTTCCAACAGATTGGTATCAGAGCGAGGTCACAGAGAACGTAAGAAAAATGGATTAGCAATCATCCATGTGTGATGAATTATTTTTTTTCCGCGTTTTTACGCTATAACACAGCTGTTAATTAAAGACAAAGCATTATAATGTTGGTTCCCACTGTAGAGAACCGCGTTAAAAACGAAAAACTTAACACGATTTCAGAACACGCGGGCATCTTGAAGTTCCGGTGTGTTAAGGAACTAACGCAGCACCATAGATCGGGAGGTGCGTTAGCATGCAAACATATTGAAATTCGACCATGTTATTGACTTTAAATTCAACCACGTAAGGTGTTTTGAATACGTAAGATTTTTAAAAGGCATATGAAAAGGGTTTTTTCATAAAGATTTAAAAAAAAAAGTTGTCTCTCATAAAAGCACGTGAGTAGTTTTTTTTTTTGAAAAGGAGTTTTTTAAAAGGGGCTTTTCATAAACATATTATAAAAAAGCTTTAAGAGGTGGAGCTTTTATAATAAGTTTTTTTAAGAAAGGATTTTTTTATATAAAGATTCTTTTATAAAGAAATTTTTATATAAATAATAAAAAAATAATAATAAAACCTGGGGTTTTATTATAAATTTTTTTTTTTAAACTTTGCAAAGCATATCAATTTTTTTTTAGGGTTTCAGCAGTGAATTTTTGTTTGAAGAAATATGGCTACAAGCAGCTTTCAGCCACAACTTCCTTCTTTCAATGGGAAATATTACGATATGTGGGCTATTAAAATGGGGACTATGCTAAAAGCGCATGATGTTTGGGATCATGTCAAGTATGGGTTTGCAGAACCTCAAGATGATGCAGAAGAACGAGCCCTCAGTAATGCAGAGAGGGAACAGTGGAAGAAAGATAAGTGAAAGAATGCACAAGCATTGCTTCTAATCCAGCAGGGAGTAGATCAAGTTGTGTTCCATAAGATCATGATAACCTCGTCAGCAAAGGAGGCATGGGACACCTTGGTGACAAGCTATCAAGGTATGGCCAAAGTTAATATTGTTAAATTGCAGAATACTAGGAGAGATTTCGAAATTCTGCAGATGAAGGAGACTGAGGACATTGATTCCTTCATGAATAGGGTCATGTCTATCGTCAATCAGTTAAAAATCTATGGTGAAGATATTAAAGATCGAACAGTGATCGAGAAGGTTCTTCGATCCCTGTCTACCAAATTTGATGTTGTGGTAGCAGCCATAGAAGAAGCGAAGGATTTGGAAAAACTGACGGTTGATGAGTTGATGGGATCTCTTCTATCGCATGAGGCAAGGATAGACAGAAATAAGGATTCCACATTAGAGACTGCCTTTAAAATTCAATTTTATATTTCAAGAGGTCGAGGCAGAGATCGATCGAGAGTCAGAGGACGAGGCAGCAACTATGGCGGTCACAGAGATGGTCGAGATGATCATGAGCATCAAAGTGGAAGCAGCAGAAACAGAAGCATTCATAACAATCAAAGGTCTGACAAATCTAAGGTAAAGTGCTATTACTGCAATAGATTTGGTCATTGTGTTCGTGATTGTAGGAAGAAGATTGCAGATCAAGGCAATCAGAGAGCTAATGTTAGTACAGAAAATACTGACTCTATGTTTCTAGCATGCAACACCATGCATGCACTGTCTGATAAGGTCTAGCTATTAGACAGTGGTTGCAGTAACCACATGACAGGCAACAAGGATTTGGTTGCTAATTTGGATGTCTCAGTGCAAATAGAGGTAAAGTTGGGGACTGACAAGACCGTGGCTGTAGATGGAAAATGAGTGGTCAACATTGTGACCAAGCAGGGGGAGCCAAAGATCATATTAGAGGTATACTATGTCCCTGGACTCAAACACAATCTGATTAGTGTTGGTCAACTGATGCAGAAAGGATACAAAGTTATCTTTCAGGGGTAACAATGTGTTATTTATGACAAATCCCCAAGCAAGCAGCTGATTGCAAAGGTGCAGATGACGAGGAACAGACTTTTTCCTCTCATTATGAACTACAATGATAAGGTTAGTTCTTTTACAACTGCATGTTCTGATGCATACTGGTTATGGCACTTTCGGTTTGGACCCTTGCATTTTTTCGGTTTAAGATTGTTGCAGTAGAAACAGATGGTCAGAGGATTACCTCCCATCAAAGAACCTGCTAGCACTTGTGAGTGTTGCATCTTTGGAAAGCAACACCGTGAAAGTTTTCCGAAATGAGTTTCTTATAGAGCAAAGAAACCACTTGAATTGGTGCATACCGACTTGTATGGACCTATGAGGACACATTCGATTGGTGGAAGTTGTTACTTCCTCAACTTTATTGATGATTATAGTAGGAAGACTTGGGTTTACTTTTTAAAGTAGAATTCTGAAACTTTTGCAAAGTTCAAAGAGTTCAAAGCTTTGGTGGAGAACCGAATTGATCGACAGATCAAGGTATTAAGATCTGATCATGGTGGCGAATGCGATTCGAAGGCATTCCATGAGTAATGCAAACAAAATGGAATCAAAAGACATTTTACGACCAGATACACACCATAGCAGAATGGTGTCGCAGAGAGGAAGAACCGAACAATCATGAACATGACAAGGAGCATGTTGAAAGCAAGACACCTGTCTAATGAGTATTGGGCAGAAGCAGTTGCATGTGATGTTTATGTGATAAACAAATCTCCTACAAAGAGCGTGATGAACAGAGTTCCAGAAGAAGCATGGTCAAGTATGTCATGTAGTGTATCTCATTTCAGAGTTTTTGGATGTGTAGCCTATGCACAAGTGCCTAAGCAAATAAGAGATAAATTAGATGATCACAGTGAAAAATGCATTTTTACTGGTTATAGTGAGCAATTAAAATCTTACAAATTGTATAACCTTGTCACAAAGAAGACAATCATTAGCAGAGATGTTGTGTTCAAAGAACAAGAGTCATGGAATGGGACTGTAGACACACTAACTAATGCTCAAACACCATTGATGGAGGAAGATCTTGTAGAAGAAGAGGAGCAGCAAGAACCAAGAGAACAAACACCAAACAGAGTCACACCAGCAAGGACTCCCAGATTTTCAAAGCAGCATGGATCTTCAAGCAGATCCATAGATTAGAATTCTCCAAGCAGCGAATCAAGTAATGAATCAAACAATGGTAAGAAAAATATGAGAAGTCTGAAAGATATTTATGATGATTTTGATGTTAGTTCAAATTTTGCATTGTTGGCATTCCAACCTTCTTCATTTGAAGAAGCAATCAGAGATGAAAATTGGGTGCAAGCCATGGATGAAGAGATGAATTCAATTGAAAAGAATGATACATGGGATTTGGTTGATTTACCAAACGATAAAAATCTCATTGGTGTGAAGTGGGTATACAAGACCAAAGTGAATGAGAAAGGTGAGATTCACAGATTTAAAGAAATACTTGTAGCAAAAGGATTCTCGCAGCAACCGGGAATAGACTTTGGAGAAAATTTTTCTCCGGTCACCAGATTGGATACTGTAAGAGCAGTTCTAGCGACAGTAGCTCAGAACAAGTGGAAAGTATATCAGATGGATGTCAAATCAGCCTTCTTGAATGGAATTTTAGAAGAATAAATTTATGTGCAACAACCTCCAGGTTATGAAGTTGAAGGACAAGAAGATAAAGTTTACAGATTGAAGAAAGTGCTCTATGGACTGAAGCAAGCACCTAGAGCATGGTATAGCAAAATCGACAGTTATATGATCAAGAATGGATTTTGCAGAAGCATCATTGAGCCTACCTTATACACAAAGGTAAATGAGCATGGACAAATTTTGATAGTTTGCTTATATGTTGATGATATGATTTTTACAGGTGATCTTGAAATAGATGAATTTAAAGCAGCCATGATGAAAGAATTTGAGATGACAGATCTGGGTCTCATGAAATATTTTCTTGGCATTGAAGTTGAGCAATCTGAAAAAGGCATTTTTATTTGTCAAAATAAGTATGCAACAGATTTGCTGAAAAGATTTAGGATGGATAATTCCAAACCTGTACCTACACCAGTTGCAACAGGTACAAAGTTAAGTAAGGATGATGAAGGGGCAGATGTCAATCCAACTCTATTCAAAAGATTGGTTGGCAGCCTCATGTATCTCATAGCTACAAGACCAGATATTATGCAGGGAGTGAGTCTGATTTCCAGATTCATGGAGACTCCAAAAGACACACATTGGAGTGTTGGAAAAAGAATTCTGAGATACATAGCAAGAACCAGAGATTATGGCATAATGTATGCAAGTACAGAAAAGAAAGAATTGATTGGATATACAGATAGTGATTTTGCAGGAAGTTTGGATGATCGAAAGAGCAAATCCGGTTATGTTTTCCATCTCGGTTCAGGAGTGATAGCATGGGCATCTAAGAAGCAGCCTATTGTTACACTATCATCAACAGAAGCAGAATATGTAGCAGCAACTTCAGCAACATGTCAACCAGTATGGTTAAGAAGAGTATTGGATGGACTCAAGAAGAAATAACAAGGATCAACAACGATATACTGTGACAACACATCAGCGATTTCACTATCCAAGAATAGTGTGTTTCATCAAAAGAGCAAGCATATTGATACTAGATATCATTTTATTCGAGAACTTGTGAACAATGGAGATGTTCACTTGAAGCCTTCTAGAACGAGTGATCAATTGGTTGATATCTTTACGAAGCCATTAGCAGTATATTTGTTTGAGTTTCACAAAAGAAACTTGGGAGTTGTAAGCCTAGCTGAGACATAGACCAACATGCATGTTTGAGTTGTCATGAGTTATGTTTTAGTTTAGCGGTCGTAATTAATGGGGAGTGTTAAAATATATAATTACTTCCCGCATGCAGAGTTAGAGTTGAGTGAATTATACAATCAGTTAAGTGAATTAGTTGAGTTGAGTTACAGTTAGATTTGGTGAGTGAGTTAGAGAGTGAGTTAAGCGAGTTGATTAAGTTCAGTTATGTGTGAGATTGTGTGCATGTCAATTAGATTAAATACCCTTCACGGGTTCATTGTATTCAAACAAGAGAGAGTTTTATGATTTAGAGTTTTATAATTAATTGAAGAGCCGCAGCTCATTGTTAATGTGTGAAATATTTGCGTTATATGTGTGATTGAATCCTCTGCCTTTCCAACATGATTCTGACCAAACACAACTCTTCAATTGTGTGTGTACACTCACACTGAAGGCTTGCTTATATCAAAACAATAACCAGGCGTCTAAATCTTCGGCGCCTCCAACCTTTCTATTCCTACAGCTGACAGTGAGGTCTATGCCTCCTCCAGCAAATAATTAGCACAGTGCTCCAACGCAGAGGGCCTATTGTAGGCTCAACAACTCCTTCACAAATCTGGGCCCTCTCACATCAACCACGCCTTCTTCGCCTTAATTTTCCCACTGAGCCACACTACTTAGCGTCACAAGTATCTCCATACTCATGGAACACAACACATTACACATTACTCTGGAAAGTACACCAGCAAATTTATAATTGCAGCACCAATTACAGCGAAAATCTCTCACAAATGGTGAGAAACAATCTCTTCCTTGGGCGATTTCATACACTATATGCACACACAACCACAATTTTTCAACAGCACAGTCTGAGGAATGGTGCTCTCCAATACTGCCAAACAAATAACAGACACTAAACCGCTTGGCAGCTCAATCTCTGCACAAAAAAATCTGCACAGTTCTTCACAACGACCTTAGCACACCTCACGATCACTAAAATAATCCAATCTGATTATCATCAGCATTCACTTTACACACCAAACTCCTTATGGCCTTCACACCACCGAGCCATCACAAGCGCAACTACACATCTGCAAACACTTTTCACGATGCTGTAACATCTTTACACAATAGGCTCAATAGCCTCTGGAGCTCTCACAACTCTGCTCAACACAAAATCTCACTGCAGCAAACACTAAGCCTAAACCTTCAACAAACACTGCTCCCTCTCACTGAGCACACAGCTCCTCACAACACAATCAACTGCAACTGCTCCCTTACCGAGCACTTAGCTCTCACTGAGCACACAGCTCCTCACAACACAATCAACTGCAACTGCTCCCTTACCGAGCACTTAGCTCTCACTGAGCACACAGCTCCTCACAACATAATCAACTGCAGGCACTCACCCCTGCAAACACTCACCAAGCTGAAACCATCGCCTCTGATATCATGAAAGAATTAGAACAACTCCAATGAAGGAGCTCTGATACCAAGAAATAAACAGAAGAACTTCAACGAAAGAGCTTCGATACCAAGAAAGAGAATGCAGTAGAGCACAAACTTGACTTGTTATTTGCATTACCAGGAACAGATATTTATACAAATCAGAGAAGCTTCTGGATTATGGAATTTCAGTGGCCATAGCTTCTTCTTGAAGCTAAGAAGTCCCGAGAAACACCTAGACATCTTCTACATTAAATTTTGTCAGCGGGGTTGGTTGAAATTACTGTTCTCCAACATTATTCTCCTTAGATTCTACGTCATAGACCTTTACCAAACATCCATATCCAGGATAGATAATTTAATTCAACACTTGGAGGCAGATGAGTGTTTCTGCAGAAAAATCTAAGCATTGACCTCGTCGGTTCTCCATCTGTTCCCGCAGAACTGAATTCTTTGCATCCTTTTTTACCTCAATCATTTTCTTCTGCCTCAAGGCACTGAAAATAATTGTTGTAGATGTACTCAAGGCTGATATGGCCGTGCTATTGCTATACGAGGTAGCCAAATTCTGCGTTCTCCGTGGTGGCAATCATGCGAACGATATTTTGCTCGTACTTTGCAATTTCCCTGGCGATCTTTGACTTGCACTCTTCTTCTCTTCAGTGTCAAGATATGGAGTGTAGATCCCCAATTTCCCTATCATGCTGCTTAGCCTCGATGCATCGAGGGGAAATTTGGGGCTTCATTTCAACATATTTTCTACGCAAAAATTGTTTTGGAAACCCCAAAGGAAAAACGCATAATGTGAAGGTTTATTCCCAAAAAAAAAAAAATTGATGTGTTAATTTGCATGGCTTTGATTTCAAATGTTTATTTTGGGGCCGTTGATTTGCATCGTTTGTATTCTATTTTTTTATTTTTATCTTATTTATTAATATTTTGTTTTATTGTGAAATTTTTTTATTTAAATGAGTTTGTTTATTTGTTTTTTTTTTTTTCTACTCTAAAATAAAATTGAATCTTATCTAAAAGAAATGTTAGTTTTCAATTTATTTATTTATTTTTAAATCTAAAAAAAAATGAAATTAAAAACTAAAATTTAGAAAGAAACTAAACTTTCTCTAAATTAATTTTTTTTTTTTTTTAACAAATGGACACAAAGTGTTTTGCATATTGAAAGATGTTTTTGATCAAGCATATTGCAAACCTTTAGTTTATTCATTCTTGAAAATTTTTATTGACAACCTACTTTCTGATCCTCAAGATCGTATAAAAACGGAGGAGGAGAGCATACTTATTCAAACTGAAGAAAAAGATATCCTACCTACTCTATTGCAGAAAAATAAATTTTCCTTTCAAGTATAGGAAAATTTCCAATACATCCATTTGCGTAATAAGATAAGAATTAAACTCATATGCAGGTTTGAAATATACTCTTTGATGTGTACCAATATATGAGAGACCAATTGCCTTGATTGAGATGATGTCAAAAGATACTGAAGAATTGAGCATTGGGATCCGATGACTCTCCTGAACCAAGATTCAATGTAATCTTGTATTCCTTGGCTTCCTGTTATCATGTCATGCAAGTCTTCAGAGATGTGATCTTCATTTAGAGAATCCGGTGATAGGCAGGCATGAAAATTTTCAATCTCTGGTTCCAATAACTTCTCTTTATCGATAGACATCCATGATTCTTGGACCTTATCTGAGTCTTCTTCTTCTGGTTGTTGTTCTTCAATGGTATCTACTTAATCATTTTGCAATACCTCATATTTGTAAGTTGATTGAGGTATTTTATTGTTGGGGATATGAAATGGTTGTGCAGGTAGTGGAGTAGGAATGGATCTTTGGGGTGCTTGTGTGGATGGTAATGGGAAAGGTTGAATTGAGGTCGAATTAGGATGATATTGATGTTGTGGTGGAGGTGAATGGTATGGATAATATTGATGATGATATTGAGGATAGAGAGGGAAAGATTGAGGATATGGTGGATTTCCTTTGTAGAGCCTCTGCCAACTTTGTTGCCAAGATTGGTTTTGAGGTTGGGATTGAGATGGCCAAGGTTTCCAAGGTTGGTTTTGAGGTTGGGATTGGGATGCCCAAGGTTGCCAAGGCAAGGGTGTTTTCCAATTACCTTGAGATTATTGTGCATAACCTTGAAACTGTGCATAAGGATATTGCATCATATTGGGTTGATGAGGTTTCCATAGTCCTCTTGGAGCTACATAACAAAGTTGATTTTGTGCTTGATTTGCTCCATTATCCTTCTGGTAAACTGCCTTTAACCCTAGTAATGATGGGCAATCTTTAGTAGTATGTGATCCTGCACAAATTTCACAAATTTTAATGTTATCATGTGGACATTCATGCAAAGTATGTTTCTTTCTACATTTAGGGAAAAATATAAATTAAGCAACTTTTTTCCTGTTTTTCATTCTTAACATGTTAGTTTGTTCATTTAAGTTACCAAGAATGTTTAGAAAATTGTTAGGTTCAGTTTGACTTACCAATCCTGGTGTCGACCTCCTTACTCTTGCCATAAATGGATCTTAAGGGGATCTTATATACTTTGCTTTTCCTCTTCATATGTTCTTGCACAGTTCAAAAATCTCTTGAAATGACAATTGATAGACATCTCCTTTTCCCACCAGATTACGAAGATCAATCCATTCATTGTTTATAGCATTTAGTAGGAGAGTTTTTAATGCGTCTGATCCTAAATTATGCAATTTAGATATTTTGATATTATAAGTAAATCTCTCCACTAAATCTTCTAGGCTTTCATCCTCTTTTTGGTTCATCTTAAAGACTTCATTTTTAAGGTCATGGTGCATGCAATAATCTTTATATTTTTCCAAAAACACTCTTTTCATATCATCCCATGTTCTTATAAAATTTGTTTCTAAAGTCATGAACCATCTAAGAGCTCTATCCTTCAATGTTGCTAGAGACAAATTCAATTTTTGAATGTGCAATGAGTAGCCATAAGATCTACAAATCATTTCAAATTCAAAAAGAAAGGTTTCCGGGTCTTCTGATCTCATACCTTTGAAGTTAGGAAGTACAGATGGAGGGATGTTCGTCATTTGAGCACTGATATCAATTTCTTGAATGGAAAATCCAAAAGGATCTTCCTCATTATTATCGTCTCCATCCATTTCTTCAACCTCCTTCGTGACCTCTTCTTCTACCTGCAAAACTAAGAATTCATGATGTGGATGTGTGGCTCTTACTGCACCACGTGATATAGTGGGTGTGGTAGGTGATTGAAGTTTTTTTTTTTTTAATGAAAAGAAAAAGACTCCTATTTACACTTCCACGGTAACGATGCCAAAATGTTTGGTCAATTTAGTGTCCTAAATTGATTACATAAATTATCGACCAGGGCTAGTAAACTGATGAAGTGCAAGTGCACAATATATGCTAGAAGCCTCTTTTATTCATTTAGTTTATTGGCGTGATGATTTGATTTTTAGAGATTACTTCTAAGGAAGATTTTATTCTTATGTTCCTAATGAAATTAATAAATTTAAATTACAACTAATTGATAAATGAAATATTATGGCAATGAAACTTGTAAATAAATCACTATGCACTTGAAATAAACCACTCATGAACTTGTACAACTACTCTAAAATAAATCACTGCTGCTCTAGAAGTAAAACTATGAATCTTCTGCAATTTGACAATTCGAAATGAAAGATTGATGAATCTACTTAAAATGATAAAAGAAGACTTACGAAAGTATCTACATCAAATAGAAAAATGGAATTTGGAAACAAGTACAACAAAATGAAAACATGAAAACTACATTAAAAACATAAAATGCAAAACCTTCACTATTTGCAGGGGCCCTCCACAAACAGGTGGACTCAAAGCTTCATACGAACAGTCAGCTATGCATCAAATCTTCAAGGCATTTCTTCACTAAAAAGAATGAAAACAGAGTTTTAAAACTTCACAATATGCTTCAGAAAATTAACTTTAGAAAATAAGAATCGCCTTCCTTCTACTCTACTCTATTCTATTCCATTCTATATTACATCTCTCACTTGGAGAAAGAGCACTCCTATTTATACATGAGTGCTTTGAAAACAAGATAAGTAACTCATAATTAAAAATCCACTTTTCTCTCAACCAATATCCTATAATTACAAAATATGATCCCTTTAAATCTTCACTCATATCTCACAAATCTTGGATAAGATATGTTATCCAAATCTCCATTATCTTCTCCTTGGAATCTTCCATGATCTTCTCCTTGAAATCTCCATAATCTCTTCCTTGGAATCTCCATGATTTTCTCCTTAGAATAATATTGAACAATTATCCTTTGAATTATTGAAATAGTGGAGGAAATATTCAAGAGTATTTTGAATAATTCTTCCAAATAATCCTACACATTTACAAAGCTCATCCACATTTAAGATATTAGTGAAATATGTCAATTTTCCAATAATTAATCACATATTCTCTTTATAATATTAAAAATAAATAAATTGGAAAATAACGAGGTGAACCCATGGAAATGGTATGATGAATGGTTAAATGAGGTGATGCAATGTGAGAGATGCTGAGGATAAACATGATGAAAATGTGACAATTATGAGACCCAACATGCGGTATAAAAAAAAGTATCTTCCTCATGTTTTTTTGCTTGGATGTGTACTTTTTGAGTCCTAACTCATCTCTAATATATAGCCTCCTCATCGATGTCAATGAACAACCCAAAATGGCATCTCCATACTAGGCCATCATGAACTATTATGCTCCTAACCCACATTAAATTTCAAAAATTTATTTCTCCATATTGACACATCCCTTTCACGTGCTTGAAGTTTCCCCTAGATCCTATAGGGTTTCCCCTTCACCTCCATGTGTTAAATCATCAATTTCCATCATGGTTTCACACCCACATTCTTGGGTGAAAAGACCACATGCATGGGCTCTAAGCCCATATACATGTTTGTGTGCACATTCCTCCACAACCCACTAACATAGGGTTTGGAGTACCTCTTAATCTACAAATATCAACACACCCTCTTAGTGAGGGAGGTACTTCCAACACTAGGAAGTCTCCATCAACATCATTGTTGGCGACAGTAGCCCATACGGAATCCATCCCTACAACATACTTTGTAGAATGAACCCTACAATCTCGGTAGTGCCTTTGCCTCATCTCATTTGAACCTGAAGACCTCAACATTTCCATAGGGATGATCCCTATGAAGTTAGAATCCCTATGAGTCTAAATGATTTCCACTGGCTCAACCTATCACTGATCTCATGTTCTACAAGTTCAATCTGAGTTGCAGTCAAACATGGACCATCACCTCACCGCAACCCAGTCTTGCAAGCTCTTATCGTCTTGGATCAAACACAAGCCATGCACATCCCTCCAATATCATATATGCAACATCACGATCCAATGAAGAAACTATTCCACCAGTCTGCATTGCATCACATGAAGCAATATCGATCATCCCAATATCATCCATGCCAAAGAAATCCTCGAGTTTTCCCAACAATCCATGGCAAGTCATAGAAATTCCATGATAAAAAACATGTACTACAAAAAAAATTTGTTCACCAGGCTCACCACCAATCCACTAAAACTCCCAACCAATCTCACTGCCAATCCAGTCATGACCACATCTCCATTTCTTTAGCTGAACCCTCTACTCCATGATCTAGGAAATACCAACTACCTTTGAGATGCTTTGTTGTGCACACTCTGATTCACTAATTTCTAGGATAGAATATTAAATCACTGACATTACTAATCTAAGTATCACAACAATACTACTTTGCACAATGGAAAAATAATAGTAGTGAATCTACGAGTGCACAAAATTTACACAATTTTTTACAAATTTATACAACATCCCAACCTCGTTATATTAATCAAATTGATTATACAACTGTATAGGGATCCTATACCATGGATAATGGACTTGATACATCCACTGATATAAGACAAAAACAACTAGGGTTTGTTGTATGTCGTGATGACCACCAATCTACCCTGAACAAAGTAATATTACTATTTAGTTGATGTAGAGCTCCTCACAACTTCCTTGACCATACCTTGTACACATCTTCTTGGTCATTTGGCTCTCGATTTGTAGCAAGACAACTTTTCCTCTATCAATGAAACAACTCCATTAGGTCATTGAACTCAGCGCCACCTTCTTTCTCATTGGTTGTTAGTCCTTCAACACATTAACGGATCAACACTCTCGTTAAGTTGTTCACACATTAGGGAATTTTAAGGTCTGAAATGGGTCTTGTAAGGAATATTATAAAATATAGTGGAAATAATAAAATAAGATTAGATTACCTCATCAATTTTTGGAGGGAAAAAAAGAAAAAAACTACTTATCAACTTGTTTTTTCAACTTGTCTCCATATGATTTTACTCAAACTTTGAGTGGGATCACTCCTTGTATGTAGAATTTATTTTTTCATCCAAGGAGTACCTAATGTGTATACTTTTGATGGACCCTGCTACATGAAAAATGTGAAATACATGAAAAAATGTGATCGCAAACACGTTTTTTCATGTATTAGGGTCCATCAAAAGTATGCAACATGGGTACTCCTTGGTGGAAAAATTAAATTATGCATCCAATGAGTGCTCCCACTCGAAACTTGAGTAAAATCACAAGGAGATAAATTGAAAATACGAGTAGAAAAATTAGTATTTTTATTTTTATCTTTTTACCTTTTTACTCCAAAAATGTTGAATCATCCCCCATGGTTGACATCATCATATTGAATCCTATTGGTTCTTATAAAGTTGATTTTTGTTGTCCATTTTTATTTTGAGGCCCATTTTTTAGCTCAAAATTTCTGTAATGACTTTGTTTGTGAACAAATCTCAATTTCCCATTGTCGCTCCTCAGATATTTTGGGACTTTCTTCCCACTAGTGCCTTCTTATGCTGCCTAATAAAGACACACTTAGGGTTGGAGGGCTTCTCACTATGATTTTCGAATGTCCTTCTCCAATAATAAACTTAGGGCATGGAGGATATCCAAACTTCTGCTATAGATGTCCTCCACAAGGAAATTCTAGGGCTACAAACTACTCCCAGATTATCAGACCTATGAGCTCTTCTTATGCCACTTATAACAATCACTTAGTCCTGTAAGAGACTTTTTCCTTAGGGCTTGAATCAATCCTCTACAATCCTCTAGAATTTGTTCTTTAGGCTTCTCCAGAGTCTGTCACTTCTAGCAAGCCTAAAATAATTCTTAGGTCACTTCACTCAGGGCCAAATTGGTCCACTCTCATGCTGCCCTCCATCAACTCATGAGTGTCCCATACAAAATCGACCAAATTTTCCAACCTAGACACAATCCTCCTGCAAATCACATCAAATCAAGTAGCAACCTCTTGTTTCTCTTCTTGAAATTGATTCACATGCCACTGTTGATGATCACTGCTCATAGGATGTTCACCAAACTATCCAATATGGACCCTCATCCATTTACAAAACAAACTATAACACATCAATAATACATACCTCAGGGTTCATGTTTCTCTACTGTAAATTTTCTCACTAGTTAGGGCTTCAAACAACATTGGTTATCCCTCTCTAAATTTCTCCTACAACCGTCAAAATATTGTGTCCTTCCTCCCTTATATCTATGCTTCCATACAATGGTCTATAAGGAATGTTCCAACTAGTATTTAGGCTTTAGACCACCTTCCAATTGAGCTACATGGCTTTGGCCCTCCTATCCAAATACGTATAAGACTGTGACTCCTTTATAGGTCTGCACATATGCTAAAAATCACACTAATCTGCCTAGAATTACCTCAGCTTACATGGATAATCTCAACCCTCAAATAGAGAATAAACCACTCAAAACCACACACAAACTAGCTAGATGTATCCCTTCTCTCACTTGGTCCTGCATATGATCTCTACAGCCCTCAAACAGTCACAAAAAATTCCAACATTATCCCTTCTCCTTTGCTTGAGGTCAGGCGATATACAGTCTGAACATAAGTATCTTCCTTATATTTGTTTTCTTGGATGTGTCTCTTTTGAGGATGGATTCATCTCTAATATATAGCCTCCTCATGGGTGTCAATGAACAACCCAAAAAGGCATCTCCATACTAGGCTGACCTGAACTAGTATGCTCCTCACCCACATTTAAAAATTTCAAAAAATTATTTCTCCCTTTTCACACATCCTTTTCACATGCTTTAAATTTCCCCTATCTCCTCTAAGGTTCCCCTTTCACCTCCATGTGTCAAATAATCAATTTCCATCACGATTTAACACCCACATTCTAGGGTGCAAATCCAACAGGCATGGGTTCTAAGCCCACAAACATATTTGTGTTCCCATTTCTCCAAAACTCACTAGCCTAGGGTTTGGAGTGCACTCCAACCTAAATGGTCATTGTGGAATATCCCACCTTTGACATTCTCTCAAATCACACTCCTATATTCTCTAATTAAACTATGGAATATGTAAAATTATAAAAGAATGAAACCCCCTCTCCTCCTTTTGTTATAGTATTTAGTGTTACTTGATAAACATGTAAGGTTTGGTTTTTTGCATGCCTCAACCATAAATTAATGTTAAGTTTTAGACCTTCTAGAATATTCTTAAGAATGCACATGTGGTTATCTCCATATTTTCATAATGGGGGCTTATGTGGCATCCACTTAATATAGTTAACAAGGTAGGTCAAGTTACAAGAGACATAGCTTTGGGGTACAACCTTCGATTAAGGTGATTTTCACATCATTGGAAAGGTCTTATTACGTAGAACAATGTTGAGGGATTGAGAGTTATGCTCATTTTTAAGACCCTAACAAGTATTTATTATTAGTATACTAGCTATAGTTAGGTCAATTTAGTGGTAGTTTACACCATCGCACTTTATCTCTTATTTATAATAAAAGATATTCATTTGTATACGCATTTTATTTTGTCATGTGTGCATTAGATTCATTGTGAAAGGAGGGTTCCCGTTTGAAGTGGATGTTATTCATTGAATTTTATCATTCTCAAGGCATGGAGTTTCTTATTCTTAGTATTCTAATACTATATATGGAGTTTGGTTTATAACATTTGGCATCAAATCTATCATCCTATGAATTTTTTCCTTCAACCAAGACATCTTGGTGTTTTTTCTATAACTATTTTCTGAGATGTTTATTTTGAGGCAATAGTGAAAAAATATCAAGATTTTTTTTTTTTTGAGAACAAGGAGAAATATAAGAGTACAAGTGGTAAAAAAATTTAGGTTCTAGTTTGTTATACTTTCAAAAATATAATGTATGGAAAATAGGGAGTTTAACAAGACATATCATACTATTGAAGGTCAAAATGTCAACCTTAGAAGGCCTTAAATTTAGAAATATGTTAGGACAAATGTCATCCATAAAGGCAATCTCCAAATTGGGGTTTTAAAGGTAGATAACTTAAAAGTGACATAAATTTTGACTGTAAGATCAATTTTTGGTGGGCCAAATTGGGAGATAAATAAAAATAAAATATAGGAGTATTATTATTTCTCTACATGGAAAAGAGTGTTCCAAAAATTACTACACCAATAATCCCCTAGAAATCTCAATCATGACTCATGAAGAAACTGAAGGGAGGTAGAACCACGTATCTTGACCATAGACACAATTCAAGGAAATGGATGATATGATGTTAAAAATGGTCAAGTTGTCACATATATAAGAATCATTTAAAGGTGTTATGGATGACAATATGATAAAATTAAAAAATTCCATGGATTAAATAGAATATGGATGAAAATAATGAACATTTTGGAAAAGAATATGGATGAAAATAACAAACATATGTAAAATATCATGGAGTATATGAAATATAAGATCGTAATCAAGATCATACAAGCCCTAGATGAGAGGCTACCTAAAATTGATAATGTGTTTGAAAGGGCTTATACAAATAAAGATAGTATTCATGTTAAACACATTTCCAATAATAATCATTTATCAAATGGATTTAACTCTAATATTGGAGTTACTTATGGATGGTTTCCTAAATTTATGAACTCTTCCAAAGTTAAATTCAAGAAGATTGATGGAACAATGGATTTTACTTGGGTGAACCAAATATGACAATATGTTGAATTGCATGATATTATAGATGATAAGAAAGGATTTTGATGTCAACTTTATACTTTGAGATAAATCCTTATCAACGATATAAATGGGTGGTTAAAAGGAAGCTCTGTCTTATCATTATACTTGGGGTTTATTCATAATAGTTTTAGAAGCACAATATGGAAAAGTGTGGGAAGAAATATCACATAAGTCAACTGGAAATAATCAAATACCTAGGTGTTGTTGAAGATTATAATTTAAAATCTCAGGTATGGGCCACAAGGGGGGATAACATAAGTGATGCACAACTATTGGAAGCTTACACAGGTGGATTAATAAAATACATTAAAAAAATTGAAAATATTATGGAAGTTATATAATTTGCTCGTCATATTCAAGTCAAGAATAGTGCTACACACAAATCTACCATTAAAATATATGTTAGAAGTAGAGAACATTTTGGTGTTCATAAGACAACCCTACCTCAACCTACTAAAATATCATAGAAGGAAAAAGGAGGAAATGAGAAAAAAATAACTATTGGTTGTAACAACAAATGGTCAAAAGGGAATAATGTCAATTAATAAAATTGTTCACCTTGGAAAATAACGATGAAGAGGAAATTTAGATATTTGCACAAAGGGATGAGGAAGAATTTGCCAATTTAAAAGAGCAATAAATAGATGTTGAAATTGTGCGCAAATTATTGATTTATACATGTGTGGAATATTTTTTCACACACTAGCATGTTTTTCAGCACCTCAAATCGTTACATGTAATATACATTAAGAAGTGAAAGGTCATAGTTCTCATTATTTCAAGTAGCACACATGACTTCATTGATAAAATATTAGCAAACCACCTCTATTTTTTTGTATATCTAGTGTCAAATTCTCATGTTTTGGTTGCTAATTGTGGGAGTGTTCATCGCGTGGGAAAATTCCACAACATTAAACTGAGTATGGGAGAATTTAATTTGGAAATCTCAATGCGTGCCATTTCCATTAGAGGCATAGAAGTTGTTTTGGGGGTTGAATGGTTGAGAACATTAGGTACCATTTTTACAAAATATAAAGAATTATTCATGAGATTTTGATTTGAAGGAATTCAATATGATTCAATGTGAACTCAAAGGGTTAAACTTAACATTTTCTCAAGCTATCAACTCTCATAGAATATAAAAGCACCAAAAATAATGTACTGAGGGAGTTGTGGTTAGACTTTTTTACATGGGAATTAGGAATATGGAAATGATCCAAAAGATTTAAATTGTATTTTGGAAAAGAACCATAGGGTCCTCCAAGAAATCTATAAAGGGCCACCTCTATATAGAGATTATGAATTTCAAATTGAATTAATACTTGGAATTACCCATCCTAATAAAAATATTTATAGATATTTTCATCAACGGGAGGAGAGATGAGAAATTGTTCGAGACATAATGGATTTAGGTTATTTCAACTCGATAGTTTATTTGTATTTTCAATGTTGTTGGTAAGAAAAACAAAATAATTCTTTGGGGATGTGTCTTGATTATAGAGATCTTGAAAAATCCCCATTGAGGATATGTTTCCTATTCCACATATTAATTCGCTATTAGATGAGCTTCATGAAGTGCTCATTTTACAAAGCTAGATTTTAAATCATGATACCAACAGATCAAATTAAGAAAACAATATGTTCTCAAAACAACTTTATAACACACAAAGGGCACTATGATATCTTCGTAATGATGTTTTCGTTGATTAATTATCCCTACTTTTTAAATCCTTGTGAACAATTTTATTTTACCCCATATTAGAAAATTTGTGTTGGTTTCCTTCAATGATATACCTATCTATAACTAATTATGGGAAGAGTACATTATACATGTGGATAAAATTCTACAAATTCTTGAAAATAATCAATTGTATGTAAAAATAACTAATTTTATTTTTTGAAACAAGAACTAGAGTGTTTATGTCGTGTTGTTTCAAAGAAAGGGGTTAAGATAGACCCTCAAAAGATCCAAGATATTACAAAATGGCATATTCCTAACAACATCAAGAATCTTAGAGGAATTTTGGGTTTTACAAGATATTATCAAAAATTTATTAATAGGTGTGTTGTAAGCCCACTCACATCTCTCTTGAAGAAAAATTCATTTTTATGGAATGAAAATACTATTTTGGCATTTTCTATCTTAAATGATGTCATGTATTCTACACTAGTATTGGCAACCCCTAATTATGGTAAAATATTCATAGTCAAATGTGATGCATCATGTTATCAAAAATAACATTTCATTTTTTATTGATAGGGTCATTAGCATAGGTGTAATTTGTCTCATAAAATTGGTTCATGCAATTGATGAAAACTCATGGTTGATCACTATACTAAGTTTAGAAAGTCCATTTGTCATGCCCATCACTACCAAATTTATAAAAAATCACCTTAGGTTCACATGCATTGGTTTAAAGTTTTGCAGTGGCCACCTGTCTAATTTTTCCCAAGTCCACAGTGAATATAACTGCAAACAAGTTGTTTTTTCTATGGACTCACCTGACCAGTACATAGCAAATCCACCAAGTTTATAACTAAAAACGCTGTGGAATCATGTATTTATACACCAATAAAGGGGATGATGAGATGTATAGTTTTTAGAGGTTTAGGGTGAATGTGAGGTCACGTGATCGGTTACTACAGTCATCCAAGCATGTGTAGTCATAAGTTCCATTCATCATTACACTTCACTCCTCCCATTTGTCATTATCCCTCCCATATTCGAATTTCACCTTTTAAATTCACCTCCAAAGCTCCTCTCTGTCATCCTCCCTTCGAATTTTGTATGCATCAATTGATTTTCATCCTTGAAGAGTCCAACCCCATCGCAAGAATCTTTTTGTTCAATTTGTTTCTTTGCAGGTTTCACAGTTTCAAGAAGGCGGCGTGGTATAAAGGAAGATTGTCATGAAGAAGAAAACAAACAAAGGAGGCTCCTGTGGAAGATATGAACCTATGGATCTCAAGTTACTCAATGAAGACCCCAACTTTGCAAAAGCTTTCAGCAACGTTGGATGCATGAAATTCTGCCAAAAAAATCAACTTTTTCATGCCAAGGTATCAAAAGATTTTGCAGTGAATTTCATAGGTACAATTTCAAAGGTGGGGGTGCTAAGTTTTGTAGTGTCACCTGAGAAAATTTCTCAAGCCTAATAGACACCAAGGGAGTGTGAAGAGTGGTTCAAAGCCACTAAGTTCAAGATGCAGAATTGACGAATTTATAAAACTTGAACACATTGGAGAAGATATGAATTTTGGAATTCCAAGGAGCTACATGAAAGAGAACTACTCCAAATTTTTGTTTGTAATTTAAAAGTACTTTAATTATGAGGGGAGATTTCATATGGTATATCTATACCATTTCAGGCTCTTGTTGCACTTCACTGGTAAGCAGTCTCTTGATCTTCCCTTTTTCTTGTTTAGGAGCTTAGGGAAGATGTCAGACAACGTTCAGGCCATGCCAGAATGTAGTGAGACCTCAATTTTCCATCATGGGTTGATCAAAATCCTAGTGCTAGAGGATTTGAAAAAACTAAACAGAGGCTAGGCTACTTTTTTTTTTCTAAGTGGTTATGAGGTTGATTAAGTAACACTTAAGAAAAATCCAAAGTCAAAAGCTAATCCTTCAAGCAAGAGTGACCAACCTGTAGATGAGACAGAGGGTGTGAATGAGGAGGATATGGAGCCCATTATAGATCCAATGAATATTGAAATAGAGCCTCCATAAGATACAAAAAATCCACAGCCTACACCTGCAAGCAGCAAGAAAAATATCAGCAAGAAAAGCTATAGAAGGATAACCAGAAGTCAAACAATTGGGAAGGGAAACCTTGAATATATTCTTCAAGCTATAGACATTGAGGAGACTCCAGTGGTTAGAGCTGAAGATATTAAAGGTGAAAAGAAGAAAAATAAAGGTGTGACTGCTAAGAAGCTTGATTTTGCAAGAAAAGGTGCAAGGTTTATGTTTCAACCAAGAAAACCACTCACCATGCTTCAAATTTCCAAAGGTGTTATGGAAAACAAAAGGACAGAGGTTACTGAAAAAGGAAAACAACCTATCACAAAGGATATCATTGATTTGTCTCCAGTAACATAGGAGATCATTGTGCAAAGGAAGGGTAAAGAGAAAGTGGTTGAGAAAACAAAAGTGCAGATGTTAAAAGAGTATCTAAGAGAGGCTAGAGAAGAGGTTGTTGAGACCAAAATGGAGTTGCAGAAAGCCAAGGTAGACAGGAAGCTATTGGAATATTTCAAATAAAAGGAAAATGAGTAATTAAATCAATATGATAAGTCATTGACAAATGCCAAGAAACTGCTGAAAAGGACACTTCCTTTGCGAAGGGTAATGAAGCACACAAGAAACAGAAATTTATGGCTGCAAGCTGAAAGAAAGAAACTCAAAGGCCAAGTCAAAGAGCTAGAGGAGAAAATGGAGATGATACAATCAAAGTTAAAGAAAACAGGCCTTAAAATCATAGTCATAAATGAACTTGAAGAGATTCAACTTCCTACTTCCAAAGGTGGAGCTTCCAAAGCTTGAAGAGTTGAACAAATATATTTTTGAAAATTTTTCATCATCAAGAAATCAGGATTCGTAGATCCATAGGAAAATTTTTGAAGAATAAAGGAAAATTTTTGAGTTTTCTACCAATTAGGCAATTTCATAGCGAATCCCAGGCTTGAAGCCTAGATTTTGCTATGAACTTGCTGTAGGTGTCTTTTTGTTTAAAATCATGGTATCAAGGTGGGAAAAAATTTGTATTTAGCTCATTTGACTCAAAAAACATTTCTGAATCAGAAAAGAGGGCTAACAAGTGGCATAGATTGGTGAAATCAATTTTCTACGAAATTTCCTTGACTCCCTTGTTTCTGCAACGAGCGAGTTTTTGTATCAAGTTTGAGTTTTGATGGTTCATTAGAGGTCAGAAAACCACATGGAAAGCTTAAAGAGTATCAGAGAAATATTTTTTTGGAGGCATGGTCTTCGACAAGGTTGCCCAACTCGCCATCTCATCATGAAGACAATCAACATTTATCATGACACCACCTCCTTAAAAGTAGGAGGATTAGTTTCCTAATTTAGTAGGGACATTAATTTATTGGTCATGGTCAGTGCCACCCAAGAACATGACTATATTTGATTTAAATATGTAGTATTTTTAGTTATTTTATGTAACAAATAAGTGGAAGAATCCTAGTAGGTCTCTAAGTCATAAAGTTAGTAGATGTCAGTTTCATTTCCATGTATTTTTATTATTGCTAATATAGGTGTTAGCAAAGGAGCTAGATGATCTAGCCATGTAGGAAGATCCAATGTAAAGTGACTGAAGCCTATTAATAGGCAGAATTTCAAAGATTAGAGGTTTTAATGATGTTATTTTACACTACTATTATTGTAAACTTTTTCTGAGAAGTAATATACAGTGGTTTTTGGTTTCTTCTTCACCCAGGATTCATCTGATGTTTTCATGAGTACTTGTCCTATGTATATTGTTATTTTATTGCAATTATTTGATGTTTGATTACTTAGAATTCATGTTAATCATGCTCTAACTTCCTTCAAGCATTAAACTATTGTTTATCTGCGTGTATTTCCTTTTTCATAAAGACATCTATATGCCTCAGCTTCCACAAGAAGAACCATTGTCACTGAGTTTCTTAACACTAACTCCATAAGCCCAATGGTAGTAAATCCTATACATTTTTCACCTGCATAAAAATACACTCAAAACGTTATTACAGAGTTAGCCATCTGATTGAATTTCATTTGAATAAATCATATTTACCTTTGAGAGAGCCCTCTCAAGTTGAAAATGCTAATTTTCAGCTAGAATTTGGTTTGAAAGAGTTACTCTAGGTTGTCTGGTGGAACAGCCCATATATACCAACTTAGTGATAACACATCAAAATAAGGAAATGGAACATCATTGACACAAGGGAGACCATCGGCTTTTTAAAGTAAACAATTCAAGGAAAATTCTTGGTGAAATTTACATATGAAAAATAAATGGAAATAATCTTATACATAATAAGAAATTGGAAATAATATTTCATTGGGAGACATTTTAAAGTGAGATAGGTTGTGATATCTTAAAGTACTTTTTGGAGCAAAGATTATCATCATAAGAACACAAAAATTGCTAGAAAAAATGTATGGTTTGATTTTGAAATAATATACAAAATGGGAAGGAAAATGTAGTAGAAGATTATCTTTCTATAATAGAAGAAGACTCGAGTTTATATTCTAATACATCTTATATTTATATGTGGCTAGAATAATTTTACCATGATTGGAAAAATAAAAATAGTACTCTATAGAAAATACAGTGTATAAAGAAAGGGATGAGCACTATGGAACATTGTGAGTGGAAGGGAGATACGTTTTGGTACAAGGATATAAAACTTATGTGATCTCAATTAAAATTGAAGCAATAAATATTAAGGCAGTCCCATGACTTTTAGATGGTAGGGCATTTAGCTTCCTTAAAACATATCAATAAATCAAATTTCCTTTTGGAAGGAATAAATAAATGTATTGAAAAAGTTGGAACAGAATGTTAGGTTTTCCAAAGAAATGAAGGAGAGAGAGTGAAATATCTAAGGTTACTTTATTCATTACACGTACCTAATAAAATATGAGAAAAGGCATCAGTGGACTTTATTGTAGGTCTACAAAAATTTGAAGGTGAGGATGCCATTTTTTGTGGTTGTGGAGAGACCTGTAAAATATGCACATTTTTGTGTAATTCAAAGTACACATACAACAAGTGAAGTAGTATAAGTGCTCATGAGGAAAATTCTTAGACTTCATGGCTTTCCTAAATTAATAGTAAGTGCCAAAGATCTAAAATTCAAAAATTGTATTTGGAAAGAAATATGGAAAATGAGTGGAACGAAACTAGTTATGAGCTCAACATATCATCCACAAACATATCATCAAACATAAATAATTAACAAAATTTTAGAGGGCTATATACAATGTTATTATTTAGACAAAAAATCTCAATGGATGAAGTGGATTCCTCTAGAAGAATGGTGTTATAATATCACTTATCACATATTTACATGTCCCCATTTAAGGAATTTTATGGATATCCAACTTCTAATATATCATTCTTTGCAAAATGGATCGAAAGTATAAAAAATAGAGTTACATATGGAGAAGAATAAAACAAATTTGACAATTCTTAAGGAAAACTTTCAAATGGCACCAAAAATGATCAAGAAACAAGCATATCACTATCAAAGTGAAAGACAATTCAAGGATGGTGATTGGGTATTTTTGAGACTACAACCTTATAAGCAATTTGCACAAACAAAATAAGAATAAGAAGTTAGCTCCTAAAATTCAAATACACTGCACGATTGGACAAGTGGCATATGATTTGGATTTGCTTCCTTTTTGTATTTATAATTTTTTTCATGTATCTTGCCTAAAAACGGTTTTCAAACAAATTATGTGAGTGCAAGCAAAACTTCTGAGGTTAGATAAAGAAGGGAAAATTATTTTTGAATTGAGAAAAATGCATATCCTCATTTTCTATCTTTTCACATTAGAACAATTATGGAGCAAAATGAAGTGGAATACTATGCCTCTAAAAGAAGTTGCATGGGAACTTAATGAGCAGTTCATGAAGAAACACTTTCAATTACAAGGTTTTAAGGTAAAGTGTTTTTATAAGAGGGGGACCTATGTTAAGGCCCCGAGGGTCCTTATGTTAAGGCTCTAACAAACATTAATTATCAATTTATTAATTATGGTTAGGTTGACCTAGGGGTAGGTTACATCAACTTACTTTATTTTCTATTTATAGCAAACAGATTCATTTGTATAAGCATTTTATCTTATGTTGTGCACTGGAATCATTTTAAAAGGACATTTCCCACTAAAAGTGGATTGTTATTCATTGAATTTTATCATTCTCAAGACATGTATTTTCTTATTCATTCTATTCATATACTATGTTGTGGAGTTTGGTTCATAATGCTCACAAAGTTTTGACTCCAAAAATTATCATTTGATGCCTCAAGGTGGATATGAAAGGCTTCATACCCTAAACATCCAAACTTAGACTTATGGATTTAATGAGACTACAAGCCAAGTTCTCTATTTTTTCTACCTATAAAGTACCAATACAGATGAAAAATTATATAATGATCCATTTTGGGTCATATATCTCCATTTAGGAAAGATTTTGGTCCACATTAGCTTTCATTGAATGAAGTAGGAAAATTTTCCTTTACCTTTCTCTAGATTTCCTTCTCTCCTACCTTCTCCCTAGGGAAAATTTTGCCTTGCATGGAAGTGTTGAACAAACTGTTGCATTGATGTTAAAGGGCTTATATTATTGATAATATATATACGTACCCAAGTGTTGGAACTTAATTTTTTTATGTAGAGAACACCCAAACCTCGCCATTTTTATCCTTATTTTTTACTATTTTGTTTTAATTTTATGTAATTGGAATATTAAAATATTTCAAAATTTTCTTTTACCATAACTTTTAGGAATAAAATAGATCTTGTAATTCTTTGTCCATTTAGATGGTTTCATACACTCTTATGAAAATAAAAAATGTGGGTTTTCATGCTTGTTTTCATCACATGGTGCAACTCCTCTTGGATTTGCAAAGAATCAAACAAAAGCACATGGTAAATGTGGTGCCAATAGGGGGATACATGTAATATCACATACATATTTTGTATTTTCTCTCTAGAACATATGATGGGGCACAAAATCACTCATTATATGGATTTATTACCGATGTTTAGAGGGAATATTGGTGTGCAATTACTCCAATGAGAAATCATAGCTGGTTTATTTCATTTCCATTTGTATAAATAAAATATTAACAATAGAATCTAGGGGATCAAAACTCCACTCAGAAGATTTTAACTAAGCTATGTATCTTTTCTTTTATTCTTTTAATATATCAACATTGAGTTGTAGCAGTGTTTAGCTCACACTTCTACTGATGGGGGTGAATTAATATAATAATAGTTTTACTTATTTAAATATATATGAACCATAAGAAAACAATCACATATGAGCTCTATTAGCTGCAGAAAATGAAACACGAGATTTATGTGGAAACCCTTTTGGGAGAAAACCACAAAACATATTTTTTATAATTCTTTGTAGACACCAATCTACTAGAGATACTAATAATCACTGTTGCAAATAATTGTAGGCATCAAGCCATTTAAGACCCCAACATCCATCACTGAAAAAAATTGTAAACACCAACCTACTGGAGACACCAACCCCCATCGTTGCAAATATTTATAGTAACCGGCCTACTTCACTAAGACTGCATACTTCTTTTTCCTTCATCATGTTCATTCACTAATTTTTCCTTCATCATTTTGCTTGTTGATTTTTCATTCGCTAGGTTTTCTCGTCACTTTTTCCTTCATAAGGTTTTCTTGCTAATTATGCCTTCACCAAGTCTGCTTCCCCCAGTACTTGTTTTTCTTGGCCTCTTCTAAAGACGAAAGAATGAACTTGTACAACATGTCAAATATCAATTTTTGAAAATCTAATTCTAAATTTTTTCCCTAATGAATTTATTCATGTCTCCTTAGATATCGAAAATTTCACAGTCTAAGAAGTCCCATAAAATAAGTTGCAACAAAAAATAAAAGTAGATATGTTTGAAACTAATTTCAAGGTCATCCAAAAACAATAACTTCCATAAAGCATATCTTTGAAATTATAGAAATCCAAAGTATGGAATTTTTACCTAAAGTATTTGTATATGTATCCATTCATTTCTAGAAATTCCATAGTATAAAACATAGAAAATAATTTATAATGAAAATGCCAATTTGGCATATTCAAAGTTGATTTCAAGACTATTCAAAACTATAACTTCCACAGGGCATATCTCTAAAATTATAATGAACCAAATTCTGAAATGTTTTTCATAGGAACTTAGAGATCCCACCTCTATCTCCTGAAGATTTCATAATATGCAAATATCAAAAAATATGTTATAGAAAAAATGCCAAATTGACTAATTTGAAGCATATTTAAGGACCCTTCAAGAACCCTAAATTCCCTAGATAATACCTTTAGAATTATAGTGAACTGAAATACAAATTTTTTATCATATTTCCAAAAATATATCTTCCATCTCCTCAAAATTTCATGGTATAAAACACCCTAAAAGAAAAGTTATAGTGAAAATGACAAGTTTACTTGTTCACTCCACAAATCACATTTTTTCTCTTTTTAAAACCCCAAGGGTATGTTTGAGCTTCTCTTGCACACTTCAAATCTCTTCTTGCTTGTATGGTCTTCAAATTCACTCATATATTCTTTATTTATAGTGTTTCTTCATTCACGTATGGGGTTGAATTGTGAAATTGATTGGGCAACCTAACATAATATTTCTTATCTTCGCATTCCTATGGAGTTAGAGGGAGATAGGTATTGGAATAATTTTTTCAACAATATATCTTATGTTTCCATTTAAATTGGGTATTTAAATTAAAAATACCTTCAAAGATAAAGTATCCAAACTAGAAAAGAAAATTAGTTGGGTATCCTTACAATATTTCCAATAATCATCTTGCAATATTTATCTTAGACATTTGTAATCTCCCCCTATCTTCAACATTAATGACAACAATATTTCCAATAAGTAATTAGTGGTTTTCACTGTGCATTTGCCAAGTTTGGAGAGGCCCCACACTATGGCCATATGCATTGGTTTTATGTGCAAATAGAAACTATATTTATCTTGTGCATACTTCTCCTAGATAGAAACATTATTTCTACTATGTATACTCATAGATAAATGCTTTCTTTTTATTACTTTTAAGTTTTTCCATTCTTTAAATTTTGTATTACAATACATTTGATAAGCTATAGTTTTAGGTTACATTTCATTTGATTAGTCGTGGTTTTGTGATTACATTTTTTTTTTGTTGCTTTATTTTTAATCAAGTTTGAATGTACTTTCTTAGTAAGGACTGAGTTGGTCTTCAAGGTATTGTTATAGCATTATTTCATCCATAGAGTTTAACAAACACATTGTAGCCAATGATTTGACCATCAAGTACCATAGTGAATGCTAGCTAACAAGTTCAACTAGATCAAGTATATTCTAATTTATTTTTGTTAAGAAATATTTAATTGATGAATTAGTGTGAAGATTCTTTTCAAGTAATAAAATTACATAGTTAATAGAGTATAATTGTCAGATTCATTAACCCTTTGTGGCAATGAAAGCTTTTGACCAGATTTTCTACCAATGGAATTGTGGTCGTCTTAGATTTCTTTGCATTGAAGTCTTTTAAGTATATATAAAATTTATATTCCTTTTAATTGTAGTCTCAATTTGAATTTCATTCCCTTATTGTCATTCCATGTTTTACCTTAACTATGAAACATAGACTTATGTCTTACTTGGACTTTTTGAGATAGAGTCTATGGCTTCTACTTAACTTTTAGGAAATTAGGGTTAATCATGCGGTGACTATTTTAATATTATAAGCCCATAGGATGATGATTATATGGTATTTATTTCAATTTCAATTTGTATTGTGTTGATGCTTATGTTACATATGGTTGTTGAAGAATTCAATGATGTTCTATCATATTCATAAACTTGTATGAATACTTTGGGACCATATACTAATGACAATTTTTTGGGTGTGGCTGGAGACCACCTTAGCATAAATGTGCTTTGCAATGCCCTTCTCTAGTTGATTGACCCTTGCATTACATTTTCCTAGATATAGCGTATGGGATCATACATTATTCTTTGAGGACCTTAGGATAAGGATATAATTATTTTACTTCTACTATTAGTAGAGGAGATAATAATTATGATAAGCCAGTTTGATGTCATAATGATAATGGTTGTGATGGACATATTTGTTGACTATGTCAAATCATGTGATGATTTCATTATGTTGGCTTGTTTACATATTCTTCTTGCTCAGTGTTAGTGATGATTATATCACGGTGATGAATTAGCATACACAATTATCTCGATGACTAAAATTATAAATATAATTAATGATGGTTATTGAGTGTGGCAGGAGACCACATGGATGCACTTGCATGTGATGAGTCAACAACCTCTGTTTGACTGAATTACACATGACTGTCTCAAAAAATTAAAGTTCAAGTTAATAATCTACTGTGATTTCTAACAACATGTTAGTGGTTGCAGGCACAAGTTAGTTTCTTGGTTGTTTTACTCACACATGGGTGATGGGGTTGTTAGTGTCTATGAGTCACCAATTATCAAATGTACTCTTTCCATGTGATTGATAAGGTCTTAGGGTCAAAACTGTTATATTTTCAAATAAAATTTGACATATGTCTGTTGTCATATGGTCATTGGTTATTATCTAGATCATTGCTACTCCCTCCACTTGTTCAAGGTCACCATCATCCATCATGGTCATGTCATTTTTTCCTTGTCCTAGGTCATCAAAAGAATCAGTGGGTCATCATATAGGTCATGGTCTAGGATATACATTTGATGGTCATCATTATTAGTCATCAATATCTATTTAGGGAGTCATGTCATCCATTTGGTCATCATCATGGGGGTTAGAAATTAGGGAACAAAAATAATCAAGGTAACATTTCTGTTTGAACAAATAATGTTGCATGTTAAATTAGTCAATAGTCATAATTTTCTCAAAATTACACATGATGTCATGTTTTCATTAAGCCAAAATTGAGTTTTTGAGTTACAAAAGGACATCAAAGTGTTTTAAAACTTCATTCCATCCTTCCACAAGCTTCAAGAGCTCATATCTACCATTTTAACACTTGCCACAACCATTAGAAGTTTGAATTCCATCACCAACTTCTCAGTTTATCAGTTTGCTACGTTTTTGCTGCATTTTTGGCGAGGTTGTTGCACTTTTGTTTTGGAGGAATAAGGAGGAAATAAAAGGTTAAAAAATTCATCTCAATGCTTCAAACATATTTAATCAAGTAATTGGAGCCTTCAAAAACCCTTTCTTCAGTCAATTTCCTTTGAGAATTGATTAAAATCATTATCTAGGGTTTATGTTGCGCTTTTGCTGCATTTTTGAAATTTCATTGTCTTTGACTTATTTTCAAGAGAAATTTCCTAGTTTCTAAGCCTACACATCCCAAATATCCCTCATCAGAAATTTATAGCCACTCCCCACACTTAAATTTAGTCATTTTATCATTTTCTCTCACTACCTTAGCTAGTTGATGCGCTTCTAGACTAGGACTATGTTTTCCTTTTTTCACCCCCTTTCCCTCACTCAAATTGAAGAATTCCATTTTCATTATATTCCTAAAACACTTCCCTAATCCCAATAATTTTTTCAGATATTTTCTTGCCCCCCCATCCCATCCATTCCATACCCTCAATTTGTTGTGTTTTCACCCCTGTTTTGTAGCTCAATTCCCCTTACCTATTCTTGTGTGAAACTAGGGTTTCCTATTACAAGCAAAGTCAAACCTGGAAGAGACTAGTAAAAAGAGGAAATAAAAGGAGGATAAATCTCAAGATATTATTCCATTCATATGCAAGAGGTTAATTCATCAGAGTTCATCAGAAAATAATTTGAGCAGGGGGGTTGCCTAGGGGTTTTGTCAAAATGTGCAAGAGGTGGCATACCATCATGATTTAACATGATAACCTTGACCTATTAGCTGATGCATAATTGGTTTTATTAATGAAAGAAAAAGAGAAAAGAAAAAGGAGACAAATTTTTGAAATTTTGAGATTTGTGATCATTTGCTAGGGTTTACATTGCACGCAGGGACAATTTTACTTCAAAATTAGTTTGTGAAGTAATGAAGATGAATTTGAAAAAAGGTAAAGAGGTTTTTGTCAATCGTATACCAAAGAAGAAAAACCTCCTTCAGTTTATGCACATGTATTATGATATGGGAGATATGCAGAAAAGTTTCAACTTTAAAGCCCATTTTTCAGAAAATCAAATTCTCCAATTTAATTTCTTGTTTTAGCCATTATTTTGTGCCACATATTCCACGAATACGGGAATCAATTTCAAAACACTAAGAGATTTTTTTCTTCAAAACAACCCTATCTAAAAACACCTCTCCCAGTTTTGTAAAAATTATGGTTAAAGAGATATCACTCCATCTTTGACCCCTATTTTTACAAAAAAAATGCAGAAATTTGACCCTACAGAAACACATCAAGTAGTTGTTGTGCTTTTTCTCAGGAGGTCTAAATGCATGATTTCAAGAATGTGGAGATAGCTTATGGCATAAGGATGTCATTAAAGTACATGGGAACACTTGGAGTTTCATAAATTTTCAGAAAATGGTCAAACAAGGTCTATTTTTCACCTTTCTGCCACTTTTTCAGGGCACTTGCTGCATTTTTAGAAAGCTTGACTTCAAGTCAAATTTTCAAGGGTTTGGAGTGAGTTTTTGCAGTTTTTGATGAATCCATTTGTATAGTATACATATTTTTATTTCCAACCATACATTATGCATAAAAAAAATCATCCCTAAAGGCCTCCAAATCATCTTCCAAAAAACTTGTTGCGCTTCTGCTAAAGTTGTTGCGTTTTTGGGAAAATTTGTTGTGTTTCTGGGTTTGAACACTTTTCATTATACGTGGAGGTAAAAGGTAAAAATTTTCGAAGTGATAGCTGGCTCATGAGTTGTTTGATGGTTAATAGGCCTATTAATAGTCATCTTTGTAAAAGAATCTTATGATTAATGACTTGAGAGAAAAGCTCAACTAGTTAGCTAAAAAAGGGGAATGTTGTTTTTAACTTCCCTAGGATTAGGCTATGAGTCATTAGGTTCATTAATTAGTTGCTATAGATCAGGATTCAACCCCTAGATCAGGTGGAATCTTCCTTTATTTTCTATATGTACTCAGAATTAATTCATTGAGAGGGTTGGATATTTTAAGTTCACACTCTTTTGGACTAGTGTACTTGAGTATTTGCAGAAGTAATTTACAGGAAGTTGCAACTATTTTGATGGGATTCTTGTGATGTGGTTAGTGACAATGTTTTTCTCCATTTTTCTTATGCATCTGATGATCAAGTTTTTCAAGCATCCATCTACTTTCTTCCTATGCTTTATCTTTTAAGGTTTGAAATAGAAAGCATTCTTTTATGCTCTGTTTTTGTTTAAGATAAGCATCTAAGTGTTTCATCCTATGAATAAGTGAATTCATTATGCTCACTTAACTTCGTATATGATTTCCTCCTCACCACACTAAAATGACAAACCAATTGTGTCACTAATCACATCTACCTTTCGCCATACTATTTCTGCAATTGATCTTTTGGGATACCTTCCCTAGTTTCTAAACCTAGTGCTTCTTTGTCCAGAAAACCCTAATCAAACCCTACTAAGCTAATAACTAGCCTAAAACTATTGCATTCTCTGGGAATTTCCATTGGCTATGAGCTTGATATAGAGATAGCCCTCTCTGATTTGTTAGGGCTAGATACCAACTCTAAATATTGGTCTTTGGTTACCTCTTGGGTTTCCTTTCTCAACCTTGGGAAACCAAGGAGCCCTAACAGGGGCTATATAGATAGATGAAAAAACATGGGAGGGGTGGTACAATGTCCTTGATTTCACCAGCTAGCACTCTCGCCATTACTTGGACTAGAAGATGTTGGAATAACTTCACCTCGAAGATCATGATGATGTGATGGTGGACCCTAGATTAGGTCATTCATGAGGATTTACTGAGGGTCATGCATCAAAGCGGATCTTTGATCTCCATCACCATTAGTCTCACTATAGATGGTAACACATGAGGCAACAATGGTCCCTTTAGTCATGCCCAACTTTTCCCCCTAGCATTCACAAGATGCCCTAAGGACAAGCGATGTGGCACATTTGGAACTTCAAATGGAAGTTCTTGAAGGGAACGACCGATTTGGAACCCTTGGCATCAATAAGAAATAGATTGATGTGTTACCCTTGGAACTTAAAAATGAAGTTCTTGAAAGGAACAACCAACTTGGAACCCTTGGCAACAAGAAGAGAAAATTGAAAGATAATTATGAGTTGATAATCATGCCATGATGAACGCTAATTCACACCACGTAGTAAGTGAAGGTTTAGAATCAAACTAAATGAATAGTAAATTTTGGGATAAAAAAAAATTTGGGCCAATTGATTAACTCTACCCTTGCCACGTTTGGAAAATCTTAGGTAGATAATTTGTATTTTGAAATACCTTAAAAAAAAAAGATAATGTGCATTTAAAATAATTCCAAAGTATATAAGGTTTCTAATAGCAAAAGGGAACATAGACATAGAGTTAATGAGAAACATTAATCCTAGGATAGTTTATCTCATTAATAAAGAGGGAGGTGAATGAAATTATATAATAATAATATAAAATTAGAGAAATATTAGTTTCATGAGAGAACCTCCATGTGGAAAGAGCACAACACAAAGATATCCATCCAGGAGTTCAACTTAAGATAAACTAGGGTGTAGTTGGGGAATCAAATATGAGATCTACTAGTTGACTTTAGTAATAAACACAAATTAAGGAGTAAAAGGAGGAATCAAGAGACATCTAGGATAATAAATAGAGAGTCATGTTGGGGTGATAAAAATAACACTTTTTTTAATAGGAATTAAAAAATAATAATTTAGGAGAACCTTGGTGAGAGGCTAACACATGGATGGGTAAATAATTAAAATTTTAGATTCATAAAAATACTTATTTTTGCATGAAGTGACAAGTGTCACTTATGAAGCCTTCTATAAAATAAGGAGAAAACTATGGGAAATGAGGACTGTTGGCCCTATATTACTAGTGTAGTCCCTTATTATTGTTAGTGTAGCCCCTTTATTGTTATTGTTGTACCCCTATAACCACCATATTGCTATTATTGTGCCCTTACATTATTAATGTTAGGTCAGCTAGGGTTATATTGTGACCCCATGGACTCCTATATATAGAAAGGAGGTTTTGTCAATTTTATCATCCAATAATTGTTCATTTATGTAATTTAAAGGAGGTTTCCCCCTCGAAGATGCTAATTTCTAAGGCATTGGTCTCTCTTTTATTCTATTTTTGGAGTTGGTTTCATAACATTTGGAATCAGAGCTTTGGATTTTAGGGTTTCACTGCTCCAAATAGGTCATCGTGGAATTTTCATTATAATTTTTTTTCTACGAAGGTTCAAAAGATGAAATATTTATCACGTGAAGCCAAAATCCTGAGGAACTTTGTGTAAAAATTTCAGATCTTGGTTCACAATATTTTCGGAGATATGATCTGTGGAAGTTAAGGTCTTTCCAGGCTCCCGAATTTCATCTCAAAGAGGCGACCGTGGGAAAATCGTCATAACTCTCTCTCTGAGAATCGGATTGGGATTATGTAAAAATTTTCCAAAATTACATGGACTGTAGTTTCCTGTGTATCAATTTCAGAGTCGAAGGAGGAAACAGTGACACGTGGCACACCGTACAAGTTTGCTCTACTGAACTATTCCATAATTAGGTCATTGTGAGAGACTGGGCATAAATTCATCTTGAAGCATCCAAATTAGGCCAGACCTGTGGCATTAGAAAGAAGATTCAAAGTGATACTAGATGACCGAATTTCAGATATTGAAGATCCGAAATCACAGAAATAATTCAGCTTCAATATCGAGTTCCTCAAAAGCAAGAAAAATGTGTGTATTTTTTTTTCAAATTGCATAAGTCTTGTTTGAAAAATCCATTTGAAATGATTCCAAGGGCATATTGAAGCATAGATATCAGAATTGTGTTCTAAAATGCCCCATAAAAAGAATTCAACACCCATTAAGCTCTCAGAATACTCTACTATGACTCATGAAGATGAAGAAGTGCAACATGATATATCAAAATTACAGGAGCAAGTGCACCAAATTTCGCTCTAGCAAAGAGCAACAAAAAATGAAATGGAAGTTTTGAAGAAAAGTGTGGAAGCTAAGATTGATGGTATAGAAGAAATAATGAAAGACATCAAGTGGAAGAACTTACCCACTGAAGTTTCAACATGGGAGGATGACAATTTTATAGAGAAGCATCCAGTGCTACTCAAGCGTTGATGACAACACTTTTTTGAAGGGGAGGGGCATGTTAGGTCTCTATATTACTAGTGTAGTCCATTATTATTGTTAGTGTAGCCCCATTATTGTTATTGTTGTACCCCTGTAACCCCCATAATATTATTATTGTGCCCTTAAATTATTATTGTTAGGTCGGCTATGATTATATTTTGACCCCATGGACTCCTATATATAGAAAGGAGGTTTTGTAATTTGTATCATCCAATAATTGTTCATTTATGTAATGTAAAGGAGGTTGCCCCTCGCAGTGGCTTATTTCTAAGGCGTTGATCTCTTTTTTCTTCTATTTTTGGAGCTGATTTCATAACACCCTACTACTGAATGAATTACATAATACTATTGTGACTAATAAGTCTTTGGTGAGTTTGGTGCAGCGGAGGGAATTAGAGAGAGAGCTATTGAGCCATGAGTGCTCTCCTCCACTGGCTAGTATGCTTCCTCTACTTTGTAGCCCCATTGCAGCTTGGGGCTCTATGGGGAAAAATAGTACCTCAGGAGTAGGTTGGAAGGTTAACCGGTGAGTCAAAAACATTCGGTCGGAACACAACATCCTTCACATGTGTATGTAGACAACATCAAAGGAATACAAGAACTGATGAAGTTGAGATCAAGACTCCACCCCTTAGTGAATAATATTTTGGATTTCCATAAAGTTGGCTTACATGCTTATTCATTGTATATAATTATTAGATTATAAAAGTGAAGGATATGGCGTTTGAGTTGTAAGCTATGGACTATTAATGTATGTTCCTTAAAATTATTATGTGATTCTCATGTTTGATGTGCCTTGATTATCATGTTGTCCTTATATTGGATGTTGCTAATGGATGAATGACTTTAAAAAGGAAATCTATATATCGCATTATTACTTGCAACACAATAACTTATATTGTGCCTCTTATTTCATTAATAAAAATGCGAGTATGATTTCCTGCAAACTTGTTGCTATTACCATGTGTCTAGTTTTGTGTGTGTGTGTATATATATATATATATATAGGGAAGGTCCCTACATGTGGTATTAGAGCTTAGCTTCAGCCTCTAAGGCTTATGGACTCTTAAAAGTTAAATGATTTCTTTATTTGTCTTCTTATTTTAGTTTAGTGAAATTGAACACTTTAATTTTATTCTTGATTGAAAAAAAAAATATTATTCTAGTGTAATATATACATTATACAAAATATGTGTGTCAGAAATGCTCCAAAATGTGATAGTGAGAAATACAATGTTCCTTCCTAAACTATACCTATGTAGCTTTCAAAATTTCATTAAATTTGATATAAAAAAACAGGCTTGGCAAGCCACTGTAGATCCAACATCCGAAATAAAACATCTCATCCTCTACTTGAATCTTAGAAATTCTTGCCAATGAATGTGGTTTTACTGAGCTTAAGTCAATCATTGTATAATCATTGGGCAAATGTGATTTTCCTCTTAATGCTCTGCCCCGTCTGACATCAAAACTATGCCAATGGTCCTAAGATTCGATTTTTTATTTTATTTTCTCTCTTTCTCTGTCATTTTTCCACAAACCATGCCAAACTCACTTGTACAGGAATGAATTTGTATCGTGTCTCTCTTTCTCTGTCATTTTTCCACAAACCATGCCAAACTCACTTGTACAGGAATGAATTTGTATCGTGCTTGATTGAATCAGGGTTAATTGTGGTAAATTCTTATGCATCTAAATTACATTGAAATTTGGTAAGTCCCCAAACTCTAGAACTTTGGCTCTGAAGTGGGATTAGAAATTGATTGATCGAATCGACAAGTAGGAGATTGAATCTAGGGAAACCACCCACGTCTTGAAATCGCTCAGATTTCGGTCGTTTCCCTATAGTCTATACACAACCTCATCCCTCCATCCTTTTTCTTTTGAAACAAAACCGGTGAACCTCATCCCTCCATCCTTTTTCTTTTGAAACAAAACCGGTGTCTCAGATCGCCCTTTACTGTGTCATGGACATTTACTTAAATGCTTACGATGGAGAATCAACAAGCTTATCTACATTTGGATATTCCTCCTCCTTTCCTTTTGCTGCGACATCTCTAGCAGCTCAAATTGCAGTTGGGTTAGCTTAGGTAGCTTTTTATCTTATGGTATCTACAGATTGAACCACCATGGGAAGGGGAGTGCATGCCAATTCATTTACCTAACTATCAAGGGACGTCTCTCCCACAAATACTTGTTGCTCGGAAAAGAATGAATAATCTATCATCTCGACCTACAAACTAGTAGTAAGATAACGCATTTTTTTTTAATAACTAAACAACTAATTGAAGTTGCTCTTGGAACTACTGAACGAATCCACCTATCCATAGTAAGTACTCCTTCCATTTTGAAATCCATTACCAGGTTGAATGGATTAGACACCAAAATATTCTTTCAAGGGTCATTTCTCATGAGCAGTTCGGGCTTCTTGAGGGAAGACAGATATATGACGTTGTGGGGTCGGCTCAGGAAGGATTTTTGCAATTTGTGAGCATTGGTTAGTGTGATCCAGGACATGATTGGTGATACGATGACCTTGGTTCCCGACTCCCAAGCACAACCAACCAGATTCATCATTAATGACTATGGTGAGTGAGGATGTTACAACACTAAGACAAAAAGTGATGAAAGAATAAGCATAACTTAGTACTCTGGCATGAATTTTCATCACTGTCATGTTCAAATGATACAACGATGGTAATTTTGGCCACAACTCTGCTATTAATTAATCATTCATGAAGCAACAACCAACCATTGAAGAAGAATTGCCACGTTATTTTGGTTATATTGTTGGAAGTAGGATGCACTTTCTGCAGTCGAGAAGGGCCCGTCCTAATACCGGTTGAGTTTCATAATCTTCGAAGGCAATTAGAGATTCATTTTCAGTCAGAACTGGCCTTAGTCAACAAGTTTTTAGCTGGCTTAATCTCCTACATTCAGGATCCGACCAGTCTCAAAAGGATTCTTATATCCACATCACAGAGTGCAGCAATAAACACATTTTGCAAGAAGTTTCATGTCTTGGATTGTACGCAGTAGGGGGTTGCATCCCCTACGGAGAACACCACTTTCAAACCTCCACCTTATACCCCCAAGAACAAAAATATGGTTTTAGATGCACCATGAACATTAAGCTTGATGGGCCCCATTTTTAGAGATTTGCATTTTCTATGTTGCTTAAAGTGTGATTCATAATGGTTGTGTAATGGGTACAACTCGTTCTTTCTGTTTTTTTTTTTTAAATAAAATAATTTATTTTGATTTATTGCTTTTGTATCTTATTAATTTATTTGTTTTTGACAGGAATTTAAAATTTAATATAGTTATTTCGTTAATATTTTCATTTTCCATTTCTTAAATTTTGGGCAGTATCCATTCTTAAATTGTTTTTCTTTTAAAATTTCATTTTTAAATTGTTCGTCTTTCAAAATGTTATGTTTACCTGACTCCTATGATCCCGATTCCTAATTGTGTGATTTCCTTGAAAGTAAGTTAATTCAACATGAACTTTATTCTAACTTATATAATGACCTATTGTAGAAGTCAATGTTAGTGAACATAAGTTGTAGGGTGTTGATTTAAGTTTATGTTAGGTGTGCTTAATTTTGGTGAAGATTTTGTCTCCTGGAAATAGGGCATTCTGAGATTGTTATTAATTCAATTTTTATGGCTTGATTTTCTAGTCGATGGTGAAGCATCAACAAGAAATATGTTAGATGTGTTTTCCCTCTAGCCATCATCATTAAAGAATGAAATTATTGGCTTTCTTCAGAGTATAATTGGTAACCAAAGTAATGAAACAGTTATCACTTTACTTGAACAAATGTTGTAGGAGGATTTGGATCTTATTGTTCCAATTTTAGATTCCTTTTCTGACCTCAACTTGGAAGATGAACTGTTTGAGCAGGTAATATCACCTTTCTATGTAAAACATTATTCTTGAATTGCTCACTTGTATTAATACAGTAGTAGTCTTAAAAATTGAGAATAGAGATTGATGATGATATTCTAATGGGAAATTATTATCTTAAATTGATCCTTATTATTTCTTTCAAAGAAAATAGATGAGTAAGCTATTGGTAAGTCGATTGGCTAATAAATTTAAGTGACAATTTATCCTTTTTGGGAATCTCGAAATTAAAGGTTTTGATGATTAACTATCATTGTGGGTTCAAACTGGATCACTCATTTTTCGAGGCATGTGGCATTCACTTATTCTTCTGGAATCATTATTTTGTCCTCCATAAATGTGGTTGGAAAACTTGCAAGGATCCTTGATATATCTTTGTCTCTGCTTGTACACTCTTTTCATTTGGACCAATAATAAAATATTGTGAGGCTCTCTAACACTTCCAATTTCTTCAACAAGAATTATTATAATGGGGCCAAAAGTGTGCTCTTAAAGCTAGTATTTGTGTGAGGGAAGGTGATACTCAATAAAATTCTTTGAAAGGTGTTGGGCCATTTTAGAAATGATAAATGATGTCTATACAAATTCTTTGTGAGCAATAGTCGCTTACCCTATAATTTTTTTTCATGCAAATTATAATCCTAAAAGAAACCATCTAAGAAGTTGTTCATTTTGGGTTTGGTCATCTATTTGTGGGTAGTTGCTAGTACTTTGTGATAGCTTTGTTCCCACTCCCTTAAATTATTCTAGAAAATGCTCATGAACTTAAGATCATTTGTTACTAATAATATTGTTTCATATAACAGTGACTATAAATGTCTTAGGATCATTGTTACTAATATATATGTTTCAGGTAAGATGACTGTAAATGTCTTTTAGAAATATGCCAAACACTTTACTGACTTTAAAAGTCATTTGTATAGTTATAGAATGAGCAAGCACCATCAACCTAACACCTGTTAGAAAAAGTCAATGTTTACCTTTTGATTTTTTGTTGTTGGAATTTATGGGTATGATCTCTCGTTTATAATTTAGAACTGGAAGGGCTTAATGAAATAATCTCAAATTGTTCACTCTCACATAATTATTATTGGCAAAGCTCATATTCTACCCCATACTGTTGGATATCTTTCCTCATAACTTGAAAAATAAAGTTATGTTGAATGTTATAATGAGCTTTTAAAAATATGACATGAGAAGTGTAACATAGAAGGTTATGCTGTTCCAAATTTTTGAATTTAAGAGTCCTTGTACATGAAAAAGTTTACTTTTGTACTACAAAGATTCATCTCCTTGTTTAAATGAGTATCTACTTCTCCGCTTGTTTTTCCATTGTCACATCAACATCTTTATCTTTGTCACCCATGTAATATATATATATATATATATATATATATATATATATATATATATATATATATATATATATATATATATATTCATTCATTCAACTCTCGATTCTACGTTGCATGAATGTTAGCCCCCCAATATGTTATATAAATTTGTTGTTTTCATATTAAATTTATGCTCATACTGTAAGTTTATCAATATAGATATGTAGTCATTATGTACAAGCATTAAATTGTTTGTAAAAATAAGACATAATAAGGTAATGATTACCCTTACATGATGCATAGATCATCTTTAACATGTAACCCTACGATTTGATGTGTTAAGTTCCACTTTGTAAATTGAATAGAAGTATGAATATGAGTGTGTGTGTGTGTAGATGCCATATAATATTAAAATATGATTTACATTCTTTTAATGTTGGATTGGTAAAATAACATTGGTTTACCACACATTACTTACCTTTGGAATCTAAAAGTTAATGTCATGTTAAGGCCTTAGGCCCCTTATTTTAAGTTCTTAATAAACCAATGATGGGATTTTAAAGAAGGTGGAGTGATTATTTTCACTGTAATTAGAGATACATGTAATATTATGGCGCAGCGACAGCACAGGATTTAAAACTTAATTGATAATGGAACTTTACAACCCAATAGTCTTATCTTATTCCTATCGGAATAGAAGCCTTTTCATAAATTAAAAGAAATTATGTTCTCATTCCAATCCAATATAACCCTTTATTAAAACATTCAAAACAGTGTTGAACGCTTTATAAACCAATATAATATAGGTATATCTCCGCTCCACAGATCTGGTCAATCGAATGCTTAAAACAGTTTCGCTAATTGACAGTTGCCAGTGCCTTTTTAAACTATTGACATTCATCACAACTCTGACGTGATGCCATCGACAATCTCAATTCGCAGAGTTTAAATGTCACTTCTCCAATAGTCGACCACTCCCACCGTTCCGATGCGATGTGATTCAAATCAGTTCGTTATCGCAATCAACACTATGCTATGATATATGTTGTTTAAAAATTGTTCTGATGCGATATCAATCGGAAATCGGAATCGCTCTATTACAATGGTTGAACAACGACATTCCTGTAGTGTCGCGATATCTTCCGGATTTGATATCACATCAATCCATTTTACAATATTTCGCATCCGGATCCATGGTTATATGGCGCGATATGGATCACTTCTCCCCGCTCCGATGCGATAAATTATGCGGATCCGACGATTTTCAAAACCATTATATATATTAATCGATCGGCTCAAAGGTTCTACGAAATCTTTTTATGCCCTTTCTTTGTGTTAAAACATCTTTCAGTTCACAAATATCGACAGCACCAGGTTAACATTAAACACAGGAGTTCTACAGTTTAAAATAAAAACACACACATATCGCAGCCACTTCAGTTAGTTACAAAGAAAACAACACATCAATCCTCACGAACTCTTCATATATTGCAGCATGAAACATTAGTTTTATTAATGAACAGAGTCTCGGCCTTTGGCTTAATTACACAAGAATAGACCTCTGTCAAACAAAAATTACAATTCACACCCAACTCTGAGCCTTTTCGCTCTACACCAAGTCTCTCTCTACTAACACTTCTCACTCTGTCACATTTTCTCTCATTAATTCTTCTAATAATAGCTAACAGAAATCTCCTATCTCTTAACTCTCGATTACACCTATTTTAACAAATCTTATTACTAAATCTAAATAAGACAGTCTCACTTATTACAATAATAACAAACTATTTGAAAATTCGACCTCCTCAGTAAAACTAAATTTGACCAAACAGTCAATGAAATTCACTCTGTCTAGCCACAACATGTGAACAGATTTTCACGTTGCTGGCTACTTCCGATGCTCCTGCATCAGACTCCCGGGGAAGAAAATATTTATCCTTCAGATTTTCAGAGTTTATTCCATATCTCTGTAATTTAGCTGCTGTCAACCAGCTGGAATCTTCCATTGGTTGCTCTTTCCACTTGACAAAATACTGGCAATATGTTTTTCCTCGAGTTTTCTTGAATATTCTTTGATCCAAGATAGCTTCAACTTCTTTCTTGGATGCTTTTGGTACCTGTTCCTCCCAGTCTATAGTTTGAAATTCATCAGCTGTAATTTCATTCTGCAATTCGGTTTCTGCTTCTCTGAATGGATATAAGTCTGCAACATTAAAAATGGGGGATATTCCGATTCCTTCCAGCAACTCAATCTCATATGCATTGGCTGAAAATTTTCTTTTGATTTTACAAGGTCCTATCTTCTTCAGTTTCAGTTTGTTATAAGTTTTTGTAGGAAATCTCTCTTTCCTCAAATATGCCATGACTAAATCTCCCACTTGAAACTCTTTTTCCCTTCTTTTCAGATCTGCTCTTTGCTTGTATCTTCTGCTGCTTTCCTGTAATTTACCTTTGACTTCTTCCTGTAGCTTCTACATTTGTTCAACAAAATCTTCAGCACTTGCACTCCTAGATTCTTGTTTTCCCAAGTCCCTAAGCTCATATACTCCTCTCGGATGCATTCCAAAGACAATATGAAATGGACTCATTCCAGTGCTTCTATTTGGTGTATCATTGTAAGCAAATTCAGCTTGAGCTAATGCCAAATCCCACTGTTTGGGATTCTGATGTACCAAACTTCTTAATATATTTCCCAAGCTCTTGTTCACTACTTCAGTTTGTCCATCTGTCTGAGGATGGTATGCTGAACTAAAACTGAGTTTAGTTCCTAGCTTCTTCCAAAGTGTCCTCCATAAATGCCCTACAAATTTAGTATCACGATCTGATACAATGCTTACAGGTAAACCATGCAATCTTACAATCTCTGAAAAGAATAAATTTTCTATGTGTGTTGCATCATTAGTCTTCTTACAAGCAATAAAATGTGCCATTTTCGAAAATCTGTCTACTACAACATAAATAGAATCATTTCCTCTCTGATTTTTTGGTAAACCTAGAACAAAGTCCATACTCACTGCATCCCATGATCGATCTGGTATGGGCAATGGCTGCTATAGACCTGTATTCTGACTCCTTCCTTTGGCATATTGACATATCCTGCATTTCTCAACAAACTTTTTAACATCAGTTTGCATTTTAGGCCAATAATAAAAAGCATTCACCTGAGCAAAGGTTTTATCTTGTCCAAAATGACCAGATAACCCTCCACTATGCTTCTCCTTAATTATGTTCTCTCTCATGGAACATTTGGGAATACATAATTTGTTGCTTTTAAATAACAGGCCTCCTTGAATAAGGTAGTCCATCCATTGACTTCTGTTATGGTTCACCGGATTCTGAACTGTAGATATCTTTAAAATCCTCATCATCTTTGTACATTTCTATCATTTCATCAAAACCTACAACACCCACTTTAAACTCTTGCAGAAGAAAACTTACCCTGCTCAATGCATCCACCACTTTATTAGACTTACCGCTTTTATGCTTTATTACAAAAGTGAAACTTTGTAGAAATTCCACCCATTTGGCATGCTTCTGATTTAGCTTTGACTGATTATTAATAAACTGCAAAGCATGATTTTTTGAATATAAGATGAATTCCTTTGGCAGCAAGTAATGCCTCCATTTTTTCAATGCCTGCACAATAGCGTAAAATTCTTTGTCATAGGAAGAATATTTTTTTTTCACATCATTTAACTTCTCGCTTAAATATGCTATCAGCCTTTTCTCTTGGCTAGCACCACACCAACTGCTTCTCCACTTGCATCGGTTTCCACTTGAAAGACTTTCTCGAAATTTGGCAATGCTAGATTTGGCTTTTCTATTATCTTCTTTTTCAGCAGATTAAAGTTCCTGTCAGCTGCTTCTGTCCATCGAAATGGCTGATTGACCTCCTTGATTGTCTCAAGGATTGGTACACAAACTTGACTAAACCCCTTTATAAATTTTCGGTAAAAACTAGCAAGTTCATGAAAATTTCTTACCTCAAATACACTTCTGGGAGTAGGCCAGTTCCTGATTGCTTGTACCTTCTCCGGATCCATTTTCAAACCTTCTTTGGAAATCACAAATCCCAAGTATACCAGCTCCTCTTTCATGAAACTACATTTCTTTAAATTGATTAGTAGTTTTTATTTTTGTAGAGTTTTCAAGACTAACTTCAGATGTTCCAAATGCTCCTCTTTACTTTTGCTAAAAACCAGAATATCATCAAGGTAAACAACAACAAATTTACCTGTATATTCTTTCAAGACCTCGTTCATTAGTCTCATGAATGTGTTGGGTGCATTAGTGAGCCCAAAAGGCATTACTAACCACTCATACAGTCCAATATTGGTTTTGAACGTTGTTTTCCATTCATCGCCTTCCCAAATTCTGATCTGATGATACCCGCTTTTCAAATCTGTCTTAGTAAAATACCTGGATCCACTTAAACAGTCCATTAAATCATCCATTCTGGGCAAAGGAAATATGTACCTGACTGTTATCTTGTTGATAGCTCTGGAATCGGTGCACATGCGCCATTCTCCTCCCTTCTTCGGACTAAGTACCGTTGGCACAACACATGGGCTCAAACTTTCTCAAATCAGCCCCTTGTTCATCAGCTCCTATAATTGCCTTGCAATCTCTGCATTTTCCTGGGGAGTTAGTCTATACGCGGCTTTATTAGGTAGACTCGCTCCTGGTATTAAGTCGATATGGTGGCTTATACTTCTAATCAGCGGTAATTCATTTGGTAATTCATCCACGATGATATCCATGAAATTATTTAACACATCTTGAATTTCCTCAGGCAAATCATTTAAATTCGTAGAGGTTAAGATTACCTTTGGCCTCCCCACAATAGCGAAATGCACCTCCTCGCTTTTATCGACCTCCTGTAGCAGTTCTTTGCCACTTATCAGCATAATATTATTCTCAGGCAGTTCTTTGTCAACATCATTCTTCACTGGTAGCAACGTATGTTTAATTCCATCCTTCTCTATGGTGTATTTGTTCCTTCTCCCATCGTGAATCGCTTTCCGGTCAAATTGCCATGGTCTCCCCAATAACACATGACATACATCCATGGGCATTATGTCACATAGGATCACGTCTTTGTATGTGCCGATCTGCATTTCCACATTACACTGCTTTTTCACGATGACTTGATGGCCTTTCTGTAGCCAAGACACTTTATAAGGTGCAGGATGCGCCATCCTTGTTAACCCGAGATTTTCCACCATCTCTGTAGACACAAGATTGTCAGTACTCCCGCTATCAATTATAACCTTAGAGCACTTACCCTTTGATTTGAATGTAGTTCTGAACAAGTTTTTCCTTTGCGCAGGTTCTCCAGTCTCTTTTTCTTATCTAAGCAAAGTTCTTCTAAGCAGCAATGATTCACCTTCTTCAGGTGGTTCCTCTTTCTCCACAAGTCGAGGTGGTTCTGGCTCTGCCTCAGCCACATTTTCACCCCTCTGGCTTGCTGATTTGTTATGAGGACAATCCCTTGACATGTGTCCCCATTCTCCACAAGTATAACATCTAACATCTCTTCCTCGCCCTCTTCCTCTAGGCGTGAATCTTCCTCTACTAGATTCACCCGTCTATGGTGATCTGCCACTTGAACTTCCTGCTTCATGCTGATGCTGTGTTCCTCTGGATCTGACAGCTCCTCTACCTCTCGCTAAGCTTTTTCCTCTATTCCTTTGACTCTGTCTCCTCAATATTTTCTCTTCTGCCTTCAGACTTGCTTGATAGCCATCCTCAACAGTTTTTAGACTTAACAGGCTAATCTCATCTTCTATTTCATACCTTAGCCCATTTACATATCTAGCTATTTTCTCCAAATCATCTTCTACGTGCCCTGTTCTGATACTCAATCTGTAAAATTCTTCTGTGTACTCCTTAACAGACATTCCTTTCTGCTTCAGATTTTTCATTTGCTTAAAAAGATTCAAATGATAGTCTTTAGGCAAAAACTTAGCTTTCAGTTTACTTACCATTTTATCCCACTGTTTGATCTTATATTTCCCTTTTCTCGTTCTTGATGTCTGTACCTCGTCCCACCAGATGGCTGTGTGACCTTTTAATCTAGTGACTGCAAACTTCACCCTCTTATTCTCCTCAACCTCTTCATAGTCAAAGTATTGATCTATGGATCTGATCCAATCCATAAGCTCCTTCACATTCAAACTCCCTTCATACATAAGATTCTCCATCTTGGGTTTGCTTCCAAATTTTTCCAGCATCTTGATGAATTTGACATTTTCATTCTCTTCTTCTGCTTCCACATCTGCATCAGATTCTTCTGAAGAACTTTCAGCTCCATCATCAGGCGCTCTTCTTTGGGCTATCTCCATTGTCTCCATTCGTGCATGCAAATTCCGCACTTCTTCCAACAGAACTACATTTGGTTCTGGTCTCCCTCGACCAATTCCTCTTCTTGGTGGCATTTTCGCAAGAAAATACCCCTTTCTTAGGCTCCGATACCAAAAACTGGCGTAGTGACAGCACGAGATTTAAAACTTAATTGATAATGGAACTTTACAACCCAATAGTCTTATCTTATTCCTATCGGAATAGAAGCCTTTTCATAAATTAAAATAAATTATGTTCTCATTCCAATCCAACATAACCCTTTATTAAAACATTCAAAATAGTGTTGAATGCTTTATAAACCAATATAATATAGGTATATCTCCGCTCCACAGATCTGGTCAATCGAACGCTTAAAACAGTTTCGCTAATCGACAGTCGCCAGTCCCTTTTTAAACTATTGACATTCATCACATCTCCGATGCGATGCCATCGGCAATCTCAATTCGCAGAGTTTAAATGTCACTTCTCCAATAGTTGACCACTCCCACCGTTCCGATGCGATGTGATTCAAATCAGTTCGCTATCGCAATCAACATTGTGCTATGATATATGTTGTTTAACAATTGTTCCGATGCGATATCAATCGAAAATCGGAATCACTCTATTAAAATGGTTGAACAACGGCCTTCCTGTAGTGTCGCGATATCTTCCGGATCCGATATCACATGAATCTGTTTTACAATATTTCGCATCCGGATCCATGGTTATATGGCGCGATATGGATCACTTCTCCCCGCTCCGATGCGATAAATTATGCGGATCCGACGATTTTCAAAACCATTATATATATTAATCGATCGGCTCAAAGGTACCGCGAAATATTTTTATGCCCTTTCTTTGTGTTAAAACATCTTTCAGTTCACAAATGTCGACAGCGCCAGGTTAACATTAAACACGGGAGTTCTACAGTTTAAAATAAAAACACACACAGATCGTAGCCACTTCAGTTAATTACAAAGAAAACAACACATCAATCCTCACGAACTCTTCATACATTGCAGCATGAAACATTAGTTTTATTAATGAACAGAGTCTCGGCCTTTGGCTTAATTACACAAGAATAGACCTCTGTCAAAAAAAAATTACAGTTCACACCCAACTCTGAGCCTTTTCACTCTACACCAATTCTCTCTCTACTAACTCTTCTCGCTCTGTCACATTTTCTCTCATTAATTCTTCTAATAATAGCTAACAGAAATCTCCTATTTTTCCTAAAGATCTTAACAGAAATCTCCTATCTCTTAACTCTCAATTACACCTGTTTTAACAAATCTTATTACTAAATCTAAATAAGACAGTCTCACTTATTACAATAATAACAAACTATTTGAAAATTCGACCTCCTCAGTAAAACTAAATTTGACCAAACAATCAATGAAATTCACTCTGTCTAGCTACAACATGTGAACAAATTTTCACATTGCTGGCTACTTCCGATGCTCCTGCATCATATTACAAATATTATGTTGTAAAACCAAAATATATCTTTACTCAAGTACATAATTATACTATAAAACTATCAAATATAATAATAATTTTTATTGCTCAAACTTCATTCATTGAATTTGATGCAAAAAATTTTGTTGATTCCTTGGTACAAACTATCATTCCCATACACAAATCAGAAATCAAATGAATGATTTGCATAATTTAACTAGTGAAGGGTTTCATAGTACAACTAGTTTGGGTCTGAGTATTTTGGGTATAAACCACTAGTGCAATATTTATTTACCTGACATGCAACATCAACGTATGAGAACTAGGTGAGGTGGGGGAGGTCATGGTCTCTAGGGCCATAATTTCACCCAACAATAGGACCAAGAAGTCACTGATACTTATAATGCAACATACCCTATGAAACACAAAATGCAATTCACCATTTGGAATCACTTTCTTCTCATGACAGGCAAGCTTTCTTGGACTCAAATATATTAGAAGACGTGTCTATTGGGATTCCTAACCTTGGGCATGACTAAGGTAAAATGAAGTGATATTGTAGTTCTCTTGCTCTATATCGACAGATGAGGACCCTGTTGGAGAGGTTTTTGAAGGACAAGCAGGTAGAAAGATACAATAGATTTGCTAGTTTGGAAGATGTCAAGTGTGTCTAGTGCAACCAAAGAGTATGATTAGAGGGAATAGATGCAATATTGGCACACATTTAGCTTCAGTTTCAGTGTGAGCCTACTCCTCATGTTCCATTTGGTTCCAATATTAGAGATCCAACTTTTTTTTCCTCCTCATATTCTTGAGTTTGATTATTAGCTTGTAGTTTTTGGTATTACAATACAGTAGTGGATATTTTAGTTACATTAGCATTGTTGAAACTTTTAGAATTTTGGACAATTTTCTCTGTTGGTAGGTGGTCAAAATATATGGTTTCTCATTGGGGAGATTCAAACCACCTACCCAGTAACATGTTTGAAGATGCTAATTTTTTGATGTATGTGTTTATGATATGTTTCAATAAATCCTTTGAGAATGTTATCGATCATTTTCAAAGAAATGATGAGAAAGAGACACCTTCATTAATAGATATAATATATACGAGTAACTGCTTTGTTTGTATATTTTTACATGTTTTTGTGACACTATAATAGAGTGAGGATTTGTGAATATGCTATAGATTGTAAAGAAGGATTTGAATAGAAAGTTCTTGGAAGGAAAACTATCTGCTAGGTCCAGAGATGTGTTAGAAAATAAATTATGTGCTAGGGTCCAGAAGAGAATTACTATAAGACCATCAATATGCTAATATTGAAACTATTCTAGCACTCTAAATAGTGAACAAAAAAATTACACTAAGGATCCAAAATGGGTTGTGTTTCACTATGCGACCTATGATTTTCGAGTATTAATTTTGTGCTTCATCGACGATAAATTTTTTAATTACCCATATAATATTCCACATAAAATATATTAGACATAACCTTCAAATTTAATTTAATTAAGATTGGTGGGTTTTCATATGAGGGAAAATGGTCCACTTTACAATGATATAGAATGATGTAGAAGAAGAAGACACACTAGAACATAACCCCAACTATGACACAACCACCTAATGATTATCCTACACCTCTCGACACTGCCTCTTCAATTCTTGGCAGATAGAAACTTGTAAAAATTTTACAATGATCCTTTTACAACGACTTTGTATAATGATACATTTACAATGAATGTATGCAATGTTGCTCACTTGAAGACTTCATGTGGTGAACTTCTTGCTGTTGTTCTTGTCACGCTACCCTTGCTCACTCTTCAGAACATTAGATCATGCATTGAGTCTTATCTTGAGGAATATATAATACCTGCAAAAATTCTTCAAGGAAATACCCATGACATGATAATAGCAAAACTTACCTCATCCTGTAGAGCATATGCCAGTGCTAAACAAAAAGAAACAAATTAGAATACAAAGAACCTAATGCAATTAAGAGATGAACCTACATATACAGAATATAATTACCTAGAGCTTGCCTCTTCTGCATCATTTTTTTGCACCTTTATTTGCTTTGCTGCCCTAGAAATTTCGGTCCTTTGCAGCCCTTAACAACACATGATCTAGCTTTTTCTTGCATTCTAGGAGCTCGATATTGAATCTAATGTATATTTGTTATTTAAGATCCCCAATATGTGATTTTCGGTCATGTACTAACCCTATAAGTCTTCTTTTCAATGCCACAGATCTGACATAATTTGGATTATGCAAGACAAATTTATTCCCAATCTCTCACAATGACCTAATAATGGACTAGTTCAGTAGAGCGAACATGTACAGTGTGCCATGTGTCATTGTTTCCTCCTTCAGCTCTGAAATTGATACACAAAAAACTACAGCCTATGAACTATTCACCACCTTTTATAGAATTCCAATCCGATGCTGAGAGAGAGAGTTATGATGATTTTCCCAAGGTCACCTCTTTGAGATGAAGTTCAGGAGCCTACAAAAGCCCTAACTTCCATAGATCATATCTCTGAAAATATTACGAACCATGACCTAAAATATTTACACGAGCTTCCTCAGGATTTCGGCTTTGCGTGATAAATATTTCAACTTCTGAACCTTCATAGAAAAAAATTTATAGCGAAAATCCCACAATAACCTGTTTCAAGTAGCGAAATCCCTACATGAGGAGGATATGAGGATCACAATTTATATAAATTCTTAGGTTGAGAGGGTCTTCAACAAGTGAACGTGGGAGGGATTTAAGGAGCTTAAAAATTATTAATTATTGATTTTTCAATGACCACAACTAATGATTAGTTTCATGCCACAACCCCATGTGGTTTTAGCCCACTAACTGGGGTTACTAACTTCAAACATGAATATATCTCAAACCGTGAAGAATTATGTGGTGTGCCATATATCAACGGTAACATCTTGACAAGTAGAAACCATAAAAAATATCCTTGACTTAGAATATAGTAATTTTTTACGTCAAAATTCCCATGCAATATCAGGGTATCCTTGGTGCTTCTTGGGTTGACATCAATGACAACCACTGATAAAAAATCTCCCCCTTTGGCGTTGTTGACAACACAAGTACTCCCCCTGCAATCATGACATCTCTTCCTACAACATCCTCTCCCCCTTTGACATCAATGGAAAAGGGTAACTCCCTCTGACACACAACCATCCTACGGACCTATACGCACTTTCATTCCCCCTTTATTTTCTAAATAAGGAAAATATAACGAGAACTTGGAATAATCCCAAGCTTCTGGCGAAGATATTCAAATTATTCACAAGGTAAAGGTTTAGTGAAGATATCGGCGATTTTTTATTTTGTTCCATCTGTTAGAAATTTATATATTACAAAGCAATGGAACAAATAAATATATGCGGAAAACACAAGCACACAAAACACATAAAACCAGAGAGACACAAATATACATGGTTCACCCAGTTTGGGCTACGTCCACCCCGAACAACCAGTCCTTCCTTTCTATTATCTAGAAAAATGAATAGACATAGCCTACAACAGTTCCGCTGTAATATCCTCTGTTCTCTCTCACAGTCTCCCTATCTGTTTCTTGCTCTGAGAATACTCTTAAAATACACAGGTGCAATACAATACCCTCATACAAAGCGAGGGGTTTCCTTTTAGGGAAAAAAAACCTTAAACTAAACATAACTTCTACCGTCAGGTCATTTGCCTAATGAACGACCCAAATTGACTAGAAATTATTAAACTTTTACAAGGATATTTTACATTTGTTTTTATCTTCGGGGGCGCTGCCCCCAAAACCCCTGTTGGGGGACCGCTGGCCCCCAGACCCCCCAGCTAGGGGGTTAGCCCCCCGGACCTTGCGGGGGGGACAAGTCCCCCCCACACCTCCCCGCTGCAGGGGTGTACAATTTTCCTGGGTATACAACTGGATAAAACAAGGATCTCTGAATCAAGATGAAAATCAGGCTCCACACCCAACAATCTCCCACTTGGAGACTGATTGTAGCAACTCCATTGCTGCTTCATTTTCTGGACAATGAATCCTCTTTGGACCTGGTTGTTTCTCATCTTTATCGTCATCCTTGAAGACCAATTGAAACTGAGCATATTCTCAGTTTCTCCCTGGTTACAACTTTTGTTAGCATATCTGCAGGATTCTGGATAATGTGTATCTTTTCCAGCTTCAACTTTCCATCTTCCAATACTGATCGTATGAAATGGTACTTGAGCTATATGTGTTTAGTCTTGGAATGAAATGCCGAGTTCTTTGCAAGATGAATGGCACTTTGGCTATCACTGTATAACATGCCCATATCATGATTCTTACCCAATTCATCCATAAACCTTTGTAACCAAATCAGCCTTTGTATGTTAACATACTCGCTTTCCGTTGTTGAAAGTGCAACAACACTTTGGATTTTTGAAACCCAATCGACGAATCGTTCCACCTACAACAAATACATATCCCGTAGAGGCTCCCTCCCCGTTATCTCTATCACCTACCATATCGCATCAACATATCCCCGCAGAAAGCAATGTTTGAACCACCAAAGCATAATTCTTGGGTTTGTGGTACCTCTCAAATATCCGAGAATCCATTTCACTACCATCCAATGTTCTTTTCCCCGGATTTGCTTTACAAAAATTTTCTTGCTTACCCTTTCACTACATGTGTGCAATATAAGGCCTTGTGCAGACCATTGCATACATTAAGCTTCCAACTGCTGATGCATATGGAACTTTAGACATATAGTCCATTTCTTCTTGGGTCTTGGGGCACATCTCCTTACTAAGTTTGAAATGGCTAGCAAAAGGTGTACTAACTGGTTTTTCATTCTGCATATTAAATATTTTCAACAACTTTTGTATGTACTCATTCTGAGACAATGTTAATTTGCGATTTTTGTTGTCTCTAGTTATTCTCATACCAAGGATTTGTTTTGCAGCTCCCAAATCCTTCATTGCAAATGAATTTGCCAATTTTATTTTGAGCACATTTATTTCCTGCATGTTATACCCTGCAACAAGCATGTCATCTACATACAATAACAATATAATTTAGTTGCCATCATTTTACTTTTTTCATATAAACACAATGATCAGAGTGACATCTAGTATAACCTTGTTCAGACATAAACCTGTCAAATTTTAGATACCACTTCCTTGGAGCTTTTTTAAAACCATACAAGCTCTTCTTTAACCTGTACACTATATTTTCTTTCCCTTTGACCTCATATCCTTCTGTCTTCTCCATATAGATCTCTTCCTCCAAATATCCATGGAGAAATGTTGTCTTTACATCTAACTATTCAAGATGTAAATCTTCAGCTGCTATAAGACTTAAAATAGTTCTAATTGAAGTCATCTTAACAACAGGAGAAAATATTTCACCAAAATCAGTACTTTTCTTTTGTGCAAACCCCTTCACCACAAGTATAGCTTTGTACCTTTGTTTTCCTCCATCTTCTTCCTTCAACCTGTAAACCCCTTTATTCTGCAATGTAGTTTTACCTACAGGTAACCTGTCTAAGTCCTAAGTATGGTTATGAATTAAGGAGTCCATCTCTTCTTCCATGGCTAGCTCCCACTTCTTCCTGCTTTCAACCTGCATTGTTTCTTTATAACATTCAGGTTCACCAGAATCAGTCAACAATAAATAATATAATGAAGGAGAGTATCGTTCAAGGGGCTTACTTATCCTGGTAGATCTTCTAACACCACTTTCAGGTGTTTGAGGTGTCTGTTGTTGTTGTGGTGGTTGTTGTTGCTGTGGCTGTTGATTATTATTATTTTCAGGCACCTTTACTTTTTCTGTGATTTCATCAAGAACTGTGTATTCTTTGTTTTCCTTTTCCTATTTCTTTTCCTGTAACTGATTCTTATACAATACCTTTTCATTGAATATTACATCTCTGCTCCTAATGATTCTATGATTTTCATAATCATATAAGCGATAACCAAAATAATTAACACCATATCCAATAAGGTACATTTCTTTGATTTTGCCTCAAGCTTTGCTTTGTTTTCTCTATTAATATGGACAAAGGCCTGACAGACAAAAGGCTTAAAAAAATAGTAGTTTACCTTTTTACCTGTCTGTGCTTCCTTTGGAATACCACCATCCAAGGAACTTGAAGGCCCTATGTTTATTAGATAAACAAAAGTATCTACAACATCTGCCCAAAATTGTAAAGGCAATCCTGCATGCAATCTCATGCACCTTGCACGCTCCATGATTGTTCTGTTCATTCTTTCTGACACACCATTTTATTGTGGCGTTCTTGGAATTGTATTCTCTCTGTGAATTCCATGCTCTGAACAGTACCTATCAAACTCTTTGCTGCAATATTCACCTCCATTTTCTTGTCTGAGACACTTAAACTTCTTTCATGTCTCAATCTCAACCAAAGCTTTCCATTTCTTGAAAATATCAAATGCATCAGATTTATTCTGAATACAATAGATCCAATTTTTTCTAGTTGCATCATCAATAAAAGTAAAATAATAATGAGAGCCACCGAGAGATGATACCTGAGCAGGTTCCCATACATCTGTATGCACAAGCTCTAATTTTTCGCTCTTCTTTTCTTTCCCAACTTTGAGAAATCTGACTCTCTTATGTTTTCCATAAATACAATTCTCACAGAAATCCAAATCAACATTCTTCAAACCTGGAAAAAAATTTCTTGAGTGAGGAATCTTCATCCCCTTCTCACTCATGTGTCTGAGCCTATGATGCCATAATGCTGCATCTGATCCTTTGGAAGTTAAAGAATTAACAGAGTTAGAAATACCATTGCATAAATACAATGTACCAACCTTTTCGCCTTTTGCTATTACCAGGGCTCCTTTGGTGACCTTCCAAGTTTTATCTGTGAAAGTTGTCACACAACCTTCACCGACTAATTGCCCTGTTGAAATTAGATTTTTCTTTAGATCTGGAACATGCCTTACCTCCTTTAATATCCATTGGTTTCCATTCTCTTGTTTTACAAGAACTTTATCCATTCCAACAATTTTACAGGGTTTATCATCACCCAAACGGACTTGTCCAAAATCTCCTTGAACATAGTCATGAAAATGTTTCTTATCAGATGTGGCATGGAATGAGGCCCCTGAATCTACAACCCAAGAATCAGTAACATTTTCGAAAGAAAGAATCAAAGCATCTTGTAACACATCACCTATCACATTTTCTTCACGATTGTTTTCTTGATATGCATCTCCTTCTTTTCCCTTTTGAGATCTACAATATTTCTTTAGGAGTCCTTTCTTTCTGCATTTCTAGCACACTATCCACGATCTGGACTTGGATCCGCCTTTCCTTTATTTACTGCAATATCCTAAGCTCTTTCCTCTTTCCATTCTTCTTCCCCTAGACTCTGCACTCAAAGCATTACCTGATGTCTCACCGAAGCTTTTTCGTCGCATTTCCTCGCTAAGGATAGCACTGACAACATCATCAAAATTTAAAGTACTAGATCCAGAGACAGAGTTACTAATGGCCATAAGTAAACTGTTCCAACTTTCTGGCAGTGAGCACAGAAAGAAAAGAGCCCTAACTTCATCATCAAAGTTTACCCCTACATAATTTAACTGACTGGTAAATGTATTAAAATCATTTAAATGGTCTGCAACATATCCACCTTTCGACATCTTCATATTAAATAAATGTTTCATGAGAAATACCTTGTTTGAGGCCGAGGGTTTTTCATATAGTTTTTCCAATGCCTTAATCAAACCCTCTATTGTTGTTTCCTTCGAAATATTGAAGGCTATTGATGCCACAAGGCACAACCGTACTGTTCCAAGTGCCTTTCTATCGAGAATCTCTCGTTCTGCGTTTGTCATAGTTGTTGGATTTTTTTTTTTCCACTCAATGGTAGGTACAGACCTTTCTGATACAGATAATCTTCCATCTGCATCTTCCACAACGGGAATTTTTGGCCGTTAAATTTATCGACCCTAAATTTACCATCTTCCGTCATTGCTCCCACTCGAACCAAGAACCCTTCTTTCCTGTGAGTTTATCAGCCAAATAGACCTTCGGCTCCGATACCAGTTGTTAGAAAATTATATATTACAAAGCAATGGAACAAATAAATATATGAGGAAAACACAAGCACACAAAACACATAAAACCAGAGAGACACAGATATACGTGGTTCACCCAGTTTGGGCTACGTCCACCTCGAACAACCAGTCCTTCCTTTCTATTATCCAACAAAATGAAGAGACATAACCTACAACAGATCCGTTGTGATATCCTCTGTTCTCCCTCACAGTCTCCCTATCTGTTTCTTGCTATGAGAATACTCATATAGTACATAGCCGCAATACAATACCCTCATACAAAGAGAGGGGTTGCCTTCTAGGGAAACAAACCCTAAACTAAACATAACTTCTACCGTCAGATCATCCACCTAATGAATGGCCCAAATTGACTAGAAATTACTATACTTTTACAAGGAAATTTTACATCTATTTTTAGCTTCGGGGGCGCTGCCCCCAAAACCCTTGTTGAGGGACCATTGGCCCCCGAACCCCCCCGGACCCCATAGGGGGGACAAGTCCCCCCCGCACCCCCCCCCCCCCATTGTAGGGGTGTATAGTTTTCCTGGGGTATACATCCAGCTAAAACAAGGATCTCTGAATCAGGATGAAAATCAGGCTCCACATCCAACACCAGCATATTCAAGTTCGATATTATTTTCATCGACTTGTTCTCTAACAAACTGATATTTGATCAAAATACGTTTTGTTTTTCAATGCATGACAGGATTCTTGGAGATGTTGATGGCACTGGTGTTATCACAGAAGATGGGGATAGGCTCAATGAATTGTACTTGAAGATCTTGCAAAGTTTGTTTCATCCAAAGGACTTGAGTACAACAAGCTACCACTGCAATGTATTTTTCTTCTGCTGTAGATAACGAGATTGAGGTTTGCTTTTTGCTCAACCATGATACGAGATAACCACCTAGATAGAATGTTGCTCCACTAGTACTTTTACAATCATCAACGCTTCCTGCCCAATCTGCATTTGTAAATGCTTGAATAATGAGATTGTTACCCTTGGGATACCACAAGCCATATTATGTTGTGCCCTTTAGATATCGAAGAATTGTTTTGATGATAATAAATGTGATTATTTTGGTGTTGCTTGGAATCTTGCTACTTGTCCAACTGCTTGCGTAAGATCTACCAGGGAGGCTGTTACATATAGAAGACTACCAATCATAGATCTATACAACCTCTGATCCACATCCTTAGATGAGTCGTCTATGCTCAATTTGCAACCTGTTACCATTGGAGTATGGACGAGTTTGCAATGTTCCATTTTGAGTTTCTTGAGAATTTCCTTGATGTACTTGGCTTGACATATAAATATTCCCTTCTTTTGCTGAGATATTTGAAGCCCTAAGAAGTATGTTAACTCACCTAGTAAAGACAACTTGAACTCACTTTGCATCTTTGTAGTAAATTTATTACTTAGTCGATCATCATTGCTACCAAATATTATCTCATCCACATATACCTCAACAATTGTTAAATTATCTTTATCTATTTATACGTAAAGATTACTATTAGTAGTACCTTTCTTGAGCCCTTGTTGACGTAGATATCCATCAAGGTGATCATACCATGCTCTGGGAGCTTGCTTGAGACCATATAGATCCTTCTTTAACCTGCAAACATAGTCTTGTTTTTGTGATAGTAGAAAACCTTCAGGTTGTTCGATGTAAACTTCTTCATCTCATTCTCCATTCAGAAATGTTGACTTAGCATCCATTTGGTAGAATTTGATTTTTCTTGAACATGCATAGGCAAGAAACATTTAGATGGCTTCCATTATGGAAACTGGTGAAAATGTTTCATCGAAATCAATTCCTTCCACTTGTGCATAGCCTTTGCAAACCAATCTTGATTTGTTTCTGGTAACCTGTACATCTTCATTCAATTTGTTCCTCAACACCCATATTGTCCCAATGACATTTTTATCTTTTGGTCGTGGAAATAATTCCCGGGTGTTATTCTTCTCGATTTGATCCAATTCTTCATTCATAACTGCTACCCAATGTTCATTCTAGCTGGCTTCCTAAAAAATACTAGGCTCAAAGGTTGCTAGAAAAGCAATGTGAGTTCGTTGCGATGAACGAAGCTCTCGACCTTCATTTATGTCACCGATGATTTGATTTGATGGATGGTTCTTTTGAATCCATCCTTTTGTTCTCTTTGGAGGAGATTCTTGTTGTTGTTCCTGTATATCTTGATGATCATTATTTACTTCTTCCTGGTTGACAGTTGCTTCTTGTTCTAGAATTTTCTCTATATCTTTTTCAGCCTCTGTCTCAAGTTTCAAAGATTCTATATCCTCATCATTATTCTTTAGAACACCATCTTCGTCAAATGTAACATTTATGCTCTCTACTATATGTTTTTGTCTTATATTATAGAATTTATAGGCCTTTATTTTGCGTGAGTAACCAACAAAAATACCTTCGTCAACACGTGATTCAAACTTACCCAAATTTTGATCTTCTCTTTTGATATAACATTTTCTTCCAAAGATTCTAAAATATTTTACATTAGCTGGTTTTCCTTTCCATGATTCATATGGGGTCTTGTTGCAATTATTTCTGAGAAGACTTCAATTGATATTGAAGATTGCCATATAAATTTCTTGAACCCAGAAATTTTCATCCAATTTTTAGTACTCTGGCATTGTTCTACCCATTTCATGTATGGTTCTGTTCTTTCTTTCAGCAACTCCATTTTGCTGAGGTGTTCGTGTCGTTGAAAATTGTCTTTTTATTCCATGTTCATCAAAGTATTGCTGACATAATTTGGAAGTGAATTCTCCGCCATTATATGATCTTAGACACTTTATTTTCAAATCAGTTTCATTTTCGACCAACTTCTTGTAGATCTTAAAACACTCAAATTCTTCAGATTTTTTCTTTAGGAAACTGATGACTGTCATCCTGGTATATTCATATATCATTAACATGAAATATAATTCTCCATCTAAGCCTTTTGTTCTCACAAGAATACATAGATCAATATGTATCAATTCTAATGGATGTGATGCAAATTGTTCTTTTGTTTTAAATTCGACTTTTGTCTGCTTTCCATGCCGACATGCCTCACATAGTGTGTTGGAAGGTTTTGAGATTTTTGGCATTTCTCGTACTGCTTCCTTTTTTATTATCCTAACAATATTGTCAAAGTTTATGTGACCCATTTGTTTGTTCCATAACCAAATTTCATCTTCTTTAGCTAGTATACATGCTTTAGTTGCTTCATCCAGAACATATATGTCATTTCGAGGCTCGACTTGTTGTAGCCACAATTATACCATACCTAACTTTCTTGATTTCAAATTTTGTGGAGTTGAATAGCATTGTGTGTCCTTGATCACACATTTGTCCAACACTGAGCAGATTGTGATTCATGTTTTCAACCAATAGAATATTCTTGGCTAGAGCATCTTTGCTTCCAAGAGTAACGGTACCTGATCCTATAACATTTGAAGATCCATCATTTCCAAAGGACACGGTTCCATCCTTCTTCTCTTTCACAGATACAAAATTCTTTCTATCTCCAGTCATATGTGTTGAGAAACTGCTATCAACATACCACATATCTTTGTTGTTTTGAGCCTTGAGAGCAAGAGCACAATTATCAGTCTTATTCTTCTTCCATGTTCAATCGTTCTGTGGCTTCGAAGATTATTCTGGAGGATTTTCAAGTCTACAATATCTGGCTATGTGTCCAAAGTTTCAGCATTTGTAACATTCAATACTATTTCTTATATGTTCAAATCTATTGATGTTTCATTGAGCCCTGGGAGGTTCATATTTGACAAATCTCCTGGAATTGTATTAGTTCCTAGGGTACGTGCGACATTCTACAGCTTTATGACCAAATTTTTCACATGAATAACAATAGCCATGAAAAATATGTTGGTACCTGGATGGAAATCTTTGTCGGGGAATTGTCTTCCAAGGATGTTCTTGCGAATCTTGTCCAATGAAGTCTACATGCCTGTCAGATTTGATAGGTTCATTATATTTTGTTGTAGAAGGTCCTACTTCTTATTCTTTGTAACTGAGGCCAGTTTTTTCATTGTAAGATTGTTTATTGTTGATTATTTCTTCCAATTCCCTTGAGTTTTTGGCATAATTTTGGATAGTTTTTCCCTTCTTCACTTCCTTGCACAGTGAGACTACTTCGGCTTCTAATGCTTCCCTTTCTTGGCAAATTTCTTCCAACTTCTTTTGAAGTGACTCTTCTATACATTTGTGTTCTTCAACTTCAATTTTGAGACCTTGAACTTGTTCTTCAAGAGTAATAGAATGGATCTTCTCAGCCTTGAACTCTTTTATAAGCTTGATTGCCTCCTTAGAAAATTCTTCAATGGTCAACCCTTCTTCTTCATTGTTTAATACCTCTTGTTTATTATGCTTGGCCATAAACAATACTCTCTCATTGGCTTTTTCTTCGTTGTCACTGTCTTCATCGGATGATGAGATATCTTCTTTAGAGAGAAAGTTCCTTTTGAAACCTTTCTTCTTGCCTTGCTTGTTGAATTTCTTAAAGCCTTTCTTTCCTTATGAGTTTCCATCACTTCTGTTCAGACATTTTGCTGTGAAATTCCCAACCTCACCATAACCAAAACATATCAATGGAAGTTTACATTTGAATTTTCCCTTACCAATTTTCAGTTTTCTCGTAAAGTAAGCATATTCTCCATCTAAAATACCTTCTTCATCATCTTCCTTTTCTTCACACTTGCAGGTGAATGTCTTTTCCTTTGAAGGCTATTTGTCCTTATTGGTTTTTTTAGATACAACGAATGCAGTTTCTAGATGCGAAGTACCCTAACCCAAAACACAGACTCTAACTCAGTCTGACATCCAAATGCATCGCAAAAGTTATTTCATTCATAACCTACCTATGACTTCTATCTAGAATCATTATATAGATTTGGCTTTTACAATACCATGATCCCAAGGCATGGGCAGAGTCCAACGTTCACAGAAAGTCCCTTCCCGTTACATAATTAAGGGGCTTTGACCCACCCCAAAGCTCGTAAGACCAAAAATATACTTCAATTTGTGCGCTCCACGCCTTGATCTATGGAGTATTTACTTCGTGGGGGATCCCAGCTCCAACACGAGGTGTTAATACAATGATGGTATGTACATGAATCTCATTTTGTTCTAAAAATAAAAAGGCACTTTTTAGTTTCCCTTATGGATTTTTTATTTTGATTGCTAGACATAAGACAACGAATGACATAATTGAAACTAATTGTTATCCTTTGGTTTAAAAAAATATGTTTATTGGAAATATGATCGACATGGTATTATTTCTAGCCTAAGGAAAAAAGTTGGTTTGTCTACTTATATTCATGAATCCATATTAGAGAGTGAACAGTTGGCTAATGTGTTTCCATTGCCTTAGAGTAGAAAAAATCAAGTAGATATTTAGTTAGCCCAGAATTAGAAAGTTCAAGGAATTCAAACAGAGATAGAGTCGGGTAGAGATAGTGCGTCGGGGCCATTCAGGTCAAGAATCCAGATCCTTGTCAACCCATAACTGCACCAAATGAAAATTCCTTGAAGAGGAAGATAGATGAGTTACATCTGGAGGAAGTAGGATGAAAATTCAAAGTAAGAAAATATGAAGAAGATGAAGTTAAAGCCTTTGAAAGAAGTATTAAATCATTATTTAAATAATTCTAACTGTAACAGACCTGAGCTAAAATTTCATGTAATAAAATTTTAATAACAGAAAAAATAAGACCACGGGCAAGGGACACCTATTCCAAGTTGAATATCGGGAAAAACATCCTAGTGTGTATTCATTTCAATTATTATGGATAAGGGAAATTGGAAAAGGCAATGGTTAAGGCTTTGGAAAGGAAAAAAAGTATTTTTGGCATATTATTTATGAAAATAATGGAAATTAGGAAAGAGGGAAGGTGAAAGGTCACACTTTGCATGTGAGGAGGAAAATAAAGGAAAAAATGGAAAATGAATAAGTTAGAGGCCTCATTAATAAAAGGGATTATGAGGATCAATTGGAAATATTTTTGTTGGTTTATCCTTTTTTAGTTCATTTTCAGAATTACACTCAGAGAGGAGAAGAGTGACAAGAGGAGAAGGAGATCAAGCAAGTGAAGGAAATGAAAAGAAAGCAACGGAAGAAAAAGAAAGGAAAGGAAAACAAAGATCAAGCAAGGAAGAGAAGGATCAAGAAGCTTTAGTAGGAATATGTGCAGGTAACAGATTGCATTTATGATTTCCTAGTTGTTTTTGACATGCATTGTATGTGCATGTTGGTATTTAGTTCCTTTTATCTCAGTGCCATGGTTTTTCCGGGTTTTGAAAGTGGTTTTTAGCCTTGCCTTGCCCATTTCGGGAGAGCCATGGTGTGATGGGATTATTCTAGGTTTTGATCTTTGGAATTTCCAGATGGTTTCAGAATTCAAGGCGAAGGTGGTCTTAGGAACATTCCCAAATGCCTAGGAATCCCTTGACTGGTTTTTTTGGGATACATGGTAAAGCCTAAGGGTGGTGTCTTGGTAAGGGACTAGGGTGATACCATGTGGATTGCAGTAAATCCTAGAGACAAAGAGACTGGAAATTCCTCAAGGATAGTGATGGGATCCAGAGGAATTCCAAGTTCGGTTGGGTTTTTTGATCTTGGGGTCGGTTTAGGTGAGATCATGGTATGGTGAGGGTGGAGGTGGTTTAACCTCTGGATTCCCTTAGTTGTTTTTGGATTGGTTTATCCATGATATCCCACATTCATGCCTGTAATATGGCATGGGGGTTACTTGATGAAAGAAAGGTTTGGTTTAGCCATGTCGATGGTCAAGTGGTACGTAGAAGTCCCAAACCTAGTTGGATCTTTCCTATGTTTAATGAAATCTAAGTTCTCTTTCTTTTGTACTTGTTATTATTTGGCTTTAATGGTTGTTACCTTATGGTTATTTATGTGGTTATATGATTGTTATAAGTATGGTTATGTGACTGGTTCTAGTCATGGTTCATTTCATTTTTTTACTTGTAACTAGAAGAATAATGGATGAAATACCTAAATTATTTTAATACAAATAAAGAGAGAGGGTGGTGATCCTTATTGTTAAGTCTCATATGAGTTTTCAATCCCTTATGCTCAAACTTGCATTCATGACCTGTAGGTTGCATAATTACTAAGTGTTTAACATAATGTTTGTCATGGTTAGGCTTGGTTAGGTCAAGCCCTTGATCAAGTTTTGTGTTAGAGGTTTTTCCTTGGTGTCATGTAATGTCTTGGAAAGTCTCATCAAGTTCCGAGAAGTGGTACGAAGGCTAGCCTTGAAAAAGTGGATTAAATCTCACAATCTCTAGCACGACACTAGCTGAAAAAGACTACAGTATCTCCCTTGCAGGCATTGTGGGAGTGACTGTAGGGTCCCTGTCGCATGCATGCCCATGTCATGGGAGTGACTGGGGGTTTAATTCATTAAATGGATAGGTTAACTCAGGGCTTGGGCACATGTAGTGGTGGATTAGCTCTCGGGGGTGTTGTAGCACCTGAGGGAGGTTTTTTTTGTCAACTCCATTTCATTAAGTTCATCTAGGAGGTTGAGTCTTAACATAGTGTCCCCTGATCTCATGTTTACCCTGATAAAGCCAGTGAAAATGGGTGGATATGAGGGGAGATGTCGTGAGAGGTGGTATCAGAGAGGGTTGTGCTCTCTTTGGGAAAAGCATAATGTTGCCATAGTTAAGGTTGTCATGCATGAGGTTATGGTATGAAGGATATGTCATTATGATGCTAATGTGTTTGCTAAGATAGAGCAAGAGATGCAGGTCATAAAAGTGAGGCTACAACACTAGACTTTGGAGTAAGAGCATATCATCATACATGTATTGTATGTTTGGAATGTAGGTATGTTGGTTAATGATTGTTATGAGCATTACGGTTATATACATGTTTGTCATTTTATCATTGTTTTGGTTACATGTATGATAGGTGTTAGTGAATCAGTGTGATCATATGTATTTGTGTCAGTTATTCATGAAGGATAGTAACTTTTTATATGCATTTTCATCATACACATGATGATTATGTTATATGATTAACTTTGTGTTGTTATATTTTAGTTAACTTGATCATTAGGGTTATTGCATTTAAGATATTTTTTTTTTAATATGTTGATTGACCTATTTAGATGATTATGGCTATGACATTCAAATATGAGTTAATATATGGTGATGTTATGTCATAATAATCTAGACCGACTATGCATATGTGATTGTTATGAAGGAATGTTGATTGTTTATGAGTTTATGATGTGAACATGTTAGCTAGTCACCATTATGGATATCATGAACTTAATTATGTTTGGTTTGATATGTTGTGAAGTTATATCATGCTAATATATATTTTTTGTGCAGACAAGATAACCTCCCCTGAGATACATTAAGGTATGAGTTTTCTTATGTCATCTATTTGGTGCTTGAGTGTTGATGTATATTATTTCATCTATATGTTGTTTGAATGTATTATTAATTGTGTGATATGAGTATGTGTATATAATATTTCATGAGGTAATGATATTGTTTTAATATGGTTTCACTAGCACATATGTGCTGAGAATAGTTGATATGTACTTGAGTGTAAGTAGGTGATAATTGTAGCATTATCTATTATGACTAATGAATGTGAGTTTATTGTTGATTATGACATGTTTGTTAGACTTGGTAAAGGTTGATTTCAAATTAATATATATGGTTTCTTGATATTTGGAACATGTGGCTAACATATGTGTTTAGTTACATGGAAGTGTGCTTGGCACGACAAGGTAAGATAACTAGTGTAGTGTTACAATTATTTATACAGTAACAGTTATGTGTTTATGGTACTATGATACAAGGAATTCCATGGCAAAGAGACTGCCATGAAATCTTGGAGAAATCTCGGGTTGATTTTTCCTTTGGAAGTATTGGAAAACCATGGGGATCGAGTCATGGTGTTTTTTGCTAGTCTTGTGTTTTTGGTATTTTGTGATTCGTTGTGATTGATTGTGGATTTTCTTATGTCTAGTGTATGGACATAACACTTTGTTTGTGGTGTTGTATTTCTATTGATTTTCATGGGTTTCCTCTTATTTACTTCTTGTCCTTGCCTTTATGGTTTGAGGTTTTTGGGAATTGGTTGGAAAATAGGAAAGTTAGTGGAGCTCAAGGAGAGTTGAATTAAACCTAACAGGTAATGTAAGACTCAGATGAAGCTTGGTGCATGTATAAGGGTAGTTTAAGGCAAGAGTATGACATCCGGTTGGATTGGTTAGGTACATTGGTGTAAATGGATGGTGGTAGGATAGTCATGATAAATGTAAAAGGAAAGGTAAAGAAAATGGATTTGAGGCATTAGATGCCTTGGGTATATTGGGAACTATTGTTCTCAATGTTGTGCATGTTATGCACAGATAAATGGATTTATCTTAACCTAGACCTAAGGACATCATGTAATTGTGTTGTGACTATGATTATGATTGATGTTTATATACATATATGTATGTATGTATGTATGCATGTATGTTATTCACTAATTAGGATTATGATTGTTTCACGCTAGTGTTCATGTGTGTGTGTGCAGTTCTATGATTGGGTCATCAGGGATCATGATTTATTTTATTCTAATGATTATATATATGTATGAATGTGTGCCATTTTTCTAACAGGGTCATATCAGAGATCATGATTGTTTCATGCTAATGTTTATATGTGTATATATATGTATTTATGTCGTTGTTTGACAGGGTCGTCAAGGATCATTCTTGTGGGGTAATGATTGTTTATGCAGGTGAATGGCATGGAGAGGTTCATGGTTTATGAGGAACCAAGTAGAAGAGTAGACTGGAAAATATCGAGGCCAGTATCATGTGAATATGAATTGATATTATGTGATTATACTATTTTTATGTTTATGTTATGGACATGTAATGCCGAGGGATACGTTAAAGAAATGAAAGTAGGGTGGTCTGTGGCATGTTGGGACAAGCATGAATAAGACAACAGAAGAAAGGTTGCTTGGTAAGGACAGTGTGGTCTTAGCATATGCAGTATTGTGTAGCTATGATGTTGTTTGAATATTGGATATATAGTGTTGTGTGCATGATTGCATATGCGGTGTTGGGTACTGATGATGCTAAGTACATGTCGTATATACAGTGTGCTATGTACATGTTACGAATGTGTGCTATGTAAATTTGGTGTAGTGTACATGTTGTATATGCGATGCTATGTACATATGGTGCAATGTGCATGATTGTACATGTGGTGTTGCATGCATGTGGTGCTATGTACATGTGGTACATAGCGGCATTTTTTGCATGTGTTGTGTACATGTTGTTCAGATGGTGTTGTGTACATGTGGTGCTATTTACACATCGTACAACTAGTGTTGGGTAGACGTTGTCTTCTGTACATGTTGTACATGAGGTGCAATTTACATGTGGTGTTGTGCACACGTTATGCAAGTGGTGTCGTGTTGTACGCCAGGTGTAGGTCTATGTGTAGTGTTTTACACTGGGTGTAGGTGTATTTATTGTGTGGTACATTGGGTGTAGGTGTATGTGACATCTCATACACTGGGTGTAGGTTTATTTTTTGTGCATTGGGTGTAATTGTATGTGTTGTGTTGTACACTGTGTATGTGTATGTGTTTTACAGTGTGATGGGAGAGACAGGTATGGGATTGTCTAGGCCCTTGTTGTTGTTATTGAGGGTTGAGGTGGTCTAGTATTTGGATGCCCTTGTTGATTCTATTGAGAGTTGAGGTTATTTAGTCTATGGATTCCCTTGTTGTTGATATTGAGGGTTGAAGCAGTTTAGTCTCTAGATTCCCTTGTTGTTTATATTGAGGGTTGAGGCGGTTTAGTCTCAGGATACCCTTGTTGTTGATATTGATGGAGGAAGAATTTTAGTCTCTATATTCCCTTGTTTCTTAAAGAGAAGGCACTAGGTTCTTTCCGGGTTTGGCAATCGATTCAGTGTGTGTACAAAAAGGATAAAAAACAAAGGCATAAGCAAAGAACCATTTGAAAGATAAGTATCATTACTTTATTTTAGTTTTCAATAATTCATGTGATCTATGACTCTAATTTATGATGGTTATATGTGATATATGATTTTGATCATGATGGTTGTTCGAGCTAACCAGATGTGATATGTTTATACGTGATGATTTGGTCAAAGCTCTAGTTTGACTTGTTGTGATAGGAAGAAAATGGAATTACAAGTGTAACTTATTGACGGACCACCAACGAGGTATGATTTGAATTTATTTCAATTAATTTTGAGTCTAATGGAAATTATGTGCTTGGTACATGAAAGCATGAAAGTGCCCGGTTTGGGGTGGTTGAAACTGACTACAAGGATTAGCAACGGTAAAAGGAATTGAAACAAATAGCAGTATGTTGGTAAATAATTCAGGAACATGACCATTGTGGGACTATTATCTCTTGGAGAAACCATGGTTTTTAGTGAAAAAACTCTAAGGTAACCTTGAACCTCTTTTAGGTTGAAAATTTTCCCTTCAACCTAGAGAGGTATCTCTCCCTAAAACATAACTACTCTAGGTCACTATATTAGTAGGTTTATACTTTAAGCTCTATGGCCAGGTTTGTCTTTAGAAATGGTGAAAGTTTTTTGGGTTGTATAGAAAATACACTATTGCGCATGGATTCTAGTATTATCAGATGATGTTTTAGATTTAATGAGAAAGACACAAAAAGCAGGGTAGTAATAACTCCTTTGACAATTTGAGAAATTTAGAAGAAGAGCACTGAAAATAAATAAGTATTATAATTAATAAAACAACAAGTACTAATGCCCGAGAAATAATGAAACATGAGCATAAATGAATTCTAATCTTAGATACTAAAATTTCCAAACATGAAGAAGGTTTTTTATAAACAGAGAAACAACATACAGGGAACTACACCACAATAATTTTCTATAAATGCTCATAAAAAATTGTATATATCTTATATATGCTCAAATAATACACTAGAATGTTAGGTTTTCAAGTAAAAGCCAACCCTTTTTCATTATTCAGAAATTTTCTTTATAGACGTTACATCAACTGATCACATGATTATAGTTTCAAATTTATTTACAATAATCCAAAATAGCAAAAAAATATTTTAAGTTCTTGCATGTGAAAAATATCTTTTAATTACATTAAATATTTCTAAAAAAACTATTTTCTAGAAAATATGGTAACATATAGGCTGAGAAAAAATATCTTAAAAATATCTTCCTTGGTGACAAAAACAAGTCTCTTACTGATAGAACAAATTCCTCGTTGGAAAACAGGTCCCTCTCCAAAATAGGTTAAATCATTCACTAAAACACGCTCTTATCTTAGAGCTCCTTTTTCCTCAGGTTTTCTGGTGAAATTGTTAATATTGTCGTTGTTAGCTTCTTTAGTTTCTCGAATCGAAGATTTCGTTGACACACTGACTTTTAGCATTTCCTTTCTACCTATTTTCAGAATGTGTTGATGATAGGAATGTCAACGTTCTTTTTCAAAATTCATTTACAAAGGAGATGTCAGAACCTCCCTTCAAAAATCGCTGACAACGGAGGTGTCAGATCTTCCCCTCAAAATCGCAAACAATGGAGATGTCAGATCTCCCTACATTTCTATATGTGTAGCGTTGTTAGGCACACAGTCAGTGATAAACCCAAAATTTGTTGTTTATCAATACATAATCAATACTTTCAAAATGACCCCAAGCCTCCTAGATGAGGGTGTTGGTTGCCTTTAGAAGCACATTTACTTTGTCAGGTTTCCATAGGACCTTTTCCCTTATATTCTTTATCTTTGCTCTTTTTAGAGCCTACATTATTCCTTATGTTTATTATAAGGTCCTTTAAGGGCACATTATCTATGCCATTCACGTAGTTGGCCAAATCTTGATTACTTCTCAACTTTATTTTAAACCTTAATTTATTTGTTGGCCTTGTATGAGGTTGTTTTCCTCCTTTAAGGATTTTAGACAGTTGACTTTCTTCAGTTTGGGTTTTAACTCTGAATTCCTTGCCTTTAATAATTTTTGGTAATTTTTTGTCTATAGGGGATGGTTCAAAGGGTGAAATCACATCCTGGGGAGAACCGATAGTAGAGGGTAAGTTTTAAGGGGATGCAAGGTCTAATTTCCTAATCTTGGAACTTATTTTTTGGTAGACTTTGGGAATTTTAAGGCCAAAGGATTTCGAAGGTATCTCTATGTCCTTTTGGATAGGGGTTGGCTCAATAGGAGTTGTTACCTGAGTCTTCCTCCCATGTTTAGTAGTTTTATTTATACCTCTTAAAGCTTTAGGGGGTTGAGGTTGAAAACCTCCCCAAAATAAAAAAAGATCTCTAGGTTCTCCCCGCTTTGGGCAATTGGTTTTCAATTAAAATCTTGATGAGGGATATGTGGTAGATATAGTGGGGAGAAGGTTATATTATTTCTATAAAAATAGTGGCCATATGCCTTAGAATTTTTATCATTATATAATTTTAAGATTGGAAAGAATAATTATATAGGAAAACATCAAAACTACTTTGGAGTCTAGAATCTAGCCCTCCTAGACTCAAATAGGGATCTCTTTTTTAGATTTAGATTTGTTTTACGAATGTTATATTAGGCTAGTTATAATGATTGTAGAGATTGATTTTTTGATTGATTGTTTGATTGGATTGGTAGATCTGTTTAAAATAATTCCATTGGGCTATGGAGTCATAAAAGGTTGGGTTTCTACATCAAATTTTCAAGGGCATCCATAAGGCAAGCTAACTACACTTACTGGATCTTGAAACAAAATGAATTTTGAGATGAAAGAAATAGTGAATTCAGTAATAGTTAAAAAGAAATTAAGAATTTCTTAACCAGACATCAGAAGAAAAACATTTAAATTGAAAACACACCCATAAATAAGGTGCTCTAACAACAAATCTTAATTTTCAAATTTCTGTTTTACAATTAGATTTTAATGACGCACTAAGAGAAAAGCAATGGAAATATTAACACAAAAAAGGAATAACATCACCAGATAAACAAAGCTCAAGTATCCTGTAAATGGTCTTTTATTATTGATGCTCCAGCTTCAAGAAAATAAAATGCTCCATTAGAAAAGTTCAACAAATCAGGATCCAACCTCTGATACTTCAAATGTATGAAGTATTTAACTGAATTCTAAAACGATTTCCATATCTACTAGGCAATCTGTTATTAATTACAAAGTAAACAAAATTTTACTAGCGTGACCACGAAGTGGACATGATGAAATTAATTTGACATATGGCCCTACTTTTCAGAAGGTTGTTGTTGCATGATCAGATTTGATGTTGTGCTGGTTGATTTGGCTGATCTGGTGTTGTGCTGACTTGTCTAATATGTTGGAATTTATCCTTCTTGGTATTCGTATAGCTTTTCCCACTATTGCTCATATGGAATTTTTATCCTAGTCACCTTTCGATATATTTCATCCGTCTCTGTGAATCTAGCGAAAGTGGGCTTCAACACAAAAATGTGTTTAATTTCATGTTGCATACATATGTCTTTTCTCATGGCCTCAAGGAAATCTCTTCTTTTCATTGCTCCTCGAAGACCTACAAACTTGGCTGTGTCCTTGTAAATTTCTTTCAGCTTCTTTACATAGTCTTCCCTGGTAATAATCTTATCATTTATCATGAACAGTGAAGGTAACCCTCTTTTGGTAAGTGGCTTGATTCTATTAAAGAATATACTAACATCAATCTCCAAATTGTGGCACTTTTCCTCCAATTGTGTGACCAAGTTTTTCTTGGTGAGCACCTTCTTGACCTCTAGAATTGTTGTTGTTCTATCTTCAACTCCAATTTCATCCAATTCATACCTGCTCTTTGAATTTAGAAATATAATGATGTTATTTTTTGTTTCAGGCATGCCCCCAAGCTCCTTAGTGACAATAAATATTGTATCATTGACCTTTTCAATTAATTATTTCTGTTCAAATATGATTTGAATGGAAGGCCATATTTCATTCATAGATTCAATTATACTTGACCAGATGATATCCTTTTCCTAGCAAATGGTGTGACCAATGGAAGCTTCCTTCTCAGCCTTTTGAAATCTTTCAATCTGTTTTTGGGCTCTTTGCAATTCTATCTCATGTGCACTATCAGATCTTGCCTTTTGATCCTTCAAGGTATTAATTTTTACTTCCAACATTTTTATCTCTTCTGTTTGGAAGGACATATTCTCCATGGCCTGAGCCAATTGTTCTATTCCACCTGATGTTCCTGTAGTTTCTAATTTAGTTGAAGGGACGACTACAAGAGGAACAACCTCCAAGGGAATGACGGCCATCTATGTTGCTTTTTCCTTTTCCTTTACCAATTTCTCCATTTCTATCTCCATCTAATTTAGCTGTACTGAATGTTCCATTATCAGCTTCATCATCTCTGAATTTTGTGTTTCATTCTCCTCTATGCCCATGGTTAGAGGGTCTTCAGTAGCTGACATTTTGAGTTTCTTTCTTAAGGATGTTATGTCTGCATTTTTCTTCTTTAGGATCTCTTCTACTGCTTATATATTTGTTGGATCATACCTGATATTCACAACTAAATCCTCCAAGGATTTAAATATGGTATCCTTTGCAAGAGAAGAAATCTTCTCCATCTTGAGGTGGGATTGAATATTGGCCAGTGGTACCTGCGATTTAGATAGACTCATAGCAGTGCTAGCCAATGTTGATGAGATCATCTCTCCAGTCTTTTTGTGCATTTCCATACGATCTATTGGGTGGATGTCCTTGACATTAATATCAAAATATGTTTGCTTGAAATTAGCAGATGTTTTTGTCTATGAAATATGGGCTTCAGAGAAAGCCATGCGCATATTTTCCTTCTTTGAATCAAAAGTTGATAGAATCCTACTTTTGAACTGGTGGTTTGCTTCCAAAATTTATTATAGGTATTCTTCTTCAATATTTCATTTTTCCTCTTGATCTCCCTGAAGGTGTCATATATTGCTTCCTCATTTACACCTATAACAACAGTAGATGTAGGTGTTTGAAGGCTTTACTACTGAATTGGAACTGTAGTTGAAGTTGTAGGAGAAAATATAGGTTGGCCACTTGTTGGAGAGGAACCAGGAGCATCTCTCATATTTATCACTATCTGTTGCTCTAATTCCTTGCCTTGATGAATTTCCATGTGAATTCTTTCTCTCTTCCTATATTTCATCTCAAACTCATTGCTAGATGTATCAATCACCAAAGGTGAGTGATCATCTCTTGGTATTTTCCCTGTTGTCTCTTTCTCTTGTTCTTTTCCTTTATCTTGCTTATCCTTCGTACTCTGCTTCTCTTGTGGAACTAGGGTCTGGATACTTGAAGATTAAATTATCTTCTCTCCAACCTCCTATAAGGTGTTTTCTGTCCACTCTGTTTGGTTAATAAATTGTTCAATCTTGGGCCTGTGGGTGTGAATGTATGGAGTTGATTTGTTTTATACCCTCTTCTTAGAGATAATGCCAAATGGGTCATAAGACCAAGTGAAACTATGTGTAAAATTCATCTCTTTCAACCTCTTGTCAACCTCCTCTCCTGCTGCTCTACTGTTGCAAATGAAATAACCAATTTGGGATTTGATCCTAAACTAAGATTTCTTCTTTGCTGATACAAAATGTACTTTTCCTGAAAATATACAAACATATAAACAATGATTGAAGTGTATTTAAACACTTCCTCTGTGTGAAACTTGAAAAACTAATCATGAATGGTATCTGCTAGGAATTGACTGAAATTGAACATGATGGAAGGTTTAGAGTCTGATGAAAGTATTGACAGGAAGCCTACAATTGCTTCATCTAGCCATTGGTCTGAATAGTATCCTAACAGGTTAGAAAGGATAGTGACTATTTTCTTAGTCCTATCAGGAAATGTAGAAGATGAGTATTGAGGATTCTTATTGGGCAGGGGAGTGTCTCCAGCCATGAATAATTCAAGGGTTTGGGCTCTATTGGAAAAATCTAATTTATGATAAAATTTCTTGAGGGTTTCATGGGAAAAAGGTATGGTTTCTTCAATGATAGGAGCTTGCATCATCTGCATGATAGACTTGGCACTAATGGTGAAAAAAACCTCCCCTATGGGGGCAATAACAACCCTATGATTTGGATCATAACATGCATGTCACTTTCTTATAAATTCAGGGAAATTGTGAGTTTTTGGAAAGATGTAGTATGGAAGGTTTATGTCCCACAGTCCTATGTCATTAGCCTTATCCATGACTTTATCTTCCAACCAGTAGTATATGTCAAAGAGGTCGAATTTGGAGAGAGTCTCGTTAATTTTAAAATCTCTGTCAGCAAGGGAAATATGATCAAGGTCCATAAGAGGGTGAACCATTGAATTGAATGGCTCCTGATCCTTCTTCTTTGGAGGCATGATTGTCTTTGGAAATGAAACTAAATATCTTTTATGTATTTGTAGGTGTACAGATTAGAAGCAGATTAAACATAGGGGGAAGAAATAAAATGGATTTCTACTTGATCAAAAGAGGAATTAGAAGAAAAGGGGATTAAAGAAGAGGGATTTATGTTGATCTGCAGACAATTGGAATTTTTTGCACTTTCTTTAGATCTTTAAAACTTTGAATTCGATCACCTGTTACAAGAAAAATATTGAGAAAACACTGTAACCTTTAAAACAGGTGGGGAAAGGTGAATTTTTAGGATGGCGGAGTTTCCATTGAAATGTCGTGGGCCCGTTGGGTAACACTTTAAGCAATTAAATGTTAAATGGGTCTTTAGGTGGGAGCGGGAGTGATTGGGAGGACGTGACGTGAGTGGTATCATGGATCAGCGGGAATGGCGTAGGGTTAACATTCAACAATGTGGTTAATGGTAAGCGAAATGGCGAGGGTGGGAGCGAAATGATGGGAGCTTGACACGTAACAGATGGGTTGGTTTTAGAAACAACCCATTTCGAACCCCCCACCCCCTGAAGTTAACTTTCAGAGGATGAGGGGGGTCGAAAATAAATATGGGCCATCAGATGTAATAGTGGTGGCAGGGATGAAGTGGAAGGTGGCAGAAGTTAAATGATGACATGATGGGTGAGTGGATGGTGGGGTCAGACAGATTAAATGAAATCCTGGGCAGAGTATAAAGTATGGGGACTTTAGGATATGACATATAATATGTCAATTAAACTTTAAAACAAGTCAATCCCAGAAAATTACGATAAAACCCCTTTATTTTTTTATTTTTCTCCATACATGAAAATACATGAAATATTTGGAATGATGTTTCGAGTAAATTTCATGTCTCTCTCCACATTCATTTTTTCTTTCATTCTACCTACCCTTTCACTAATCTAACATTTTTCATCATTCTTTTGTTGGGTGCATTGAAGCTTGCAGACCCATATCTCTTTTTTTATGAAATTCTAACCTACTCTTTCCCTTATTTCTCCTATTGATTCATTTTGAATTGTTGAATCAATTTTATTTCTACCTAGTTACTGATTTGCCAAGATTGAACTGTTTGGCAAATCCTGATTTTCTAACCTATCCAACAAAAAATCAAAATTGTTCAATCATGTTTAGACAGTATGAATTGAACAAACTAATCTAATCAACAGTGGCATTTTGATTTGCAGCACTTTCAGTATTATTCTTTTTTGGGTTTTCTTTATTTTTCTTTTTTATTCTCTTTCTTTTATTTTTTCACATTTTTTTCAATATACCCTCTTTTATTTTTCTTTTTCAATTTTTTTTTGGGAAATCATTTAAATATTGAAAATCATGTATAATATGAAATTGTATCTATAAAATACTCAATCACCTTGAGATCCTATAATTTATAGGACCCTAACAAGACTCTCCAACAAATAGAAACATGTGCACATCCTAACTTGAATGGCTAAATGTGCAAGGAAATGAAAGTGATATATATTTACCATGTTAAATTGTCCTTCATAGGTGAAGTATGGTTGCGTAATATTCAAAAACCAATTCCAATTTTCTTGTAACCAGGCTCTCTGAACCGAGCCAGCTTTCTAGTTGCAATTTTCAAACTCCTCCTTCAGGAAAAAAGGCACATCAATTCATGCCAATACATGGCTCCTAAAAACCCACTCTCCATCTATTGGAAATATTGTGGCCTCTGCTATTAGCTCCTCCATGAATATACTGGAAATGTTGATAATACACGTGTTAGCGGATTGTTCGAAAGATATTATCGGATCACCAAGAGCATTGATATCCCTTCCATCAATGATTTCCATCTTTATTACAACTAAAATGTTGATACTAAAACTGTCAGCATTTTCTGAAAATTAAAAAAAAAGTATAATGTGATAACATAGACACTGGTACCCAATAGTGTCCATTGATTTCCATGAGTATGCTATGACCTGTATGATGGTTTTGAGGTAGGGACATTCCTTGGTTTTAAGGTAGGGATATTCCTTGGTTTTTAGGCAGGGACATGCCTTGGTTTTGAGGTAGGGATATGCCTTGGTTTTGAGGAAGGGATGTGCCTTGGTTTTTAGGAAGGGATGTGCCTTGGTTTTTGGGAAGGGATGTGCCTTGGTTTTTGGACATTTCGATGCGAGGAAGTGTTTCCAAGGGATGGATCACCTGGGATAGGGGATTTCAGGGAACTTGGAAGGTGAGTGATTGCATGGAAGGGGGTGACCATATTTCTAGAGGGAATGTGTAGAAGATAAGAGAAGGTCGGAGAATGCATTTTTTTGGTCATTAGCATTGCTAGATGGAATCATATGCATGTTGGGAGTGTACCCTAGAATAATGGGTTGGTAAATTTTCACTGAGAGGACAACAATGCAGGATTATAGCGTTGGACATTGGATGCAAGTTTCACTTTGGCAGTGGATTATGGACTTCTTGGGAAGGAGGTGAATCATGGTACTACTTTTTAGGGTGGAGGTGTGAGCCTATAGATTCCCTTGTTGTTGATACAGGAATAGTATCCTTTTATTTGTTGGTTGAGAAAAGGTGCATATGTATATATGTGTATATTATTGTAAATACTATATCGAGTTGGATTTATAAATCTCCATAGACATTATGGTTGTATATGTGGTTGTTATTGTAAATATTGTAATGAGATGTGTTATAAAGCTCCATTACACGGTATGATTGCCATGATGGTTTTTTATTTTGAGCAGGTTATTCATTGTAAATATTGCAACGAGCTAAGTTATAAAGATCCATGGGAAGTATGTTTTCTTTTCAACATTTTTTCTGAGGTATAGGTGTGGTTTAACATTTAGGACAATGTTTCCCAAGGGGGAAGGTTCTGTAACAAACTCGAGCTAAAATTTCATGTAATAAAAAATTAATAAAGGAAAAAATAAGACCATGGGAAAGGGACACATATTCCAAGATGAATGATGGGAAAAACATCCTAGTGTGGGTGTTTATTTCGGTTATTATGGCTAAGGTAAATTGGCAAAAGAAATGGCTAAGGATTTGGAAAGGCAAAAGAGTATTTTTGGCACATTATTTATGAAAATAATGGAAATTAGGAGAAAAGGAAGGTGAAAGGTTACATGTTGCATGTGAGGAGGAAAATGAAGGAAAATAATTGGAAATGAATGAATTAGAGGGCTCATTAATAAAAGGGATTTCAAGGATCAGATAGAATTTTTTTTGTTGGTTTAGCCTTTTTTCATTTCATTTTCAGAATTACACTCAAAGAGGAGAAGAGCACCAAGATGAGAAGGAGATCAAGCAAGCCAAGGAAGGACAAGGAAAGGAAAGGAAAGAAAATATCAAGCAAGGAAGAGCAGGATCAAGCAACTTCAACATGAGTACTTGTAGGTAACAGATTGCATGTATGATTTCCTAGCTGGTTTTGACATGTATGATATGTGCATGTTGGTATTTGGTTCTGTTTTTTTTGATGGCATGGTTTTGTCAAGTTTTGAAAATGGTTTTTAGCCTTTCCTTGCCCATTTCTAGATAGCCATGGTGTGATGGGATTGTTCTCACTTTTTAGCTTTTGAATTGTTGGATGGTTTCATAAACCGGGGTGGAGCTGGTCTCAGGAACATTTCCAAAGGCCTAGGAATCCCTTGACCGGTTTTGGCGAGATACACGGTAAATTATGAGGGTGGTGTCTCCGTAAGTTCCTAGTGATATAGTGTGGATTGCAGTAAAGCCTAGAGACAAGGAGATGAAAAATTCCTCAAGGATAGTGATGAGATCCAGAGGCATTCCAAGCTCGATTTGGTTTTGTGATCTCGGGGACGGTTTAGGTGAGATCATGGTATGGTGAGGGTGGAGGTGGTTTAACCCCTGGATTCCTTTGGTTGTTGTTGAATTGGTTTATTCATGATATCCCACATTCATGCTTTGAATATGGCATGAGGGTGATTGAATTAAAGAAATATTTGGTTCAACCATGTCTATGGTCATGTGGTATGTGGAAGTCCCAAACCTAGTTGTCTCTTGCCTATGTTTAATGAAAGCTAAGTTCTCTTGCTTTTGTACTTGTTACTATGTGGCTTTAATGGATTTCACCTTATGGTTATTTATGTGTTATATGTTAGTTATAAGCATGGTTATGTGACTGGTTCTAGCCATGGTTCATTTCATGTTTGTACATGTAACTAAAAGAATAATGGATGCAAGACCTAATTTATTTTAATACATCTAAAGAGAGAGGGTGTTTATCCTTCTTGTTAAGTCTCATATGAATTTTCACTCCCTTATGCTCAGACTTGCATGCATGACCTCCAGGTTGCATAATTATTAAGTGTTTAACAGAATATCTGTCATGGCTAGGATTGGTTAGGTCAAGCCCTTAATCAATTTTTGTGTTAGAGGATTTCACTTGGTGTCATTTATTGTATTGTAAAGTCTCATCAAGTTTGAGGAAGTGGTATGGAGGCTAGCCTTGAAAAAGTGGCTTAAATATCATAGTCTCTGGCACAACACTAGCTAAAAAAGACTACAGTATATCCCTTACAGGCACTATGGGAGCGACTAGAGGGTCACAATCGCATGCTTGCCCATGTCATGTTAGTGATTGGGGTTTAATGCATCGAATGACTAGGTTAACTCAGGGGTTGGGCACTTGGAGTGGTGGATCAGCTCTTGGGGGTCCTATAGCACCTGAGGGAGGTCAGTAAAATCTTGTTTTTTCGACTCCATTTCCTTAAGGTCATCTAGGAGGTTGAGTCGTATCATAGTAGCCCCTCATCTCGTGCTTACCCTGCGTAAGCTAGTAAGTGGGTAGATATGAGGGGAGGTGTCGTTACACTAACAAATACTTGAAGAATCATAGCCCAAGGATTCAAGTGAATGAGAATTTCTATTCAAGAGAAACTTCATCAAAGAGAAGGTTTTAGAAAATATCGGAAGTGAACTAATGTTTTTTTATTTTATTTTTTTATTTATTTATTTTTTTAATTTTTTTATAATCTAGGGTAATCGGTAACTGGTGAGAGTTTCCTGAGCAAGGCATGGGATCAAATCCAATTGGTTGCCACTATAAACCTAGGCTAAGTGCAACAGCCTGCAAGAAAAGTGAACTAATGTTACAACCACATGAAGCAAAAATTATAGAGGATATTGTGCTTGGGGAGATTACCCCAATTTTAGGTCCTATATTTATATCTTCAACTAAATTTGACAACAATATGTATAATTTTGCTATAATACAAGCATAAATAGATGATAATGCAAAAATTTTGGGCTCCAAAGTGACCTCTTTATGTATCAATTTAAGTAAGGTGATTTATTTTGACATGATAAATGGGAACAAACGAACCGAAGAGGTTGTGGCCAAGAGTTTGTTGGAATAAACTACTAGTAACAAGAGGCTACAGGAAATGCTCACAAAAGTTAGAAGAAGAACTCAACAATTCCAAAGTGGCATTGAGAACTAAAATTATTCTAATTAAAGAGATAGAATATAGGATAATGAGCCTATCTATCCAACCTATGCTGAGAGTGCTGGCAAAAAACTATTGGAGGAAAAATATGGGGAATTAAGAAGCCTAAAATTGGCTTGGAAGACCCCTGACTATGACACAACTAGTTTGATAGATGCCTTCAAAAATAAGGAAGAAATGGAAGAAAAATTACAAGAAATGCAAGAGGCCTTTGATATGAAGGATAATTGGCTCAAGGAGAAACAAGAAAGGACAAAGGTGTTAAGTAAGGAATTTGAAGAAAAGGTGAAAGGCATATCAATATAATTAAAGAATACAAGGTCACCATGGATAATGCTTTAAATCAGACTACAATTCCACCGGCTAATTTGGACAAATTAAATATTTTTGAACTCAAAATATCACAAATGGAGCAAAAAATCAAGGATCAAGAGTTAGAGAAGGAACAATACGATAAGCGGTGGTCAGACCAGGTGAAATTAAATATTGAAGTCATTGAGGAAATGCAATCCTCTCTTAAATAAAAATCAAGAAGAGATTAAATCCCTCGAGGAAATTATAAAGATCACTTCAATAGGTAGAAAAGTTCTCATAGAATCTAAGGATGTAATATGGGATAATATAAATAGGAAAATATCGCAAATCAAGCCATCTGTTAAGATATAATCATAATGTGAGAAAATAATAATAATAAATTCTAACATTGAAATTAAAAATCTTACTCCTCTACTCGAGTCGAGATTGAAAGAACTGGATCAACTCATAGACTTCTTGAACTCATAAGAAGAAGAAGCAATCAAAAATATGAATTTGATGGCGAGAGATGAACACATTTTATCTCTATCCATGGTGAAAGAGAAACAAAAATGAATCCTAAAAATGAAAGACAAAATTCAAAAATCCATAAAGGCTATTGATAATTTTATAATAGAATGGAAAGGCTTGGTATCGCTTCTTTCTATGAAAATGAAGGTTTGATAATTTTAGCCGAAGCATTCCAGGAGAAATTGAAAGCAACCCAACGTGATCTAGGATGCCTTTCAGCTGTTAAGGAAGGAGAAATTTCCATGCAATTAGTGATAAAATATTTATGCATAGATTTCAACATATTGGTGATATTAGACAAACTAATCCAAGGCCTGCCTCCAGCACATTATCAGTTGAAGTCTTAGTTGATTATAGTTATCTTCAAGTTTAAGAAACTACTATGGTTGTCACCAACTGAATGGGATCGGATTGCTAAATCGAGGAAGCATCTAAATTCACAGGTTGTTTTAGTACCGACCACTGCAAGAACATGGACAATTTCCCCACTATAGCTCGTAGTTTAAGACTTTGAAGAATGGGCAGAAGAAGATGTCTTCATGATGATTTTTCCGAACTTGGAGAATAAAAATGCAGAGGATATCCAGGGCGTATGTGACTAATTCCATGTCTAAGAAGCCAACTAAAGCGGCCAAGAAATCCGCCAAGAGCACAAATGTATAAAGAAGATTATTTTTCACATTTTATTTTATTTTTATATTCATTTTAGTTTGAATACATTTACTTAAAAATATTTAACTTAATTTGGTATAAAATACCTCTATTCTCATTTTTAGGGGGTCAATTTTTAGGTGAAAGAGACTTGTTTTTTTTTAAAGTAGGTTTGATTGCACTAGCTGCACCAGCCTCATCTCATGTTTTACAATTTTTAAGTAGCGTAATTCATAAGTATGGCATATATTTGTATGTTGTGTGTTATTTCTGTTTGATTACTGCTAAAGAAAACTAGTGGCTTAATGTTATTTAATTGATCAATAATTTAAGTGATCGATACAATATGTGGTTACTTTTCCTTCGATATTATATTGTCTTAGGTATCTCAAATTTATAAAATACTGGTAGGGTAAGCCCAGGCGTCTGACGCTTCGACTTTATTGCAGGTTTTTATGTTAATTACTATGGAAATATTCATATTTACTAATGTTCTTGTGTGGTTATATTAGAATGTATGAATATAATTTTGATTATTGACATCATCAAGATCTTTTTGCTCATCATGTTATGAGTTTAATTATTGTATATTGTACTATCAGAGAGTTTTAAATTCATTTTTCTTATCTCTCACGTAGATTTATGAAATAAAAAATACATTATATTGTATACTTCATTATTCTGTCTCTGGTAAGAGATCAATTGTATAACATAACCTTAATTATATTGTATACTTCATTATTCTGTCTCTGGTAAGAGATCAATTGTATAACATAACCTTAATTAATTTTCTTCTTTTGTTTTAAGTTTCTTTTGTCTTTTTTAATCCACAATATTTACATTTACCTCATGATGTGCGATATGTGGGATTACACTTTGATAGTTACATATAATTTGAGATCTTATTCGACATACAATTTTGTTACACTTGGAATCTTATAATTTAATCTCCTCTTCACACTTTATTAGTAATCTGGTCAAATCATACAAATATAATAAAATATATTACAAGTGTAAATATAGGGAAAGGCTACAAGAGACCAACCAATTACCCTAAAGTGAGTGGAACAATTCCTTAGTGAATGTATTTTTCATTGTTCCTCATTCACTCGAATAATTAAGAAACAAACATTCTTCTAGCAATGTTTGTAAGGATATGTTTATTTTTTGTTTGCTCATGAATATTGGTAACCCCATTTTACTCTATATTCTTTTTTGGTTACATGATCAACGTAGTATTCTTAATGGGTTGTAATGACCTTGCAGGTTTATACCATTCAAGAAGAGCTCCAAAGGAATTGGGAGGTTTTATCCTACGAGGACGAGGGAGCACAACCTAACTCACAACCTAAAAGAAAGGTCGAGACAATGATTTTGTGGACGAAGATGCATACTCGCAATAGAATCTCATGCTCGAAACATGTATGCCTTTGTTTGGTTTAATTTCAAAAAGTATGATATTTGAACTTTTGGTGACTCTAAGTTGGATACTCCTAATCGAATCACTAGGTTTACATATTATCTAATCTATTCAGCGCTTGATGACCTATAAATGTAGGTAACTATTTTTAGTAGGAGAATACAAGTAGAAGAATTTAGGCGATCACATCCCAATTCACCAACCCTAGGAAATGAGAAGACCTCTAGCCCTCGACGCCCACTCAAGAGTGTAATAAGCATCAAGTTCATCAAGGAATAAAAATATATATGATCCATCATATAACTCTTTTTCCCCTCCTAATACTAGCTTTCAGTCTTCACATCAATAGTCGATTTCTCATAGCTCCACACCCAATATGAATTCTTTGGTGAATTTTCATTACCGACCCTTGAATTTACGAAAGCAACATGATCTTCCCAATAAATATGACAAACCCCTTTCAAAATTTGATAATGAGGGAGAGTGTATTGATGAACATCATGTATTAAAGTTTCAGGATTATTCTGATAACCTTGAGGTAGAACATGACAATGTATACATGTGGTTATTTTCTCAAAGCCTTGAGGCTCAGGCAAGCAAATGATTTAGAGGCCTCCCACATAATTCTATCACCTCCTTAGACACCTCGATAGATGTATTTCCTGAACAATTTTGGGTCAAGAAAATAAATCAACAATACCTCTCCAAGTTTAATGTGCTTGAATGTAATGTTCCAAATTTTATTTTCCAGCCAGGGTGGATTTCCACGACATGGGGATGGCCACGCCATTAAAGCAGTTTCATGTTATTAAGAGTTTTGAGGGAGTTTTGAGGAGTTTTTATGAGATCTGATGGAATTCGCTTGGCATATTTCATCATCATAACATTTTGTCTTTCGTTCTGTCACATTCCAACCACTTTCAAAATTAGCATTATTATGGAGCCTAAATTAATTAATTATGCTCGAAGTAGTATTCCGAGAAGATTATTTGATGGAACACCTCAATGTAATAGCTCGTTGGAACCGGAATGAGAAGATATTCACGATGAGAAGCTGAGGAGTGACTTATAATAGCCGGTGAGAGTATGGTGGGCGGTTTACCATTTTCTTTAATTAAAAATGACTTTAATTAGTCATTTAATTATAGGAAAAATAATTAATTGAAGGAAAAGACCTAAAGGTGACTTAAGTGAAATGGAATTAAATAAAAAGTCAATGGAGGATCTTCTAAAAGAATAATAAAATAATAAAATAATATGCTTCTAGATGCTTGGAGATCTATCTATCACATCTATAAAAGGAGAAGCAAAGGTCATTTGTAAACATCTTGGATTGGATCATTGTTTGCGTGAGAGGTTTGAGAACTTGGATTCTCTACTTCAGTAGTAGCCCAACTGAAACCCTTGGGTGATTTTGTGAGAGTGGGCAATTACCCATATTTTCCCTTGGTGGATCCATTCAAGATTCACAGGGTTGTCGTGATTGATTTCTTTTTTTTTAGTTTGGAGGTTAGCATCAGCGTTATAGCATATCTTGGAGGATTATTTACAGCTATTGTATTGGCATATATTTCTATATAATAAATTTGGGTTTTTTGTGGTTGCTGCATATTTCATTGTTTTTCATATTGTGATATTTTAATGAGATTGTGGTTTACTTTTTGGGTTTATTATTTCTATTAAATTTTTGGTGTTTTGGTTGTGTTCTTGGTGAAATTGTGCAAAGTTAAAACCCTCCTGAAAATTTAATTAAAATTCTAGAAAAAGACATTACAGTGGTATCAGAGAGCTAGTGATCATGGCAGCCTGACGGTTTACTTGCCAAAGAACTGAAAAAACCAAGTTCAAGGGTTTTACTGTGTTGGAATTTTGAAAAATTCCAGAACTCTCCCTCTTTAACACAGAGAAATAAATATCACTCTACAGAAAACAGAATTTCAACTCTATAACACAAATTTTATTTCATAAAATTGTTTACAAGTTCTTCTCCAATCACAGAGGGATTTACAATTGCTAGACTGCTTCAAATCACAGTTCCAAAAACAAAAACTCTTCTCTGTCTCTGTCAAAAAAAAATAAATAAACAACTCTCTGTCTATTAAAAACAACTCACTGTGTTTTTATAAAATATACACCTCTGTGTATTTTTAATTCTGCTCTCTGTATAAAAATTAACACTGCTGTGTATAATTTAAATCTGCACTCTCTGTCTTTTTAAATTGACGCACTGCTGTGCTCTCAACAACTAAAAAAATTACAATTCTGTTCTATATATTTATAGACAAAATATCTAAATTCAATTAATGTCTTCTGTTGACAAAAATCACTAAATTCTACCGCTTGAAAAAATTCATAAATGCCATTAAAAATTCTGCTGCACCGCTTCAAAATTCATTTATGGCAATTTTGACTTTGGTGGCAGCGGTGAATTTTTTCGCGGTGGTGGCGGAACGGTGGTGCGCTGGCGGCGTATGGTGGAGCCACCACAAGCTGGTGGTTGCGGGGGGTATGGTTCTCCCCGTACATATCAATCGGGTGACCCCCCGCACTAAGTTACAGTCGTTGATCGGCGGTCAACGGGCGATCACCCAGTCAACTACGGGGGGGTGGCTTTCGGTTAACTGCCGCGTTGTTTGACCCCCCGTAAACCGTTGATCTGTTCTGATCTGCCGCCGGTTTAACTCCTGCACCATCAACCTGTTGCCGTCCAGATTTGTTGCCGCCTGCAATCTGATCCGAGCGCTTGGAAATTACATTCCAACACTCCCCCTTAATTTCCACAGCTGGGTTTTCCTGCATACCCAAGCATTTTCTCAAGTGTTCAAAGCTTTTCTACGCAAGTGGCTTTGTGAGGATATCTGCAAATTGATCCTCCATTCTACAATGCTGTAAAACGATTTCTCCATTGGTAACCAATTCACGTATGAAGTGAAACTTTGTATCAATGTGTTTAGTCCTCTTATGAAAAACATAATTTTTAGACAATGCAATAGCTGAGCTATTGTCACAAAATATCACTGTCCCTTTTACCTGTTCTTGACATAAGCTTCTCAACATTTTCCGCATCCAAACTGCTTGACACGTTGCTGCTGTAGCTGCCACATACTCTGCTTCTGCAGTAGACAATGCTACAATGGGTTGTTTCTTAGAAGCCCAAGAAATGGCTCATGAACCCATGTGAAAAACATAACTGGAAGTGCTCTTCCGATCATCAACACTTCCAGCCCAATCACTGTCTTTGTATCCAACTAAATCTGAACATTCTGAAGTAGTGTAAAAAATACCAAACCTTTTAGTACCTTTAACATACCTCAAAATTCTTTTTGCTGCTTGCCAATGTGCATCCTTTGGCTTTTCCATGAACCTAGAAATCAAACTAACAACATGCATTATGTCCGGCCTAGTTGCAGTCAAGTACATAAGGCTGCCAACTATGCTCTTGTGTAAACTGGGATCAAAATCCTTGTTGTTGTCCTCTCTGCTGAGCTTTAATCCCATCACTGTGGGAGTGATTGCTGCTTTGCATTCCTGCATGTTAAATCTTTCAAGCATCTCATTAACATACTTTTCTTGTGAGATGAAAATCCCACTTTCATCTTGTTCTACTTCTATTCCCAAGAAGTATCTCAACAAACCCATATCAGTCATTTCATCTTCCTTCATGACTGTTTTGAAATGTTCAATAAGGCAATCATCATTACCTGTAAAAATAACATCATCAACATATATAACTACAATCAAGATTTTACCGTCTTTTTCTTTGATGTAGAGGGTGGGTTCTCCCTCACACTTTTCAAATCCATTTTCTAGTAGATATGAATCTATCCTACTGTACCACGCTCTTGGCGCTTGCTTCAGCCCATAAAGAGCTTTCTTCAACTTGCAGACCTTGTGCTCTTGGCCCTTTTTCTCATAGCCTAGAGGTTGGTCAATGTAAACCTCTTCCATTAACACTCCATTCAGAAATGCTGACTTCATGTCCATTTGGTAAATTTTCCATTTGTTTTGTGCTGCTATGGACAACACTGCTCTCACGGTTTCCATTCTTGCAACTGGTGCGAAAGTTTCTTCATAATCTATGCCATGCTTCTGCTTGTAGCCTTTGACGACAAGCCTTGCCTTGTGTCTCTCTATTTTTCCTTCAGCATTACTTTTGGTCTTGTAGATCCATTTAACACCAATTACATCTTTACCTTTTGGGAGTTCAACCAACTCCCAAGTCTTGTTCCTCTCTATGGCATTTATTTCCTCATCCATAGCTTCTATCCATTTCCTATCCTTTATAGCTTCTTCAAAATGAACAGGATCATCAACATGACAATATAAAGAAAACAAAGAATTTATACCTTCATTTGCAATATCTTGTTCATAAATTTCTTTCAAACTTCTGAATTTCTTACCTCTTTCAGTAGGTGTACAAGTACTTAAAGAAGCACTTGAATTTCCTCCTTGCGGTGTGCTTGGAGAAACACTTTCATTTCTCCTCAAGGGTGTGCCTTGCTGCTCTCTTGTTGGTGTTGCTGTTTGGGGATGTATTTCAGCCACCTCATCATCATTCTCATCATGAGATAAACAGTGTTTAACATTCACTGTTTTCTCTATGCTTCCATCCCAAGCTTCCTCTTCAATGAATTGAACGTCCCTGCTCACAATAAAATTCTTGCTGGATGGGTTGTACAACCTGTAGGCCTTGGATTCCTCACTGTATCCAATAAAAATACATTTCTCCCCCTTTCTGTCCAACTTCCTCCTTAGCTGATCCGGAATGTGTGCATAAGCCACACATCCAAAAACCTTCATGTGTGTGACACTTTGCCTTGTGCCACTCCATGTCTCTTCTGGCACTTTGTTCATAACTGCTTTTGTAGGACACCTATTCAAAATATACGCTGCACAATGTACAGCTTCAGCCCAATAATCATTAGGCAAATGCTTGGCTTTTAACATACTCCTCGCCATGTCCATTATGGTTCGGTTCTTCCTTTCGGCTACTCCATTTTGCTGCGGAGTATATCTAGTTGTAAACTTCTTTTGAATACCATTTTCTCTACAAAAACGTAGAAAATATTTAGATATATACTCACCTCCTCTATCAGTCCTTAAGACTTTGATATGCAGCCCACTTTGTTTCTCAACAAGTGCTTTGAAATTGCAAATTTTTTCAAACACTTCACTTTTGTTTTTCAAAAAGTAAACCCAAGTTTTTCTTGTAAAATCATCTATGAATGTTAAGATATAGTGGCTGCTTGCAAGTGATGGAGTTTGCATCGGTCCACATACATCTGAGTGGACAATCTCTAAGGGTGCTTTTGCCCTTATGCTTTTCCCGGAAGGAAAACTTTCTTTGTGTTGTTTCCCAAGAATACAACTTTCACAAAGGCTGTCCGGTTTCTCTATCAATGGTAAACCACTTACCATTCCTTTTCTGTTCAACAGATTAAGACCTCCAAAGTTGAGATGACCAAATCTCAAGTGCCATAACCAATTATCATCCTTTGGTTCACTTTGGTAAGTCTCTTGTGCAACTGCTGCTTTCTCTTCACCATTCTTCAAGTCTGCTCTCATTCTGAGAGAGAACATCCTGTTCCTTGTCATCTTCACTTCAGCAATACATGCTTTGCTGGGTGGTTTATCCATGATGGTACAAACATCATTATCAAAGAAAACATTATACCCCTTATGGACAAGCTGTCCAATACTTAAGAGGTTGCACTTCATTCCTGGAACATAATAAACATCTGCTATGGATTTCTTTGCTCCTAATATTGTTAAAACATTTACATCTCCTTTTCCCATAGCAGAAACTTTGCTATTAGTTCCTAGTGTGACTTGTGACTGTACACTTTCATCTAACATAGAAAACATTGCTAAGTTTCCTGTCATATGGTTACTACAACCGGAGTCTAGAAACCATAAATATTCATTCTTTTCTTCAGCCATATTACAAGCTAAAAACAAATTGTTTTGGCTGCTGTTTTCTCTTGTGAAATTTGCACTAGTTCCACTTCTCATATCTTGTTTCTTCTTTCTACATTCATTAGCATAATGACCATATTTTTTACAATTGTAACATTGGACATTGGATTTATCATACCTTTGTCCTTGATCATTCTGCTGTCCACTTTGCTGGCTGCCTTGGCCTTGATGCTGATTTGGATTGCTGCCCCTTCCTTGAGCATTTTCTGGATTGTTCCTTCCACCTCTGTTTTGGCTTCTGCCTCTTCCTCTTCCTTTGCCTTGCCCTCTTCCTCTTCCGAAATACATCTGGGTCTTAAAAGCATGTTCAAGAGATGAGTTTTCATTCCTACTCAATCTCTGTTCATGAGTCATCAGTGATGCATGAAGTTCATCCACTGAAAACTCTGTGAGATCCTTAGTCTCCTCTATGGTGGTGACAATCACATCAAATCTTGAGGGTAAACTTCTCAAGAGTTTTTCCACAATCCTCTTGTCCTCAAGAGTCTCTCCATGAGATCTTATTTGTGTGACCATTCCAATCACATGAGTGAAGAATGAGTCAATATTATCTGACTCTTTCATACAGAGAGTCTCAAAGTCTCTCCTCAACAACTGAAGTTTTGCTGTCTTCACCTTCTCCATACCCTGATAAGCTGTCTTGAGAGTTTCCCATGCTTCACTGGATTTCTTGGACGCTGCTATCCTTGGAAACACACTCTCATGTACTGCTTGATACAAGAAGAAAAGAGCCTTGGCATCTTTCTTCTTATTGTTCTTCAGTGACTCCCTTTCTGCCTGAGTTAAAAGAAGAAACTCTACTTCATTTGCTGGCTCTTCAAAGCCATCCTCAACTAATTCCCATAACTCTTGGGAGACAAATAAAGCTCTCATAGTTATTGACCAGTAGTCATAATTTTTTCCATTGAATTGTGGGAGATGGATATTTCCCAAACTCATACTTGTGCTGGCTCCAACCATTCTGCACTCTTAACTATGATTCAACAACACTTGACTGTGTGTTTTAAATTAACTAATTGTTCTGCAACAGTAACACAAAACTGTATAGAGAAATACCTTCGAATTCTTCTTGTCTGAACCTTCACACTGCTGGAGAGGCTTCTGCAAAAACGAACTCCTTTCCTTCAGCTTATTTGACCTTCAAATAGCCTGGACTGCTCCGATACCATGTTGGAATTTTGAAAAATTCTAGAACTCTCCCTCTTTAACACAGAGAAATAAATATCACTCTACAGAAAATAGAATTTCAACTCTATAACACAGATTTTATTTCATAAAATTGTTTACAAGTTCTTCCTCAATCACAGAGGGATTTACAATTGCTAGACTGCTTCAAATCACAGTTCCAAAAACAAAAACTCTTCTCTGTCTCTGTCAAAAAAAAAAAAAAAACAGCTCTCTTTCTATTAAAAACAACTCACTGTGTTTTTATAAAATATACACCTCTGTGTATTTTTAATTCTGCTCTCTGTATAAAAATTAACACTGCTGTGTATAATTTAAATCTGCACTCTCTGTCTTTTTAAATTGACGCACTGCTGTGCTCTCAACAACTAAAAAAATTACAATTCTGTTCTATATATTTATAGACAAAATATCTAAATTCAATTAATGTCTTCTGTTGACAAAAATCACTAAATTCTACAGCTTGAAAAAAATCATAAATGCCATTAAAAATTCTGCTGCACCGCTTCAAAATTCATTTATGGCAATTTTGACTTTGGTGGCAGCGGTGAATTTTTTCGCGGTGGTGGCGGAACGGTGGTGCGCTGGCGGCGTATGGTGGAGCCACCACAAGCTGGTGGTTGCGGGGGGTATGGTTCTCCCCGTACATATCAATTGGGTGACCCCCACACTAAATTACAGCCGTTGATCGGTGGTCAACGGGCGATCACCCAGTCAACTAGGGGGGGTGGCTTTCGGGTAACTGCCGCGCTGTTTGACCCCCCGTAAACTGTTGATTTGTTCTGATCTGCCGCCGGTTTAACTCCTGCGCCATCAACCTATTTCCGTCCAGATTTGTTGCCACCTGCAATCTGATCCGAGCGCTAGGAAATTACATTCCAACATACTGCAGATCAAGATCAACTTCAAGGGAAGCTTGAGAGTTTATTTAAATTTTATTTGCTGGAATCCTAAATCAGTCTGCTCAACAAATTTTTCTCATTAAACGTCTGGAAAATGTTCTACCAAGTTGTATTCTGCTCAACGACTACCCGAAAAAATTAACAGAAAATGTTCTACCAAGTTGTATTCTGCTCAACGACTACCCGAACAAATTGACAATTCTCAAATATTAAGAGCACCTTTTTAATTATTTTGAAGAGGCACCAGATGATGTTTTGTCAAACGGTCTGTGTGGGCCGGTAATCTTAAAGACCCGACACATCTCTTGGGTTGAGTTTGAATCTAACTTATTACATAAGTGGAGCGTGGAGTGGAGTGGAGTTGGAGACATTCGCAGGTCCCAATAATTAATTGAGGTAGTCTCTTTCTTTTGAAATGCACGAGGAGTGATAAGCTGGAAACGTCCATGGCCGCATGCACGTGTCAGTATGATGTGTAAAAAAAAAAATCGAGCAACGTATGGAATTGTTGTATGTTGTGTGTTGAAGCTCAAGTATGTATAGCGGCTGACTTGAGTCACTAGGTGAGGCGCACAGTATAAACCTGTAACAAAGTTACAAGTGTTGCAAATAAGTTGCTTGCTGATGGAAGGTGTGGTCGTGTGCTTGGTTTAAGTACCACCATGTATTATTGCTGAATATGGTAGAGGCCACACGACTGTGTTTAGAGTGGGTATCGGATTCCAGGGACCAAGCATTATATCATTAACCAGATATGCTATCATCTGACACGACTGGCCAATCCACGGGATCGCTTCACGTCTCAGCAAAGAGTCGGTCGGGTTATCGAATCTTTTCGTTCAAGAAATTACTGCGCAGTAGCTTCATTGTGTGGAGGATTTGCGCATACTCTGTCGTCTGAGATAAATCTCTGGAAGAGGCCACATAGCGCCGTAACTGAGCCATCAGGAGAAAGAATCTGGGTGGCCGGTTGTGTCAGGTAATTCCGTGGCGTCAACTATCTTCATCCAAAATTATGACAGTGAGGTGATTACAGTTAGCATCACTGCTGGAGGGTGAACGAATGGGTAAAGTTACAGAGGGAAGGGAGCCACATACCTTGACAGAGTGATTGTTGAGTGCGTGGGTCGTGAAAACACCTGCACCAAGATTTCAGTTGGGCCGAGCAGGTACAGATGATGAGATTGTTACCGGTGATGAGATTGTCGTGTAGCAGGTATCAATTCGGTTGGGAGAAATAATACAGGCGAATTGTGTTAGGATTGAGTCACGCTTCCAGGATCAAATCAGATTATTAATCGTTGAGCTAAAGACGTTGCCATCGTTTTGGAGGTCCAGAACCATCATTGCCAAGAAGGGAAAAACATGTTTTGAGAAGCCAGCTAGTGTTGTTTATTCTATTATTTGATGAACTGGTACGGGCCTGGAATTATTTGCTGACTGCTGTCCGGAAGAAGAAGAGTTTTATCCTGTGGTGGGATGTTGTTGCTTACAACCAGGTTCTTTAATTATTTTCTTTCAAAGCCACTGCAATGTCTCTATAAATGTTTTATTCTACATTAAACACCAATTTTTTGGGCATAACTTATAAACCGAGTATGTTGTTACTCCTGTAAGCACTATTGAGGCTAGTCAAAAAGGGTTGGTCGAATTTGCTGAGTCTCATCTGGCGTAGATTCTTGTCCATATTCCAAACTAAAAATTAGTGCTGGAAACTGTATGCTGCATACTGTGTAAATATGAGTCTTAAAGGTTGAATGATATATGTGCGATACTAGGGTCTGTTAGTAACAAGTTAACCACCCATGCCCAAGAGCGAGTTGGGGCAGTAAGTTACCTTGTGCCACTACAGTAGGTGATGTGTTGAGGTCTGAGTATTTTTTTTTTCCCGAAGGTGTAGTGATTGTTATAAGACCTTGAACTAAGTATTAGTGTTGTTGGTGGAGCTAGTAGGGTGCAAGCTCGTTCTTATCCTCGTAGCTGAGTATGTGTCAAGTACTATTTCATTTTTGGGCTGCAGTTGTGGATTGCAAGGGTTCTCACATTTATATTGTCCTGTTGTAATATTGATTGAGTCTTGTGTCATATATACTACTAGAAGTGTTTGAGCATAGCAAGCTTGTTGTTAAAGGTAAGACTAGACTTATGTTGTTGATGTAAGAAGGCTTATGTACTGAGTCAACTAATTATATTAGTATGTACTTCTGTTAAGTTGTGGGTGAGAGTCTTGTCGAGTTAGTTTGATGTACTTGTCACCATGGATGAGACTTTCAAAAACCATCTTTATAAACTAGCAGGAGCAATCAACAAATCCTTTTCCAATGGGATCCTTTCTATGTTACAACAAATATAGCTACAAGAAGAACATGAGATGGGACACAAAATCTTCAAACTTGGCACAGATTTGAGATGTATGGGGGTTACACCCAGAGCCCTTCTCAAACTAAAGGAGCTTGATTCACTCATTTCCAAAGTGGATCAACCAGATGTGAGAAGCTTAATTTGGGCTCTAAAGCCAACCATGCTTGCCTTAGTAGAACCCAAGTATTTGGAGCACCTTTGTATGGGAGTCAAACTTCCAGTTGCCTCATGTCTCAATAGTATCATGGTGCTAACCACACCTATACCTCCTTACCATGATAACATTATGAGGAGATTCTTTAGACCCTGTAGGATTTAGATGACAATGACGGCCCTTCCTTTGGGAAGAGGCTAGAGATTCTAGAAGTCATGGCCTTGGTTTGATATTATCACCTCATGTTTGAGTTGGAGTGTGATTATTTGATCCTACAGATGTTCCAATGCTTCTTCATCATTAGGAAACATCATCCTGACATAGTCATAGCACACATGCAGTATATTCTGTCATCATGTATGAGGGGTCGTGATGCCATTTTCTAGGAGTTGCAGACTAGATCGTTTAGCGTCTCGAGGAGAGAGTAGTTGGTCTCACCTGCTACTTATAATCTAGCTGAAAGGTTAGTTGAGCAGAAAATTGATATATTCAGGAGGCAGTTGACTAGGGAGGATATGCTCCAGTTTGGTGGATCAGGCAACAAAAATGAGCTGAGGAGGAAGGGACTTTGCTTCATTTGCAAAGAACCTTGGGGGCCTAATCACTTATGTTTGAGATATCCAGATGAGGTGACAGAGGTAGAACAAGAGGACATTCCTTATGTATGTTAGGATGAGGACTCTTCTTTGGATGAGTCCATTGGGTCATATGAAGATGCCTCTGGGGAGCATGAGTAGTCACACGAAGTTGTGGACAACATGCCAAATTTATATTCTAGTGTGTATGGTGAGCAGTCAGGAGAATCTAGAGGAGATATTTAGGATGATGAGTCACTTGTGATAGTTTAGCATGAGCAGCATATGGTGGAGCATGAGTTGGCTAAGGAGAATGATATGCTTAATGTTATCACTCCCCCCAAACTTTCCAAGGTTGAGAATGGAATTGAAGGAAGGTAACCACAAACCAGGCTTTAGGTTAGGTAGCTAGCCCTACCAGGGCCAGAGAGGGCTCTCTCAATGTCACTTTGCAGTCAATGAAATGGTTGAATATATAATGATCTTAGCCTAGGTATATAAGCTCAGTAAATAGGTTTTTTTTTTATGTTTCTTGTACTGGATAGGACATGACGATTAGGAGACTAGGTCTAGGGTTTAGGTCAAAATTCAAGGTCAAGTAGGTAGCTTGAAAGCATGCTTAGTTTGTTCATTGTGTAAGCAAAATCTGAATGATCATTTAGGTGAATTCATTCATTTATAAGAACAAAGACGTATAATGTAAACCTTGTTAAAACAAAGCATGAAAAGGCATGGTTTATGTTTATAAACTAACAAGATAAACACATAGAAGCATATATATGAAATAGGGTATAATATAATTCAACGTGATAAGATAAACCTAGAGAGAAAGAACAAATGATCCAAGGCATACCTCACGAGTCTCAACACGAATTTTGCAACATTGTCTTTGATTTCATTCCATAAGCTTGTACAGTAGCTTCACTGCAAAAAAAAACTTTCCAACCCCAAAAAAAGATTAAAGTGGGTCTACTTATAGAAAATATGAACAATGACACCTCATATGGTCAAAATCCAATCCAAAATGCATCATAATTACATTAGCTGAGTCACTTCCTAGAATCTAGGGAAGTTAGAAACCATTCCCTCAAATTCAGCTAAAGACTAGGAGTGTGTGTCGTCCACATTAAATTACATGTATCCTCATGATAAGAAGAAAAAAAAAACTCAATCACTCCAATTACAGCTCAAAGGATAGCTAAACCTCAAAATTATGACTTTTTCAAGCTTGACAAGTATCCTCAGAGAATCCAATGCAGAAGCGTAGTGCATGTTGACAAAAACATAGCGCCATTTTGCATAAGCGTAGGACCACTTTAGAGGTGATTTTGAGGGACTTTTAGGGCTCCAAATCCAAATCTGAAAGATAGGTCAACCAGCCTTGTGTGTCTACTTTCCAGAAAATCTTGAATTTTGAGAAACCACTCATAGGAAGGCCTACAAAATTTGATTCTACCAACCACACTCTAGAAGCATAACACTTGGTCAAAAACACTGGCAGAAGCATAGAAAAATGTTGGTTTTTTGGCCTTTTCTTCTAAATTAGAGCTTGTCATGCAAAATCAGTTCCACATATGGAATGTACTAATCAAAATTCATCCAACCATATAAGCCAATATTCATATAGGTGTCCTGAGAAAAATCTTAGCACCTTGGCACTACGTTTCCATGAAGGCAGAATTTCGAGATTAGTGCAAAAATCACCAAAAATACCCCAAGTTGCTCAAAATTGATCAAAATGTTTTCTATAAGACCTATGGATGATGGGATAAACAACCATAGATGGCTCAACAAAGAGGTCTAGTTTGTCTTCCTCCTTAAGCTTCATTTGAGCCTCTTTGGGCTTCTTTTTCACCTGTTTGAGCCTGATTTGTGAAATTTTGTTCCTAGTGCAATAACGATAGGCCATATGTCTCTCGACATTATTATTCTTTCAATATTTCTTCAAAAAATTCTCAAGGTTCCCATTGACTCTATCAAGCCAATACTCTCTGTCATGATTGATCTGATCAAGAATTAGCTCATCAAAAGTCTGCCAACCTGATTTAGGAGCTGATGAGTCTCTTTCTATCTAAAGTGCCTTTTTGAGGCCTATTTTCTTTGGTCTTATTATTTTTGTTCCAACCTCTACCTCCTCCAGCTGATCATCATCTATTATCTCTTTGCCCTTGCCTTTATCTTCCTCAACATGTACCGTAGGTTTGTCCTTGAGAAGCAATCTCACCTTTAGCTGAAGATTTTCTTGTTGTAGGAATGTAATTTGAGAATTTTCAATTGATAAAATCTCCCTCAACTCTTCTATTTCCTCATCCTTCTCCTTTATAATATCCTCAAATGACTTATCCTTCACCTTCTATGCCATGTCAACATCTAAGGGCGCTTGTTCATCATGGTGCTACAATGGTGACTCACCATCATGGCTAGGTGGATGATCCAATTTTTGACTTTGCTCAAGTGTAGTTTCAAGTGCCAATACACCTCTAATGGTGTTGAGAGCAAACACCATTCTCTTTCCTTGATCCTAGGTGTGAATGACCTCAATAAACCTAGGAGCCTTTGAAATTTGGAAGAGCCAACCTCCATTGGTTGTGCTGATACTGATGGTGATGGGATGCTATGAAGGACAAGAGGACTAGTAGCGAGCGTTGCTGCTACTTTCTCCATGAAGGTTTCCCAAGTCATGTTGATGGATCAGAGATTATGCAAAACAATGAGTTTGACTAGGCCATTGTGGAATAGAATTGGACAGTGATAATTGTTTTTTCTTTGAACCTTTTCAGTCATTTTAAGTAGACTTTTGTACAAACAATTTGGCAAGTCAAGTGGTTTAGTAGAGGTGAAGTGCATCAACAATCTGACATGGCACCTGTACAACCTAGAGAATCTTCCTTCACATGTGAAATATCTCATAATTAACTTCATAAAAGGAGCATATTTTTCAAGTAGGTGTCCGAAAGGGAAAATTTACTCATGGTTTTCTTTGGCATGAGGTTTGAGGAAAAATTTGTAATCTTCAAGGTCTAATTCCATGCCCTTGAACCACTTTTCTCCATGACTAGGAACATTTTTTACTGAATAAATCATCTTTTCTGATATGTTGAACTTAACACCTGCAATGATGGCCTTTCCAATGCTCAAATTAGAGGCAAATAGGCTTGTTAATTGGAGATGACAACCTTCTTCCATAATTATTTCACAGTGTTATCACTCTCCCCAACTTCCCAAGATTGAAAATGGAATTGAAGAAAGGTAACCATAGACCAGGCTTTGGGTCAGGTAGCTAGCGATACTAGGATCAAAGAGAGCTTTCTCGTTGTCACTTTTTCTGTCAAAGGAATGACTGAGTATCTAATGATCTTAGGCTAGGTATGTAAGCTCAGTAAATAAGATTTGTTTGATGTTTTTAGTGTTGGACAGAAAGGTTAGTGAGAAAACTGTGTAAGGGTTTTTAGGTCTGAATTCCAAGGTCAATTTGTAGAGAATATGTGAGGCTAGGTGGGTAGCTTGAAAGCATGTTTAATAGGTCATTTGAGTATAGTATGAAATGAAAAAAAAATTGAATGGGCACTGAGGTGAATTCATTCATTTAGAAGAAAATAGACATAGAAATGTAAATCTTACCTAAAACAAAGCATGAACAAGCATGATTTCTACCCATAAAATTACGAGATAAAAATATATGAAAGATATGATATATCATTTATCATGAATAGATAAACATACATAATAAGAACATATGCTTGAATGCACACCACAAGTATCTCAACAAAAGTTTTGCAAATATGTCTTTGATTTCATTCCAAAATGTTGCTTACAAGAGCTCCACTGCAAAATAAGACTATCCAACCCAACAAAAGACTAAAGAGAGTCTACTTATAGAAAATATGGATTATGAAACCCCATCAGGTCAAAATCCCATCTAAAATGGATTATCAATACACAAGATGAGTCATTTCCTATATTCTAGGGAGGTTAGAAACCATTCCCTCAATTTTAGCTATGAACTAAGAGTGTTTGTCCCTTACATTAAATTACATATTCCCTCATGATAGGAGGAAAAAACCAACTCAATAAATCTAATTCCAACTCATAGGACAAAAAAACTTCGAATTTGTGACTTTTTCTGAGCTTGACAAGTGTCCTGAGGAATCCAATGATGATTTGTAGCATTTTTGACATAAGGGTAACAAAATCCACTTCTGAAAGAATGGTCAACTAGCCTTGTGTGTCTAGTTTCCAAATCATCTTGAATTTTTCAAAATGACCCATCAGAAGGCCTCCAAAAATCCATTCTCCCGAGGTTTCTCCAAATGCGTAACAGAGGCTCCAAAAAGGTGGTAGAAACATGAAAATGAGTGGTTTTTGATCTTTTTCTCCAAAATTAAAGCTTGACATGCCAAGTGGGTTCCTTATCTGTGATCTATTCATCAAAATACATCCATCCATGTAAATAAATCATCATTTTTATGCCCCCAAAATAATCATAACAAATTTTTGTTACTCTTTAGTGACGAGGAATTTCTAGAATTGTGCAAAAATCAGAAAAAATAGTGAAATTGTTCAAAAATTCTCAAAATTGGTTCTGTAGCACCTGTGAGTGATGGGATAAATAGACAAGGAATATTCAGCCAACAAGTCCAAGCTATCCTTCTCTTTAATCTTCATTTGTACTTCTTTTAGTCTTTTCTTCAATTGTTTTAGCCTCATTTAAGAAATTGTGTTCTTGGTACGATATTGATTTACAATGTGTCTTTGCAGCTTATTGCTCCTCTTATCCCTCTTCAAGAGCTTCTCCAAATGCTCATTTACCCTTGATAATCAAATCCCCCTATCTTTATCAATCTCCATGGCTATAAGCTCTTCAAAGGTCAACTCTTCAGGTGGATGAGCTAACTGTATTTCTAGCTCCAGTGCCCTTTTTAGGCCTTTTTATTTTGGCCTTCTTGATTTTGTTTCAGCCTCCATGTCCTACATTTGGTCAACATCAATAACCTCCTTACCTTTACCTTTGACTGCCTCTAGGTTTGTCTTGGGCTTGCTTTGTAAGAGTTGCTTCACTTTCACTTGAAAATTTTCTTGCTGCAAGAAAGTGATTTGATAATTAGCAATGGAAAGCATCTTCTTCAATTCTACTATTTCCTCATCTTTCTCTTTGATGATCTCTTCATCTGATCTGACCTCCACTCGCTATGCTAGCTCAACCTCCAATGGCGCTGATTCACTATGTTGATTCAAAAGAGGTTGCTCCTCTATCTCACTTTGTTCCATAATGGTTTCAAGTACAGGAACACTTTTGGCAGACTTAGGCGCAAAAATCCGTCTCTTCCCCTTCTGATAGGTTTGAGTAAACTAAAAAACCCTAGGAGCATCTGAAAACTCATTTTTCATACTAGAAGATCCAACCTCCATTGGTTGTGCTGATGATGTACTATGAAAAATATGAGGGAAAATGGTAGGTGTTGCTGCTAATCTCTCCAAGAAATTTTTCCAAGTCATGCTGATGGAGGAAAGGTGATGCAATAAAATGAGCTTGATAATACCATAATGAAAAATACTAGTGTGATGATCTTGTTTTCTGCTCTAAACCTTCTCAGTCATCTTAATCAAACTCTTGTACAAGTAATATGGAAAATCAAGTGTTTTTATAGAGGTGAAATGCATCCACAACCTAATGTGATACCTATATAACCTGGAAAATCTTCCTTCCATGTGAGTACTTCATTATAAACATCATTAGAGGAGCATACTTTTTTCTGAGGTGTTTGAAATGGAATAGGTAATCTGGCTCCTCTCTAGCACGAGGCTTGGGAATTTGTTTGTTATTTTCAATGTCTAACTCCATGCCTTTGAACCACTACTATCCATGACAAGGAATACATGTTGCTGAAGAAATTAGGTATGCTGATAGGCTTATCTCCACACTTGAAATAGTGACCTTTCCCATGCTAAATCTTTTAGAAAATAAGCTGGTCAATTGAATATGATATGCCTCTTCCATGATATTTTCACAAAATCTCAAACATTCAGCCCTCTCAAAACATCTTATGGCCAAGGGCGAGGCATTGAGTTCATGCAGTGTGAAGGGTTATAACCTGAGGTGGTTCCCTCCCTTGAAGCTATTCTTCTAAATTTCCATATTTTTTGTCACTGGAATGATTAAAACCATAGTATGTTGATGGGATGGGTAGATGTAGTGAAATATGGAAAAACAGAGTGTAGAAGTGCAAGTTTAGAGGATAAGATGAAGCATCATGGAGGTGAGAAAAATTATAGAAAAAATTGAGTGGGTTGGAATGTATGTTAGCTCCAAGTTGTGGGTGGAATTAAGTGAAATGAGAGTGAGGAAGGTGGTGAGATGATGAAAACACAAGAAATTTTCAAGTTTTTCATTGTGAAAATGGCTAGTGTGGAGGTGGAGTAAGTTTAGAAGGTGAAATGGAGGATCATGGAGCTAAAGAAAATTCTAGAAAAAATTCAGTGCATAGGGTGGCATTTTAGCTCCATATTGTAGGTGGAATTAGGGGAAATGGATGTGGGGAGGGTGATGAAATCAATCAAACACGGGAAATTTCCAATTTTGTCACTATGAAAATAGTTAGAATCTAGGGATTAGGTGAAATTGGCATGTTAGGGATGGTGTGGATGATGGGAAATGTGAGGATAAGGTATATGAGAGGTGTGGGTTAGGGTTTATGTACTAGGGTTATGGTTTAATAAGCTAGAGTATATTAGGGTTTGTCAAATGAATTTTTTTTTATACCAAGGATAAGTGATGATATGGAAAAAAAATAGAATGAACATAAAAATGTTTTAAACACTCAATAATTTGACCACAATAGGGCATGAGACTAGTGATTTACCTTTTATGAGGGGTTCAAATGGTAATGGTGACAAGCCTTGAGATTGTTTGAAGATTTTATAAGCCCAAAATCCAACTCTTCCTCTCTTCTAGAAACATAACACTCATGTACAAAAGCATAACAATGTGGCTGAAAGCATAACAGTGGCTTGGCAGAAGCATAGCAATGGCTGCAGAACACCTGTTCAACACACCAAAAGGGTAACATTGGTTGCACAACGCCTCTGATGCACACCATAAGCATGACACTAGCTATGCAACGCACTCAGAAAGGTAACACGCTCGCCCAGAAGCATAACACAAGCTCCCGAAAGTGTAACAAAAGCTATAGGAGTGTAAAAAAGACACCTAGAGACGTAACAAATGAGTTTTGAAGTGGTTTTCTACCTTAGATTTTAACTTTTGACCACCTTAGGAGTGCAGGTGAGGAAAGAGAGGTGCTCTTCCACACAACAACATATATCAATGAGTCGAAATGATTTTGTTTTTGCTTTTTATAACCTTGAAAAGACATTTTTTCCTTATAATGAGACAATAAGACAGATTTGATCTTTTTGAATTTTTTTTACATTTAAACCATTTTAAAACAAGAAAATTTGTCTTTATTTTACTCCCTAAGAATGCTAGCTCCCTTTTTTAAGGTTTATGAGTGAGATGAAGGGCAAGTGCCTTGTTTAGGTGACAAATTGGACAGTATTCAAAGGCAGACGAAGACCCCTAGAAAATGACCTAGATGAGGTGCAAAGACATAACCATAAACCTTTAAATGATAATGAAAGAGATGATATTGAAAGTGATGATGGCTATGAATGTGATGAGGGAATAACAAATTTGATCTAGAATTCTTAAGTGGCCAAAATTATTTTTTGAAAACTTGTTTGAAAAAGTAAAAATTTTGACCTATGACATTTAGGAAAACAATTGAAATAGTTATTTTTAATCACTGATATACTGACACTAAAATTGGCTCCAGCTGGGGATGGCATCTCCTTCAAGAGGTTTCAAGAACATCGTAGATTGGGTAGCCTTACCATCGGGAAATGGAGTAAAAAATGGACATTGAAAATATTTGACAAACTGGAAATGATAAACTGAATCTGGAAATGACTTTGACTAGAAAAAACTGACTTGACTCTGACTTGACAACTGACTGAAACTTTTTAAAAGAAAACATGAGCTGAATGTAGAAGTCTCATGGCCTTCTCCTCGAGCTTCAAACTTCTGCAACAACTTCCTTATTTCTTGGACATCGAATTAAAAGGATATGTACAATGAAAGTGGATTTCGTCTTCAATGATCAAGTAGGATAATGTTTGAGGAACCTACCATTGATTGGTCCCCCCAAAACTTCCTTCCCTTTCAAACTTTATGTGCTTATCTTTGTCTTCATTCCGAGCATCCCAACGAAGAAAAACATCTCCAAGATTAAAATCATCAACTTTGGTATTCTTATCATAAATATATTTTATTTTCTCATGAAGCTTTGAAGTATGACTAAAGACTTCATATATTGACTATTGTAGATGGATCATTTGGTCGATTCTTTGATGGATATCATTCGGTTCACTGTCGATATCTTACAGAATTTTCATCACCAGTACAACTAGAGAAGTATGGAAGACCGTGTCAACACCATACATGAGCTAGAAAGGTGACATGTTGATTGGACTCTTCATGCTAACTTTATTCGCCCATAGAGCATTGGTGAGCATTTTGTGTCAATTCCACTTGTTTTCTTGCAACATCTTCTTGATTATGTTGACCAAATATTTATTTGACAATTTAAATAGCTCATTGCCCTGAGGATAGTATGTTGTAGAATGAACAAGCCTAATGTGATAATCATCACAAAATTCAATCATTTTCTTGGACTTAAAGGTGACTTCATTGTCAGTAATGATTTTGTATGGACAGCCAAAACGAGACAAAATATCGTTCTCTAAAAATTTAATAATGAAAATATCGGTAGCTTGCCTCGTGGAGATGGATTCAATCCATTTAGTGAAATAATATGTGGAATTGAGTATTCATTTATGTTGAGCTGATGATGGAGGATGGATCTTGCCAATGAAGTCAAGTCCCCATTGTTGGAATGGCGCTTGCACTTCAATTGGTTTTAGGAAAAGGCAAGAGTTTCCTCTTTCCCTGAAAGATTTGGCATTCATGACAACTTATGAATATTTTATAGACATAAGAAAATAAACTTGGCCAATAGAAACCTATCCTCAAGATCTTGTTAGATGTAGTATTATAGTAAAGATGACTGCCACAGTCACCTTTATGAAAATTTGTCATCACTTTTTCAACTTCTCCTTCAACCAAACAATTCAACAACACTCCACTCGGATCTTTCCAATACAAGACACCATTAAGGATGTAGTACTTAAGATATCTCAACTTAAAATATCTAGCCTTACTACTTGGAAAGTTAGGAGGAGGATTCAAGTGTTGCAAAATATGAACTATATCAACATACCAAGGTGATAAAGAGAAAATTTCAAATACCCCAGGTAATGTTTCAACCTCTTGCTCTTCAGATAATGCAGCAATAAAATTAATGTCCAAAGCATGGAGATTTGAATCCGCCATAAGCTTCGCCATGCCTTGTCATTTGATCATATTTGTTGATCCGGATTTTTTGTAGGAACGCAACAGAATACACATATAGCCATAGATACAAATATGCAATAGAAATAATGCTTCATTTTATTATAATCAAATGACTGAAACAACTAGGGCACTGGTAGGCGTGTATTTGAGAAGATATGTGGAGGCTATAGGCCTCTGAACTGTGTTACAATGATACATAATGGAAATGAACAACTAGGGTACTGGCAACGCTTATCTCTGAGAAGAGATGTGTTGGCTACCAGCCCCTGAACTGTGTTACAATACAGACATGATCAGAACAAGCAGGCTAGGGCACTAGTAGCACTAATCCCTGAGAAGAGATGTGTTGGCTACCAACCCATTGAACTGTGTTCCAATGAGGCTTGAAGGCCTATTTATTGTTGAGAAACAATGTAAAATCTGAAACGTCCAAAAACCTAACCCTAGGAGATGAAGTGCCAAAACTGTGGGTCCTATTTGGGTAAATTGGTGTTTCAAATTCCTGGGGACGTAACTTTGGCATCCGATCTCCATTTGACTCGCTCAATAGCTCGTTAGAAAGAACTATCCGAGGACTACAACTTTTGAGTGAGAAAAAGTCATTTAGAGCCTCAAAACAGCTCCATAAGTTCATGACTCGAAAAAATGCTATAAATAGTAAGTTGTGCTGAAACTTACAAACTGAAAGAACTGATGATGGGGGTTCAAATGGACTCTGTGGGTGGCCACCAATATCCACCTGTATCATTAAGTCCCCAAAATGGCTCTGGGTGTTCAGGACCCGAAAACCTGCTAAAAATAGTAAGTTGTGCTGAAGTTGAAAAACTGAAAGAATTGATGCTGCGGGTCCAAATGGAATAGGTGGGAGGCCACCGATATCCACCTGGATCATTCCTCCCTCCTTAGGAAGAAATGGTCTCCATTGCGATAAGTTCCTCCATGGGGGTGAAAATTTTGCTGAACTTGGTATTAGATTTGTCCAGGATGTCGCAGACTTGTTGGCAGATGTGCAGGATGTAGATGTGCCGCCAGTGCCATTGAAGGATCTGGGTAAAGTTATCCATCATCGCATTCCTCTGTTTCTCGAGGGCCTCCTCGATAAATATTTTGATAGGATCTCCTTCTCCCTCATCTTTCTTTCCTTCTACCACGGGGGGTCGTCGGGGTTGCGAGGTTGACCTCCTTATACCCTAGCCATGTTGGGGACATGAAAAGAAAAACAAAGAAAGAGCAGACGCACTCTGATACCAATGATCTAGATTTTTTGCAGGAACGCAACAGAATACACATATAGCCATAGATACAAATATGCAGCTGAAATAATGCTTCATTTTATTATAATCAAATGATTGAAACAGCTAGGGCACTGGTAGGCGTGTCTCTGAGAAGAGATGTGGCGGCTACAGGCCTCTGAACTGTGTTACAATGATACATAATGGAAATGAATAGCTAGGGTACTGGAAACACTTATCTCTGAGAAGAGATGTGTTGGCTACCAGCCCCTGAACTGTGTTACAATACAGACATGATCAGAACAAGCGAGCTAGGGCACTGGTAGCGCTTATCCTTGAGAAGAGATGTGTTGGCTACCAACCCCCTGAACTGTGTTCCGATGAGGCTCGAAGGCCTATTTATTTTTGAGAAACAATGTAAAATCTGAAACGTCCAAAAACCTAACCCTAGGAGATGAAGTGTCAAAACTGTGGGTCCCATTTGGGTAAATTGGTGTTTCAACTTCCTGGAGACGTAACTTTGGCATCCAATCTCTATTTGACGCACTCAATAGCTCGTTAGAAAGAACTATCTGAGGAATACAACTTTTGAGACCCATGTTACTTCCCATTTTCCCAAAAAATGTCATTTAGGGCCTCAAAACAGCTCCGGAAGTTCAGGACCCGAAAAACTGCTATAAATAGTAAGTTGTGCTGAAACTTACAAACTAAAAGAACTGATGGTGGGGGTTCAAATGGACTCTGTGGGTGGCCACCAATATCCAGCTGGATCATTAAGTCCCCAAAATGGCTCCAGGTGTGCAGGACCCGAAAACTTGCTAAAAATAGTAAGTTGTGCTGAAGCTGAAAAACTGAAAGAATTGATGTTGCGGGTCCAAATGGAATAGGTGGGAGGTCACCGATGTCCACCTGGATTATTCCTCCCTCCTTAGGAAGAAATGGTCTCCATTGCGTTAAGTTCCTCCATGGGGGGGTGGGGGGAATTTTACTGAACTTGGTATTAGATTTGTCCAGGATGTCGTAGACTTGTTGGCAGACGTGCTAGATGTAGATGTGCCGCCAGTGCCGTTGAAGGATCTGGGTAAATTTTTCCATCATCGCGTTCCTCTGTTTCTCTAGGGCCTCCTTGAGCAAGGTTTTGACAGGATCTCATGCTCCCTCGTCTTTCTTTCTTTCAACCATGGGGGGTCGTTGGGGTTGCGAGGTTGAACTCCTTATACCCTGGCCGCGTTGAGGACATGAAAAGAAAAACAGAGAAAGAGCAGACGCGCTCTGATACCACTGATCCAAATTTTTTGCGGGAATGCAACATAATACACATATAGCCATAGATACAAATATGCAGCGGAAATAATGCTTCATTTTATTATAATCAAATGACTGAAACAACTAGGGCACTGGTAGGTGTGTCTCTGAGAAGAGATGTGGTGGCTACAGGCCTCTGAACTATGTTACAATGATACATAATGGAAATGAACAGCTAGGGTATTGGAAACTCTTATCTCTGAGAAGAGATGTGTTGGCTACCAGCCCCTGAACTGTGTTACAATACAGACATGGTCAGAACAAGCGAGCTAGGGCACTGGTAGCGCTTATCCCTGAGAAGAGATGTGTTGGCTACCAACCCCCTGAACTGTGTTTCGATGAGGCTCGAAGGCCTATTTATTGTTGAGAAACAATGTAAAATCTGAAATTTCCAAAAACCTAACCCTAGGAGATGAAGCGCCAAAACTGTGGGTCCTGTTTGGGTAAATTGGTGTTTCAACTTCCTGGCGACGTAACTTTGGCATCTAATCTCCGTTTGACGCGCTCAATAGCTCTTTAGAAATAAATATTCGAGGACTACAAATTTTGATTGAGCAACATTGGTCTACGACCCATGCTCCCCGTTTTCCCAAAAAACATCATTTAGAGCCTCAAAATAGCTCTGGAAGTTCAGGACCCGAAAAATTGTTATAAATAGTGAGTTGTGCTGAAACTTACAAACTGAAAGAAATAATGGTGGGGGTTCAAATGGACTCTGTGGGTGGCCACCAATATCCACCTGGATCATTAAGTCCCCAAAACGGCTCTGGGTGTGCAAGACCTGAAAACCTGCTAAAAATAGTAAGTTGTGCTGAAGCTGAAAAACTGAAAGAATTGATGCTGCGGGTCCAAATGGAATAGTTGGGAGCCCACCGATATCCACCTGGATCATTCCTCCTTCCTTAGGAAGTAATGGTCTCCATTGCGTTAAGTTCCTCTATGGGGGGCGGAAATTTTGCTGAACTTGGTATTAGATTTTTCCAGGATGTCGCAGACTTGTTGGCGGACGTGCTGGATGTAGATGTGCCGCTAGTGCTGTTGAAGGATCTGGTTAAATTTATCCATCATCGTGTTCCTTTTTTTCTCGAGGGCCTCCTCGAGCAAGATTTTGATAGGATCTCCTGCTCCCTCGTCTTTCTTTCCTTTCGCCATGGGGGGTCGTCGGGGTTGCAAGGTTGAACTCCTTATACCCTGGCCGCGTTGGGGACATGAAAAGAAAAACAAAGAAAGAGCAGACGCGCTCTGATACCACTGATCCATATTTTTTACAAGAATGCAACAGAATACACATATAGCCATAGATACAAATATGCAGTGGAAATAATGCTTCATTTTATTATAATCAAATGACTAAAACAACTAGGGCACTGGTAGGTGTGTCTCTGAGAAGAGATGTGGCGGCTATAGGCCTCTGAACTGTGTTACAATGATACATAATGGAAATTAATAGCTAGGGTACTGGAAACGCTTATCTCTGAGAAGAGATGTGTCGGCTACCAGCCCCTGAACTGTGTTACAATACATACATGATCAGAACAAGCGAGCTAGGGCACTAGTAGCGCTTATCCTTGAGAAGAGATGTGTTGGCTACCAACCCCATGAACTGTGTTTCCATGAGGCTTGAAGGCCTATTTATTGTTGAGAAACAATGTAAAATCTGAAATGTCCAAAAACCTAACCCTAGGATATGAAGCGCCAAAACTGTGGGTCCCGTTTGGATAAATTGGTGTTTAAAATTCCTGGGGATGTAACTTTGGCATCCGATCTCTGTTTTACGTGCTCAATATCCCGTTAGAAATAAATATCCGAGGACTACAATTTTTGAGTGAGCAACATCCTCGTTTTCCCAAAAAACGTCGTTTAGGGCCTCAAAACAGCTCCGGAAGTTCAGGACTCGAAAAACTGCTATAAGTAGTAAGTTGTGTTGAAACTTACAAAGTAAAAGAACTGATGTTGGGGGTTCAATTGGATTCTATGGGTGGCCACCAATATCCACCTGGATCATTAAGTCCCCAAAACAGCTCCGGGTGTGCAGGACCCGAAAACCTGCTAAAAATAGTAATTTGTGTTGAAGCTAAAAAACTGAAAGAATTGATGTTGCGGGTCCAAATGGAATAGGTGGGAGGTCACTGATATCCACCTGGATCATTTGTGGGCTTGATCTCCAAGTCATATTCTAACAAAATAGCGATCCATTTACTCCCCAGCCCTTCAGGATCATTCTGTGTAAGCACATCTTTGAGAGCGACATTTGGAACATATGCAATGACATAAGAGTGGAGAATGTAGAGTTAAAAGTACTTCAATGCTGTAAGGCATATTTCTCAATGATGTTGTACTTAAAGGCTGTGTCTCCTATGGTTCTACTGAAGAAAGCGATGGGTTTCTCCGTGTTCCGATTTTTCTTTTGCATAAGGACAACATCAAGAGTATGCTCTGAGGAAAATGAAAAAATGATAAAATCAAGTGTATAATCTAGACTAATAAGAATAGGAGCATGAGATAAAGCCAATTTAACTTGATTGAATGATTTCTTCACCTCTTCAAACTATTTTACTTCACTATATTTCTTAAGCATGTCAGTACTTTGCCTTAACTGTTTAGCAAGATTGGGGACAAACCTTCTCAAAAAATTGATTTTGCCATTGAATGACTGAATTTCCTTTCTTCTCCTAGGATAGTCCAAGGTCTGAATTTCTTCAATCCTTGAATGATTTATCCTAATTCCATATTTTGATATGATATGGCCCAAAAATTTGCCTTCCTCCATAGAGAAAATACTCTTCTTTGGGTTCAACAATATGCCAAACTTTCTACATCTCTGAAAAAATGTTTTCAAGTGCTGCAAGTACTTCTCATATGTCTTGGAAAAAACAACAATTTCATCAAGATAAATGACCAAAAAGGCACCCTTTTCATTGGCAAAATAAATATCCATTTCTCGCTGAAAATTAGCCGATGCATTCTTCAATCCGAAAGAAATTTTGGCATACATGAAGGTGCCCCAATGTGTTGTGAAGGTTGTATTTTCATGATCATCTGGATGGACTAAAATATGATTATATCTGAAGTATCCATCCAGCAATGAAAGTCTGGAAGATCTAATGCTACCCTTTGCATAATATGGTCCATATGTGGTAATGGGTAATTGTCCTTCAATGCTACTTTATTCAGATTTCTGAAATCAATGCACAAGAGAATCTCTCCTATATTCTTTCTCACTAGCACTAGATTAGAAATCCAATTTAAAAAGTGAAGAGGAACTATAATACTAGCAATAAATAATCTATTTACCTCCTTTTGAATAGAGGGAAACAACTTGGGATTCATTCTCCTTAACTTCTAGAGGAAAGGTTTCTGGTCCGGCTTTAGGGGAATATTATGTTGAATTATAGTCTTATCATACACTTTCAAATCACAATATTCCTAAGAAAATACATCAGAAAACTGAGACATAAGTGTTGGTTATTTACCTTTCATTTCTGTTGAAAAGTGTAACTAGGTCGGTCCTCATGATGACTATGTAATTATGTACTTATGTAAAGAAGAAGTCAAAAATAATAAAATGTATTTTTTGTTTACTCGCTTCATGGGTTTCATGAGCAAGATTTTTAGTATAGGTCTATAGACTTCTTCTTGATGTCTATTATGAACATAAGTGTAATTAAGAGTCATGTAAATGGTGTGTTTAGTCTGAAGAATATCCTCCAAGACATTGCAGAAGAATGGCCTTCAATACTGCCCATATTATAATCCTATTTGCTGTAATGAAGTCGACCTACAAACAATGTTGAAGTCGGCCTACATGATGGCTGAAAGGTCGGCTTAATATCTAGCCGGAACAACTATTTATACCCCTACATATGTTGCGGTGAAGACATAGATTTCTGTGGATCTAACTGAGGTTGTACAGTAGTTAAAAGGAATGCGGATTCACTTGAAATAGAAGTAACTAAAGGGTATAAATTGAGGAAGTGATTGAAGGTATAAACTTCGGAAGTGACTGAAGGCTACAGATTGCGAAAGTGACTAAAGGGTACAGATTGTGGAAGAAACTGTTTTCGGATAGGTACAATAAGGTACAAAATTGGTGCAAAAGATTGCAGAAGGTGTAGGAAGGATACAGTGAGGACATCTCTAAGTTTAAAGTATTTGAGGAAAGAGTTTGTTAAAGTCAAGACAATGATCTACAAGTGGTAGAAAGTAAGGAAGGTAAATCAGAGATTTACCTTCCTAACTACTTGTCAAGAAATTCAGTTGCAAGTGAAAATAATCCTGTCTCTATACATTTGACTAAGTAATTTGATAATTGACTTGATGAAAGATTAAAGAAGAATATACATAAGCAAGATCACAAGTAATTATCAAAAAGAGAATTTTTGTATTAATCTCAAGTCCTACAAATTCTCAACAATTTCTGCACTCAAATATTTTTAAATTTTGACCATCTTTGGCTTTCTTGGAGTGCTAAGATTAAGATCTTCCACTCCCACTTATGTTGGTAGCATGGTCGGTTTACTTGCAACATAATCTTGATCGAAAAGCTCTTCCAAAGGTACAAAACCTCTCAGAATGGAGTTATATTTCAACTGAAGCACTTTCATCTCTGCTACATGGATTTCTTGGTTATCTTCGTAGCATTGGTTATCCATTTGAGAATTCACAAATTTCTCTTCTTTCTACAAGAAGTTGTTGATATTTTTATCATATTGAAAGACCTACCAATACTGAACATTATATGGGACAATAGGGAAGTGTTTGAAGTTTATCTCATACTTCTTATTAGGATACAATGGAATTTTGAACATGTTGGTTGAAGTAGCAAGAGTATCAGCAATGACATTGTTTTCCCTTGGGATCAATGACAAAGTATACTTAGTGAATATCTTGAGGATATATAGCACTGCATTCTGGTAAAATCGCATCCTTGGATGCTTGTCCTGGTATTACCCTTTTACTTGCCTTATTACTAGCTCAGAGTCATCATACATAGAAATCTTCTTGGCACCTAGCTTCTTGAGAATTTTCAGACCGGCTGTCAAAGCCTCATACTCAACTTCATTGTTTGAATATTCGCAAGCCATATTGTAGGAGGACATTCGAACATTGGGAGGAATGTTTAGTAACTTATTTACTGGGGTATGAATCAAAAATCCAATGCCATCCCATTCTTTCCCCAAGGCTCCATCAAGGTCCATGGTCCAAAAACTACTTTCTTCATCAAGAAGCTGCAAATCGGATGGCTGAAATTTACTTGTTGCTTGAGAGAGATCTGGAATACCAAAAATTTATGTTTCTTTCACTGTTTCATCACTTTTTTGAAATTATGCACTTGGTTCCAAACCACTTTTCACCTTTTCATAAATTTCTGCATTTTCCAATTCTAAAACATAATTTGAAAATTCAGAATTTTCTATTTTTTCTTGAATCAAAACTTCGGAAGATGTTGAACATTCATCATTGAACAAGATAAAGGAATCTAAATCTGTATGGAAAACATGTATAGGATATCAACAGCTGAGAAAAGCCAAATAATAATCTTATACATGTCGTCCATACATATTTAGAGGCCTTTATCTTGTTCAACGATGAATGTTCAACATCTTTCGAAGTTTTGATTGAAGAAAAAACATAAAATTCAGAATTTTTTGTTTTTTCTTGAATAAAAACTTTAGAAGATGTTGAACATTCATCATTGAACAAGATAAAAGACTCTAAATATGTATGAACAACATGTATAGTATTATTATTTAGCTTTTCTCGGCTACTGATCATGTACTTCATTTTAATTTCCCGGTATAGTTTCCTAAGTTGACCAAAGACGAGAATGGTAGCATATGAAAAGTAAAGCTGTAAGGTACCTCTAAGCTTTGCTCCCCATGATCGAGAGAGAAAAATTCCACATCTAGGAGGGATATCTGCCACAACAACATCCATGAGGACATTATTGGTTAGGATATTCTCTAATGACACCACTAGGACCTTGATGAGCCCAAGACATTTCACCCTCCTTGAATCAAATGAATAAATATCATGATAATGTCTGGCAATATCCAGTCCTAATATGTCCATAATGGCCTTGGGAATGAGGTTGTGAGAGGATTCAGAATCAAGCATGGTGTTATGGAGGATAAAATCATGGATTTTGAGGCTTAGATAAAATGGAGGGACCTCACTATCTTCTAGATCACCATCAACAACAGGACCAAATATAAGCTCAGGGTGATAATCACTCACATTAACCATGTCAGAAATTTGATCCACTCTAAAAACTAGCTACTTGAACTTTGTACTGATCATTCTTGACTATTTCAGTTAGAGGAATGGAAACTTTCAATTTGGAAATTTCATTTTCAAGACTAAAAAGAGCATAATGTTTTTCTACTTCTTTCAATGGTGCACCTTTTCTTTCTGGCTGATCTTTGTGTGAAGTCCCTTTCTTCTATCCTCCATCTTGGACTTATTTATCCTTTCTCTAACCGCTGGAGGAGGATTCATTAGCTTTTGTAGGGCTAGGAACAGGAGGTCCCTTGTCTTTGCTTTAATTTGGAGCAACAACTTCTTTATGATGAGCATCTACTTGAGCGTTCTATTTTTTCGGATTGCAAGTTATAGGAACATTATTACTCCTCAAACCATACTGTCTGTGCACTTGATAAAGAGAATTATGATATCCCCTCTGATAATCTTCTATCCGCACTGATAGCATGTCATCATTTGACAAGACATATTGTTGATCATTCGGTGCACAAATTTTTGTAGAAAATTGATCTTCTTTAGTGAGGAAAATAGGTTGTTGATTTTCCTCAAATAAATGATTCTAACCAGAAATTTCTTCTTCATCATATTCATCACGCCCTTCAGTGTAATTATGTTGAAATGGATTGCAAATTTGTTGTTGACTTTGGGGGTCTTGACCCCTCTGTTCCCTTTGCTTGATCCTGTATTAAGGCTATTGATTTTGACCCCTGAAATTGGGATTTCTAATGGAGTGTTCAACTTGTTGATCAATGATGGACATTTTATCCATCATATTCTCCATGGTTTTGATCAAGGTGTCTAATTTTCCCTCTAATGAAGTGGATGTTTCCTTGTTGATAGTGACTCTTTTCTTCATCTTGATTTTAGAATTTCTGATAATCAAATTACCTTCCACGCTCACTCTGTTTCTCTACATTTCTTTAAGAGTTGATGGGTTTCTTTCCCTCAGTTGATAAGCTATGTCAGGATCGAAACCATCAGGATAATGAAGTAAATTAAGGCCTAGAGGAGGCTTAATAGTCTCAGGAATTGAATCATATATTTTATTGAATCTAGCTATAAAGTTTTGGAAAAAATTATTGGGATTCCTTTTCAATGCCTTATACTCAGCGAAAATCAACAATGGTGTTGAGATTGCAACAAGATGATGAGCTTAGTGGAAAGAAGTCGCCTTCACTAAGTGGGCCCGCATGCTATTTTTGGCGCAAAGTCTATTTTTAGACTATGTCTATTTTTAGACATATGGATCATGTTCTATGAGTTGCAGGATGCTATTTGTGGATGGTTGGTCAAGTTGGAAAAAAATAGATGGACTTCTATTTTTAGACATACTGGGCAGAATCTATTTTTATATTGCCAATCTAAAAATAGATATGCCGAATATTATTAGCTCTTAATAATATTTGGACTCTAAACATTATCTTATTCTCTTGGAGCACTTCAGTTAAGAGCATAGATGTGGCACAAGAGCTGACAGAAGGAATTATGCTATTCCTGAGGGTTAAGTGGAGCTATTGCATGGATACTTCAGTTAGAACTCATGTGACAGAGTTTGGTGGAGTTGATTGAGGAAGTTAGTGGAGTTGTATTCAGTTTAACTAATCTAAACATAGTTGAGCTATTTGTATTCAGTTTAACTAATTGATACAATTAGTGAAGAGTGGTGTGAATTAATTATTAATTAATTCACTAATTATAAACTCATTAATCAACTAAAGAATACATCAGTTAACTTCAGTGCATGGACAGTTTCAGTGGAGACCAGTGCAGAGATAGGTGAAAGAGCATGTTAACTATCAGTTGTGACTATACTGTTGCATATTTGCAACAACCAGTGATTGGAGAAGCCCATGAGGATTGCGCAGTACAAGCCAGGTGGTTCAAGTTATTTAATGAGCCATCCTACAACATTGATTACGCAATAGAGGCTGGCTATCAGGTGGTAGAGATTGGAGCATGTGTTTTGCTAGATCTAGCTTGATTAGTGTGTAGCAATTAGAGGTTGTGCTGAGAGCTTGTGAGGAGCTTTGTACAATGATTGTTACATGATCTCCATGACATATAATATACAGATAGTTGGGGTTTTCAGCTTTAAGCTTTCCCATTAAATACTGTGTTCATATGTGTGATTGTTTGTGGTTTTAATGTATGCATGAAATTGATTTTATTTCCGCATGTGATGATCAATGGTAGAAGAGATTATGTATTATGCATGAAGCTAAAATAGTGTGTGATCAGGAGAATCTCGGTGAATAATATATCATTTATTCAAATTTCTACATGGTATCAGAGCGATATTGATCATTGGAGAAATTGCAAAACATTGAAGTGGTTGAGTTTTGTGTTGGTGGAATTCGAATTTGCAGCAGTGTTTTCTTGGTGTCGAAGTTGAGATGTCTTTCAACGGATTGCGATTGGAGTATGCCCTTGAGGGCAGCTCGAATTATATTGCATGGAAGGATAGGATGGAGGCGGTGTTGGATGACAATGGGTTGAAGGAGTTCATAGATGCAGAAATTCCAAAGCCTACTTCTAGTGATGCTGCCGTACTTGACGCATGGCAAAAGAAGACAGCAAAGTGTCGAAGGATTCTGTTGGAGGGCGTGAAGGATCACATAGTGTCCAGCCTTCATGGTAAGGCTTCTCCATTCTTGATGTGGAAAGCTTTGATAGATTTATTCCAAAGCAAGAGCGACCAGAGGAAGTTGGCGCTCAAGGATAAACTCAGAAACATAAAGATGGAGAAAGGCGACAGTATGCCCAAGTACCTCACGAAGTTCACCCAATGCAGGGATGAGCTGGGAAGTGTGGGGGTGACTGTAGATGATGAGGACTTGGTGAGCTTGGCTTTCCTTGGGCTTCCGAAGAGTTGGCATTCCTATCAGGACTCTGTCAATGGTCGAGAGAAATTGCCAGGATGGGAGCGACTTTGGTCGGATCTTGTGCAAGAGGAGATAAGGCGAAGTACCAGGGACAGATCTTCATCAAAGAACTCTGATGAATAGAATTATGCTTTGGCTGCCAAAGCAAAGAAGGGGAAGAGCAAGAAGCATGCTTCTCAATCCAGTGCGAAAGGCAAGAAGCAGGACATGTCCAAGGTGAAGTGCTTTCACTGTCACCAACACGGACATTATGCCACTAGTTGTCCACAGAAGAAGAAAAATAAGCAGGTTGCTGGATCTGCAGCTGGAGAGGCCTTAGCCTCACAGTTTGAGCTGGATTTTTCACTGATCGCATGCTTGGTCTCAAGTGTGATGGGTTCAGTGTGGTTTCTTGACAGTGGTGCGTCTTTTCACATGACAGGAGATCGAGATTTGTTTACTGATCTGGATGAGAAAGATCTTGGAGTGCACATCGAGATGGGCGATGATGGTAGATACAGTGCGATCGGTATTGGTACCATTTCCTTTGAGAGGGAGTCTGGTAAACCCTTCGTATTGAAGGAAGTGATGCATGTTCCAGGATTGAAGAAGAATCTTATCTCTGTGGCGATGTTAGAAGACAAGGGATATGATGTTGTCTTTAGCGAGGGAAAGGCTTTCCTGCGCAGTAAGGAAACTGGTGAGACCCGGAGGATAGGGGTTAGAGTTAAGAACCTTTATAAATTGTAGGTAGATGGCTGCGCAGTAATGGCAGGAAAGTCAGAAGGAGTGGTGAGCTGGGATGATGGCGAGCTGTGGCATCGAAGATTGGGCCACCTTCACCATGGAGCTTTGAAGATACTGCAACAGATTTCTACTGGGCTTCCTAAGGGTACTCTTGCATAGTCAGATCAGTGCAAGGGATGTACCTTGGGAAAATTTGTGAAAGCCACCTTTCACGAGAACAATATTCGTGCCACTACGATCCTTGAGAGAATTCACACAGACGTGTGTGGACCTTTTTCAGTAGCTTCGACAGCAAAGCACAGGTACTATGTGATATTTGTTGATGATTTTTCTCGGAAGTGTTGGATCTTCTTCATGCAGAAGAAGAGCGAGACATACTCAAAGTTCTGTGAGTTTAAGGCATTGGTTGAGAAAGAATTGGGGAAGCAAGTGAAGGCTCTTAGGAGTGACAATGGTGGTGAATTCATCTCTGGCAAATTCAAGAACTTTTGCAGCGCAGAAGGAATTCGAAGAGAGCTCATAGCACCTCATAACCCACAACAGAATGGGGTTGCTGAGTAGAAGAACAGAACGATCGTGGGTGCTACATGGGTGATGTTGCATGATTAGGGCCTTCCCATACACTTGTGGGTTGAGGCATGCAATACTGCAGTATATGTGCAGAACCGTTGTCCTCACAGGATACTTGGCATGAGTACACCTGAGGAGGCGTTTTCTAGTAAGAGGCCTGATATTTCCCATTTTTGGATTTTTGGTTTACCTATTTACATTCATGTGACGAAGGATGCCAGGAAGAAGCTAGAGTCGACTGTAGAGGTTGGGATATTTGTGGGGTACACTAATACACCCCACAACTATCGTGTGTATTTTTCAGACAGTTGCAATACTGTTGTACGACGGGATATCAAATTTCATGAGGAGAAAGCCATGAAGTGTTCGCTTGAGATGGAGCCACACTTGCATGCAGATGAGGAGCTATTAGTTCCTAAGGATGAGCTTCAGGATGTGGATCAGCCACAAGAGGAAGTTCATGGAGTGGAAGAGACCACTCATGCAACGCCAACCATCAAAGGGCGGAAGCACACTACAGAAGCTAAGTGACTGACTCAAGATGTAGAGAGGATTGTAGGAGCACCTACATCAAAGTGCAGACAGAGACAGTCACCTAACCGGTATACTGGATACATGGCTATTATGAGCAAGTGTATCATGACAGAGCCATCCTCTTTCGAGGAAGCTGTGGAGGATCCCGCATGGGTAGATGCCATGGTGGAAGAGTATGATTTGATTGTCAGAAACGATTACCGCAGGAGGGTGTCCCGGGCCGGAAGGAAATCAGTTGTAGGTTCGCGATGGATCTACAAAGTGAAGCAGGCGGGTGACGGGAGTGTGGAGAAGTACAAGGCGAGATTTGTCGCCCGTGGCTTCTCACAGATCGAGGGGATTGACTATGAGGAGACTTTTGCACCTGTCGCAAGGTACTCTTCCATACGGACGATCCTTGCTCTCTCAGCGCAGATGGGGTGGCACATTCATCAGATGGATGTGAAGGCTGCGTTCCTCAATGGAGTTATTGAGGAAGAGGTGTACATAGAGCAGCCTGAAGGTTTTGAGATCTTCAGCAGTGAGTCGCATGTGTGCCGACTCAAGAGAGCACTGTATGGGCTGAAGCAAGCACCTCGTGCTTGGCTGTACGGATAGAGCAGGTTATTTCACCGGACTTGGATTCTCCAAGAGTGAGGCGGATCCGAACCTATACCAGATTGTGGTGGAGGGTAAGTTGCTGATCATTGTACTTTATGTAGATGATTTGATTTTAACAGGTGATGAGCTGTTGATACTCTCATGCAAGGATGATCTTGCAAAGGAGTTTGAGATGAAGGACTTGGGCCTCCTTCATTATTTCCTGGGATTGGAAATTTGGCAGCGTAGTGATGGACTGTTTGTTTCTCAAGGAAAGTATGCCCGGGAGATACTGGAGAAGTTCAACATGCATGGCTGCAAGCCTGTTGATAATCCTCTTCCTGGTGGATGGAGGAAGGAGGATGCTACCTCGGCGGAGGTAGTGGATTCCACTGTTTATCGATAGTTGGTGGGGTCGCTAATGTATCTGGTCAATACACGACCTGACATATGCTATGCTATGAACCAACTTTCACAAGCTATGGTTAAGCCTACCAAGCTCTACTGGAAGGCAGGCAAGCATGTATTGAGATATCTCAGAGGCACATCGGGATATGGATTATGGTACAGACAGTCGAATGAGGTGAGGCTATGTGGCTTCACGGATGCGGGTGGGCGAGGAGCAATGGACCAGAAGAGCACATCTAGAGGATTTTTCAGCATTGGGTCGACAACAGTTTCCTGGTACAGCAGGAAGCAGAGATCCATGGCACTCAGTTCAGCAGAGGCCGAGTACATGGCAGCAAGCTTGGCTGCATGCGAGGCTATTTGGATGAGGAAGATCCTCGTTGGATTGTTCGGGTTGCATTTGGAGCCTACTGTGATTTATTGTGATAACCAGAGCTGCATCAAGCTCTCGGCTAATCCAGTATTTCATGATAGATATAAACACATTGACATCCGGTATCATCATATCAGAGATTGTGTGCAGCGGAAGATCATGTTACTTACATTCCCACGAAGGATCAGGATGCTGATATCTTGACGAAGGCGCTCACCAGGAGAAAATTTGAATACTACAGAGGAAGGATCGGGGTGGCAGATAATCCCTATCTTGTTGAGAGGGAGTGTTGAGATTACAACAAGATGATGAGCTTAGTGGAAAGGAGTTTCCTTCACTAAGTGGGCCCGCAGGCTATTTTTGGCGCAAAGTCTATTTTTAGACTATGTCTATTTTTAGACATATGGATCATGTTCTATGAGTTGCAGGATGCTATTTGTGGATGGTTGGTCAAGTTGGAAAAAATAGATGGACTTCTATTTTTAGACATACTGGGTGGAATCTATTTTTAGATTTTCAGTCTAAAAATAGATATGTCGAATATTATTAGCTCTTAATAATATTTCGACTCTGAACATTATCTTATTCTCTTGGACGCAGAGTTAAGTGCAGTTGGCACAAGAGGCAGTAGAAGGAATGATGCTATTCTAAGGGGTTAAGTGGAGCTATTGCATGGATACTTGGTTAGAACTCATGTGAGAGAGTTTGGTGGAGTTGATTGAGGAGTTAATGGAGTTGTGTTGAGTTTAACTAATCTAAACATAGTTAGACTAGTTGTATTTTAGTCTAACTAATTAATACACTAGTGAAGAGTGGTGTGAATTAATTATTAATTAACTCACTAATTATAAACTCATTAATCAACTAAAGAATACATTATTAACTTCAGTGCATGGATAGTTTCAGTGGAGACCAGTGCAAAGATAGGTGAAAGAGCAGGTTAACTATCAGTTGTGACTATACTGTTGCATATTTGCAACAACCAGTGATTGGAGGAGCCCATGAGGATTGCGCAGTACAAGCCAGGTGGTTCAAGTTAGTTAATGAGCCATCCTACAACATTGATTACGCAATAGAGGCTGGCTATCAAGTGACAAAGATTGGAGCATGTGTTTTGCTAGATCTAGCTTGATTAGTGTGTAGCAATTGGAGGTTGTGCTGAGAGCTTGTGAGGAGCTTTGTACAATGATTGTTACATAATATTTATGACATATAATATACAGATAGTTGGGAGTTTTCAGCTTTAAGCTTTCCCATGAAATACTGTGTTCATATGTGTGAATTTTTATGGTTTTAATGTGCGCATGCAATTGATTTTATTTCCACATGTAATGATCAATGGTAGAAGAGATTTTGTATTGTGCATGAAGCTAAAATAGAGTGTGATCAGGAGAATCTCGGTGGATAACATATCAGTTATTCAAATTTCTACAAATGGATTCTTCTCCTCTTCCCATTTTTTTGTAAACAAGTCAATCAGCTGTTGTGAAGTACCTATTGAACCACTTGTGAGAGAGTGAAACCATTTCTTTACCTCTCCAAATAAACTTTGTGTAATGATACACATCTTGGCATCGTCATTGTCGATATCTTCAAGATCTATGAAATCAATCACTTTGGAAATGTACTGATAAGTTGTAGCCTCTGATGTTCCATCGAAAATGGGGAGTCTCTGACCATAGTTCTGAGGTAGTGCAGTGAGTTGTAGAGGTAGGATAAACTGAGCAAATATGCCCATGACTAATGGAGGAGGTAGTGGAGGTGTTGATGGAGTAAAAAATTGCAGAGGTAATGATGGAATGAAAGGAAGGTTTGATGATGTAGAAGTATGAGAAGGTGTTATGGTAGGTGAAGAAAAAACTTGCTGCTGATATTGGAAATAAGTTTTTTCTGAAGTTTCTTGAAACTTATCCACCAAGCCTTTAATTTTGTGGAAATTAGACCAGACTTCTCTATCAACTTCGGAATAAAAATACTCAGAAAATGGTGAAAAGGTCTCAAAATAAAAAGCATCAGAGGTGGTTTCTGAAAGAAAGGTTTCAAACTTGGTTCTAAACAAAGATCTTTCAGATTTTGAAGTATAAAACAAATCTTCAGGAACAAATCTCGTAGTCAAGGAATTTGATTTGACAAGTGGAGGAATAGATCTTCCAACCTTTCAAGACTTGTTTTATGCTTTCTTAAAAGAATCTTAAGGTCATTCACAATTGGTGAGGGATTTGGGTCTGGATTTGAACTAGTATGTCTTTTAGGAGCCACCTTAAGATAGGATTTTTGGACTTTGGCTCAAATTTTAAGAATTTAGCCTATTTAGAATGCTAGAGCTTGTCACCTACAACTATAAGTTTCATAGGATTAAATAAATATTCCCAGGGAAAGTTTAGAAATTTCTCCCCAGCGACGATGCCAAAAATGTTATCACTCTTCCTAACTTCCCAAGGCTGAAAATGGGATTGAAGAAAGGTAACCACGGACCAAGCTTTAGGTCAGATAGCAAGCCCTACTAGGACCAGAGAGGGCTCTCTCATTGTCACTTTTGCAGTCAAAGGAATGAATGAGTATTTAATGCTCTTAGGCTAGGTATGTAATCTCAGTAAATAGGATTTGTTTGATGTTTTTAGTGCTGGATAGAAAGGATAGTGAGAAGACTGTGTGTAAGGGATTTTAGGTTTGAATTCCAAGGTCAATTTGTAGAGAATATGTGAGGATAGGTAGGTAGATTGAAAGCATGTTTAATAGGTCATTTGAGTATAGGATGAAATAAAAGAAATTTTGAATGGGCACTGAGGTGAATTCATTCATTTTGAAGCAATAAACATATGAATGTAAATCTTGCCTAAAATAGAGCATGAACAAGCATGATTTATGCTCATAAAATTACAAGATAAACATATATGAAAGAATACTATATATCATTTAGCATGAATAGATAAACATACATAAGAAGAAAAAAATGCTCCAATGCATAACACACATATCTCAACACAAGTTTTGCAAATATGTCTCTGATTTCATTCCAAAATGTTGGTTACAAGAGCTCCACTGCAAAATAAGACTATCCAACCCAAAAAAAGACTAAATAGAGTATACTTATAGAAAATATGGACTATGAAAGCTCATCAGGTCGAAATCCCATCCAAAATGGATCCTAAATACACAATATGAGTAATTTCCTAGATTCTAGGGAGGTTAGAAACCATTCCCTAAATTTTAGCTATGAAATAGGGGTGTTTGTCCCTTGCATCAAATTACATATTACCTCATGATAGGAGGAAAAAACCAACTCAATAAATCTAATGCCAACTCATAGGACAACAAAAATTTGAATATGTTACATTTTTTGATCTTGAAAAGTGTCCTGAGGAATCCAATGTTGATTTGTAACATTTTTGACAGAAGGGTAACAGAATTTTGCAGAAGCATAACAAACTTTTGCAGGCACTTTTGAGGCATTTTTAAGAGTCTAAATACACTTCTAAAAGAACAGTCAACTAGATTTGTGTGTCTAGTTTCGAAAACATCTTTCATTTTGAAAAATTACCCATGAGAAGGCCTCCAAAAATCCATTATCCCAAGGTTACTCCAAAAGTGTAACAAAGGCTCCAAAAAGGTGGTAGAAACATGAAAAATGAGTAGCTTTTGAGATTTTTCTCCAAAATTAAAGCTTGTCATACCAAGGGGGTTTCTGATCTATGATTTAATCATCAAAATACATCCATATATGTAAATAAATCATCATTTGGATGCCCCCAAAATAAGCATAACAGAACTCTGTTACCCTTATGTGAGGAGGAATTTCTAGAATTGTGCAAAAATAAAAAATAAAAAATACCAAAATTGTTCAAAATTTCTGAAAATTGGTTTTGTAACACCTATGAGTGATGGGCTAAATATCCAAGGAAGCTTCAGCCAACAATTCCAAGCTATCCTCCTCTTTTAGCTTCAATTGTGCTTCTTTTAGCGTTTTCTTCAATTGTTTTAGCCTTATTTGTGAAATTTTGTTCTTGGTGCGATAATGATTTTCCATGTGTCTTTGCATCTTATTGTCCCTCTTAACCCTCTTCAATAACTTCTCCAAATGCTTATTTACCCTTGACAACCAAATGTCTTTGTCTTGATTAATCTCCATGGATATAAGCTCATCAAAGGTCAACTCTTCAAGTGGATGAGTTGACTGTCTTTCTAGCTCCAGTGCCCTTTTTAGGCCTCATATTTTTTGCCTTCTTGATTGTGTTTCAGCCTCCATGTACTACATTTGGTAAACATCAATAACCTCCTTTCCTTTACCCTTTACTGCATCTAGGTCTGGCTTGGGCTTGCTTTGTAAGAGCTGCTTCAATTTCAATTGAATTTTTTCTTTCCGCAAGAAAGTGATTTGAGAATTAGGAATGGAAAACATCTTCTTCAATTATGCTATTTCCTCATCTTTCTCTTTGATTATCTCTTTAGTTGATATGACCTCCACCTACTCTACTACCTCAAACTCCAATGGCACTAATTCACTATGTTGATGCAAAAGAGGCTGCTCCTCTATCTCACTTTGTTCCATTATGGTGTCAAGTATAGGAACACTTTTGGAAGAATTAGGCGCAAAAATATCTCTTCCCATTATCACAGGTATGAGTAAGCTAAACAACCCTAGGAGCATATGAAAACTGAGTTTTCATACTAGAAGAGCCAACCTCCATTGGATGTGATAATGATTTACTATGCAATATAGGAGGGCTAATGGTAAGCACTGTTGCTAATCTCTCCAAGAAAATTTCCCAAGTCATGTTGATGGAGGAAAGGTGATGCAATACAATGAGCTTGATCAGACCATGATGAAAGAGACTAGTGTGATGATCTTTTTTTCTGCTCTGAACCTTCTCAATCATCCTAATCAAACTGTTGTACAAGTAATATGGAAAATCAAGTGTTTTGACAGAGGTGAAATGCATCAACAGCCTAATATGATACCAATATAACCTAGAAAATATTCCTTCACATGTGAAGTACTTCATTATAAACCTCATCAGAAGATTATACTTGTTTATGAGGTGTTTATAAGGGAATAGTTAATCAGGCTCCTCTCTAGCATGAGGCTTGAGAAAATGTTTGTAATTTTCAATGTCTTCCTCCATGCCCTTGAACCACTGCTCTCCATGACACGAAATACCTGTTGCTGAAGAAATTAGGTCTACTGATAGGCTTATCTCCACACTTGCAATAGTGATCTTTCCCATCCTGAAGCTTGTAGCAAATAAGCTGGTCAATTGAAGATGATACCCCTCTTCCATGAACTTTTCACAAAATCTCATACATTATGCCCTCTCAAAACATCTTCTAGCCAAGAGCGAGGCATTGATATCATGCATTGTGAAGGGTTCTAACATAAGGTGACACCCTCCCTTGAAGCTCATCTTCTCACTTTCCATCTTGTTTTTCACTGGAGTGATGAAAACCCTAGTATGTTGATGGGATGTGTAGATGTAGTGAAATATGGAAAAAGAGAGTTTAGGAAAAGTGTAAGTTTAGAGGATGAGATGAGGGATCATGGAGCTGAGAAAATTTCTAGAAAAAATTGAGTGGATTGGAATGTATGTTAGATCTAATTTGTGGGTGGAATGAAGTGAAATGAGTGTGAGGAATGTGGTGATATGATGAAAACACAGGAAATTTCCATTTTTTCCACTGTGAAAATGGCTAATGTAGAGGCAGAGTAAGTTTAGAAGGTGAAATGGAGGATAAAGGAGCTAAAGAAAATTCTAGAAACAATTTAGTGCATAGTGTGGCATGTTAGCTCCATATTGTAGGTGGAATTAGGGGAAATGGATGTGGGGAGGGTATTGAAATCAATCAAACACAAGAAATTTCCAATTTTTTCACTGTGAAAATAACTAGAATCTAGGGTTTGGGTGAAATTGACATGTTAGGGATGGTGTGGATGATGGGAAATGTGAGGATAAGCTATATGAGAGGTGTGGGTTTGGGTTTAGGTACTAGTTTAGGGTTTAGGAAGCTAGAGCAGATTATGGTTTGTCAAATGAATTTGTTTTTATACCATGGATAATTGATGATATGGAGAAAAACTAGAATGAGCATAAAAATGTTTTAAACACCCAAAAATTTGACCAAAATAGGGCATGAGACTAGTGATTTACCTTTTATGAGGGGTTCAAATGGCAATAGTGACAAGCCTTGAGTTTGTTTGAAGATTTTTTAAGCCCAAAACCCAACTCTGCCTCTCCTCCAGAAGCGTAACACTCATGTACAGAAGCGTAACAGTGTGGTTGAAAGCATAACAATGGATAGGCAGAAGCATACCAATGGGTGTGCAGTTCCCATGAAATACACTAGAAGCGTAACACTAGCTACGCAACAGATTTAGAAAGGTAACATGATTGCCCAAAAGCGTAACACAAGCTCCCAAAAGCATAACAAAATCTACAGGGGCGTAATAAAAACACCCATAAACGTAACAAATGATTTTTGATGTGGTTTTATACCTTGGAGTTGAACTTTTGACCACCATAGGAGTGAAAGTGACGAAAGAGAGGAGCTCTTCCACAAAAAAAGAGATATCAATGAGTCAAAATGATTTTTTTCTTTCTTTCTATAACCTTGAAAAGACCTTTTTTCCTTGTAATGAGACAAGAAGACATATTTGATATTTTTGAACTTTTTTTGACATTTAAACCATTTTAAAATAAGTTGTCTTTATTTTACTCCCTAAGCATGCTAGCTCCCTTTTTTAAGGTTTATGAGTGAGATGAAGGGTGAGTGCCTTGTTTAGGTGAAAAATCTGACAGTCTTCAAAGGCAAATGATCACCCCTAGAAAATGACTTAGATGAGGTGGAAAGACAAAACCCTAAACCTTTAAATGATAATGAAAGAGATGATATTAAAAGTGACGATGGTGATGAATGATATGAGGGAGTAGCAAATTTGACCTAGACCTCTTTAGTGAAAAATTTTATTTTTTTGAAAACTTGTTTGAAAAAGTAAACCTTTGACCTATGAATTTTAGGAAAACAATTGAAAGAGGTATTTTTGATCACCGACATACTGACACTAACACACAAAATGTCAAACATCCAGCCCTCTCAAAGCATCTCTTGGAGAAAGGTGAGGCATTGACTTCTTGCAAGGTGGATGTCTCAAATTTGAAGTGGCAGCTTCCTTTGTGGATTTTATTTTCACTTTCCATAATGTCTATCAAAAGGATGAAAACCTATGTGTTTAGATGTAGTGGGTATGGGAAGTGAATTTGGAAAAACAGAGGACATGGATAGGGTAAGTTTGGATGGTGAGATGAAGGGTAATGAAGCCAAGAAAAATTCCCAAAAAATTTCAGAGGTAGGGTTATATGTTGTCTTCATAGTACAAGTGAGACTTGGTGAAATGGATGTAAGGAAGGTGATAAAATTAGGAAAACACATGGGTTTCCTAGTTTTCTAATGGAAAAATAGTAGGAAATTAGGGTTTTGATGGGAATGATGTTTACGAAAGCTATGAATTGTAGGGAATGATAGAGTATGGTCTGGGGAATATGTATGAGGGCATTAGATGATATGGTTAGGGTTTAGTCCACTGAAATGGCTCAATGATATGAAAAAGTGAAAACGTAGTGGGAGAGGAGGTAAGTAAGAGAATCAATACCCTGCATGATAAATTGACTTAAGGAGGACGCGAGGTGTTGAATTACTGTTGAAGAAGCTTTGGAAACTTATTGCAGTGATCCTAGAGCTTGGATGAGTGATTTAGGAGCCAAATTCCAAAAACATAGCACACTCCCAGATGCATAGCGAAGGTGTCCAAATTCATAGAAGAGCATTCTAGAAGTGTAAGAGAGCATTCTAGAAGCATAACACAACCTTCCAAATGCATAGCAGAGGTCTCTTTAAAGAAAATTTCTTGATTTTATTCCAACCCTTGCAAATTATGGAGCAAGCTGAAGGTAAGAGAGGATGTCTACCAAACATTAAAAGACAAAATGAGTTGAATAAGCCTTCTTTTCTCTTTATAACATCTTGAAATGATCTTTTTTGTCTTTTAGTGAAACCAAAAACATTGAGGAAAGTTTTTCCTTTTTGAAACATTTTAATAATGTAACAAGCATTGAAATAAGATAAATTGTCTTACTTTATTTCCCTACCTATCCTAACTCCCTTTAAATGATTTGTATGATGAAAATGAAGTCTTGTTTTCCTTGTTTGATGACATAACTGGAATTTTGAGTGGCAGAACAAGGGCACTTAGACATATATCTAGATGGAGATGGAGTGATTGATATATGACCCTAGATGAGAATGAATGACATGACCTATGAGATGATGATGGCCATGAATGGGATGAGGGGAGTATAATTTTAGACCTAGACCATATGCAATGATCAAAATTTATTTGAAAACTTGTTTGAAAAGACAAAAATTTGACTTAGGACCACTACTAAGTAAATTTGAAAGAGTACAAATAATCACTGAACATTTGGAAACTAACATTGGCTCTAGCTAGGGATGGAAGCTCCTTCAAGAGGTTTCAATAACACCATAGACCAAGTAGCCTCATTCATTGGGAAATGGAGTCACTGCAGCTACAATCCTCAAACTGAAAGTTGAACTGTACACCATCAACTGCAAAATTTACTAGACACTGACACTGAAAAATATGTTCAGAATGTTGAGCTTATTCATCACACCTTACCTACTATAATTGATCCATAAATCACTTGATCAAGTGAAATCAAAGATCCAATGTAACTAATCAAGTAAATGACTACTTGACTGATGCTTGTATTCAGCTCCATCAGGCATAAAGAAAGATTAAGTAAATGACAACTCAAAATGAAATCTGAGCCCAAAACTTGTGTTGGTGAACAAAACAAACTCCACCTTTTCTTATGCTTGCAAAATACTACCCAAGGGGTCTTGAAAATCATGAAACATTACATATTTTTTATCAGAAAAAATAATGGATATGCTTTCAGATATAATGGATGATTGTTATTCTTCATTTGGTTGATCCTTCTTAAATAAAAATGTAGCAATGTTATCTTCCATATCATCCAGATAAAAGACACGATTTGTATGTTCTTACAGATAATCAATTGAGGTAGCCAAATCAACATCAACATAAATATCTACAAGTGGCTTTTCATGTATATTAGAAAGACAATTTTCTTGGCTTTGAAATAATTCTATATGTTGATCATTTGAAGGTTTTTGAACATGTTCATCAAACTCAAGACAAAAAAAAATTTGTATATTGTTTTTGACCTCAAGAGATAAATCATGACTCTCTAGAGTTTATATACAAGAAAAATCAAAATTATGATCTGCAAATATTTCTTCCTGAATTAAAAACTCAGAAGAGGATAGAGATGAAGGGTATCTAGACAAGACATCTTCATATGTATCTTTATTGCTTGAATATTGGAAATACTGCTGCAAATTATCATCAACTTCAAAATATGGAAGATCAATGTCATCCTTTGAAGAATTATGCTCAAGTTCGTTGTCATCTAGGGTAGAATCCATGATCATCTCACGGCGGTGAAAAGGATTTTCATTCAAAGCATCCAAGAGTTCATCATCCATAAACTCTTAATCACCATAAGCACTTTCTAGATCTTGAATAAAATTCTCAAAGTGATCACAACAATCCTCAATCAAAAGAAAAGAAGGATAGGCTTCTGTATACTTCTCAAAAAATACTAAGTGAAAATCCTTGAGAGAATAAATACAAGCATGAGGCAAGCTTTCATACCAAAACCATGCTTTTTCTTCTAATGTGATCATGAACATATTCATTAAAAAATCTTCATGAAAATTAATCTTTAGCTTACGCACATGCATATGAAATATTATTAAATTAAGTGTAGCATCATCACCTTTTCCATCTATTACTTTTGGAAATTATGTTTTCCAATCTACCCAAGGCATGCGATTTGGAAAGCCTGGAAAATTATCTCGATGCATAGGAGAATACATTATAGCTATTTAATACATCTTGAAAATAGTGAAGTCACCAAAAAGTTCTTCAAGCTACCAGTTTTTGAATAGTGTAGTCGCCATGAAAACTCTAAACTTTTGGATTCTTCGACACTGGAGTCGCTAGTTGAAATATGTACAACCTTCTCGTGCCTGACCATTATTCACCATCAAAAATCAGAGCTAATATTTTTCTTTCTTTCCCGATAAATATTTAACCTTCTCTCCCTGGCAACGGTACCAAAAATGTTATCACTCCCCCCAAAATTTCCAAGGCTGGGAATGGAATTGAAGGAAGGTAACCATAGGCTAGGCTTTAGGTAAGGTAGTTAGCCCTACCAAGACCAAAGAGGGCTCTCTCAATTCCACTTTGCAGTCAATGAAATGACTAAATATTTGATGATCTTATGCTAGGTATATAAGCTTGGTAAATAGGGGTTTTGTTTGATGTTTCTTGTGCTGGATAGGAAATGATAGTTAAGAGACTAGGTCTAGGGTTTAGGTCAAAATTCAAGGTAAAGTTGAATAGATATGGATGAGGCCAGGTAGGTAGCTTTAAAGCATGCTTAGGTTTTTCATTATTTATAGGATGAAATGAATAATAATTTAGTTGAATTCATTCATTTAGAAGAACATAGACATATAGCGTAAACCTTGTTAAAATAGAGCATGAAAAGGCATGATTTCTGCTTATAAAATAACAAGATAAACAAATAGAAGCATATATGTGAAAGAGGGTATTATATCATTCAACTTGATAAGATAAAAATATAGAGAAAGAACAAATTCTCCAAGGCATACCAGAGGAGTCTCAACACAAATTATACAACACTGTCTTTGATTTCATTGCATAAGCTTGTACAATAGCTCCACTGCAAAAAAACAACTATCCAACCCCAAAAAAGTATTAAAGTGGGTCTACTTATATAAAATATGAACAAGGAAACCTCATAGGGTCAAAATACCATCCAAAATTCATCATAATTACATGAGATGAGTCACTTCCTACAATCTAGGGAAGTTAGAAACCATTCCCTCAAATTCAGCTAAATACTAGGAGTGTGTGTCTCCCACATAAAATTACATGTCTCCTCATGATAAGAAGAAGAAAAAAACTAAATCACTCCAATGATAGCTCAAAGGAAAAATAAAACTCAAAATTTTGATTTTTTCTAGCTTGACATTGACCCGAGGGAATCTAATGCAGAAGCGTAGCACCTATTGATAGAAACGTAGCGCCATTTTGCAGAAGCATAGTGCCATGTTGGAGGTGATTTTGAGGGACTTTTAGGGATACAAATCCAAATCTAAAAGATAGGTCAACTAGCACTGTGGGTCTAATTTTCTTAAAATCTTTAAGTTTGAGTAGAAACCCACAGGAAGGCCTCCAAAATTTGATTCTCCCAACCTCACTTCGAAAGTGTAGTGGCTGGTCAAAAAAATTGGCAGAAGCATAGGAAAATGGTTGTTTTTTGGCTTTTTATTAAAAATTAGAGCTTTTCATGCAAAACCAGTTCCAAATATTGAATGTAATAATAAAAATTCATCCAACCATATAAGCCAATATTCATTTAGGTTTCTTGAGAAAAAGTGTAGCGCCTTGACGCTACGTTTCTATGAAGAAAAAATTTCCAGATTAGTGCAAAAAACACCAAAAATACCCAAGTTGCTCAAAATTTACCAAATTTTTTTTCTATAATACCTGTGGATGATGGGCTAAACAACCATGGATGCCTCATCAAGGAGGTCTAATTTTAATTTCTCCTGAAGGTTCATTTGAGCCTCTTTGAGGTTATTTTTTACTCATTTGAGCCTAATTGGTGAAACTTTGTTCCTGATGCTATAATGATTGGCCATATTTCTCTGGAGATTATTATTCTTTTTATATTTCTTCAAAATCTTCTCAAGGTTCCCATTGACCATATCAAGCCAATACTCGATTGATCTGATCAAGAATTAGCTCATCAAAAGTCCGCCAACCTGATTTATGAGTTGTTGAATCTCTTTCTCTCTAAAGCGCCTTTTTGAGGCATATTGTCCTTGGTATTATTCTTTTTGTTCCAACCTCTGCCTCCTCCAGCTGATGATAATATATTATCTCTTTTCCCTTTCCTTTATCTACCTCAACATGTACCGTAGGTTTGTCCTTGAGAAGCAGTTGCACCTTTAGTTGAAGATTTTCTTGCTGTAGGAATGTAATTTGAGAATTTTCAATTGAAAAAATCTCCCTCAAATCTGATATTTCCTCATCCTTCTCCTTTACAATCTCATCAAATGAATTATCCTTCACCTGCTCTACCATGTCAAAATATAAGGGCGCTTGTTCATCATGGTGCTACAATGGTGACTTACCATCATGGCTAGGTGGTTGATCAACTTTTTGACTTTTCTCAAGTGTAGTTTCAGGTGTTAATACACCTTTGATGGTCTTGGGAGGAAACACCATTCTCTTTCCTTTCTCATAAGTATGAGTGACCTCAAAAACCCTATGAGCCTTTGAAATCTGAGCTTTCTTTCTCGAAGAGCCAACCTCTATTGGTTGTGCTGATACTGATGGTGAATTATGCTATGAAGGACAAGAGGACTAGTAGTGGGTGTTGCTGCTACTTTCTCCATGAAGGTTTCCAAACTCATGTTGATGGCTGAGAGATGATTAAAAACAATGAGTTTGACTAGGCCATGGTGTAATAGACTTGGATAGTGATATTTTTTTTTTCTCTGAACATTTTCAGTCATTTTAAGTAGACTTCTGTACAAATAATTTGGCAAGTCAAGTGGTTTAGTAGAGGTGAAGTGCATCAAAAATCTGACATGGTACCTGTACACCCTAAATAATCTCCATTCAAATGTGAAATATATCATAATTAACCTCATCAATGGAGCATATTTTTCAAGTAGGTGCCTGAAAGGGAAAATGTACTCAGGGTTTTCTTTGGCATGAGATTTGAGGAACAATTTGTAATCTTCAAGGTCTAAGTCCATGCCCTTGAACCACTTTTCTGCATGATTAGGAATACTTGTTGCTGAAGAAATCACCTCTTCTGATATGTTGAACTCTACACCTGCAATGATGACCTTTCCCATGTTGAAACTAGAGGCAAATATGCTTGTCAATTGGAGATGCAAAACTTCTTCCATAATTATTTCACAGAACCTTAAACATCTAGTCCTCTCAAAGTATCTTTTCGAAAATGGTGAGGCATTGAATTCTTGCAAGGTGGATGGCTCAAATATGAAGTGGCGACCTCCTTTGTGGATTTTCTTTTCACTTTCCATAATGTCTATCAAAAGGATGAAACCATAGGTGCTTAGATATAGTGGGTATGGTAAGTGAATTTGGAAAAAACAAAGGACAAGGATAGGGTATGTTTGGATGGTGAGATGAAGGGTAATTAAGCTAAGAAAAATTCCCAAAAAATCTCAGGAGGTGGGGTTATATGTTGGCTTCAAAGTACAAGTGAAATTTGGTAAAATGGATGTAAGGAAGGTGATCAAATTAGGAAAACACATGGATTTCCTAGTTTTCCAAAAACAAATAGTAGGAAATTGGGGTTTTGATGTAAATGATGTTTAGAAAAGTTGTGAATTTTATGGAATGATAGAGTATGGTCTGGGGAAGGTTTATGAGGGTATCATATGATAGGATTAGGATTTAGTCCACTGAAATTACTCAATGATAGGAAAAAGTGAAAACGTAGCGGGAGAGGAGATAAGCAAGAAAATCAATACCCTGCCTGATAAATTGACTTAAGGAGGATGCGAGGTGTTGAATTACTGTTGAAGAATATTTAGAAACTTATTTCAGTGATCCTAGATCTTGGATGAGTGATTTAGGAGCCAAATTACAAAAGCATAGCACACTCATAGATGTGTAGCGCAGGTGTCTAGAGGTGTAGCAGAGCATTCCAGAAGTGTAGCAAAGCATTCCATAAGTGTAACAAAGCCTTCCAGATGCATAATAGAGGTATCTTTAGAGAAATTTTCATGAGAGGATCTCCACCAAAAATTAAAAGACAAAATGAGTTGAATAAAAAAATGCGACAACTGAAAATGAAATTTGATCCCAAAACCTATGTTGGTGAACAAAACAAACTCCACCTTTCTGATTCTTACAAAAGACTGCACAAGGGGTCTTGAAAATCATGAAAAATTACCTCTTGTTGATTAGCAAAAAGAAGGGAGATGATTTCAGATATAATGGATGTTTGTTCTTCTTAATTTGGTTGATCTTTCTTAAATAAAAATGTAGAAATGTTATCTCCCATATCATCTATATCAGAGACAAGATTTGTATGTTCTTGTAGATCTTCAATTGAGGTATCCAAATCAGCATCAACAAAAATATCTACAAGTGGATTTTCATGTATATCAAAAAGAGAATTTTCTTGGATTTGAAAAAATTCTATATCTTGATTATTTGAAGGTTGTTGAACATGTTCATCAAACTCAAGACAAAAAACCTGTTGTACACTATTTTTGACCTCAACAGAAAAATCATGACTCTCTAGACTTTCTATAAAAGCAAACTCAAAATTATGATTTGCACATACTTCTTCCAGAATTAAAAACTCAAAAGAGGATAAGGATGAAGGGTATTTGGAAAGAACATCATCATATATATCTTGATCACTTGAAAATTGGAAATACTACTGCAAATTATCATCAACTTCAAAATATGGAAGATCAATATCATCCTTTGAAGAATTTTGCTCAAATTCACTGTCATTCAGGGTAGAATCCATGATCTTCTCATGGAGGTGAAAAGGATTTTAATTCAAATAATATAAGAGTTCATCATCCATAAACTCTTCATCGCCATAAATGCTTTCTAGCTCTTGAATAACATTCTCAAAGTGATCACAAAAATCCTTAATCAAAAGAAAAGAAGGAAAGGTTTCTCTATACTTCTCAAAAAATACTAAGTGAAAATCCTTGAGAGAATAAATACAAGGAGGAGGACAACTTTTATAGAGAAGCTTTTCTTTTTCTTCTATTTTGATCATGAAAATCTTCATTAAACAATTTTCATGAAAATTAATCTTTAGCTTACGCACATGCATATGAAATCTTATTAAATGAAGTGTAGTATCATCACCTTTTCCATCTTTGAATTTTGGCAAGTATGTTTTCCAATATACGTGAGGCATATGATTTGGAAAGCTTGGAACATGATCTTGATGCATAGGATCATACCTTCTAGTCATTGAATCCATATTGAAAATAGTGAAGAAACCAAAAATTTCTTCAAGCTACCAATTTTTGAATAGTGGAGTCACATGAAACCACTGAACTTTTGGATTCTTCAACACTAGAGTCGCCAGGTGAAAGATGCACAACCTTCTTGTGCTTGACCACTATTCACCATCAGAAATCAGAGCTAATCTTGGTCGTTATTTCTTGGGAAAGATTTAACATTCGCTCCCCGGCAATAACGCCAAAAATGTTATCACTCCCGCCAAACTTTCTAAGGCTGAGAAGAATATTGAAGGAAGGTAACCACAAACCACACTTTAGGTTAGGCATCTAGCCCTACAAGGACCACAGAGGGCTCTCTCAATGTAACTTTACAGTCAATGAAATGACTGAATATATAATGATCTTAGGCTAGGTATATAAGCTCAATAAATAGGGTTTTTGTTTTATGTTTCTTGTGTTGGGTAGGAAATGACATTTAGGAGATTAGGTCTAGGGTTTAGGTCAGAATTCAAGGTCAAGTTGAAGAGATATGGATGAGGCCAAGTAGGTAGCTTTAAATAATGCTTAATTTTTTCATTGTGTATAGGATGAAATGAAGGAGAATCCAAATGAGCATTTAGGTGAATTCATTCATTTAGAAGAACAAAGACATATATTGTAAACCTTGTTAAAAAAAAGCATGAAAAGGCATTATTTATGCTTATAAACTAACAAGATAAACACATAGAAGCATATATGTGAAAGAGGGTATTATATCATTCAACTTGATAAGATAAACATACAAAGAAAGAACAAATGATCCAAGGCATACCGCAAGAGTCTCAACAGAAATTTTGCAACACTGTCTTTGATTTCATTCCAGAAGCTTGTACAATAGCTCCATTGCAAAAAACAACTATCCAACCCCAACAAAAGATTAAAGTGGGTCTAATAATAGAAAATATTAACAATGACACATCATAGGGTCAAAATCCCATCCAAAATGCATCATGATTACATGAGATGAGTCACTTCCTAGAATTTAGGGAATTTAGAAACCATTCCCTCAAATTCAGCTAAAGACTACGATTGTGTGTCTCCCACATTAAATTACATGTCTCCTCATGATAAGAATAAAAAAAAAACTCAATCACTCCAATGACAGCTCAAAGGAAATCCTAACCTCAAAATTTTGACTTTTTCTAGCTTGACAAATGTCCTAAGGGAATCAAATGCAGAAGCATAGTGCCTATTGACAGAAATGTAGCACCATTTTGCAGAAGCGTGGCACCACTTTGGAGGATATTTTGAGGGACTTTTAGGGCTGAAAATCTAAATATGAAAGATAGGGAAACTAGCCCTGGGTGTCTACTTTCCAGAAAATCTTGAATTTTGAGAAAAAATCCATAGGAAGGCCTCCAAAATTTGATTCTCCCAACCTCACTCTAGAAGCATAGCACCTGGTCAAAAACACTCGTAGAAGCATAGAAAAATGGTGTTTTTTGGGATTTTTCTTCAAAATTAGAGCTTTTCACGAAAAACAAGTTTTAGATATGGGATTTAATTATAAAAATGCATCCAACCATATAATCCAATCTTCATTTAGGTGTGCTGATAAAAAGCATAGCACCTTGGCACTACGTTTCTGTGAAGGCGAAATTTCCAGATTAGTGCAAAAATCAACCAAAATACCCTAGTTGCTCAAAATTGACCAATTTTTTTTCTATAAGACCTGTAGATGATGGGCTAAACAACCATGGATGCCTTATCAGGGAGGTCTAATTTTTATTTCTCATTAAGCTTCATTTGAGCCGGTTTGAGCTTCTTTTTCACTTGTTTGAGCCTGATTTGGGAAATTTTGTTCCTGGCGTAATAATGATTGGCCATATTTCTCTCAAGATTATTATTATTTTTAGCTTCATTCGAGAGCTTCTCAAGGTACCCATTGACCCTATCAAGCCAATACTCTCTTTATTTATTGATCTCATCAAGAATTAGCTCATCAAAAGTCTCCCAACTTGATTTAGGAGCTGATGACTCTCTTTCTCTCTGAAGCGCCTTTTTGAGGCTTATTGTCCTTGCTCTTCTTCTTTTTGTTCCTACCTATGCCTCCTACATCTGATCATCATCTATTATCTCTTTTCCATTGACTTTATCTGCCTCAACATGTACCTTAGGTTTGTCCTTGAGAAGAAGTTTCACCTTTAGCTTGAGATTTTCTTGTTGTAGGAATGTAATTTGAGAATTTTCAATTGAGAAAATCTCCCTCAACTCTGTTATTTTCTCATCCTTCTCCTTTATAATCTCCTCAAATGACTTTTCATTCACCTTATTTTCCATGTCAACATCTAAGGGTGCTTGTTCATCATGGTGTTACAATGGTGCCTCAACATCATGGCTAGGTAGTTGATCCACTTTTTAACTTTGCTCAGGTGTAGTTTCAGGTGTAAATACACCTCTGATGGTCTTTGGAGGAAACACTATTCTATTTCCTTTCTCATAGTTGTGAGTGAGATCAAAAACCCTAAGATCCTTTCAAATATGATCTTTCTTTCTAGAAGAGCCAACCTCCTTTGGTTGTGTTAATACTAATGGTGATGGTATGCTATTAATGACATGAAGACTAGTAATGGGCGTTGCTGCTACTTTCTCCATGAAGGTTGCCTAAGTCATGTTGATGGCTGAGAGATGATGCAAAACAATGAGTTTGAATAGGCCATGGTGGAATAGATTTGGATAGTGATATTTATTTTTTCTCTGAACCTTTTTAGTCATTTTAAGTAGACTTATGTAGAAATAAATTGGCAAGTCAAGTGGTTTAGTAGAGGTGAAGTGCATCAACAATCTGACATGGTACCTATACAACCTAGAGGATCTCCCTTCACATGTGAAATATATCATAATTAACCTCATCAAAGGAGCATATTTTTCAAGTAAGTTCTTGAAAGGGAAAATGTACTCAGAGTTTTCTTTGGCATGAGGTTTGAGGAACAATTTGTAATATTCAAGGTCTAAGTCCATGCCCTTGAACCACTTTTCTCTATGACAAGGAATATTTTTTGCTGAAGAAATCACCTTTGCTGATATGTTGAACTCTACACCTGCAATGATTTCCTTTCCCATGTTGAAACTAGTGGCAAATAGGCTTGTTAATTGGAGATGACAACCTTCTTCCATAATTATTTTACATAAACTAAAACATGTATTCCTCTCAAAGCATCTCTTGGAAAAAGATGAGGGATTGAATTCTTGCAAGGTGAATGGCTCAAATTTGAAGTGGCAGCCTCCTTTGTGGATTTTCTTTTCACTTTCCATAATGTCTATCAAAAGGATGAAACCCTAGGTGTTTAGATGTAGTGGGTATGGGAAGTGAATTTGGAAAAACAGAGGACATGGATAGGGTAAGTTTGGAGGGTGAGATGAAGGGTAATGAAGGCAAGAAGAATTCCCAAAAAATTTCAAGAGGTAGGGTTATATGTTGGCTTCATAGTACAAGTGAAATTTGGTGAAATGGATGTAAGGAAGGTGATAAAATTAGGAAAACATAGGGATTTCCTAGTTTTACAATAGAAAAATAAGGAAATTAGGGCTTTGATGGGAATGATGTTGAGGGAAGTGAATGATATATTATGGTATGGGGAAGGTGTATGAGGGTATTAGATGATAGTTTTAGGTTTTAGTCCACTAAAATCACTCAATGATAGGAGCATGTGAAAACATAGTGGGAGAGGAGTTAAGCAAGAAAATCAATACCCTGCCTCATAAATTGACTTAAGGAGGATATGAGTTGTTGAATTACTATTGAAGAAGCTTTAGAAACTTATTACAGTGATCTTGGAGCTTAGATGAGTGATTTAGGATCCAAATTCCAAAAGCGCAGCACATTCCCAGGTGAGTAGTGCAGGTGTCCAGATGCATAGCAGAGCATTCCAGAAGCGTAACAAAGCATTCTAGAAGTGTAACACAACCTTCCATATGCATAACTGAGGTATCTTTAGAGAAATTTTCTTGATTTTCTTCCAACCCTTGACAATTATGGGGCAAGCTGAAGGTAAGAGAGGAGCTCTAACAAACATGAAAAGAAAAAATGAGTTGAGTAAGCCTTCTTTTCTCTTTATAACATCTTGAAATGACTTTTTTTTTTTCTTTTAGTGAAACCAAAAACTTTGAGGAAATTTTTTCATTTTTGAAACAATTTGACAATGTAACAAGCATTGAAGTAAGAAAATCTGTCTTACTTTATTTCCCTCCATATTCTAACTCCCTTTAAATGATTTGTATGATGAAAATGAAGTACTTTTTTTCCCTATTTGATGACATAATTGGAATTTTAAGTGGCGAAACAAGGACACTTAGATATAGACCTAGATGGAGATGGAGTGACTGATCTATGACCGTAGATGACAATGAATGACATGAACTTTGAGATGATGATGGCCATGAATGGGATGAGGGGAGTAGCATTTTAGACCTAGACCATATGTAGTGACCAAAATTTAATTTAAAATGTGTTTGAAAAGACAAAATTTTGACCTAGGACCACTACCAAGTAAATCTGAAAGGGTACATTTGATCATTGAACATTTGGACACTAACATACAGTATGCATGATGACTCTTTTGTGGAGGGCCAATCGAAGGACCACATTGAGCTCGTGATCGAGGAGGATGAGTAACCACCCTTGGGGTCAACCGTTGATGAAGAGGAGACAGATGGACAGACGGCTAGCAGGATGGAAGTATTTATAGGAACTTGTCCTTAGGAGGTGTTGTAGTATGGTAGGAAAATGTTGCAGAGGATTAGTGGGTTGGAGGAGCATGGGGTTTCCTATTTGGCGAGGGAGACAACAATGAATCCATATTTGGGTCTACCCATTGATGAGGTGAAAATATAGGTGGCGCAGGCCAACAAAACCACAACATTTTCAGGCAGCAACCCTCTCTAGGGATACATAGATAGGTCTTGTATCATAGCTTGCCCATTTTTGTCCTCTATAGGGAGAGGGGAAGGGTTTCTTGGACCGATTATGTTGGTTCATGGGGCATAGCATTAGGATTTGAGCATAGACCATTATCAACTTAGTAGACTTATCCTTTGCACAGGTTTCCATATGTTAGATTGGTGGGAGATCATGAGTTGATATCCTATTGATGGAGTATCATTGATAGTTCCAGGCACATTTAGGAAGGAGAACTTAGATGAGAGAGTTGTTGCATGTTTCAGTGGGCCATGGATTGTGGACCAACAGTCCATCAATATTTCAGTAGCACTTTCTAAGCATCAGCAGAGAAGGATTGACCTTGGCCTAGGCCAGAGGTTGGATTGGAGAGAGTTGCTGAGTTGGTATTCGCTCCATGGAGCAGCAGTTATAGCCAAAGGCAGCGCGCAACACAATCCATGGGAATTGGGTGATGATTGGCCATGGTAGGATTGGTATCCAAAAGGATTGGTTGATGATAGGTATAGTGAGAGATCAGTTTGGGATCCAGGCATTGAGGGGTCTACCTCCGGTGGGTTGACACAAAGACATGGCAGTACCCAATGGTTTGTATGGGATCTAGGAATTGGATCTCAGCTACATCGGGCCAACAAGACGGTCCACAGATTTGGATTCCTTGAGGGAAATAAATATTGGGGTGGCCAATTTGTAACATTCCAAATTTTATTTTCCTCCATAGTACAACTAGGGTGGATTTCCAGGACAGGGGATCACCAAGCCATTAGACAAGGTTCATGTTATCAGGAGTTCCAAGGGATTTTTAAGGAGTTTTAACGAGATCTGATGGCATTCGCTTATCATATTTCATCATCAACACAATTTTTCTTTCATTCCTTCACATTCCAACCACTTTCAAAATTAGCATTATTATGGAGCCTAAATTAATTAATTATGCTCTAGGTGATATTTCGAGAAGATTATTTGATGGAACAGCTTAGTGTAATAGCTCGTTGGAACTGGAATGAGAATATATTCAGGATGGGATGCCGAGGAGTGAATTATAATGGTCAATGAGAGTAAGGTGGGTGGCTTACCATTTTCCTTAATTAACAATGACTTTAATTAGTCATTTAATTAAAGGAAAAATGTCATTGGCCCTGGACACGGAATTGATGGATAGATCTCTTAGATCTTTGACTCCAACTGCGTTTGGTTCCTCTGAGACCGACGGTTCTGTTGGTGACGGCTTATTATCTCCGTCGTCGTCTTCTCTTATTAGCCATAGCGTGAGCAATCCTGGTAGCATTTATAATTCAAATATTTGCAGCAGTTATAATATTAGTATTAAGATTAATGAGGTAGAGAGTAATTTTAAGAACATAGGTATGTTTGATAATTATAATAGGAATAAGATCAGTAAGTTAGATGGTAATAGTAATTTCGTAGGTAGGTTTGATAATATTATTAGTAATAAGAGAAATAAGGTGGATAGTAATATTAATAACGTAGGTGGTATTATTGATATGGCAGATAGGTTTAATAATATTAATAGTATCAAGAGCAATAGGGTAAATAATATTAATAGTTCTAATATTGACATTAGAAATAACAGTAGTATTAGCGTTAGTAACAATAGCAATGCTAATAATAATATTATTAATTTTAATAATAACGATGATATTAACCATAATAACAATATTAATAATAATAATAATACTATTATTAACACCAATAATAATATTAATAACAACATTAGGGATTATAATAATATTAATAACATTAATAATAGTAATAGTATCAATAATTATGATAATAATAATAGAAATTGTAGTACTAATAGTAATAATAGCATCATTAATAATAAGAATAATAATAACAACAACATTAGTAATCATAATAATATAAATGAGATTAATAACAATATTAATAATATTAACAACAACACTAGTATTTATAATAATATGAACAACCTTAGTGATTACAATAATATTAAAAACAACAATAATAATAGTAATAATAGTAACATTAATAATATTAATAATGATAATAATAATAATAAAAGAGTTATCAATCTTTCTAAGTTTTCTTTTGATTCTTTTGTTATTTCTTTATTAGGTAAAGGTCTTAATTTCGCTCTTGCTCCTAGGAAGATTCCTCGAGATGACATTATGTGTAGCATAGAGTATGGCATTAAATATTTAAACAAAAGCTTGCAAGATGTCATTAGGCAGGATTGTGTTTTGGCTCTTAGGAAAGCCAAGCCTCCAAGGAGCATTATTAGTAAATTAGAATTTTTGGCTCTTAAGTCCCTCAATCAAAACCCTGATATTGCGGTCCTCAAGGCTGATAAGGGTGGTGCTGTTGTAATCTTGAATAAAGAGGATTATAAAGCAAAGATGCTGGACCATATTTGTAATAGTGGGAGTTATAAGATGCTCTCTAAAAACCCTATCAATAAAGTCTCCAAGATTGTGGCCAATGCTATCAAGTCTAGTAGCACTGTGGGTTCCATGAGCTTGAAGCTCATTGAAAGCAATCCTATCACCCCTAGGATTTATGGGCTCCCTAAGATTCATAAAGAGGGTGTTCCTCTTAGACCTATTGTTAATACTATTGGTGGGCCCACTTATCTCCTAGCCAAGTATTTGGCCCGCAAGCTGAAGCCTCTGGTTGGTCAGTCAGATTCTTTCGTGAAAGATTCTGCTTCTTTTGTCCAGGAGTTAAAAGGCTGGGTTTGCGAACCTAATGACTCTATGGTTAGTTTTGATGTTGTTTCTCTCTATACGAATATCCCTATCATGGAGGCCATAGAAGTAGTCAGACGTATCACTGATCTTGATACTGCTAAGTTGGTAGAGATTTGCCTCACCTCTACCTTTTTTAGTTTTGAAGGAGAATTTTATGAGAAAACCTGTGGTGTCGCCATGGGTTCCCCGCTCTCGCCGGTGGTCGCCAACATTTTTATGGAATATTTTGAATCTAAAGCTTTGGCGTCTGCTCCTGTAAAACCCAAGGTTTGGAAATGGTTTGTGGATGACACCTTCATAAACTAGTCTCATGGGCGTCAAGAGTAGATTCTTTTCATCAGCACTTGAATAATCAATCTGACTCCATCAAGTTTACGATGGAAACGGAGACTGATGAGAGCCTTCCTTTCCTTGATGTTCTTATCTATAGAAATAATAATGGCTCTTTCTCGCACTGTGTTTTTCGGAAGAAGACACACATAGAGAAGTATCTGCATTCTGGCTCTCATCATTTTCCTGCTCAGAAGCTTGGAGTTCTAAACACCTTAGCCACGAGAGCCCTTAGAATATCTGATAATGATCATTTGGATGAAGAAAAGGCCCATCTCTTTAAGGTATTCAGAGAAAATGGTTATAACAAAAATCAGAGTTTGAGGGCTTTCATGAATGCTAGCAAAGGTCCTTATCAGAAAAAGTTAAAGGATGATGTTGTTGGTAGGGTTCATCTGCCTTTTATTCAAGGTACCACTGATAATATCGCTCGGATTTTAAGAAAGCATAAGATCTCTTCCTCTTTTAAACCTTTGAACACCATTTGGAGTTCCTTGAAATCGGTAAAAGATCCTTTGGACCCAAAAATCATGAAAGGGGTTTATTTGATCCCATGCTCTTGTGGGATTCCCTACATTGGTGAAACTGGTCGGTCGATTAATAAAAGGATCCAAGAGAATTCTGCAGATATTAGGCATGGTAGAACCAAGTCCTCTGCTCTAGCTAAGCATGCAGAGAAGATGAAGCATCACATTTGTATGGAAGACGCTAGAGTCCTTGCTAGGGTTGATCATTTCCATTATCGTAAATTTAGGGAGGCGATTGAGATTGAGAAGAGGTCCTGCACATTGAATAGGGATGACGGATGGAAGGTCAGCAGTTTTTGGATCCCTTCTCTTCACTCCCTATAGTGGTCGTTCCTCTAATATGTCTCCTTATCTCTCCTTTTTATTTATTTATTTATTTTTCCATATAATTTATCTATTTATCTTTTTGTATATTTGTGATTATGTTTCCTTTTATTCTATTATTATTATTATTAATATTATAGTTATTTTTATTTTTTATTTATATTTTATTTTTTAGTTATTTTATATATATTTTATTTTATTTTTATTATTGTTATTAACTTTTGACTTTTTGACTTTTTTGAATTTAATTCTTGTTTTATTATCACTTTTATTTCTTAGAGGTAGTTTCTTTTTAGTTTTTATTTGTGGTTTTATATTTTTATTTTTTGACTTGGTCCTTATTTAATTTTTCTGGGTTAATTTGTAGCTTTTAAGGTTGAGGGATTTGTATTTTTTGATTTATTTTATACTTTTATTTATTTCATTTTATTTTTGAACGTTTTTAACATTTTTAATTATCTTTGGATTTTTGACCGTTGCTTCTCTCTTCCTGGTATATAAATGGATAGTCTGATCAGCCAATCTTCATTATCCTGATGATGAACTACAGTTGGTAGTTATAAACGCGTCGGTTCCAATATTTCTCATGTGTTTTCCCAAAAGATTTATAATTTAAAATGTTATGGATCACAGAAGCTTGCACTCTCGAAAAATAATTAATTGAAGGAAAAGACCCAAAAGTGACTTAAGTGAAATAGAATTAAATTAAAAGTCACTTTGATAGAGTCAATGGAGGATCTTCTAGAATAATAATAATAAAATAATAAAATAAGATTCTTCTAGAGGTTTGGAGATTTATCTATCATATCTATAAAAGGAGAAGCGAAGGTCATTTGGATACATCTTAGATTGGATAATTGTTTGTGTGAAAGGTTTGAGAACTTGGATTCTCTACTTCAGTAGTAGCCCTAGGATGGAAACCCTTAAGTGATTTAGTGAGAGTGGGAGAGCACCCATTTATTCCCTTGGTGGATCCATTCAGGATTCACATGTTGGAGTGATTTATTTCTTGTTTTCGGTCGGAGGTTAGCATCAACATTATAAAATATCTTGGAGGATTTTTTCGAGCTATTGTATTCACATATATTTATGTATAATAAAGCTAGATTTTTTTGTGGTTTCTCCATATCTCATTGTTTCTCATATTGTGATATTTTAATGATATTTTCATATAATTTCCAGGTTTATTATTTCTATTGAATTTCTGGTGTTTTGGTTGTGTTGTTGGTGAAATTTTGCAAAGTTAAAACCCTCGTGAAAATTTAATGAAAATTCTCAAAAGGTATATTACATTAAACCTAAACCTATTGAAACAATTAATGAATTTAATAAGAGGTTAAATGAGTGTTATAATGATTTCTTCGCAGAAATTAAGCCTATAGATAAAAATACCATCATCATGTATTGTGATGCATTCAACTCTAATTTCCCTCTATTATTGAGAGAAATGGAACCCCCAACACTTTTAGACGCACATAGTAAGGTTTGTGCTATCGAGGGAAACATTATAACTACATTTAAACACAAGGAGAAGGAAGACAAAACCAAAGGAAATAAAAAAGTAGATAATCAAACCCCCGAGAGTTCAAGTGAGTAAAATTCTAAAGAACATAATATTGATGAAATGGATAAAATTATAAAGGACTTATCAAATAAGATATAGAGGTTAAAGTCCCAGGGGGAAGCTCAGTTGGTTAATACGAGAAATGTGAAAATGTTGTAACTTGAAAGATTCAGGTTCAAATCTCCCCTGTTGTGACCCGGGCTGTGGGGAGGAGGACATATCGTAGCCCCCCAGAGGTTTGCTAGTAGTTACTTATCAGGTGGGCTGAAGGGTTCCTCTAGGTTACAATATATATATATATATATATATATATATATATATATATATATATATATATATATATATATATATATATATATATATATATATATCGGTTATAAATGGGAATAGACCTGTTACCCCTATGGTCCCCAACCCACCTCATCAACGTAATTTCATCAAAATAGGGCCAATAGAAACCCCAACCTATCTTATCCAAACCATCCCCCCTATCATAGGAATTTTAATCCACATGTTCTTTAGAAGAGACAAAGAGGGGAAAAAACTCTCGTTCAACCTCCTCTTCAAAATAATTCCCATCTCTTACATGAATATAACAAAAAATTAGCTAGTTAACAAATGAAACCAGATGAGGAAGAATACCTAGAAGTGAATTTCCTTGATAATGGCCCAAACGTATGGCAGTTGTATATTGAATGGGATAATATATGGTATATTGATCAACAATTTTAGGCTAATGAACTTGAGCAATTTTCTCAACATTTAGAAGCTTAGTTCCAACATAAGCATGATTTGAGTCCTAGGAAGGATAATAGAAAATTTTAGAACCCAAATCATAGAGAAAATGTATAAAAATATCTCACCCTTAGAGAAAGAAAAATTGATGAAAGAGAAGATCTAAAGACATTAATCAACCTTGAGCTTTGCATAGAAAAAATTAACTAAGGTGAAAATAAGTTTTCCCTTAACTGAAAATTTGAAAATCCTAACCTATAAAAATGAAGGTGATAAGTTTATCCAGAGGGCGAGAGACCAAACTAACGATATACAACTTCCTGATGTTTTTAATGTACATGATTATGACCCAAGAATCACAATTTTCCCACACAATGGAAAATAAGATAGTGTAGTTACTCATTTATATATTATTTGTAAAATACATTATTTAACCTTATATAATTATATGTTAGATTGAGGTGCATCCCATAATATAATGCCGAAGGAAGTCATGGACTAGTTAGGTCTTGAAATTACCCATGAATATAAGGATTTGTATTCCTTTGACTCTCAGAAGGTTTAATTCCTTAGCATTATTAAGTACATAACAATGATCGTAGCACAATTACTCGTGAATATCATTGTTATGGATGTTTTGGTAGTATATGTCCCTCCCAATTAAGGGATGTTACTTTCTAGATCATGGGGTGCTAAATTGGGTGGCTCCCTTCAGCTAGATCTTTCTTACACAACTATTCTCATCTTTTGGGGGGAACTCAGTGATTATAGAAAGAGTCATGGGTAGTCTACAATATAAGCTATGATGAAAACTTGATAAATTTTCCTATGTATGCATTTGATGATAATCTAGGGAAATTTTATTTAACATTAAATGATGAAGAGAAAGCCTTAGTTAATCATAAAGAAAAACCTAGGAAAATTTTACATAATATAAATTATATTTGGAAACATTGTCTTGATTTCTCCTAACTAGGAAACTGTTACCTTTCCTTTCAAGTTATATTTTGAAACAACCATAAATGTGGCTAAATATGAAGTCTTGATTTGGGGTCTCAAAGTCGCTCTTAAACTATACATTCAATACTTAGTCGTCTTTGGTGATTTTGAATTTTATTAAACAAGTTATGAATAAGTATCAAACCAAACACCCAAGGCTTATAGCATAATGAAACCAGGTATGGGATTTGGTTAAAAACAAATTCCTAACCATGAATTTCACCACAGTTCCTAGGGAGAAAAATCAATTGATGGATGTATTAACAGTCAGCATGAATTTTTTCCCCCTACTGAATAAACTAAACCGAAATGTTATAGCATCCTTCGATCCCTAAGAATGTCAAATAATGGCAGGTGTTTGAGGACGACCAAAAAATTTTAAAAATTCATTGAAATGGTAGGATAATTCTCATACTTACATGTTGAAGGTGATGAGGATGATAATCAACAACACCATGATATTTCCAAATTTAAACAAAAAATTGGAAGCATGAGATCATATAGTTAAAAAATAATTACATCCCATAAGGGATAATACCCCTCGAGAAATTTTTTGATCAAAAGGATGTTACCTCTTCCCATCTATTAAAACCTTTAGGCTTTGAAATTGAAAAAATAAATGTGGGTGCAAAGGAGGAACCCTAAGCTCATCAATATTTCTAAATCCATTCCCAAATAAGAAAAAAACTTGTATACATCCCTTTTCAAATAATACTCTAGTGTGTTTTCTTGGATCTATGAAGACTTAAAAACCTACGTTAGATATACCATTGAGCATAACATACCATTAGAGGAAGGGGTTAAAATGTTTTAGCATAATATGAGACAAGTTAACCCCATTTTATTCCCCTCTATTGAGGAGTAGGTCAAGAAGTTTTTGGATGCAAAGGTCATAGTACCTATCAGATATTATGACTGGGTTTCCAATTTATTCTCAGCCATGAACAAAAACAATGAGATTAGGCTCTACATTGAATTTTGTAATCTAAAAAAAGATTCCTTAAAATATTAGTATCCTTTCCCTAAAATGGTCCATATTCTCTAGTGGGTATTAGGGGCCCATAAAATTTGGATGTGGATGGTTTTTTGAGATACAACTAAATAGCCATACAAAAGGACATTTATGTACAAAAAAATTCGCTTCAGAGTCATGAATGTCAGGGCTATATTTCAAAGATACATGGACATGTAAATCACAGATGAGAACGATCATTTTATTGTTATATATCTAGAAGATATGACGCAATAATCCATATATGATTCATAACTTTTTTGTCACCTAAAAATCGTGTTTCATAAATTCCATAAGTGTGGCTTATCATTGAATCCATGTAAATAATTTTTTTCCATGACTGAAGGTAAATTTATCAGACATATTGTGTCAATGTAGGGAGTTCGAATCGACCCAGAAAGAGTCTAGGCTATAGAGAAAATATTTTTCCTCAGAACTAAAAGGGAAATACAATCCTTTGGTAAAGTAATATTTCTACGTTGTTTCATGCAAAATTTTGTAGAGATCAGTAAATATATAACCAATATGCTCAAAATGGGAAGAGAGGTGAAATGGATCGATGAGGTCAAATACACCTTCTCACAAATTAAGAAATTGTTAATGGAGGCACTTTTCCTCATGAGTCCCAATTATACAATGGATTTTATGGTCTTTCCCTTTGCTTCAGAACATAGAATTGCCACAATCCTCCTCCAAAGAAATGAACAAGGGTATGAAAAACCCATAGATTTATTTAGTAAATCACTGCACGATACAAAGCTCAAGTATAGTATAATAGAGAAACAAGCCTACACAATGGTAAAATATTTGAAATCTTTTAGAGATTATAATCTTCAATAAAAATTCATTGTATACTTACCTAATCTGTGTGTTAAGGATATCCTAATTCAACATGATGTTGAAGGGAGGAGAGGAAGGTGGATTTCCAAAATCTAGGAGTACAATTTAGAATTAAATCCTATTAAAATATTAAAAGGGAAAGATCTTGCAAAATTATTAGCACAAGCAAATTTCAAAGAACTTGGAATCAAACAAGTAACTCACCTGAGCCTCGCTATCCAGGTTAAAGGTGTAGATCCAGATAAACAACTATGGTTGTTGTTACCGAACTTGACTCACATGCTAATTAGTAAGAGGTTTATTATCTATGAATGGTATGTTGATAGCATTTATTGTTGATATTGCAACAAGATGATGAGCTTAGTGAAAAGAGTGCCTTCACTAAGTGGGCCCACAGGCTATTTTTGGCGCAAGTCTATTTTTAGACTATGTCTATTTTTAGACATGTCGATCATATTCTATGAGTTGTAGGATGCTATTTGTGGATGGTTGGTCAAGTTGGAAAAATAGATGGAATTCTATATTTAGACATATTGGGTGGAATCTATTTTTAGATTTCCAGTCTAAAAATAGATATGTCAAATATTATTAGCTCTTAATAATATTTGGACTATAAACATTATCTTATTCTCTTGGAGCACTTTAGTTAAGTGCACGGATGTGTGCAAAGGGAGATGACAGAAGGAATTACGCTATTCACGAGGGTTTAATTAGACTATTTCATGGAGAATTTAGTAGAACTCATGACGAGTTTTGGTGGGTGTAGGTAGATTGTTGATTGTGATTTGGTTCAACACAGTTGAACATGGTTGAAACTAGTTGTATCTAGTCCTAGCTGTTGATACACTAGTGAGAGTGGTGTGAATTAATTTATTAATTAATTCACTAAATATTAACTCATTAATCAACTAAATAATACATCGGTTAACTTCGATTACGTGAATAGGATTAGAGTGGAGACCGGTGAGGAGGGTAGGTGAAACGGTGTGGGCGCATCAGTTAATAATGATGATGTTGCATGGTGCAACTTTGATGGTGGAAATCACAATGAAGATTCCGTGAGCAAGGCTGCACCAATTCGATTTCATTCAGAGCCATTCTTCAGCAGTGATTGTGCAGTAGAGGCAGGCTAGCAGGTGGCAAAGATTGGAGCATGGGATTTTCTAGATCGGACCTGATTAGTGTGTAGCATTTGGAGATTGTACTGAGAGATTGTGAGGAGCTTTGTATGATGATTTTTACATGATCTATATGACATATAATATACATATAGTTGGGGGTTTTCAACTTTAAGCTTTCCCATAAATTACTGTGTTCATATGTGTGAATTTTTATGGTTTTAATGTGTGCATGCAATTGATTTTATTTCTGCAATTAATGATCAATGGTAGAAGAGATTCTGTATTGTGCATGAAGTCAAATAGTGTGTGATCAGGATAATCTTGGATGTATAACATATCAGTTATATATTTTCTACATTTATTACCTTCGAACCTTATAAAACCCGACTCACTTGAGAAAAATTGAAAAAAAAATTCTTTAAAATTAAAGGTGGTAAAATATTGTATCATAGATAAAAAAAACTATATTGGAAAGAACCAATAAGGATTTTGCTAAATTATGTTTTTCCTAATCAGATTGATTGTTTTATAACTTAGCATCATGATGGGTTGTGCAGAAGAAACTATGCTTAGAAATCCACAACAAATAAAATCTTAAGAGCTAGCTTCTATTGGCCAAATCTATTTTTTTATGTTAATAAAAATGTCATAGCATGTCATCAATGCTAAATTTTCATTGGGAAGCAGAAATTACACCCCTTCCTTTAAAGCCTATCCTTCTAATGCCCCATTTCAAAAGTGGGGATTAGATTTTATTGGGAAATATGCCCCCATAGTAGTAGTCAACACCATTGGATATTGACTACCAATGATTATTTTACAACGTATGTAGAAGCTATACCCACTAGGAAAAATAAATATAAGGTTGTTATGGAATTTTTAGTTGAGAACAATTTCTCGCGCTTTGGTTGTTTTGAGAAAATTATTTCTCCCAATTATAAACCTTCTTGTTTAGTTTCCTTACATAATTTTTGTGATAATTATAACATTATCCTTTGGCACTCAACAACCTATTATCCCCAGAGGAATGGGTTGACTGAGTTAGAAAATAAAAATATTATGAAAATTTTGAATAAAAAGATAAATTTAAAAAATATAAATGGGAATATCACATTAAAATATTCCTTTTTGGTTGATAGAATGATTACTAAAAATTCAGTCGGTACATCTTTGTTTCATCTAGTATATGCCATTTCCATTTTTATACCATTTCATTTAGGAGCTAAAGTCATGAAATTATTACAAGAGGTAAATGATGAACCTAATTATTTACAATGGAGAATCAATCAAATGATTTGTATTCAAAAAGAGAGAGAAAGTATACAACAAGATAGCAAAACATCAGGAAAATGTTAAAAAAAATTGTTCGATAAGCGTGCCAAAGAATGAGCATTTCTTCGGGGAGACTAAGTATTAAAATGGGACAAAAGAAATGAAGACCCAAGGAAGCATGATTTTTATCAATCCATTCGTTATTGATAGATTTGAAGGAGAAAATTATTTATCCCTTAAAAAATTTGAAGTCGAGGTAATTGGCCCCCCTGTGAATGGTCAGTTCCTCAAGCATTACCTTACCTACTAATATTTACAACAACAACAAAAAAAAACATAATAATAATAATACAAATATATAAATACACACAAATAAGTGAATCGAAACAATTTTAGTTGTGAAAATCCAAGTTACTAGCATAACTCGATTCTAAAAATAAAAACATTAAAAAATAAAAAATATATATATATATATTTTTCTATAAAGTAGTAACTATGTTAGCCACTGGTCCAATAGTTAACCCTTTTTTTTAAATTCATTATTTAGACATAGCTTAGTATAATTTCATAAATTTCATATTCTGCTAAGCTATTGGGACATTCTGGGTACTGATTCTATATTTAATGCTCAACTCTTGTGTCATTTATTGCATAAAATGTTTAACAATGTTTATAGGCTACTAATTTTCCTTGCAAGCGATATGTCGTTGCTACTTTTACCATACCTAGGATAGTCACTTATACTTTCTCAAAGTGGGATATGCTGATACTTTGTCAATGTTATGGACACTCGCTAACATGAGAGCAATGTTAGTGGAATTATTTTTTCCTATTGCGTGATCTTCCCACCTCTTTATGCAGTGGTTAGTTCTAATGGGGTATGCTGATAACTAAAGTTTGTCGGGGCTATGGATGCTCGTTTGAAACAGAGCAATGTTAGTGGCATTGGGTTTTCCTAGAGCTTGATCTTCTCGTCATGCAAAATAAAAAAAGGTAAAATTCATGTTTCCGCAAATTAAAAAACAAAATAAATATTTTGATATATTAAAAAAAGGACACTTGACAGAGGACCACTGACATAAAAGTTAAAGAAGAAAGATATAGGTTTCATGTACTTTGGGATGGTGAATGAATCTATCATGGATATGGGTGCCCATTAGAAGTGGAGCAATATTTAGCATGAAAACTCATGGACAAGGTGTTTCTAAGAGGACTCAATCCCCTTGTTTGTAGTATAAACATCAATTTTTTTTCTGCATGATGACTATCAATTAAGTGTATCTATCAAGTTAACAATGTTGTTTCCCGATATGTCTCGCACTTTGAAATAAAAGTGTGATCATATATAACAAGCTATATAACTCCATCTAGTGACTTAGGAAACTATTTAGGTTGGCATAGTCTCGTTATTAAAATACAGTTTTGCATCTATATAACAAGTAACTATAAAAAAATTCATTGAAAAACATATCATATGCATAATAAATGGATAGCATAACAATTTTATGAAAATATAAAAGCTTTATATATTTTATTTTCCCAAAATATAAAATTCCTCCCTCAGGAATAAACTGAAAATGGAGAACTAATTACAAACTTCCATAGTAAAAAATCTCCCACATCGCAAAACATACTTGTCGGATATGATGATTACTTCCTCAAAATATTGGTTGGAGCCAACTGAGACATTGTTCCCTCATCTTGGTACCTAATTCAAATCATAACAACTTCATAGACTCCTGGAAAAATGCTCAGCTTCTCCACTTTTCAAACCAGTTGTACCTTTATTTCTTCCACCTCCTTTAAATTTTGATCTAATTTTTCATGGACTGTCTACGTCAGCTGCTGCAAGCCACAAAAGGCTCCCCCATTATAAAAAAAATTCTAGCTAAATTACGCTCTGGGTCTAATAAAGGACGTGTCAAGCACCTAATAACAACAAACACATATAATGAAAAATTATATTCCCATCCTATCATCCCTCACGATTAGTGTTGGGACGTAGAATTGGCATCTATTCACACCAATGTTCCCTAAATTTTCTTATCATCTTGACTTTCAAAGTTATGCCCTGCCATTCTAACAACCATATTGACTAAGTTTTATTTCCTTTTTGTATTTCATCCTTATTATCTATTTTTTCTTCTAATTTGACATAAAAGCTAACTACTTTAGGCTATTTCATTAGAAAATTGGCAAAGGGTTGTTTTAGGTTGTGTGGTTTGTTGAGGTGTTGTTACAAGACAAAATTTTCCCATTTTTTCCTCACTAAGAATGGAACACAAATTTTTTTGTCACTACTAATACACTTTGAACTTATTTCAGATACTCTATTCTCCTATGTTTAGTAATTAATATTAATTTGGGAAAACACCCAGTCGGGGCTAGTGTGACTGTTGGAAGGTGAAAATCATCGACAATGCAACTGACTTAGTAGAAACAATTAGGATTCCCAATTGATAAATCATTTTAATTTAGAAAAGTTTTTACAACTTTGTTTCAACTAGGATAATTTGTTGTAAGACAATTGTTTTACATTCTTGATTTATATTACATGAGAATTGATAGATTCTCATGATGACCTCACTTCTTGAAAATAGTCCCATACTTCAAAACTATAAAAGAAGGCACTCCTTTCTTGTGAGGCATGAAAATATAGGATTAGGAGGGGAGTGCCAACATTGTAATCTTGTAGTACAACTTTTCATTGATACAAATCTTTACCATTCTTGGATCATGTCTTTATCTTGATTAGCTTATGTGATGTGTAATCACCAACTTCTAGTAATAAGGAAGGGTCCTCCTTAGCATGGATCAATGGTTAGATAGATATTGTAGATGTGTATTTATTTTCTCTCAGTTATGATTTATGTCTAATTTACTGTTACTGTTAAAAATCTTGTTCATGCATTGAGTAGTTGTAGAGTTATAACCTCTTTCATTGTGTGACAACATAGGTCTTGTATTGGTCCCTTCATTAGTTTTTATGGTTGTTTGATTATTGTTACAGTTTCTCGGTTTGTTTATTTCATTAAATGAGTGTTTCAATAATTGTTTGAGTGTTGAGTTTTTTCTAGGAGTGTTGTTTCTTTTGAATACGAGTGATCATGTGACAAAGTGTGAATTATTTTGCAACCGTGTCTTCTTTTTTTCCTGCAATTGTGAACAAGGTTTGGGGTGTGACAAAAATTATGCTTTGAGTGTTGAGAGTGACATTGCAATTTTGGTTTTGAGATTCTATTAGTGCTAATTTCCATTTTTTCCTACATATAATTTACATGATATCCTTTAAAAAGGAATCCTACCCAGATTGAAAATTTATGTGAGAGTTGGATTGGTTGTTATAATTTAAAAGAAAAATTTATCCACCCAACATTTTAGCATCATTTCTAGGGAGGCTATTAAACGTGCATATGTGTGATTAGCTTGATTGCATTCATTGATTGATAGTATGGTAGATGTGTTCTTGGATTTGAGGTTTCCAGGCAATAATATGAGAGGTAAGAACCTACACATCGCTTTGGCATATTGAAGTGGGATCAACCTCATGAGGATTTAGGGCACATAAGCTTGCATTGCATGAATAATGAATAAGAAAAATACAGTGCCCCCAAAGAAATTAAGCATGCAAGTAGAAGAGGAAAAGGGATAAAGAAGGAGAATACAAATTTCGGAAGAGTAACATATGCACAAGATATCATCTTAAAAGTTGAAGAAAAATAATTTACTCATGGAGTATGTTAGGTCCCTATATCACTAGTATAGCCCCTTATTATTGTTAGTGTAAACCCCTTATTGTTATTATTGTACCCTTGTAACCCCCATTTTGTTGTTATTGTGCCCTTAAATTATTATTGTTAGGTCGGCTAGGATTACATTGTGGCCCACTAGGATTACATTATGGCCCCATGGACTCCTATATATAGAAAGGAGGTTTTGTGAATTGTATCATCCAAGAATTGTTCATTTATGTAATGTATTGGAGGTTTCCCCCTCCAAGTGGCTCATTTCTAAGGCGTTTACATCTCTTTTCTTCTATTTTTGGAGCTGGTTACACAACATTTGGTATCAGAGCTTTGGATTCTAGGGTTTCGCTTCTCCAAACAGGTCATCGTGGCATTTTCGCTATAACTTTTTTTCTACGAAGTTTCAGAAGCTTAAATATTTAGGGTACGAAGCCAAAATCCTGAGGAAGCTTGTATAAAAATTTCAGAGCTTTGTTCTCAATATTTACGGAGATATCATCTATGGAAGTTAGGTATTTTTTCGGGCTCCTAAACAGGTCATCGTGGAATTTGCGCTATAAATTTTTTCTCTGAGGGTTGGAATCTGAAATTCATATGGTACAAAGCTGAAATCCTGAGGAAATTCGTCAAAAAATTTCAGAGCTTGGTTCGCAATATTTTTGGAGATATGATCTGTGGAAGGTAGTGCTTTTTCAGGCTCCTGAATTTCATCTCAAAGAGGTGATCGTGGGAAAAGTTCAATAAATCTCTCTCTGAAGATTGGATTGGAGTGATGTTAAAAGTGGTCACAAGTACATGGCCTGTAGTTTCTTCGCTATCAATTTCAGAGACAAAGGACAAAAAAGTGACACGTGGCAAGTCGTACAAGTTCGCTCTACTGAACCAGTCCAGAATTAGGTCATTGTGGGAGATTGGACACAACTTTGTCTTGGAGAATCAAAATAAGGTCAGACCTGTGGCATTTGAAAGAAGCTTCAGAGGGCTACTACAGGGCTGAATTTCAGATATCAAAGATTTTCAATTACAGAGATAATTCAATTTCAATATCGATCTCCTAAAAGCTAGTAAAAGGTGTGTATTTTTTTTCCGAATTGCATAAGTCTTGTTTGAAGAATCAAGTTGAATTGATTCCAAGGGAATCTTGTAGAATAGATATCAATATTGGATTCTAAAATGGCCCCTAAAAAGAATTCAACACCCATTAAGCCTTCGGAAGGCTCTACTATGACTCATGAAGATGAAGAATTGCAACATGATCTATCAAAATTACAAGAGCAAATGCAACAGTTTTCACTCTCGCAAAGAGCAACAAAAAATGAAATGGAAGTTTTGAAGAAAGGCATGGAAGTGAAGATGGACAGCTTGAAGAAAGGCGTGGAAGCTAAGATGGATGACATGAAAGACAACATGGAAAACATGAAGAGTGATCTAAAAGCATACATGGAAGGCTTGATGACAAGCTTAAAACCAGAAATGATTCCTAATGGCGGAAATATAGGAGAAGAACCTCCTGATGAGAACAAAATAAATGTTAATTGTGATTTCATAAACTCGAATGTTAGCGGGAAGAACCACCATATTCCAAAAATGGATATGAGGAAGTTTGATGGAAAGGATCCTGTAACATGGATACTACAGATGGAGCAATATTTTGATCTCCATAACGTGCAAAACACACAAAAGGTACGCATCGCAACTTTACATTTAGAACAAAATACATTTGTATGGTATCAATGGCTTTGCTCCCGTAAAAAAATTGTCACTTGGTCAATTTTTACGGAGGAAATGATAGCACATTATGAGGATATAAAGAGCAACACCTTCTTTACCCAATTGATAAATCTCAAACAAAAGGGTTTAGTGGGGCAGCACATTGAGGACTTCCAAAAATTGAATATAAGGGTAACCGATCTTACAGAGGAACACAGGATTGATCTCTTCCTAGGCACTTTAAAGGATAACATCCAACATGAAGTTCGCGTTTTGGAACCTGATTCATTGGAGAAGGAATTCAGGTTGGCAAGAAAAGTTGAATGTAAAATTATGGCGACAAGGAAACCTACCACTCAATTCTATAAAGAAGGAAGTGTTGCTACGCCTAGATTTCCACAACCTACAAGGTTGACACCACAACAATTGGAAGAAAAAAGAGCAAAAGGGCTTTGCTACAGTTGTGATAGAAAATACACTAAAGGTCATAAGTGTTCTGAGAAGAAATTATTTTACATAGATTGTGAAGAAGAAGAAGAAAATGAACAAGAAGAGGATATACACCAGGAACCAGCCCTAGAAGAGGAAGAAATGAATCCGACCATATCGTGTAATGCACTGGTAGGAATTAACACTCCTCAAACTCTCAAGATAGAAGGACAAATCAAGAAGAAAAAGGTAATAGTGTTGATTGATTCAGGTAGCACCCATAATTTTATTCATTGTAAGGTAGCCAAGGAATTAAATTGTTTCCTATACCCAGCACCAGAATGTCAAGTGATGGTTGCAAATGGAGGAACTATAAATTGCTCGAGAAAATGCCATAATATCAAGCTAACCATGGGGGAATATGTATTGACTAGTCCAATGCTTTCCATTCCTATGGGAGGTGCTGATGTTGTACTAGGAGTACAATGGTTACAATCTTTGGGGACGGTAGCTTTTAATTTTCAAGAACTTTCTTGAAATTTTTTTCAGAAGGAAAGGAAGTCGAATTACGGGGTATTGAAGGGAAGCCAGGAAGGATAATAAGCTCTAATGTCATGACAAAGCTTCTAAAGAAAGAACAACGAGGCGTAATTGCACAATTATGCTCACTAGAAGTTCCGACATCAAAATCATCTATTTCCGCAGATCTCCAACAAGTCTTGGACAATCATTCCAAGGTGTTTGAAACTCCCAAAGGACTCCCACCTATTCGTGATCATGATCATGCTATTCATTTGATTCCAGGAAGTGTTCCTCCAAACATCCGGCCTTATAGATATCCTTACTCCCAAAAGAGCGAAATTGAACGCATGATTGCAGAAATGTTAGAGGCAGGTATAATTCAACCTAGTCAAAGTTCTTTCTCTGCTCCTGTAGTATTGGTACACAAGAAGGATGGATGATGGCGAATGTGTCCGGATTATAGGGAGCTCAATAAGCTCACCATTAAAGATAAATTTCCCATTCCTGTGATTGATGAATTATTGGATGAATTACATGGAGCAATTTATTTTACCAAGTTGGATCTTCGTTCAGGATATCATCAAATTAGAATGAAGACTGAAGATATTCCAAAAACAGCATTTCGAACTCAGGAGGGTCATTATGAATTTTTGGTCATGCCTTTTGGCCTTACCAATGCACCTTCTACATTTCAAGGGTTGATGAATTCCATTTTCAAACCCTTCCTTAGAAAATTTGTGCTAGTATTTTTTTGATGATATACTAATCTATAGCAGGTCTTGGAAGGATCATGTTGAACATGTTGACAGGGTGCTCAAACTATTGCAGGAGAAACAATTATATGGAAAAACATCCAAATGTTTCTTTGGAGTACAAGAGGTGGAATATCTGGGTCATATTGTATCTCACGAGGGTGTTAAAGTAGACCCTAACAAAATTAAATCCATTAAGGAATGGAAATTTCCCACAACCATAAAGCAGTTGCGAGGATTTCTCGGGTTAACAGGGTATTATCGCAAGTTTGTTAAGAATTATGGGAGAATAGCAGCACCTCTAACAATATTATTGAAGAAAGATGCATTTTCATGGACTCCTGAAGCAACTAAGGCCTTTGAACGTCTTAAAGAGGCAATGTGCCTAGCACCGGTCTTAGCTACACCAGACTTCACAAAAACCTTTATTGTGGAATGTGATGCCTCAGGAAATGGAATTGGTGCAGCTTTAATGCAGGAAGGAAGACCCATTGCTTTTGAAAGTCGTCCAATCAAAGGAAAGTATTTACAGAAACCTATTTATGAGAAGGAAATGTTAGCAATACTACATGCACTAAAGAAATGGCGAACTTACCTAATGGGAAGACACTTCAAGGTAAAAACTGATCATGATAGTCTTAAACACTTTTTGGAACAAATACTATCTTCAGAAGAGAAGAAAAAATGGGTCACAAAGATGTTCGGTTATGACTTTGAAATAATCTACAAAAAAGGGAAGCTTAATTTTGTTGCAGATGCACTCTCAAGAAAGAATGAAGAGGTGGAAGCATTGCTTTGTGCTATTTCTATTATCCAACCACATTGGATAACCGAAGCAAGAGATGAATGGAAGAAGGACAAATAATTATGGACACTCATTCAAAAGTTGCAGCAAGATCCTAGTACATCTGATACATTTAGTTGGAAAAATGATTCCTTATGGTACAAAGATCGCTTATATCCTTGTAAGAATTCCCAACTAAAACAAAAGATTCTTCTGGAATTGCACACTTCTCCTTTAGGAGGACACTCAGGATTTTTAAAAACTTACCACAGGTTGAAGAAAGAATTTTTTTGGGATGGCCTTAAATCTAATATTCAAATTTTTTTGGCGGAATGTTTGGTTTCCCAACAGAATAAAGTTGAGACAATTAAGACCCCGGGACTTCTACAACCTTTATCCATTCCAAGTCAATGTTGGGAGGACATTTCAATGGATTTTATCACAGGTTTACCTAAGTCTGAAGGAAAGAGTGTCATCATGGTGGTAGTTGATAGACTTACCAAGTATGCACACTTTTGTGCATTATCTCATCCATTTAAAGCAAATACAGTTGCTACTACATTTATGGACACAATTCAAAAGCTACATGGAAACCCAAGGGTTATTGTGAGCGACAGAGATCCCATTTTTACTGGAAATTTTTGGACGGAGTTATTTTCCTGTTTGGGTACTCAATTAGCTCATAGCTCATCTTATCATCCTCAATCTGATGGTCAAACTGAGATAGTAAATAAATGTTTGGAAGGATATCTTCGTTGTTTTGTATCCGATAAACAAACACAATAGGTCAAGTGGTTACCTCTTGCTGAATGGTGGTATAACACTTCCTTCCATACCGCAGCAAAAATGACCCCATTTATGGCACTTTATGGATATCATCCACCATCCATCACATCATCTTTAAGGGAAAATTTGAAGGTTCAAGCAGTGGAAGATCACATCGAGCATCAGCAAGAAGTTCTCCAACTCTTAAAGGATAACCTGAATTTGGCACAAAATCAAATGAAACAACAGGCAGATCAACATCGTAGCGAGAGAAGTTTTGATGTAGGAGATTGGGTATTTTTACGGCTACAACCATACAAACAAATGTCCCTCAAGCAACCAAAGAAGGATAATAAATTATCGCCAAAGTACTATGGTCCTTACAAGGTGTTGCAAAAGATTGGTACTATGGCATACAAATTGGAGCTTCCTGCTTCTTCGCCAGTACATCCAGTTTTCCATGTTTCATGCTTAAAGAAGGTTATAGGTGAAGATCTTCCAGTTCAAATAGTATTGCCAGAACTTGATGGGGAAGGGAAAATCATATTGGAACCTGAAGCAGTCATGGAAAAAAGAACTCGATAACTACGGAATCGATCAATTTCAGAGTATCTCATCAAGTGGAAGAACTTACCCACTGAAGATTCTACATGGGAGGATGAGAATTTTATACAGAAGCACCCAGAGCTACTCAAGCGTTGAGGACAACACTTTTTTCAAGGAGAGGGGCATGTTAGGTCCCTATATTACTAGTATAGTCCCTTATTGTTATTAGTGTAACCCCCTTATTATTATTATTGTACCCTTGTAACCCCCATTTTGTTATTATTGTGCCCTTAAATTATTATTGTTAGGTCGGCTAGGATTACATTGTGGCCCACTAGGATTACAATATGGCCCCATGGACTCCTATATATAGAAAGGAGGTTTTGTGAATTGTATCATCCAAGAATTGTTCATTTATGTAATGTATTGGAGGTTTCCCCCTCGAAGTGGCTCATTTCTAAGGCGTTTACATCTCTTTTCTTCTATTTTTGGAGCTGGTTACACAACAGAGTAACACCTAAGAAGAAAACATTAGGAAAGATTTATCAATAGATTCCAACCTCCCCAGAGTCATATGTGTTGGGTGTGCATATTAAGGAAGTGGAATTTCGTGAACCTTTGATCTCAAAGACAAGCCCTAGAGTTTCTAACCCATATATATCAACAGGGGAAGGATATAAAGGCTTGTTAGAAGGACAAGGGGATACTGATGAACCTGATTTAGAATCGTCCAAAAGTATGACTACTTGATTATACATACCAAATTTAGGCAGTGTTATGAAACAACCTACTAAACACACTTTTACAGAAGGTATTATGAATTCATCAGGACCACCAGGACAACATAAATAGTTTGAGAACCACCTATAACAACTTCACATAACCCTCAAGCTTTGAAGTAGAACCAAATTGCAGGTAGCTCAATTATCACCTTTGAGTTACCCATTTGAAATTTCTAGGGACAATTCTCAATGAAAATCATCCCTCTGTTTACAATTCATACTTTTCAATGTAAAATTACATAATATTCATATTCATTTCTCTTTGAATTTAGTGTCCTCTACAGGAATTATGATTAAATCGCCGATGAAAAAAAACTAAAATTGTTCCCATATACATTAAAAGGAGTTGCACTAAGATGGTTTATGGGACTCAGTGGAGCATCCATTACCTCCAAGGATGGGATGAAAAAGGAATTTTTAGAAAAATATCAGCATTATTGTTGTTCCAGAGATCAGAGGGAAGAGTTATGTCGGATCACTCAAACACCAGATGAAAAATTGGAAGAGTATGTTGAGCACCTTCAGTATAATATTCAAATATCTCAACATAGTAATCTGGAAAAGGAAATGGTTAAAACAATTTTGATCAAAGGAATGTGGGATGACTACCTTGATATGTTAAATATTATGGGGAAAGAGGATGAATCCAAGGAACCTTATGATGAAAATTTTCCACTTTGTTGAAGGAGTTCAAGAGGAGCAACATGAAACAAGGCCATGGAATATGATACTTCTAACAATATTTTGAATTCAACCAGTAATGGGGGCAACATGAGCAAAAATTGGAAATCTATTGGATAAATTTAAAATTGATAGTATGAGCTCGTTGTCCTCTCATTTTGATGTGTTGCACACAAAACAAAAACAAATGGAAATGGAGAAATATCTATCTATATTTTTCTCTTAGTGTAAGAACAAACATCCGTTGAGGGAATTCACACTTATTAGTTGCAACATATGTGAGAAGGACCATTCCATAGAACAATGCCCCTCATTACCTGGATTAAAAGCTATGTGTTGATACCAAATCCTTAGGGATTGGAAAGACATTGTAAATATTGTAAATACTAAAATGAGAAGGTGAAGAGATATTGGAATATGAATTCCAAGAGTCTCTCTCTCCAACATATATGATCTTTCTTAATGGAGATCAATCATTCGTGGAGTTACCAATGCTTGGCCTAACACGGTATCATAGAACAAGTCCCATTTAGCATTTCTTTGCCCTATAACTCCTATTTGCTACCATTTTCCATGCTTTATCATCTATCCCTCTGTAAAACATTGAAGTGTGCAATCTCTCTGTGTCTATTTATAGTATATATGTGTATTAATTAATGTTAGACCATGAATTATATGAACCTTTGTGTGTTGAGTGTATTAAAGGTTCATCCCTCTGATTTGCGTGTTGTTTGGAGAGAATGAACTCGACATGAATATGGTAGATGATTTTTGGTTCATTAGTTCTATTATAATGTTTGTATGTTGATTAATTTCATTATTTTTGTGTTGGATAAAACTTGATATGTGTATACATGTGCATTGGTAGTGTGGAATTAAAACTGATACAACACATTAATGGATATCAATCATTTGTGGAGTTACCAATGGTTGGCCTAACATGGTATCAGATAAAAAGTCCCATTTAGAATTTCTATGCCCTATAACTCCTATCTACTACCATTTTCCCTACTCTATCATCTATCCCTTTTCAAAACATTGAAGCATGTAGTATCTCTACATTGATTCATAGTATCTATGTGTATTAATTAATTTTGGACCATGAATTATATGAACCTATGTGTGTTTAGTATATTGAATGTTGGTCCTTCTGATTTGTGCATTGGTTGGAGAGAATGATCTCGACATGAATCTGGTAGATGATTTTTGGTTCATTAGTTCTATTAGAATGTTGGTTTGTTGATTCATTTCATTCTTTTTGTGCAGGATAAAACTTGATATGTGCATACATGTGCATTGGTAGCATTGAATTATTATGAGTGTTGTATCAGTTTGGATTCCATGTGTCTCCATTCAAATTTGTTGAATCCATAAGTGAATTATTTAAAACTCATTTATAAATTGGTTCAATGTTATGTGTTGGTCATTATATTTAAATATACCATGATTTGTGGTGAATTGTATCATATAAACCATGAACTATTGTCCATTGAATACACCGTGAAATGTGGTGAAGGTCATTGTTGCATTGTCAATGGCTTATGTATGATGGTATAATGTTATGTGTTGGTCATTCATGTATGCTAGTTATTACATGTTTGTTAGTGCTCTTGGTATCATATTATATGTGTTGGTGCACTGAATAAGAGTTATATATGCGATATGAGTTGAAGTCACATATGCCTAGGTTGAATTTTGCATTGGTTAGTTGATTGTGGTGGTTAATGTTATATGAAATATACGTTGAATTGATTTGAATGTTGTGTGATGTGTTATCATCAATAAAAATAGGTTGGTCATAGAAGTTATTTTTAGTTTGGTCAAGTAGGTTGATCAAATAAATTCATTAAAATCTTAAAATTTCATGATTATCATATAGTTTTAAAGGGCCCAAGGTGTTTATGTGTTGTGTAAATACGGTCTTGTCATAAAAAAAATTCAAAAAGTCACATACATTAGCTCAAATAATTAATTTTGACATGTGTTACCTTTTACTTGAGTCTGCAACGATTTCTGTGCAAATATGGTGAATTTCACTACTAACTCACCTGATCATTCTGTAGTGAATCTGCCAAACTTATAACATAATTCACTACGAACTTCGGTATTTACGCAATGGTTCAGAGGTTGATGAGTTTTTACCTTATGAGAGGGTAGAGGTCAAGTTTCCATTACATGCTTACATGTTATAAATCATAATAAAATGTGTGTCATGCATGGTCATCATCACCACCTCATCATTTCGTTTTACCTCCACTTTTTATTTTTTCTTAAATTAAAACTTATGCATTTGAGCCTAAACACTTACCTTTATCATCCCTGTAAGCTTCTTCTTTCACCATTCCCCTGTTGTGTCTCCAATCTAGTTGTTGTCAAGGGTGATTTCTAAATTCTATCCACAAAACAACTTGTTGTCAAGGTGTTATCTTCTGCAGGTGTCTATTGTGAAAGGAAGCAATGTTGTTTTGGAGGAGATGACCACACATAAGAAGACCAAAAAGGGAGGCTCAATGGTTAGGTATGAACCTATGGACCTCAAATTAGTCATGGAAGATCCCAGTCTTGCAGAGGCCTTCACCAAAGTTGGGTGCATGAGATTTGTTAGAAGTTGCAGGGGTATAATGCCCAAGTTTCCAAAGATTTTGCTGTGAATTTTGTGGGTAATGCTTCAAAGGTAGGCATATTGAATTTTACAGTCTGCCCTGAAACCATTTCTCAAGAAATAAATATTCCTAGATTAGAGGAAGAATGGTCCAAGGCCACTAAGTTTAAGTTGCAGAATTGTGATGAGTTCCTGAAGCAAGAAGACATAGGTCTATACATGACATATGGTATTCCTAGGAGTTGTCTAAATGATAACTCAATATTCAAAGCTTTTTCTAGTAATTCAGAAGTATTTTACATGTGAGGGAAGGTTCCACATGATATATCAGTACCATTTTGGACTTCTACTTCATTTTATAGGTAAACAACTCTTAGACCTCCCATTACTCCTTTTTAGAAGTCTAGGTAAGATGTTTGATAAAGTCCAAGCAAAACCTGAAGGTAGTGAGACATTTGTTTTTCATCATGAATTTATTAAGTTGCTAGTTTTGGAGGAATTGCAAATATTGAACAGAGACTAGGCTACATTTTTATTTCTGAGTGTTTATAATGTGGATGTGATTACTCCCAAGAACACACCCAAGTCCAAAACAAATACTCCCAAAAAGAATAAAGGCACAATAATTGAAGTTGAAATTGAACTTGAAAAAGACATTCAGCCTGTAGAAGAACCTACGGAGATGGAGGTTGAACATTTGGAGGAAATAATAGTGTCACCTCAACCACCATCCACCAACAACAAGAAAAATTCTGACACAAGGACTTCAAGGAGGATCACAAGGAGTAAAACAGAAGGAAAGGGAAATCTTGAAGATATTTTGCAAGATATTGGCATTGAAGAGACCCCTGTAGTCAAGCCAGTGGAAATAAAGGGAACAAATATGAAGAAAAAGGGCCTAACTGCAAAAAGGTTGGATTTCTCCACTGAAGATTATGGTTATGTTTTCAAGCCTAGAAAGACTTTTACTAGGTCACAGTTGTTAAAGGAGACAAATATGATAAAAATAAGAAAGAAGAGGAAAGAAAAAAACAACCTATGGTGGAGGAGATCATTGAATTATCTCCCACAAAAACCGAAATCACTAAAGTATAGAAAAGCAAAGAGAAAATGGTAGAAAAATCTGAAGTGGGCATCCTGAAAGAGAAACTTAAAGAAGCAATAAATGAGGTCATAGAGACCAAGTTGGAGTTGGAATATTATAAGCAAGAAAGGAAAGAGTTGGAATATTTCAAGAAGGAGGTCAGTAAAAAAATCAAATTTTATGACTAAGTGGCTGAGAGGTCTAAGAAAATTCTAAAAATAACTTTATCTCTGCATAAAATGATGAAGAATACCATGAGAAGGAATAGACGGCTATAGGAAGAAAGGAGAAGGCTTCTAATTCAGGTGAAAGAAATGGGAATGGTACAAACAGAATTAAAAAATAAAGGTATAAAAATGATATTAGTATATGAACATGCTGAAGGTGAAGCTACTACTTCTTGAGGAGGGTAAGATATCTTTTCAATCAATTTTTCCTTGTCATGTTTCATAACAGCATTTCACAACAGTTTTGGACAATTTTTGGGAGGTGAAAGTAAAAATTTCAAAACCTGTAGCTATAAGGTAAGTTCATAGCATACTCCAGGCTTAAAGTTGTGTCTTCTCGATGAACTTGTTGAAGATGATTTTTTTCTATAAAATTCAAATTTTGTCTCAAAAGGAGTAGGTAAAGGCATCTATTTAATTTTTTGATCTTAATGGACACCTTCAAATCAGTAAAGAAGTCAATCACGTTGCAGAAAAGGTCAAAACAAGAGTGCTACGAACTTCACGTGATGAACTTGCCTAGAATCCTCTATTTTTGCAGTGAAAAGGAATTCATAAGTTTTTCAAGCCTTTATTGTAATTTTGAAGCACAATAAACATCTAGATTAGTCAAAGAGTATCTGTGAAGATTTTTTTGGGAAGAATACTCAGCAAAGAGGGTGATTAGGCTGCCAGCTCACCAGTCCTGGATACATCATCAACTATGCCAACACATTCCCAAAATCCGAGGAGCAGGCCCTTAATGTCAGTTTAGTTGTTGTATTGTTTGGTTATGGACAAGGCCACCTCACTCAAAGTGGTTATGTTTGAAAATTTCATCATGAATAAATTATGTAAAGGTTGTTAGTGAAATAACTAGAGTTTGATTCCTAATATGTTTTGGACTCCTAGAAATAGAAATATCACTAGATTCCCTCCTTGTAATCTATTTCCTATTTAGATATGGTGTCTTTGAGAGCATTCAAAGGTCTAGCTAACTGGCAGAATTCATGTAAAGATATCTAGTTCTATAAATAGGAATCTAGAAGGTTGAGAGAGGGTTGATTTATGTCATGTTACCAACTACTATTGTAATATTTTCAAGGCAATAATATAAAGTTGCAGAAGACTTCTATCAGACCTGAGATTCATTATGTGTTCTCATATGTGTTTGTTTTACCTATCTATTTTATTTTTATGCAGTTGGATTTATGTAGGTTGGTAAAGTAGGTATATCAAATAAATTCATTAAAATCTTAAAATTTCATGATTATAATATAGTTTTAAAGGGTCCAAGGTGTTTATGTGTTGTGTAAACATGGTCTTGTCATAAGCCAAATTCAAAAAAATCACATACATTAGCTCAAATAATTATTTTTTTACATGTGCCACCTTTTACCTAAGTCTGCAGCGATTGCTATGCAAATATGGCGAATTTCGCTATTGACTCACCTGATCATTCCGTAGTGAATCTGCCAAACTTATAATAGAATTCACTATGAACTTCATTATTTCTGCAATGGTTCAAAGGTTGATGAGTTGTCACCTTATGAGAGGGTAAAGTTCAAGTTTCCATCACATGCTTACTTGTTTTAAATCATAATAAAATGTGTGTCATGCATGGTCATCATCACCACCTCACCATTTCGTTTTACCTCCACTTTTTATTTTTCCTTAAATGAAACCTTATGCATTCGAGCTTAAACACTTACCTTTATCATCCCTGTAAGCTACTTCTTTCACCATTCCCCTGTTGTGTATCCAATCTAATTGCTGTCAAGGGTGACTGCTAAATTCTATCCACAAAACAACTTGTTGTCAAGGTGTTGTCTTCTGCAAGTGTCAATTGTGAAAGGAAGCAACGTTGTTTTGGAGGAGATGGCTGCACATAAGAAGACCAACAAGGGAGGCTCAGTGGTTAGGTATGAACCTATGGACCTCAAATTGGTTATGGAAGATCCCAGTCTTGCAGAGGCCTTCACCAAGATGGCTACATCATATTTTGTTAGAAGTTGCAGGGGTATCATGTCCAAGTTTCCAAATATTTTGCTATGTATTTTGAGGGTAATGCTTCAAAGGTAGGGATATTGAATTTTATAGTCTCCCTTGAAACCATTCTCAATCAAAATATATTCCTATATTAGGGGAAGAATTGTTCAAGGCCACTAATTTTAAGTTGCAGAATTGTGATGCGTTCTTGAAGCAAAAAGACATAGGGTTGTACATTACATATGGTATTCCTAGGAGCTGTCTAAAGGATAAATCAATATTCAAAGCTTTTTTTGGTAATTCAGAAGTATTTTACATGTGAGGGAAGGTTCCACATGATATATCAGTACCATTTCAGACTTCTAGTTCATGTTACAGGTAAAAAACTCTTAGACCTCCCATTATTCCTTTTTAGAAGTCTAGGTAAGATGTCTGATAAAGTCCAAGCAAAACCTGAAGGTAGTGAGACATTTTTTTTTCATCATGGATTTATTAAGTTGCTGGTTTTGGAGGAATTGCAGATATTGAATAGAGACTGGGCTACATTTTTATTTATGAGTTTTTATGATGTGGATGTGATTACTCCCAAGAAGACACCCAATTCCAAAAAAAATATTCCCAAAAAGGATAAAGGCCCAATAGTTGAAGTTGAATTTGAACTTGAAAAAGACATGAAACCTATAGAAGAACCTATGGAGATGGAGGTTGAACATTAAGAGGAAACAATAGTGTCACCTCAACCACCATCCACCAAAAACAAGAAAAATTCTGACACAAGGACTTCAAGGAGGATCACAAGGAGTTAGATAGAAGGAAAGGGTAATCTTGAATATATTTTGCAAGCTATTGGCATTGAAGATGCCCCTGTAGTCAAACTAGTGTAAATAAAGGGAACAAAGATGAATAAAAAGGGCCTAACTGCAAAAATGTTGGATTTCTCCACTGAATATTATGGTTATGTTTTCAAGCCTAAAAATCCTTTTACTAGGTCACAGTTGTTAAAGGAGGCAAATATGATAAAAATCAGAAAGAAGAAGAAAGAAAAGAATAGCCTATGGTGGAGGATATCATTGAATTATTTCCCACAAAAGCATAAATGACTAAATTACAGAAAGGAAAAGAGAAAATGGTAGAAAAATATGAAGTGGGCATCCTGAAAGAGAATCTTAAAGAAGCAAGAAATGAGATCATAGAGACCAAGTTGGAGCTAGAATATTTTAAGCAAGAAAGGAAAGAGTTGGAAGATTTTAAGAAGGAGCCTAGTCAACAAATCAAATTTTATGATGAAGTCATTGAGAGGTCTAAGAAAATGATAAAAATAACTTTATCTCTGCATTAGATGATGAAGAATACGATGAGAAGGAATAGATGGCTGCAAGCAGAGAGGAGAAGGATTCTAAGTTAGGTGAAATAAATGTAAATTCAAATGGCAATGGTACAAACAAAATTAAAAAATAAAGGTTTGAAAATGATATTAGTAGATGAACCTGCTGAAGGTGAAGCTACTACTGCTTGAGGAGCGTAAGATATCTTTTCAATCAATTTTTCCTTGTCATGTTTCATAACAACATTTCACTACAGTTTTGGACAATTTTTGGGAGGTGAACAGTAAAATTTTCAAAATCTATAGCTATCAGGCAATTTTGTAGCATACTCTAGGCTTAAAGTTGTGTTTTCTCTACGAACTCACTGAAGATTATTTTTTGCTATAAAATTAAAATTTTTCTCAAAAGGAGCAAGTAAAGGCATCTATTTAAGTGTTTGATCTTAATGGACACCTTCAAATCAGCAAAGAAGTCAATCAGGTTAAAAAAAAGGTCAAAACAAGAGTGCTACAAACTTGCCTAGAATCCTTTGTTTTTGCAGCAAAAAGGAATTCCTAAGTTTTTCAAGCATTTCTTGTATTTTTGAAGCACAAAAAACATCTGGATTAGTCAAAGAGTAGCCGTGAAGATTTTTTTGGGAAGAATACTCACCAATGAGGGTGATTAGGCTACCATCTTGTCAATCCTGGAGATATTGTCAACTATGCCAGCACATTCCCAAAACATGAGGAGCATGCCCTTAATGTCAGTTTGGTTGTTTTATTGTTTGGTTATGGACAATGCCACCTCACTCAAAGTGGTTATGTTCGAAAATGTCATCATGAATAAATTATATAAATGTTGTTAGTGAAATAAATAGAGTTTGATTCCTAATAGGTTTTGGACTCCTAGAAACAAAAATATCACTAGATTCCCTCCTTTATTTCTTATTTAGATAAGGTGTCTTTGAGAGAATTCGAAGGTCTAGATAGCTGGTAGACTTCATGTAAAGATATCTAGTTCTATAAATAGGTAGCTAGAAGATTGATAGAGGGTTGATTGATGTCATGGTACCAACTACTATTGTAATATTTTCAAGACAATAATATACAGTTGCGGAATACTTCTATCAAACCTGAGATTCATTATGTGTTCTCATATGTGTTTGTTTTACCTATCTATTTAATTTTTGTGCAGTTGGATTTATGTATAACCACTTGGAATTCATGTTTTAATCATGATCCAATTTCCTGTATGCATACGGTTTACTGTTCTAGTTGTGTTTTGGTGAGAATAAACAGATGCCTCAGCTTCCATGTTAGATGTTTTCTTGTAATTGGGTTCCTTCTGACTCCATGCCTAATTGTAGCTGATTATTAACATCCTTCACTTACATAAAAACATTCAAAATACATTCATAGTTAGCCATCTTTGTCTCCAAATATTGTCTATTGAATATCATCATACATTACCTTGAGAGAGCACTCTCAAGTTGGAAAGGCTAAGTTCCAACTAAAAGTGGTCTGAAATAGCTACTCTAGGTTGACTGTTGAAGTAACCCATTAGCCTCAATTTAGTGATAACATGAAGAATACCTTGCATTAAATATGTATATGAGTTATATATGTGTTGTATGATTCATATGCATATTGTTTCATATTGGTATGGTTATTTATGTTGTTGAGATAATTACAATTACACAAAAAGAAGAAGTGAGTAAGGATTAGAACCATTACCATTCACAATATATATATATATATATATATATATATATATATATATATATATATATATATATATAGAATCAAAGGCATGGATCGACCTTAAAAAATTCTCAAATTCAATACTCCCTAAGAGTCCTGCCACTTTAGGTTCACATATGCATCAAGTGCACATGCGTAGGCTTGTCGAACTTGGCCTTAAAGATAGAATGATGCATAGCTTTAGAGAGAGAGAGAGAAAGATCATAATAAACACAAAGACTCGAATGCCAATAATGGAAATACATCTTCATTATTTATAGGATTTGGAGAGAGCCTCAAGCATCTTCTCAAAATATGACCTGTCTACATAAAATGTACAAACCCTAGATCTTGAATCTAACTTTTTCGTAGATTCTCTAAAATGTGGGTCAAATCCCACAAAAATTCAGATAAGTGCTCTAAGTTTCAGATATTCATCCGGAAAGTTAACCTAAGATTTATTTTGGAGGACATACCCCTCCACTTAGTCATTTTAAACTCTCCTAAGATTTACACAATTGAGATTTTATCAGAATCTCATGATACTGGTCACACTCAATTTCAGGTGACTAAACATGAAATACAATTCATCATGCTTCTTTACAAATATCCCATCAGTCGCTTGGATACCCATAATTATCATTGTCGCTTGAGTAATAAAAACGTTGCAGACTTGGTGACAAATGTGCTCCTCCATGAGGTGGCATGATATTATAGCACCAAAAGAAAGGAGATCCATACATGCTAGGTACTCTCTCATCTACAGGATTACAAAGTGACCCAAAGAATTGAAATATTTCCTTATAGATGGGTTTCTTTGGTGGTTGAAAACTATGTACTTTAAGTTTGTTAAACAAGTGTTATATCTGGAAGCAAAAACATGCCTCAGACTGAGTTGTTGTTCTGATGCCTTCTCAGAGGTAATTGATAAATTCATTTTTTCTAATGGTCCAAAATATTCCTTCCCCTGGGCACTAATCATGTAGAAGTAGTTTGAACCATGGTAGCCAATGGTTGTAGGGATTACTCATAGAGATACATTCGAACATCAACCAAACCCTTTTGGCATATTTTGTGTATATCAGGATATTGAAATAGTCTGTATAGCACAACCATGGCTCATACAGATAAATATATCTTTGTCCTACAAAAGGTGCAAATATAATGGCCCCTTGAAACATTTTGGGTGACTCTATAAAATACATAAGATTACTTACATTACTATGGCTACTATTAATCCATTTTTCAAGAATGAATTAATATGCATGACTCTCCTTGACCCTATCTATGAGACACTAAAAAAAAATGACATATGAAAATATTTACACATGAAAACCCACTGAAACCCTTTGGAGCAGGGGGAGGTGATGATGAAGTTGAAGATGATGGACAATTGAACATCTTGATTTCTTTTGGAGTTGCTTCTCTTTTAAGAAAATATGATAACGAGTTAACTTTTCCCTTTTTATTTTCAATTTAAAAGTCCAATCCATCCAAACATAGGCTCCATCTTAGTATCCTATTGTTGTCTTGTTCTAAAAATATTCTATTTCTAAGCATCCTAGCCATTTGTTTCAATTTTGTTCTTATAATGAATCTTACTAGTTTAAGGAATAACCTGAATCTTTTGATTCCATTTTTAACAGAAAGAATTTCTTTATGAGAAGATGGATACCTGAGTTTAGTGTCATTGAAACATCTCGATGCATATGAGAAAAATTCTTCCCTTATTGAATTTTTTTGCATCAAAACTCATTCCCATACTTCATTGGATACATATGTAAGGAAATTCATGTCTTGGAAGAACCATACTTGGAAAATTTTGGACCTTTTGTTTGATAATTTGAACTAAAATCTTCATAGAAGCGGACCATTCTATTCCTTTGAGCCTCTTCTGTAGTACCTTGACATATTTGGCCTCATTTTCATAAAACTATCGAATGTAATTGAGACTTCCCAAGAACCTCTGCAATTGCCTGCGATCATAAATGGCATCTGGAAATTCTATTAAAGATTTCAACACATGTTCTTGTAATTCAAATTTTCCTTGGAATAATATTAGTCCTAAATATTCAATTTTAGTTTTTTGAAACTCAAGCTTAGGTTTACTAAGGAATAGACCATGTTTAAAAATCATGTGGTGAACTATATCCAAGTGATTTTTGTTCTTTTAAATCAAAAGAACAGATTATTAAATAATCAATATAAAAAATAACAAATTTGAAATCTCCAAAAATGTCTTCAATCCTTTTCTAAAATTCAGAGGATGCGTTGTTCAATGCAAATTCCATTACTTGCCATTGGAACTATCCATGTGTTACCACAAAACTAGTCTTGTATCTGTGAGATGGTTTGATCCCTATTTTCCAGAATCTGCTCTTAAGGTCAAATTTGTTGAACATATTATTATTGTTGATTTTATGAAATAAAGCTTCTTTAGATGGAAGTGGATACCTAATAGGAAAGAGGGAATCATTTAATTCTCTATATTTGATCACCATCTAAGGTTTACCTCTATTTTTTTCTAAATTCTTGTTGACATAAAATGTTGGGCAAGCCCAAGGGCTTCCTCTTGGTTTGAACAACTTTCATTCTAATAGTTCAGAAATCTCTTTTTTATAGAGTTTAAGATCTGGTGGGGACATCTGATTTGTTGATGAATTATGAGGTGTTCCAGAGTAATTTTATTTGTAAGGAATATCCACAAAGTATTTTTCCCTTTGCAAAAATGCATTGGGAGCATTTTATTTACATTCTGCTTCAATTTTCTCTTTTATTTCTCTGATGTATTCTGGCCCCTAGATTTCAACATTTCTGATTAATTTGTTGATCTTTTCTATTTTTTCAAGAGAACACTCAACTATGTCTGGGACAGGGTCTATAGTTCTATTTACATAGCTGAACTTACTTGGAATTTTTATAGTTATTCCTTGGATGTTGAGACAAATGTGGTTTTCTTCTACAATAAGAGGAAGATGTATTCTTACAAAATCTTGAACGAAAAAAATATCACTTCATGTATCAAAACTATACAAATTTATAGAAGTAGGAATTCCATCAAGAATTATTGGGAAATTAGGAGCCATAGATCTGATAGTCATTAACATCTTATTTACGGCTCTGGCCTGCAAGCTTGTGGGTTTCCAATAACATTTAGGAATGGCACTATGCTTTGCATAAGAATTCTTAGCTCCTGTTTCTAGTTGTGCATCCATAGAATATTGTTTATAACCACTAACCTTGAAATTTATTCTAATAATAATCCTATCCTCAAATCCCTTCATCTAGAGAATATATGTGCCTAGTTCTGGTTGGTGATCTTCTGGTATGCATTGTAATGCTTACTACTCCCGGTCACGATTTTCTTCTCCTATGAGCACATCTTAAATTTATTCTATCATCATTGAATCTTTTAGTTCTGCAATTTTCTTTTGTTTTTCAGCTAATTCCTTCTAGTCAGTTCTCATACTATTTATAATTTCTTTAATCGGGCCTCTTTTTTCTTCAATGGTGGTTTCTGAGTACACAATTTCTTCTTGTAGTTTGCTAGCCTCACCAATTTCTTCTTCTTCATATTGAAGATTATCATATATGGGAGTATATTTCTTAAAACCATAGGATTTTCTTTGATGAGGAAAGCTTACTTCTTCTTTGCTTATGGTAGATCTGTGGGGAAACTGCTTCCTGGGTGGAATGATAGATGAGGGCGTATTGGAAATCTATGCAGATGTGGTAGGAGTGTTAGTTGGATAATAGGTGCCAAGATTTACCACGCTTGGCTGCGTGATTTTTGCAAGTTGACACTGTAGGTTTGAGAGGCGTTCTATGAGACGGTGTCGGATGGAGAAACCTCCTGGTGTGCGAGAAGAAATACGAGATTGTAAAGATGCAATTTCAGAGCTTAGGTCTCTAGGATTTTCTAAATGAAACATCTTGACATTTGAAATGAAGTCAAGACTTGAGGTGGATTCACAACAGGAAGAGTCTTCATGATGTGGATATGGTGGGCTTGACTCATTTGAATCTGTGACTGAAAAACATTCTTCATTTTTTGGGGGCTGATCTACTTGCTCCCATTCAGTCAGACCATAAATATTAGAAAAAATTTCAAACAATTAGTTTTGGAAACAATTTTTACCCTTCAAAGGACATTTTCTAGCGCAATGACCTAGCTTCTTGCAGATGAAATAGGTTCCTGATTGTGCTCTTTGGGCGCCTTCATTCCTTCTCTTGAGGTATCCTTTTCTTGGTCTTTGAAACCTTTTGTCTTCTAGGGTAAAACCTTCTGGGTTGGATTTTCTTTGTGCATTTTTGACATTGGAAATCACTTCAACATATTCCTTTTCTAGCATTGTTCCTTTTTCTTTTGCAGCTAAAATGATAATTTTCGGCATATATATCACATAAGCTTGCATTGAAACCAAGTTTTTTCTTTACTGATTTGGTTGTCTTTTTTTGGAGGCATTATTTTTGCAAAGTAAATACATTTTTTTCATGGAGTCCTGCAAGAGAAATATTTTCAATATCTATATTTTCAACTTCAAATATAGCCCTAAAAAGATCTGGGATTCTGCCAGGCATTGTAGAAAAATATTTACTCAAATAAGATGTATTTGTGGGTCTCTTGCCTTATAAAGAAGATCCTGCATTGTGAATAAAAACTCAGGAAGTTCTTTTATATCACAAAGCCTTTGGCTCATGAACATATCTGCATAATGATGGCCATCAACCTTAATTTATCCATAAAACTCATGGAGAACTTCCCTGACCAGTTCAATGATTGGCTTATCACTATTCATAATATTGAGTTTGTCAGATTCATTCATTCTAGACCACCATAATTCTAAGTTACTTTGGAAACCCCAAGTTATCCTTACATCTAATTATAACCATGAGACTATGTTGTGTAACCAGCTCCAAAAAGAGAAGAAAAGAGATATAAATGCCTTAGAAATGAGCCACTTCGAGGGGGAAACCTCCAATACATTACATAAATGATCAATTCTTGGATGATATAATTTACAAAACCTCCTTTCTATATATAGGAGTCCATGGGGCCATAATGTAATCCTAGTGGGCCACAATGTAATCCTAGCCGACCTAAAAATAATAATTTAAGGGCACAATAATAACAAAATGGGGGTTACAAGGGTACAATAATAAAAATAAGGGGGTTACACTAACAATAATAAGGGACTATACTAGTGATATAGGGACCTAACATGCCCCTCTCCTTCAAAAAAGTGTTGTCCTCAACGCTTGAGTAGCTCTGGGTGCTTCTGTATAAGATTCTCATCCTCCCATGTAGAATCTTCAGTGGGTAAGTTCTTCCACTTGATGAGATACTCTGAAATTGATCGATTCCGTAGCTGTCGAGTTCTTGTTTCCATGATCACTTCAGGTTCCAATATGATTTTTCCTTCCTCATCAAGTTCTGGCAATATTGTTTGAGCTGGAAGATTTTCACCTATAACCTTCTTTAAGCATGAAACATGGAAAACTGGATGCACTCGCGAAGAAGCAGGAAGCTCCAATTTGTATGCCATAGTACCAATCTTTTGCAACACCTTGTAAGGACAATAGTACTTTGGCGATAATTTATTATCCTTCTTAGCTTGCTTGAGGGACATTTGTTTATATGGTTGTAGCTGTAAAAATACCCAATCTCCTACATCAAAACTTCTCTCGCTGCGATGTTGATCTGCCTGTTGTTTCATTCGATTTTGTGCCAAATTCAGGTTATCCTTTAAGAGTTGGAGAACTTCTTGCTGATGCTAGATGTGATCTTCCACTGCTTGAACCTTCGAATTTTCCCTTAAAGATGATGTGATCGATGGTGGATGATATCCATAAAGTGCCATAAATGGGGTCATTTTTGCTGCAGTATGGAAGGAAGTGTTATACCACCATTCGGCGAGAGGTAACCACTTGACCCATTGTGTTTGTTTATCAGATACAAAACAACGAAGATATCCTTCCAAACATTTATTTACTATCTCAGTTTGACCATCAGATTGAGGATGATAAGATGAGTATGAGCTAATTGAGTACCCAAACAAGAAAATAACTCCGTCCAAAAATTTCCAGTAAAAATGGGATCTCTGTCGCTCACAATAACCCTTGGGCTTCCATGTAGCTTTTGAATTCTGTCCATAAATGTAGTAGCAACTGTACTTGCTTTAAATGGATGAGATAATGCGCAAAAGTGTGCATACTTGGTAAGTCTATCAACTACCACCATGATGACACTCTTTCCTTCGGACTTAGGTAAACCTGTGATAAAATCCATTGAAATCTCCTCCCAACGTCGACTTGGAATGGATAAAGGTTGTAGAAGTCCTGGGGTCTTAATTGTTTCCACTTTATTCTGCTGGCAAACCAAACATTCCGCCACAAACTTTTGAATATCGGATTTAAGGCCATCCCAAAAAAATTCTTTCTTCACCCTGTGGTAAGTTTTTAAAAATCCTGAGTGTCCTCCTAAAGGAGAAGTGTGCAATTCCAGAAGAATCTTTTGTTTTAGTTGGGAATTATTACAAAGATATAAGCGATCTTTTTACCATAAAGAATCATTTTTCCAACTAAATGTATCAGATGTACTAGGATCTTGCTGCAACTTTTGAATGAGTGTCCATACATCTTTGTCCTTCTTCCATTCATCTCTTGCTTTAGTTATCCAATCTGGTTGGATAATAGAAATGGCACAAAGCAATGCTTCCACCTCTTCATTCTTTCTTGAGAGTGCATCTGCAAAAACATTAAGCTTTCCTTTTTTGTAGATTATTTCAAAGTCATAACCCAACATCTTTGTGACCCATTTTTGCTGCTCTTCTGAAGATATTCTTTGTTCCAAAAAGTGTTTAAGACTATCATGATCAGTTTTTACCTTGAAGTGTCTTCCCATTAGGTAAGTTAGCCATTTCTTTAGTGCATGCAGTATTTCTAACATTTCTTTCTCATAAATAGGTTTTTGTAAATACTTTCCTTTGATCGGATGACTTTCAAAAGAAATGGGTCTTCCTTCCTGCATTAAAACCGCACCAATTCCATTTCCTGAGGCATCACATTCCATGATAAAGGTTTTTGTGAAGTCTGGCGTAGCTAAGACCGGTGCTAGACACATTGCCTCTTTAAGATGTTCAAAGGCCTTAGTTGCTTCAGGAGTCCATGAAAATGCATCTTTCTTCAATAATGTTGTTAGAGGTGCTGCTATTCTCCCATAATTCTTAACAAACTTGCGATAATACCCTGTTAACCCGAGAAATCCTTGCAATTGCTTTATGGTCATGGGGAATTTCCATTCCTTAATGGCTTTAATTTTGTTAGGGTCTACTTTGACACCCTCGTGAGATATAATATGACCCAGATATTCCACCTCTTGTACTCCAAAGAAAAATTTCGATTTTTTTGCATATAATTGTTTCTCTTGCAATAGTTTGAGTACCCTGTCAACATGTTTAACATGATCCTTCCAAGACCTGCTGTAGATTAGTATATCATCAAAAAATACTAGCACAAATTTTCTAAGGAAGGGTTTGAAAATGGAATTCATCAACCCTTGAAATGTAGAAGGTGCATTGGTAAGGCCAAAAGGCATGACCAAAAATTCATAATGACCCTCATGAGATCGAAATGCTGTTTTTGGAATATCTTCAGTCTTCATTCGAATTTGATGATATCTTGAATGAAGATCTAACTTGGTAAAATAAATTTCTCCATGTAATTCATCCAATAATTCATCAATCACAGGAATGGGAAATTTATCTTTAATGGTGAGCTTATTGAGCTCCCTATAATTTGGACACATTCACCATGATCCATCCTTCTTGTGTACCAATACTACGGGAGCAGAGAAAGAACTTTGACTAGGTTGAATTATACCCGCCTCTAACATTTCTGCAATCATACGTTCAATTTTGCTCTTTTGGAAGTAAGGATATCTATAAGTCCTGATGTTTGGAGGAACACTTCCTGGAATCAAATGAATAGCATGATCATGATCACGAATAGATGGGAGTCCTTTGGGAGTTTCAAACACCTTGGAATGATTGTCCAAGACTTTTTGGAGATTTGCAAAAATAGATGATTTTGATGTCGGAACTTCTAGTGAGCATAATTGTGCAATTACACCTTGTTGTTCTTTCTTTAGAAGCTTTGTCATGAAATTATAGCTTATTATCCTTCCTGGCTTCCCTTCAATACCCCGTAATTCAACTTCCTTTCCTTCTGAAAAAAATTTCAAGAAAAGTTCTTGAAAATTAAAAGCTATCGTCCCCAAAGATTGTAACCATTGTACTCCTAGTACAACATCAACACCTCCCATAGGAATGGAAAGCATTGGAATAGTCAATACATATTCTCCCATGGTTAGCTTGATATTATGGCATTTTCTAGAGCAATTTATAGTTCCTCCATTTGCAACCATCACTTGACATTCTGGTGCTGGGTATAGGAAACAATTTAGTTCCTTGGCTACCTTACAATGAATAAAATTATGGGTGCTACCTAAATCAATTAACACTATTACCTTTTCTTCTTGATTTGTCCTTCTATCTTAAGAGTTTGAGGAGTGGTAATTCCTGCCAGTGCATTACATGATATGGTCGAATTCATTTCTTCCTCTTCTAGGGCTGGTTCCTGGTGTATATCCTCTTCTTGTTCATTTTCTTCTTCCTCTTCACAATCTATGTAAAATAATTTCTTCTCGGCACACTTATTACCTTTAGTGTATTTTCTATCACAACTGTAGCAAAGCCCTTTTTCTCTCTTTTCTTCCAATTGTTGTGGTGTCAACCTTGTAGGTTGCAGAAATCTAGGCGTAGCAACACTTCATTCTTTATAGAATTGAGTGGTAGGCTTCCTTGTCGCCATTATTTTACATTCAACTTTTCTTGCCAACCTGAATGCCTTCTCCAATGAATCTGGTTCCAAAACGCGAACTTCATGTTGGATGTTATCCTTTAAAGTGCCTATGAAGAGATCGATCTTGTGTTCCTATGGAATATCAGTTACCCTTATATTCAATTTTTGGAAGTCCTCAATGTGCTGCCCCACTAAACCCTTTTGTTTGAGATTTATCAATTGGCTAAAGAAGGTGTTGCTCTTTGTATCCTCATAATGTGCTATCATTTCTTTCGTAAAAATTGACCGAGTGACAATTTTTTTATGGGAGCAAAGCCATCAATACCATACAAATGTATTTTGTTCTAAATGTAAAGTTGCACTGCGTACCTTTTGTGTGTTTTGCACGTTATGGAGATCAAAATATTGCTCCATCTGTAGTATCCATGTTACAGGATCCTTTCCATCAAACTTCCTCATATCCATTTTTGGAATATGGTGGTTCTTCCCACCAACATTAGAGTTTATCAAATCACGATTAACATTGATTTTGTTCTCATCATGAGGTTCTTCTACTATCTTTTCACCATTAGGAAACATTTCTTGTATCAACTTTGTCAAACCTTCGATGTATGTTTTTAGATCATTCTTCATTTTTTCCATCTTAGCTTCCATGCCAACTTCCATGCCATCCATCTTAGCTTGCACGCCATCCATCTTAGCTTCCACGCCTTTCTTCAAAACTTCCATTTCATTTTTTGTTGCTCTTTGCGAGAGTGAAATTTGTTGCACTTGCTCTTGTAATTTTGATAGATCATGTTGCAATTCTTCATCTTCATGAGTCATAGTAGACCCTTATGAAGGCTTAATGGGTGTTGAATTATTTTTATGGGGCATATTTTAGAACCCAATACTGATATCTATTCTACAATATGCCCTTGGAATCAATTCAAATTGATTCTTCAAACAAGACTTATGCAATTCGGAAAAAAAAATACACACCTTTTTCTTGCTTTTGAGGAGCTTGATATTGAAATTGGATTATATATGTGATTGCAACACTTAAATATCTAAATTTTGGTACCAAAATGGCCCTCTGAATTATGTTTCGAATGCCACAGGTCCTACTTGATTTGGATTCTCCAAGACAAAGTTGTGTCCAATCTTCCACAATGACCTAATTATGGACTGGTTCAGTAGAGCGAAATTGTATGACTTGCCACGTGTCACTGTTTCATCCTTCGTCTCTGAAATTGATAGCCAAGAAACTAAAGTCCGTGTACTTACAATCAATTTTTACGGCACTCCAATCCAATGCCGAGAGAGAGAGAGTTATTGAAGTTTTCCCACGATAACCTCTTTGAGATGAAATACAGGAGCCTGAAAAAGAACTACTTTCCACAAATCATATCTCCAAAAATATTGCGAACCAAGCTCTGAAATTTTTTGACGAATTTCCTCAGGATTTTAGCTTCACACCATAAGAATTTCAGATTCTGAACCTTCATAGAAAAAACATTATAGCGCAAATGCCACAATGACCTGTTTAGGATCCTGAAAAAAGACCTAACTTCAACAAATAATATATCCAAAAATATGCGAACCAAACTTTGAAATTTTTAGAAAATATTCCTCAGGGTTTTGGCTTCATACCCTAAAAATTTCAGCTTCTGAAACTTCGTAGAAAAAAAGTTATAGCGAAAATTCCACGATGACCTGTTTGGAGCAGCGAAACCCTAGAATCCAAAGCTCTGATACCAAATGTTGTGTAATCAGCTCCAAAAAGAGAAGAAAAGAGATATCAACGCCTTAGAAATGAGCCACTTCGAGGGGGAAACCTCCAATACATTACATAAATGATCAATTCTTGGATGATACAATTTACAAAACCTCCTTTCTATATATAGGAGTCCATGGGGCCATAATGTAATCCTAGTGGGCCACAATGTAATCCTAGCCGACCTAACAATAATAATTTAAGGGCACAATAATAACAAAATGGGGGTTACAAGGGTAAAATAATAACAATAAGGGGGTTACAATAACAACAATAAGGGACTATACTAGTAATATAGGGACCTAACAGACTATGTTTCTGTCAATGGGAATTTTGAGTTCTTTCCATTGCACTCCAAGTATGGATTGCCATGAGGATTTCGTTTTTAGATTTGTAGTTTAGATTTGTCATTGGATCTTGATCGACGTTAGCTCGACTAAGAGTAGAGAACTCATCAGTGTTTGAAGCATCATATGGAGTTTTTCCAGGAGAACCATACTTGGCATTACACCATTTTTCCCATGCATATTTGAAAGATCGGTTTGTTCTATCGCTATCTACACTCCTGGGTGTTTTTCTAGATCCTTCTCCTTCTTCTTTTATCATTTTTATTTTTTCTCTGTTCTATGGTGGCAGATCAAATACTGGGATCTGTGATTGAACTAGAGCCAATTTTTCTCTAGAAAATTAAATAACATTCTCAAATTGAAAAATTCTAGGATTATGTACAAAGAATTGTTTGAGTAGTAGCGGAGTAATTTTGTCCTTCAGGTTCCTTTCTTCTAGTTGGAATATATGGCTATAAACTTGCGGCTGCAGTAAGTGCTTCTTATAAATTATTATTTTCTTTTTCCATACTCAGCTTTAAATCTAGCACTACGTCCATACTTTTCTCTATCTTTTTGACTCAAATCATCTAAAATATAATGAAGTCCTAACACATGGGATTGTACTTTAAGAACTTCTTGTGATAGGTCATCTAGATTCTGTGCTACACATGTTAGCTGATAATTGTTATATTTCTGAAGCCATATAATGTCTTGGGGCTTATCATCCATCAATTTCTAATATTGTAGGAAATCCACATCAGCTACAACATTCCCATCTTAAAATTTTTGTACAAAATTTCCAGGAGAAAGTCTCCTTTCTGGGAGTATATGCTTCTATAGACCATCCCCTAACTTTTCTATAGGTAGTTTGTATCTCATGCACTTAATGTCTCTCGGATAGGTAATACGTATAAATTCCTGACATTCTACATGTTCTCCTAAATGTTCCTCTTTCAAGACAGACTGAGGTCTGTGAAAGACTTGAAATTTTTATCATAACTTAGACTTCTAGAGGCAATACAGAATTTGCATTGAGAGGAGGATCCATAATTATGTTTTTTCATATGCCTACTGAGGTCTAAATTATCATGGCCTCTGAGAGAGTGACTTCTAATAGGGATTTTAGGTATTGCAGTGTCATTCCTTAGTTTAATGACTGGTCCTCTATTTGACTCAGAAATAGACAATATTTTAGGTTCTGAAGTCAGAAAATAACTTTGATACAATGGATGGTATTCTACAATGCACTCATCAGGAATTTTTTATTAGGAAAACCCTATTGTGATAGGAGTGACATTACCAGGTCCAACCACCACTCCTTTTGTTGTTTCTCTTTGAGTAAGTCGAGGATTGAGAGCGGGAGAGTTTTGGAGACAAATCTTAAACAAACAATGGAAAATAACTAGGAAATATTAAACTGCCCAGACACATCAACGCTAGAAAAATGGATGTAGGCTTGAAGAATTTCATTAATATGGGGGTCAGTTAATGAAACTTGGTATCGTGGGATGATAGATGACCAAACTAGACCATTGTGAAAAGGGGCCTAAAAACCACCTAGTAGAGCATCAGTGAATTGAATATAGCTTGAATCAATTACACAAGCTAAGGAAGACACATTTAAACCAAGTATGACAAGAAGATTAACACCAAATTATATTAGTCCAAGATGCACGTACTTATAAAATTGTTCTAGTTCCCATTGGACATCTTCTGGTTTTATGAGAGGTATCTGATACATAGGCTGGGTAATATTTATAGGTACATTTATAGAGGCATATCTAATAATATTGGATTCACAAAACTTAAGCATTGGAAGGTCATAGATATTACTGGGAGATATCTGAGGAAGCTACCAATTAGGATTGGGGGTAAATTCCTGGGCTACCACCCTGGTATCATACAAGTGTTCAAACTGTGACTTGTTTAATATCCTTCCAATCCAATCAGTTCTCTTTGGAGCTTTCATATCAATAGATAAATCAAAACTACTTGAGGCCATTTCTTACTGCAATTAAAATTCATACCAGAGTATCAACGGCCAGAACGAGGTACATATATTCTCCAGATGAAGGGATTTGAAGATAGGATTATTATTAGAACAAATGTCAAGGTTAGTGGTTACAAACAATATTCTATTGATGCACAACTAGAAACAAGAGCTATGAATTCTTGTGCAAAGCATAGTTTTGTTCCTGAATATTATTAGAAACCCACAAGCTTGCAGTTCAGAGCTATAAATAATATTTTAATGACTATTAGAGCTATGGCTCTCGATTTCCCAATTATTCTTGATGGAATTCCTACTTCTATAAATTTGTATAGTTTTGATACAAGAAGCGATATTTTTTTGGGTCAAGATTTTGTAAGAAGACATCTTCCTCTTGTTGTAGAAGCAAACCACATTTTCCTCAACATCCAAGGAAGAACTATAAAAATTCCATGTAATTCCAGCTATGTAAATAGTATTGTAGACCCTGTCCCAAACATAGGTATATGTTCTCTTGAAAAACTAGAAAAGAACAACAAAGTAATCCGAAATGTTGAAATCTAGGGGGTAGAATACATCAGAGAAATAAAAGATAAAATTGAAGTATAATGTAAAACAGATGCACCCAATGCATTTTGGCAAAGGGAACAATACTTTGTGGATCTTCCCTACAAAGAAAATTACTATGGAACACCTCAGAAGTCATCAACAAACTAGATGTCCCCACCACAGCTCATACTTTGTAAAAATGAGATCACTGAATTATTAGAATGAAATTTGATCGAACCAAGTAGAAGCCCTTGGGCTTGCCCAACATTTTATGTCAATAAGCATTCATAAAAAAATAGAGGTAAAACTCATATGGTGATAAAATAGAGAGAATTAAATGATTCCTGTATGCCTATTAGGTATCCACTACCATCTAAAGTAGCTTTATTTCAAGAAATCAACAATAATAATGTGTTCAAAAAATTTGACCTTAAGAGCAGATTCTGACAAATAGGGATCAAACCATCTCACAAATACAAGACGTGTTTTGTGGTGCCACACGGACAATTCCAATGGTGAGTAATGCCATTTGGATTGAAGAATGCATCCTATGAATTTAAAAAAAGGAAGGGAGACATTTTTGGAGATTTGAAATTTTTTATTGTTTATATTTATTATTTATTAATCTATTCTTTTGATTTAAAATAACACAGAAAGAACTTGGAGATAGTTCACCACGATATTTTTAAACATGGGCTAGTCTGTAGTAAGGCTAAGCTTGAGTTTGCAAAAAATAGAATTGAATATTTAGGACTAATCCTATTCCAAGGAAAAGTTGAATTACAAGAACATGTGTTGAAATATTTAACAGAATTTCTAGATTCCATTTATGATCACACGCAATTGTAGAGGTTCTTGGGAAGCCTTATTTAAATTCGACAGTTTTATGAAAATCAAGCCAAATATGTCAAGGTCCTAGAGAAGAGGCTCAAAGGAATTGAATGGTCCCATATATGACCACTGTAGTTAAAATTATCAAACAAAAGGTCCAAAATTTTCCAAGTTTTTTTCTTGCAAGACATGAAGTGCCTTACATTTTAGAAATGGATGCATCCAATGAAGTATGGGAAGATTTTTTGATGAAAAAACATGCAAGAAGGGAAGAATTTTTCTCATATGCATCAAGATGTTTCAATGACATTGAACTTAAGTATCCTTCTTCTCATAAAGAAATTCTTGCTGTAAAAAATGGAATCAAAAGATTTAGGTTATTCCTTAAGCCAGTAAGATTCATTATAAGAACAAAACTAAAACGTATGGTTGGGATGCTTAGAAACATAATATTGTTAGAACAAGGCAACAATAGGATACTAATATGGAGCCTATGGTTGGATGGATTTGACTTTGAAATTGAATATAAAAAGGGAAAATATATTTTCTTAGAATATTTTCATACAAGAGAAGAGGCTCCAAAATAAATCAAGATGTTCAGTTGTCCATCATCTTCAACTTCATCATCACCTCCCCTTGCTCCAGAGGGTTTTCAATGGGTTTTAATATGTAAACATTGCCATATGTCATTTTTTTTTTAGTGTGTCATAAATAGGGTCAAGGAGATTCCTGCATATGAATTCATTCTTGAAAAATGGTTTAATAGTAGCCATAGTAATGTAAGTATTCTTATGTATTTCATAGATTCGCCCAAAATGTTTCAAGGGGCCATTAGATTTGCACCTTTTGCAGGACAAATATATATTTGTCTATATGAGCAATGGTTGATCTATGTAGACTATAGTAATATCCTGATATACACCAAATATGACAAAAGAGTTTGTTGATGTTCGAATGTAGATCTATGAGTAATCCCTACAACCAATGGTCACCTTGGTTCAAAATACTGCTACATGAATGGTGCCCAAGGGAAGGAATATTTTGGACCATTAGAAAAAATAAATTTATTGATTACCTCCGAGAAGACATCAGAACAACAACTCAGTCTGAGGCATGGGTTTTCTTCCAAATAGAAAAAATTTTCAACACACTTAAAGTACATAGTATTCAGGCACCAGAGAAACCCATTTATAAGGAAATATCTCAATTATTTGGGTCATTTTGTAATATTTCAAATGAGAGTGTACCTAGCATGTATGGATCTCCTTTATTTTCATGCTATAATATCATGCCACCTCATGAAAAAGTAAATTTGTCATCAAGTACGAAAAATTTGTATTACTCAAGTGACAGCGATAATTATGGGTTTCCAAGCTACTGACAGGATCTTTATAAAGAAGCATGATGAGTTTTGTTTCATGTCTAGTCACCTGATAGTGAGTGTGACCGGTATTGTGGGATTTCGATAAAATATCCACAGTGTAAATATTAGGAGAGTTTAAAATTACTAAGTGGAGGGGTCTATCCTCTAAATTAAAATCATAGGTTAACTTTCTGGATGAATATCTAAAACTTGAAGCACTTCTTCGACTTTTGGTGGGATTTGACCCATATTTCAGAGAATCTATGGAAAAGTTAGATTCGAGATCTAGGGTTTGTACATTTTATGAAGGCAGGTCATATTTCGAGAAGATGCTTTAGGCTCTCTCGAAATCCTATAAATAAGGAAAATGTATTGCCATTAGGGGCATTTGAGTCTGTGTGTTTATTCTGAGATTTCTCTCTCCCTTCGAAGCTTTGTGTCATTCTGCCTTTAAATCTGAGTTTGACAAGCCTGTGTATGTGCACTTGATGCATATGTGAACCTAAAGTGAAGTAGTTATCACTGGTAAAGATAACTACCATAATGGTCCTGAAAGATAAATATTATTCTCATTTTCAATGAATTTTGGAAAGGATTTTGGGAAGGAGAAGTTGGAAATCCTCCTAAAAATCCCACTTCAGAAAAAGAGATCGTCATCTGGGAGAATAAGAAAAACAAGGCCTATGCCTTGATTATTGCATCAGTAAATGAAGAGGTGATTCATCATATTGCACCATTTAAAAATTATTTTAGTAAGTTTAAAGAAGTTGAAAGACTCTTATGAATCACACTGTGAGCATGAAGTATTCCAATTAAAGATCAAATTATCCAATCTAGAGTTGAAAAATGATGATCCCCTTGTCATAGCCTCTGAAATCATAGTTATTATGCATGATATAGAAGCTACTGAAGTTAAAATAAATGTTCCTCTCACAAATTTCATCAAGGCACTCTATCCCACATATTCTAAATAGCTTGAATCATTATAATCTAGTGGCAAACTTCAGGAGATTTCCTTTGACTCTCTTGTGGAGAATTTTGTAGAAAGATAAAAATATTTTGGGAAGAAGAAGATAGTTTTTATCCTTCTGAAGAAGCTGTGTACCTTGCATAGAAAGAGAAGAATCAAGCACAAGACTCTCTTAGAGGAAGAGGTGGAAGAAGAGGATGTGGAAAGAATAATAATAGAGGTATGGGGGGAAAACATTAACAAGGAGGGATACCTAATCTTCATTGTATATGTTGCAACAAAAATGGACATGATGCTTCCACATGCAAGCTTTCTTGAGATAGAATCAGAAAAGAAATAAATGGAGAGAAAGGAAAATCACCACATATAGGGAAAGGTAAAACACCTAAATATTCTCATTATATTGTGGCCCAATACAATATTGGAGTAATTGAAGACTTGTCTAATGTTTCACCTGCTTCATGGAAATATGCATGGTTTCTTGATTCAAGAGAAACCTACCACATGAACATTCTAAGACATTTCTTTGAATAATTTAGTGACAATGTCGATGGATAAATCTACTTTGCAAACAAGTCAAACATCAAGCTATCCAGACTTGGCACCATCATGCTCAAATTGTCTGGACTCACTAACTTTATCCAACATGATGTTCTCTATCTCCCATAGTTGCAAAGAAATTTTATTTCCTTGGTTCACGTCCACGAACAAGGACACTCCATTCACATGTTTGATTGCAAGGTTGAGATGAGAAAATCATCACACAACTCACTTTCCATGACTGGGATAGAAAAAGAAAGACTCTAGAAGCTACAAGGAACCTCTGCTCGTGCACAAAAATTTTCATACAATTCTCCATATGATAAAGGTACACTACCATATAGCCTCTTATGGTATGCTATATTTGGACATAAACTATGACAAACTTTGTTTGTAGAAGATAAATGGTGTTACTGGTTTTCCCATTATTCTTAGGAAACTTAAGCAATGTGATGCTTGTATCTTAGGAAAACACAACAAACAGTAATTCCATGATTCTTATTTCAGAGGACATAAAGAGATTGAACCGATTCATTTTGACTTGTATGGCCCTATGCATGTTCCTTCGTAAAATGTAAATAAATACATGATGACTTTTATTTATGACTACATAAGAATGAATTGGGTATATATGTTGAAGAACAAATATGAATCTTTTAAAATTTTCAAAAAATTTCATGCATGGATTGAAAACAATACACAAACCCATATTGTCTCTATTAATACCAATAATGAAAAATAATATACTTAAAATGAATTTGAAAAATATATTCACCAACATGGGATCCAACATCAAAAAAGTGTGCCTTGTAATCCTCAACAAAATGGTGTATCTGAAAGAATGAACATGACAATTTTAAATATGATCCGTTCGATGATGTGTTTCAAGTAATTTTATGTTTTGGGTTTATGAAGTTCTATGTATAGTTCATATTAAGAACAATTTTCCATCTCATGCTCTAAAAAAAAATACTCTCTGAAATGTGGTATGCCCACATTCCTTCAGTGAGGCATCTCAGGGTTTTTGGCTCCACCTATTATGCATTTATAACTAAGAAACTAAGAAAGAAACTTGGTGCAAAGAGTAAAAAATGCATCTTATTAGGGTACTCAGATACCTCCAAAGCATATAATCTCTATGATGAAGCAAAGAGGAATTTTATACTGTCCAGAGATGTATTTTTTCTTGAATATTCCAATATTGACAATGTTTTTGAGTGACAACTTGATCATTTGGACACATTCGCGCATGCAAAATATTTCCAGGAATTTGATAATGAGATTACACATCCTAAAGGGGGGATCCCTATCCTAGATCAATCTATGGAATCTCCTTCTGAAGCACTCTGTACCCATCATGAAACTCCAACCACTGATCAAGAAGACACTTTAAGTGACATGATTGAGAGAATTGGAGGGAAAAATCTATATTCATCCACATCTTGGTCAATTGAACAACCAGGGCCATCTCTGAAAGGTCCTCCAAAATGGTGCACTAATACACTTGAATGTGTTCATGTTTATGAGGTTGGAAAGTCAAGAACTAGAAGTTATACTAGAAATATTGAGGTGATGTAGACGATTCTGATTCAACCATTGATATGGATGTTTCTTATGATTGTGAATTAAATTTGTCTACATATTTTGAACCAAATTCCTTCAAATAATTTATTATCATGATGAATTGAAAGAAACATTGTAGAAAGAGTATGATTCTCTAATAAATAATGGAACCTAGAGGTTGTTGGACCCTAAATTTGGAAACCAATTGATTGGCTACAAGTGAGTCTTCACGAACAAGTATAGAGAAGATGGCTCACTTGACAAGCCTAAATATATGCTCATGGAAAAAGGTTTTTCATAGAAGGAAGGGGTCAATTATGATAAGAATTTTTCCCCGAAAGAAAATGGGATACCATCCAAACTCTCTTTTCTTTGGTAGAACAAAATGGTTGGAAATTCCATCAAATGGATGTAAAACTACCTTCTTGAATGGATATTTGAAAGAGAACGTTTTTATGTGTCAACCATAAGTATGGATATTTGAAAGAGAACGTTTTTATGTCTCAACCATAAGTATTTTTTGTGAAGATAAAATAGCGTAAAGTATGCAAGCTTATCAAATTCTTGTATGGCCTAAAAAAAATACCGTGATCTTGGTATGAGAAATTGACTGAGCATCTTCTAAAACTAAATTTCAAACACTATGATCTTGATGATGCAACTTTGTTTGTCAAGAAAGTTGAATTTTTTTTTTGTATATATTTTGGTGCATGTAGATGATCTACTAATGACAGGGAGCAATAAAAATTACATTGCATCCATGTAATATTCCTTTTTTGGTGTTCCTTATGAAAAGGTTAGGATGGACTTCCAGAGTTGGGAATAGATAGGTCACAGGTATAGGTCGGTGTCATCAGCAGACCCTGGGGATTTTTGGAGGAGTTTTGAGGTTTCTATGAGGACCGGTAGAATTCACTTGGTATATTCCATCATCCTCACATTTTTCTTTTCGTTCTAGTGCATTCTGAAAATTTTTAGAAAACTGAGTTATTTTTGGGCTTAACTCCATTAATTATGCTCAAGGTGGCATTCCGAGAGGAATATTTGATAGAAAACGTTATTGTAATAGATCGTTGGAACCGAAACGAGAATACCTACATGATGGGATGGTTGGAAATAAGTTTTAGTGATTGGAGGAGACATGGCAACCGATTTACTCTTTCCTGCATTAAAAAGAATATTTTAATAAGAGGGAGAACTGCTCCATGATTAAAATAATAATAAAATAGAAGGCTCTAGAGGGATCCATGAGATATATAAAAGAAGAGGAGGAGGCCATTGAGGGATATCTTGGATCTGGTATTATTCCTTTTATGTGAGGTTGAGAACCCGGTTCTCTACTCCATTGGTAGCCCGTGTATAGAAACCCTCAGGTGAATGAGAGAGATTGGGCAAGTGCCCAACTCCCTTTAGTGAATTCATCTTGAATTCACAGGAGAGATTAGCAGTGCCACTTTAGTTCAACTTAGAGGCCAATGTAGTGTATCAGAGTGTATTAGAGTAACCACATAAGCAAAGAGAGTGTAGCGCCTTCAGTATTGCGCAGAGGCATTCAAGGCTGCACAATGGTTGCGCAGTTCATTTGGTGTGGGTGTCAGGAGTGAGGAGTGTAGAGGAGATTCAACAAGAGATTCAGAGGGGAGGCTAGCCACCTCCTACTAGGGCTTTTAGCAGCATTCTAGAGGCACTTTTTAGCAGATTTCACCAGCGGTTTGATTTCTCCAGCAGAGTAGTGTTCTAAGCCCAAGAGGGCAAATTTCCGGGGTTGAGCATTCATCAAAACCTTCACGGGGTTTTGTGGGTATTTTGAGGAGATTCCAGTGTCCAATTCCTAGAATTTTATGAGCACAAGAAGCAGCCCAATCGACAGTCCGAGTTTAGCCAACAACAACATTTTCTGGACTAGGCAGCGCAATGATTGAGCCACACAATGTCATTCCATCAACAATTTTCTTGGATTGAATTTGTCTTTCAACCTACCTTGAGCAGGCCCACGTGAAATCCTTTCAACACCTCACTTGTACTCCTTTCCAAAAAATAATAAAATGGCTCATCATTGTTTATTGGCTTCCAGTTTGTGTGTTTGGTGGTGTTTTTCTATTTTCCATAGTTTCTTGTATATTTTTCCTTTTATTAGTCTTTAATCCGAATTTGGGATATTACAATGGTATCAGAACATCTATCTTGGCTCAAACTGCATGTTTTCCATTTTTTATTGCAGCTATTATGGTTCGGGATTATTCCTAGAAAAATTTGTGTTTCCCATTCTATACAAGTTTTATTATGAAAACTATAGATGGATTCGAAAAACGACAAATTTGGCCAAAATTCTAGAGCTGAGGGCCAACATAGCAGTGAAACATATTATCTTGGAGGCCAACTTTCATCTCATTTATTTTGGTTAGAAGGGCCTACGCATTCATTGGAGGAGGCTCATTTGTGGGAGTTGCATTGGTGGGATTTTGGAGCTGGAGTGTTGGGAGATTGATAGGGGAGCCATTTGAGGAGTTTGTCTAGGATTTTGGAGAGCAGTGATTCACAATAGCAACTACAGTACTAGAAAATGAAATTGGAAGAGGGCCAAGCTACAAAGGGTTATATTTTTAAGGTTGGAATTAGAGGAAACCCTTTCTGGGTTTTTATGGGTTTTGGGCAAGGATCACCTTCTCAAATTCTTAGAATTTTCTGAGCAGTTTTCAGTGGGAAAATCAGAGGCCCAATTCAGATAATAATGTATTCTAGGAGCATCAACATAGTTTCTGGAGGAGCTTGCTATTTTAATGGTTGGATTTGCTTACAATCATCACCTGGTGCTTGTAGCTTTCCTTTGCAAGTCCAGGTGTATTTTCTCCAACTATTTTGTACCACAACATTATCATATAATAAAATTTGGCCAGTTTTTTGAGTTGGTGTCAAAATATATTTTTATCATTGTGGTAGGAAATCCATAAAGTGTAGTGAGCTGAGTTTCTCTATCTTGCTGCCAGTATTTACCCTCTGCTTATATGTTGTGTACTAAGTTAAAAATTTGTTGTTGTAGTGGTAAATTAATGTCATTATGGGTGAGTAGAATTGACTTCTAGAGTACATCTGTATTTTCACATGATTATGTGGTAGCTTCTATTGTCATGTTCATGGCTAAGTGATTTTAGCTAAACCACTGTTACTTCCATATATGTTGTTGAAAAATGGGGTTTTTAAAACACCTCATAAAACCACATAACAACACAACACTTGATGCCTTAAACCACAATGCTTCTATGGACCAAGAACCCAAGCAGAACAACAGACCTTTTTCAAAGGGAGTCTATGCCATTCTTCAAAAAAGACAATCAAGGTATCTACAGAAAGAACTGGAAATAGGGCACAAAATACTTGCACTTGGAACATACTTGAAAATCATGAAGATCACATGGAGAGTTATTTCCAAACTTGATGAAATTAATGAACTCCTTTCCAAAGTAAGCCAGTCAGAAGGGAAGAAATTGATTTGGTATCTAAAACTTGCTATGCTTGCTCTTATACAACCAAGTTTTTGGAAGAACCTTGGGAAGGGTTCAAACTCCCAGTTGCATCATGCCTCGATAACATAAATATTTTGACCACACCTATAGCTCCATACAATGATGATGTTATGAGGAGAAGTTTCAAATTAATAGTAGAGACTTTTCAGGACTTGGACAACAGTGCAGGCTCTACCTTTGGGAAGAAGCTTGAGATTTTAGGAGGTATGGCCATGTTCCGAATGTATGACATCATGCTTGATTTGGGGTATGATGACTTGGTCCATCAGATGTTATAATTTTTCTTTAACATTAGGAAACATCACCCTAGTACAGTCAGAACCAACATGTTTTCCATTTTCTCTTCAGTCATGGGAGATCGTGATGCCATTTTCAGAGAGTTGCGGGCTAGACTGTTCTTCATTTGGAGGAGAGAGAAGTTGGTCTCACCTACTTCTTATGAGCTATCCCAAGGGCTTGTTGAGAAGAACATTGGGCTATTCAAGAGACAGTTGACCAGGGAGGAACTGCTCTAGTTTGGTGGACCGGGCAATAAGAATGAGTTGAGGAGGAAGGGTCTTTGCTTCATATGCAAAGAACCTTGGGATTTGGACCACTCATGCTTGAGATATACTCATGAGGTGGTAGAGGTAAAGTGGGAGGAAATTCCTTATGTATGACAGGATGAGGAATCTTCTTTGGATGAGTCCATGGGGTCATTTGAGGATGCTTTTGGGGAGCATGAGTAGCCATGTGGAGTTGATGAAAATAGGCCAGATTTATATTCTAGCATGTTTGGCGAGTAGCCAGTCGACCCTATGAGAGACATTCAAGATGATGAGTCACCCATGATGATTCATGAGCGATATATAGTAGAGCCCGAGTCAGCTAAGGAGAATGATATACCCAGTATGCATGTTGAGCCTTCGGTGGAGAGCCACTCAGAGGTTCGCATTGGGGTCATGATGGAGGATCGTGAGCATCCACCCTTAGGGCCAGCCATTAATCAGGAGTAGACAGATGCGCAGGTAGAAAGTAGGGTGGAAGTATTTGAAGACACTTGTCCTCATGAAATTTTGGAGGCTAAGAGGGCAGTTTCACAGTAGGATAGTAGACAACAGGAGCTGGGGGTTTCCTATTAGATGAGGGAGACCACAGTGCATCCATATTTGGGTCTACCCATCGATGATGTGTAAGAAGACGTAGTGGAAGCCAATAGATTTGTAGCATTTTCGGGCCACAACCCTCTCCAGGGGTACATAGAAAAGGCTTTCATAACAACTTGTCCACTTGGGTCCATTATAGGGGAGTGGCAGGATTTCTTGGACAGATTTTGTTGGTCAACAAGGTAGTTCTGCAAGAGGCTAGTAGACAACATGAGTATGAGATTCCTGATCAAGAGAGGGAGGAGTTGTTGGAGATGGTGGTGCATCCATCTTTGGGCCTTTCCATTGATGAGGTGCGAGTAGATGCACATGAAGTTAGCATATCTATGGTAATTTCAAGGAGAAACACTCTCCAGGAGTACATCAATAGGGCTTGCAACATATCTTGCCCAATTTGGCCTATTATAGAGGGAGGGGCCTTATTTTTTAGGCAGCTCTCATTGATAGGTGGGACAGAGTAGCATCATCTGAGTATGGACTGGCGACAACACACCAGACTTATTCCATATGTAGGTATCACTGCATTTGATCCTTCTTTTGGGATATATTGGTGGGAGATCATGAGTTGGTATCCTATTGATGGAGTAGCATTCTTAGAGTCTGGGAAAATTTCAGTAGAAGCACTTAGATGAGAGAGTTGTTGCATGTTCCATTGGGCCATGGATTATTGATTGACAATCCATTAGTATTTCAGTAGCACTAGCCTAACATTAGTAGAGAAAGATTGAACTCGGCCTAGGCCAGAGGCTAGATTGGAGAGAGTTTTTGAGTTAGTATTCGCTTCATGGGGCAGTAGCTATAGCTAGAGATCGTGCGTAGTCCAAGCCATGGGAATTGGGAAATGATTGGCCATGGTGGCATTGGGATCCAGGAGTATTGGTTGATGATAAGTGCAGTGAAAGATAAGTTTTGGATTCCAACATTGAGGGGTTTGTTTCAGGTGGCTTGACATAGGAGCATAGAAGCACCCAAGGGTTTGTATGAGATCCAGGGATTGGATCTCAGTTGCATCGAGCCAATAGGGTGGCTCAAATATTTGGATTACTTGAGGGCAAGAAATCTTGGGGTAGGAGGTTTGTAATATTCCTTTTTTTGGTGTTCCTTATGAGAGGGTTAGGATGGACTTCCAGAGTTGGGAGAAGACAAGTCACAGATACAGGTTGGTGTCATCAGTGGACCCAAGGTATTTTTGGAGGAGTTTTGAGGAGTTTTTATGAGGACCGGTGGAATTTTCTTGGTATATTCCATCATCCACACAATTTTCCTTTCGTTCCGACGCATTTCAAGAGCTTTCATAAAACTGAGTTATTTTTGGGCTTAGCTCAATTAATTACGCTCAAGGTGGAATTCTGGGAGGAATACGTGATAGAACACCTTATTTTAATAGCTCGTTGGTACTGGAATGAAAAAACATAAATGATGGGATGGGTGGACATAAGTTTTAATGACTGGAGCAGACATGGCAACTGATTTAATCTTTCCCACATTAAAAAGAATATTTTAATAAGAGAGAAAAGTGCTCCATGATCAAAATAATAATAAAATAGAAGGCTCTAGAGGGGTCAATGAGATATATAAAAGAAAAGGGGGAGGGAATTAAGGGATATCTTGGATTTGGTATTATTCCTTGTATTTGAGGTTGAGAACTCGGTTCTCTACTTCATTGGTAGCCCTGTGACGGAAACCCTCAGGTGAATGAGAGAGATTGGGAAAGTGCCCAGCTCCCCTTGGTGAATTCATCCTGAATTCACAGGTGAGCTTAGTAGTGCCACTTTAGTTCAGTTTGGAGGTCGGTGTAGTGCAGTAGAGTATATTGGAGTAACAACATCAGTGAGTAGAGCATAGCCCATTAAGGTTTTCACAAGGGAAAACAAGGTTGCGCAATGATTGCGCAGTTCAGTTGTTGTGGGTGCGGGGAGTGAAGAGTGTAGAGGAGATTCAACAAGAGATTTGGAGGGGAGGCTAGCCACCTCCTACCAGGCTTTTAGCATCATTTCGGAGGCAATTTCCAGTATATTGCACCAACGGTTCAATTTCCCCAACAGAGCAGTGTTCCAAGCCCAAGAGGGAAAATTTATGGAGTTAAGATTTCAAAAAACCATTTGCGGGTTTTTTATGGGTATTTTGAAGAGATTCTAATGTCCAATTCCTGAAATTTTCTGAGTACAAGAAGCAGCCCAGCCAAAAGTACGAGTTCAACCAGCAACAAAATTTTATTGACTAGGCATCACAATGATTGAGCCACACAGTGTCATTCCAGTAGCAGTTTTATTGGATTTAGTTTGTCTTTCAGCCTACCTTGGCCTAGGTGAAATCCTTTCAACACCTCACTTGTACTCCTTTCTAGAAAATAATAAAATGGCTCAAAATTGTTTAGTGGCTTCTAGTTTATGTGTTTGATGGTGTTTTTCTATTTTCCATAGTTTCTTTTCTATTTTACCTTTTATTATTATTTAATACCAATTTGGGATATTACAATCTATAAAGAAATAATGAAGGAAATATTTTGAGATGATAGATTTGGTATATGTTCACTACTATCTAGGTATTGAAGTATCCCAACATCTAAATTTTATAGTCCTCTCTCAAAATAAGTACATTAGATATTTTTTGAACAAATTTGGCATGGTTGAGTGCAATCCTTTGACCAATACAATGGAATAAAATTCAAATCTCACATCCAAAGAAGGAAATCAATTTGAAGATGCAACAAAGTATAGATAGTTCATAGGAAGTCTTAACTATCGAATATCAATAGATCAGACATTTAATTTTTTATTGGAATCCTCTCCAGGTTTATACAAAATCCTTGTGAGGGTCATTAGTATTTTATAAAAAGAGTTATAAGGTACTTGAAGGGAACTCAAGACTTTGGACTCAAGTATACATAGGTTGATGACTTCAACTTGAATGGATATTATGACTCAAATTTTGATGGAGATAAAGAAAATGGAGTATCTACTTCATGTTATGTTAAGAGTCTTTGGTCAGGAGTTCTCTCCTAGAGGTCATGCAAATAACCAGTTCCAACATATTCCACAATAGAGGCATAATATGTGGTAGATGCAGAAGCAATGCAGGAAATTGTGTGGCTTAAGAAAAATCTTGAAGATTTGTAGGAGAAACAAGTGCATTCTACACTTTTTATTGAAAATAATTATGCAATAAAATTGACCATGAACCCTATTAGTGTCAATATGTCAGTGATCAAACATACTCTTTCAATTGTTTTCCTAGTAGTCATAGGTAAACAAATTTGGTCTTTTCAAACAAGTTTTCAAAATAAATTTTGGTCACTGAAGGAGTCTAGGTCAGAATTTTTTCTCCCCTAATCTAGTCCATGGCCATCATCACTTTAAAGCTCATCAATTGCATTATCATTTAGAATACTTAGGTCATTCACTCCATCTCATCTAGGCCTGTTGTCTCGGTGTCATTGCTTTTCCTTTGAAAAATTCTAATTTATCATTAAACAAGGAAAACATTCATTCATTTCGCTCATAATTATTTTAAAGGGGAGATATCATACTTAGGAATAAAAATTAAGGCAGGTTTTCTTATTTAAAAATTTGTTTTAATTTCAAAAGATTTCAAAAGGAAAAATTGTCTTATTGTTTCACTACAGGAAAAAAAATTCATTTCAAATCTTATAAAGGACAAAAGAAGCTCATCCAAACTCATTATTCGCTTTTCTTGTGTGGTAGAGATCCTCTCTTACCTCCATTGCACTCCTTAGTGGTCAAGGTTTTAAAACCAAGGCAAGAAAATACTCCAACGAGCACTTGGTTATGCTCCAAAACACTTTGTTACGCTTTTGTAACTTCTGCTACATTCCTTCTAGTCTTTGTTACACTTTTGAAGCAAGTTTCTATGCTTTTGGAAGCAGTTGTTACATTTCTGCTACACAGTGTTACGCTTCTGGAAAGAGTTTAAAATTAGGGTTTTTTGGCTCCCAAGCCATTTAAACGAGCTCAAGAATTTTGGGCATTAGTTATTGGAGTTCTTACAACAGTAAGTTAAATTCCTATACCATTCCGTGGTCAAATTATTAATCTTACTATTGATTTTCATACTCACTCCATACTCCATTGTATCTTCAGTTCTTCATATCATTGAAATATCTCAGTGAAATAAACCCTAACCCTCCCATCTAACATTATCCTACACCTCCCACATACATAATAATCCCATCTACCACCATCCATACCCTTCCTAAGAGCCATTTTCACAAAACCCTAATTTCTAGCCAGTTTTCATAGTTTTAAACTGGGAAATTCCTGTGTTTCCCTAATTCGACAACCTTCCCCACATCCATTTCACTTGATTTCACTCATATTGTTGAGCCAACATGCAAGCATATCTCCTGAATTTTTTGTATAATTTTCCTTGGCTACATGATAAACAAGATGAAGAGTGAGAAGAAAAAAATTCAAGGGAGGGCTCCATCTCAGATTATAACCCTTCACCATGAAAGAAATCAATGCTTCACCCTTGGCCAAAAGATGTTTTGAGAGGACTGGGTGCTTGAGGTTATGCAAGAAGATCATGGAGAAAGGATATAATCTTCAACTTAAAAGCTTATTTGCCTCTAATATCAACATGGGAAATGCCATCATTGCAGGTGTGGAGTTTAACCTATCAGCAGATCTGATTTCTTCAACAACATGTATTCCTAGTCATGGAGAAAAGTGGTTCAACGGCATGGACTTAGACCTTGAAGATTACAAACAATTTCTCAAACCTCATGCTAGAGAGGAACCAGAGTACCTCTTCCCTTTCAGACACCTCCGTAACAAATATTTTCCTTTGATGATGTTAATAATGAAGTATTTCACATGTGAAGGAATATTTTCCAGGCTGTATAGGTACCATATTAGGCCATTGATGCATTTCACCTCTATCAAATAACTTGACTTGCCATATTACTTGTATAGGAGTTCGATTAAAATGATTGAGAAGGTTTAGAGCAGAAAACAAGATCATTACCCAAGTATTTTTCACCATGGTCAGGTCAAAATCATTGTGTTGCATAATCTTTCATCCATCAACATGACTTGGGAAATCTTCATGGAAAGAGTAGCAGCAACGCCCATCACTAGCCCTCCTGTCATGCATAACACATAATCACCATCACTGTCAGCATAGCCAATGGAAGTTGGCTCTTCCAACATGAAAAATTAGATTTCAAAGGATCCTAGGGTTTTTGGTTTTACTCATACCTATTATAAGGGAAAGAGATAGTTATTTGCACCCAAATATATCAAAAGTGTACTTACACTTGACACTATTGTTGAACAAAGTGAAATAGAGGAGGAACTTTTCATGCATCAAGATGAAACACCTTTGCACCAAAATAGTGAACCAACACCATTGGAGTTTGATGTAGTAGAGAAGGTGGAGATTAAATCAGTTGAGGAGATCAATGGGGAGAAATATGAGGAAATAGCAGAGTTGAGGAAGATCTTCTCCATTGCTAATTCTCAAATCACTTTCTTACAACAAGAGAATTTTCAATTGAAGGTGAAGAAGCTGTTACAAAGAAAACCTAAGACATTCCTAGAGGCAGATAAAGGTGAAGGTAAGAAGATCATAGATGTTGATCAAATGTAGGACATGGGGATTGAAACACAGCCAAGAAGGCTTAAGAGAGGAGGCTTTAAAAGGGCGCTGGAGCTAGAAAGACAATTAGCTCATCCACCTGAAGAGTTGACCTTTGATGAGCTAATAGCTATGGAGATCAATAAAGATAGATAAATTTGTTTGGCAAGGGTAAATGAACATTTGGAGAAGCTCTTGAAGAGAGATAAGAGAGGAAACAACCTCCAAAGACACACGGCAAATCACTATCGCACCAGGAACTCAATTTCACAAATAAGGCTAAAACAACTGAATAAAAGGCTAAAAGAAACCAAAATGAAGCTTAAAGAGAAGAATAGATTAGGTTTTATAGCTAAAGCTTCCTTGGATGTATATCCCATCATTCAAAGGTGCTACAAAACCAATTTTGAGAAGTTTTGAAGAACCTTGGCATTTTTTGTGATTTTTGCACAAATATGGAAATTTCCTCCTCACATAAGTGTATAAAACTTTTGCTACACTAATTTTAGGGGAATCCAAATGACAATTTATTTATATGGTTGGATGCATTTTGATTAGTACATAACAGATCAAGAACCCTCTTTGCATGACATGCTTTAATTTTGCAGAAAAGGCCAAAAAAGCACTCATTTTCTATGCTTCTACCACTTTTTTGGAGGCCTTGCTACGCTTTTGCAGTAACATTGGGAGAATGAACTTTTGGAGGCCTTACCATGGGTCATTTTGAAAGATTCAAGATGTTGTGGAAAATAGACACACATGGCTAGTTGAATATTCTTTCAGAATTGGATTTGGACTCCTAAAAGTGCCTCAAAAATGGCCACAAACTTCTACTACAATTCTATAAAACTTTGTTACGCTTCTATTAGAAATGTTACACATCTACATTGGATTCCTCAGGACACTTTTCAAGCTCAGGAAATGTTAGAAATTCGAGGTTTTTCTTTCTTATGAGTTGGAATTAGAGTAATTGAGTTGGGTTTTTCATTTATCATGAGGGAACATGTAATTTAATGTAAGGGACACACACTCATATTTCATAGCTGAATTTTAGGGAATGGTTTCTAACCTCCCTAGAACCTAGGAAATGACTCATCTTATGTTTTTATGATGCATTTTGGATGGGATTTAGATCTGATTAGGTGTCATGGCTCATATTTTCTATAATTAGACTCTCTTTAGTCTTTTGTTGGGTTGGAAGTCTTATTTTGTAGTGGAGCTAATGTAACAACATTTTGGAATGAAATCAAAGTAAATATTGTATAACTTGTGTTGAGAATATTGTGGTATGGATTGGAGCATTTTTTCTTCCTATGTATGTTTATATATTCATGTTAAATGTAATATTCCCAATTTTCCATGAGCTAGTTGGAATATTAATTTTTGTTTTTGCTTCTTAATTTGCTGAATAAGAGGGTATGGAGACCCATAAATCTCCTTAGTAGGAATAAAATCACTATTAATGTGAATGTAGATCACTTTAGTGGTTTGATAAAGCACCCTTATGTTTGAAAAGGGGCTAAAGCATGTATACTAGGTCAACTTTGACAAAATAAACAACGATGTCATGGAGGAGTGGAAATTCATTATGGGACAACGCAATTTTGGAGGGAGACTCCATGCATGGAAGTAGTGGCTTTAATGAGTGGGGCCAAGGGTGAGGAAGCTCACCACTTATATAAGGAAGGGGATAGTAGCCATTGAGGATATGTTGTAGATTATTATTTTGATATGGTCTATTAAAACTTTTTTTCTCTCTTCAGTTGTTTAGCTAAGACTGTAGTGCTTTTTAGCACAGAGTGTTCCCGAGCAGGAATCCCACCTTAATCCTCGGGGGAATTCGAGTGCCTACTCAGGAGAAGTTATTGCACTAAATTTTCACATTCCGGCATTAGGCCAAGCTACATCTTTCATCTATAGTGTAGTTTCTGTAGAGGGTTGTGCTGTGTTGCAGGTTGCAGTAGTGGAGAATACATTTGGGTGGTTTATGAGCTGTATGTCAGTGGAGGAAGGTTTCCTTCCATTGGAAAGCTATTGAGGAAGGCGCTTGAGCCTTATTGCATCATTTTGCATTAGGCCACACTATCATTTTCCTGTACATTGCAGTTTCAGTCTTGGACTGTGTTATTTTAGGGAGGAGTTGCAGAGGTGGTTTCAGTACACCATTTGGGGTGAAGGTTTTCTAGTGAAGGGATTATCCTTTCATCTAGAGAGTCTATTGAGTGAGGCTACATTATTTGATACATCATATCAACCACATATTTCGAATTTTGTAGTTGTAATGAATCCTCATCCCTAGGGCTTGGGTTCATTCCTTGTATAGTGGTGTATTTCTGAAAACCCTCTTGGGTTTCTTGTTGGAGGTTGTATAGAGCCTAGATATTTATTTTCTGTATCTTTTGAGGCATATATCAGCCCTTTCATCTTTTGTATATTCATATGCTGTAGCAGTGCTCCTATGACTGCACAATAGCAGTCTTCTGTCATTTTGATATACTAGCAGCACCTCATTGTGAGGGGATTTATCTATTGGAGGCTTATTGATTCATGTTGTATGGTTTGTGCCCCATTATTTTTTACATGTTTGCTGCTATTATGATGAATAAGAAGGCTCCATATTGGTCTCATAATTTGATGTGATGTTAAACACTGATATTTCCATACTTATGCACTATATTTCTGTTTTTCCCATTTGGGAATATTACATTAAATGATATATTTTTCTCTTTCAGATACATCTTTCCATGTGTTTATATTCTAAGTTTATAAGCAAAAATCATGTTTGTTCATGCTCTATTTTAGGCAAGGTTTATATGATATGTCTATTTACTTCTAAATGAATGAATTCACCTCAGTGATCATTCAGACTCTCTATCACTTCATCCTATCCCAATTAAGCATGCTTTCAAACTACCTATCTAGCCTCACACATTCTTTGCAAATTGACCTTGAAATTCAGACCTAAAAACCCTAGACCTAGCCCCCTCATTGACTTTCCTATCCAACACTTAAAACATAAAAAAAAAATGTTATGTACTGGGCTTACATACCTAGCCTAATATCAATAGATATTCAGTCAATCCATTGACTGCAAAGTGACAATGAGAGAGCCCTCTCTAGTCCTGGTAGGGCTAGCTACCTGACCTAAAGAATGGTATGTGGTTACCTTCCTTCAATCCCACTTTCAGCCTTGGGAAGTTGGGGGGAGTGATAACAAACCCAAATTTTCATGACCGAATTAATCATACAAATAAAAAGTATCATTTGATCCAACATCATGTTGAGTTCAATATGCCAAGACTATTCACCTATGACATTGTTCCACAAATGAGAAGATTGAAAATATCTTCACCAAAGAACTTAGAAGAGAAACACTTGAAGGTTTCATAATGATGTTTTGACTCACCAATATCCCTTTAGATTAAGGGGGGAATGTTGACACCTAATCCTTATGGATTGGGAAAACATTTTAAATATTGTAAATATCATAAATACTAAAATGAGATGGTGAAGAGACATTGGAATGTGAATTCCATGATTATTCCTCTCCAATGTATATAACAATGATCTTTCTTAATGGAAATCAATCATTTGTGGAGTTACCAATTCATGTCCTGACACTATCTATAAGGAGACATGGGAGGATGTTGAAGAAGCATATTTTATTGGCTCTAAGAATCCCTGGTAATATAGACCATCTGGTATGATGTAATAATACTTATATTCTTTTAATTATTGTTCTAGTATGTATGGCCCTCAATAGATTCCCAAAAAAAATCAATATACAATAGCTCCATGGCAGCATCCTAATCCCCCTTTGGTCTAATATCCTGCACCCTGGCCTCAATGGCCTACTCCTTCATGTCCTCGGCCATGGCCAGGGAAAAATTTTCCTAACCAAATTCTTATTTAGATACCAATGCAAGAACAATTATTAAAGTTTCCCTCTAATGTGTTAGTCATCAGTATTTTTCACCTGTTGATGATGACTCGTTTTTAAAGCCAAGTTTTCTAGCAGCTGATCTCCAATTTGTCAAATTTGCCAGCTGGAAAAAACCCATAAACCTTTTTTCCCTCCTACCTTTTCAATTAGCCCATCATGAGATGAAACCTAATTGTCAAGCCCTATCTAGCCTCAGTCATACAAACTTGTCCATCAGCTCCAAAGAGAATACTCCAAATCTGTCCAAAAATTGTCCCCTAAGTTAGGTAGTGGTGCTTTAGGTGATTCTCCCTTGGAAAACTATCCTAAAGCTAAAAGAACCTCTGTCTAATATCAACCAGTCATAGATAAACTTCCTATTCTGCAAATAAAGCTTGATACACCCTTAAGTCGCACAACTAACAAACCTTGATGTCTCGGCAGTGCATATGCCACAGGTCAAACTGATATTAGGTGGATTTACAGTGTTTCAATGTCTTTTTCAAGAGCATAAGTGTACCAGTGTTCCAGAAGAAATTATTAAACTTAACATGAGAAGACAACTACTTCTCATGTGGTTTTGAGCCTGGGATGCAAGTACAGGACAGAGAGTTATTTCAAGAAGCTCCTCTAAACACAGTCAAAAGGTTAGTGACTTATGAATAACAAGTAATATTCTGCAGATACTGGTCAGGATTGCTTCTGATGTCTAAAGATGCATAAAGGTATTTTAACATCAGGATTACATGTCTCAGAGTAATTCCCCTCATGGCATATTGTCAATTTGTCACTTTTATTTTCTTAACTATGAATAGGCAGTGAAAGGAAAGATGGCACTGCTTGAGCAGAGGGTTGATTGACTGTAAAACCTCCTTCATTTTACAAGCAGAGGGTTTGGAAATGTGATAAAGGCCTCCTTCATTTAATAAGCAGAGGGCCAGAAACAAAGGTATGGCCTCATTTAAGGACACAAGGCTAACAATGATGCAAACTACCTAAAAAACTTGTTTAACCCCTTGTCTCCAATAGATTCAAAACCACTAACACAGCAGTGGTGTTTCAAAGATTGAATATAGGTTTCACTGATTGAAAAGTATATTTTAAGTGCAGTAGGAGAAAATTGAAGGCTTATGAATAAAAATGGTGTTAAAAAAATAGGGAAAGCAGTGGTGTTTTAAAAGGTGCTTACATGAGTTTCACTGTTAAAACACAGAATTGAAATACAATGTGAAACTAATTGGATGATTATGAATGAAGAAATGTTGTTAAGCAGATGGACAAGTAGTGGTACTATGATAATCAAAGAGGTTTGATTTTCCTTCTGTCAGAGATCTCCTTCGAAGTTAATTTGAAGCTAAAGTGAACAAAGCTTGCACAGGTTCATCAATATGAAGAAAGGTATATGACATCGTGTTTCAAATTCAAAACAACATTCAAAGAAATGAAACATGATATTGTCACAAACAAAGGCCTTTTTATGAAACATATGAAGATACCTGGCTGTTATAGATGATTGCAGGAAAGGTCTTTAAAGGACCTTATTTTTTATAAACAGATATTAGTCAAACCTAGGTGAATGCAACTAAGGTTCCCACAGTCAAATAGAAATGTCATTGAAAGGATGCATCTATAATCATTAACATGGTTTTGAGCAAGTTTTCTTTTAAGCGACAGATATAGGCAAACAGGGATAGGGTTGCTGACTTTGTGAAATTTTTCCTTTAAAGGAAAAAGATAGAAATAGTGAAAAAGCAGTCAAAAGGAGCCATGACTATGGTGTCATTCAAAAGCGGCCTCCATAGCATTTAAACTCGAAATCTAGGCCTTTGTAATATTAAAAGGTGATTTGTGTTTTGTTATTACCAAAATCTCTTTCAAAAAGCATTCAAAACCTCACAAGTTAATCTCAAAAGGTTTTTGGCTTTAAAAAGGTGGAGAGACCGTTGCATTGCAAGTTTCAAAAACATAAACAAGCGTTCACAATCTCTCTCCTAGCTGTTCACTGGACAAAGCAAGAAGTTCGAGAAAATTTCGAGTGTTTTCAGGCTTTCAAGCCTACGTGGCGTGCCTGGAAGAGCGCGCAGCGCATTTGGAAGGGAAATTGCGAAAGGTTGTAACGACCGCGCGACATGCCTATAGCAGCGCGTGGCACACCTGTAGCGCCGGTCACTAGCTGCCCGAAGGCCGACCTGACACCCCTCCACTACGCGACGTTTTTTTCTATAAACGTGCCGCGCCTGTTTAAACATCCAAAACACTTTCAAAGGGTCTTGGGACCTGCTCAACTCATAAAACAAGGGCCATAAGCCATCTTCAAGGTATTGTTCTGTGCCCTTTGGTGCATTCGAAATTCTAAAGGGGTGTTGATACCATGTTTTTCCAAGACTAAAACAGTGATTGAAGAGTGCATTTCTTGGTAGAAAATCAAGGTTGTTTGTTACTATGTTGCCAAAGAATGTTACAGTAGAAGGCTAGGGTGTGTTTATATCAGTTTCAAAAGGCCTAAAACTGCCTTCAAGCAAAGTGATAAACCATATACTAATGACAAGACCTAAAACACAGTGGTAGAGGCTTTCAAGTTGTTGTAAGGTGTCCTAACAGTGATAAAACCAAATTAACCTTTGTCTGAAAAATCTAAGGTGAAAGCAGTGCTTGTAAGGTGAACACAATGTTTGTAAGGTGAAGACAGTGTTTGTAAGGGGAAAAAAATGATCATGATGTGATAGTTTTGTCAGTTTAAAAAGTGACGTCTCTGTATGGTAAAAAAACAAACTTTGTGCAGCTTCCATAATCCAAAAATCAAAGTCTGTGATTGAAAGGTTTTCTCTAGATAAATCAAGGGTGTTTTTGTCTACCTTTGTATAGAAACCAGTGAGCAGTAGAAGAGTATTGTTTAAGGGAAAGGTTGTTTTTTTTCTTTCAAAACACAAAGGATCCTTGTTCAAATAACAAACCACAAACATCTCTTTTCAAAAGACTTTGCCCAAACACAGTGATAAGATTGAGTTTGTTTCATTTTGACAAATACTTGTTGTTTAGCATAAAGAAGACAAAACAGTGACTGATAAGGAGGACAGGGTGTGTTCTTGAGAAGCCATTTCGAAAGGCCATTTGAGACAGCTTGTTTTTTCAAAGAACATTCAAAACAAAAATGCCTCCCAGGCAGGACAATAGAAGTGGCCTTCACAGGAGGTTTGAGCTTGTTTCAACTGAAGAGGTAAATGCTCATCCATCAGTCTTGTTTAAATTTCATGAGGTTGGGTGTCTAGAGTTTTTTCAAAGGGTGCAGGAGGTGAAAAGCTATTCCCCTTTGACAAATCTTTGTGCTTTGAGATTTCAAGAGAAGCACTTTCAGTTGGCAGGCTTGGATTTCAAGTTCTCTCCTAGGTCCATTTCCAAGGCCACCAAAATCCCTTATGTCAGAGAGAAGTGGTTTAAACAAAGGCACCTAGACTCAGAAAAGTACAAACCTTTTCTGAAGCCTGAGCATAGAGACACATGTCCATCAATTTTTCCCTTCTCATATCTGCTGAATATTTATGCCCCCCTCATGAAGATAATCATGAAATACTTCACTTGCAAGGGAAGATTCTCCTGAGTCTATGCTTACCATGTCCGATTGCTCATGCATTTCACAAGAGCCAAATTTTTAAATCTCCCTTTCTTCCTCCATAGAAGTATTGAGAAAATGGCTTCCACTGTTCAGAAAAAACCTCCTTCTCAACAGACAGCCTGCCTCTTCCATCGTTCCCTTATCAAGGTTATCATTCTTCATCAGCTTGAGAAGAAGGAAATCTCTTGGGATACTTTCATTGCACATCTGGATTTCGCCACTGTTCCTTCATTCCATACATCTCCTTCACCTTCCACTCACCATCCTTTGCCTTCTTCAAGTAAGCCCATTCCCAAGAAGCTCAAATTTCCCATTGAACAAGAAGAAGAGCATGAGAAAGAGGAGGAAGATGATGATGAGCAGCATGATGATGAACAACAGTGAGATAAGGAAGGGAAACATGATGAAAAGGTGTAGCACAGTGAGGAAAGGCAGCCACATGATGATGAAAAACAACAAGATAAGGAAGGGCAACATGATGAACAAGTGCAGCACAGTGAGGAAAGGCAACCACATGATGATGAACAACAACAAGATAAGGAAGGGCAGCATGATGAACAAGTGTAGCACAGTGAGGAAAGGCAGCCTCATGAAGAAAAACATAGTGATGATATGCAGCATAGTGAGGAGGGCAGCCCTCCAAAAGAAATGCAAGAGGATAGTCAAGGCATCCATGAAGAAACTCAAGACAGTAGCAAGAATGATGAAGAAAGTAACAAGGGCAAAGAGCCAATAGAGCATGTGTTAGCTGCCTCTCCTAGGAAAGGGGCCATGCTCTCTTCTCCAAAAGTGGCCAAGCCCCAGAAATCAAGGAAAAGGGTGCCTAAAGCTGTAACTCCAAATGTTACTAGGGCCCTCTGAAGCAAGGGGAAATTTCCCAAGAAGCCCATTGTCGAATTTCCCAAGAGGAGGAAGACTAAAAGAGCCACCCAAAGCAAGGGAAAGGAGAAAGAAGAAAGCAACCATGAAAAGGAGAGGGACTTCAACATAATTCAAATCCAAAGTGATGATAGCGATAATGAAGCCCGAATCCTAGAAACTCTCTTGATCAATAGAGAAAACCAAATTGATGCTTTTAGGACTGATCTAGAGAGGGCTAGAAACTTCAATCACTTTTTTCAAATTCAAAACAAACATATGAGTGTCCATATGGCGGTATATGAGACACGGGCCATCAAATACAAAAAGGAGGTCTCGAAGGCACAAGTTAGATTAGAATAACTCATGGGTGAGTTCGTGAGAGCGAAGATGAAGATCAGCCTAGGAGAAAGAGGCCAAGAACCATGGGACTCAAAAGATCCCTTGAGAAACAAAAATAAGAAGAAGTTTCCCTTCTCCAATCTACTCCTCTCACTACATTGTTCACCCAAGAGATAGAGAAAAATCGAGAAGTATGGCTTGAGAGGGTAAATGATCACTTGGAAAAGAAGTTGGAGAAGGCAAATAGAGATTTGTACCTTCAATGAAGGATGACTGGGCACTATAAGAAGCTCAATCAGTTTGCCCGGTGGGAATTGAAGGCCACATAGGAAAAAATCTAGGGGGCTCAAAGGAGGCGCCCCACACCAAAATTGAAGAAAGACACGTCAAAGCTCCAAATTTTTGCCTCAGATTCACAGCATGTTTCTGAAAACCCTTGAGGGTCATGCTCGCCAGAACTGGGCGAAATTCAACAAATTTTGGTTTTTTGTCATTTTTGGGTTTTTGGCTAAAAACTCATGGGCATCACCATTTATGTTTGGGGCATCCTAAAAGGATGAAAATGGTATCATTGGATGCCATAATTTCAAGGGCATATACTCAGTGATTTTAAGATCAATTGAAGATGATTTTCTCCCCCAAAATGGCGAAAAACACTCACTTTTTCTACACTCTGCCCCGTTTATCAGCAAGGTCTATTTTTTGGGTTTTTACATACATGTTAGTTTTTGATAGCTTTCTAGTGGTAATTTTGGAGAAAACTAAGAATTTTCAGAAAATATACATTCATAGCTTTCCAACAAGCCATCACAGGCCTCGTTTCAACATCGGGAAGGCCTCCAAAAGTTGTTGGAAAGTCAAAGGACTTTCTGCTGATATATTTCTTAAGTATTTTTGTAAAAAATGAACCTTTCTAAAGTGACTTTTACTCATGTGAATTTAGCTATTTTTGTGCATGATTAGCTATGAAAAGTCAATATATTTTCCTTTTTTAGCAATTTTGAGATATTTTATTAGATATTTTGTGCCTTGGGCTTTGCAAAGCCTCAAGGACAAAATCATATATTTTGGATAGGCCAATGAGATTGCAAGTTGAACTGGGAGGTTTTCCTCACTTTGGCCTATATATTCCAAAGGCTTTCATTGTAAATGAGGTTGAAATTGATGAATAGAAGCAATATATGGTTATACAAGCTTTGAAGAAACACTTATCTCATGCTTTTGGATAGTTTCTTGGATGTTTTTGGATGATGAAGGAGGTCTGTTGTTGGATTCCATGACTTTGTAGAATGGCATAGTGTCTCTCTCTCTGTTTTGTTTCTTATTTTTCATTCATAATTCCATGTTCTTGCTTGCTATAAGATAGTAGAGAATAGATTTGAGACATGCCCTTGGAGGCACCTCAAATTTCTTGTTTCTTTATAGCTTCTATGTTTTCTTCCTTCTTAGTCATATCAAAGAATCCTTGATTGCTCTTTGATAACTGAAGAATATTGTTTGCTTGTTTCATTTATGGTTTTATGCATGCTAAGTATGATTCATGGTATGCCCTGCTTACTCATGGCTAGTCATAGCTCCACCTCTGAAACCTTTCTTTGATTGATTAGATTGTCATTTTTTGAACCAAGGAGGTCTTGTAATGATCTTGCCCTTTGCCTAAAACTATGAAATCTTGCTTCCAAGTGCCCAATAGCTTGAAATATTATGCTTAGGTGTTTCCTCATAGTGATTTGAGTTGTTTGTTTGTCTTAAATGTATTTCCCCAAAGTCTGATAGCCATTTCCTAAATTTAGAGAGTCATATATCTCTATGCATGACTTGAATGTTTATTTCTATGCATTGATCAATTTATAGTTACATTTCTCATGATTAATGGTTTGCCCTACCATGTTTATGTCAGTTGTTAAACTATTTATGTTTGAAATCCTTTGTTCACAAATTTAATGTCCATCTCACTTCATTTTACCCAAAGATCCATTTTACCTCGAATCAAATCGGTCCTTCAGCAACCTTGTATCACCATCTGAAAGCTTTCTTGACCTTTTCAACCCCATAGCCCAGTTGATCCGAAATATTTTTACCTATCTTAGTCTTTGATCAGTTCATCCCTCACAAACCTAAAAACCAAAACCAAACACCTACTTCATAACTAGCCTAAAATCAGAAACACAAGAAGCAAAACACACAGATATCCCTTACACAAATAGAGAGAGCCCTCTCTGAGTCTAGGAAGGCTAGGTCCTTGGGCTCCAAAGACTGGTTTGATGTTACACTGTCATTTGGCTTGCCAATCAGCCAAATAACAGGACAATAACATAATTTACTTATGATTGGACATCCATTATTCCATTAGCTTCCTGCGCAACTTAACCCTAATACCAATAATAAGGCAGTGCAGAAAATTGAAATTAAAATTCTTCTACTTATTGTATACCACCTATGGAATGAAATGAAATGAAATTACATTCAAGAATGATAGTAGAGTCCATTATTTCTCTTGTTATCATAGAAAATGAGGAATAAAATTCATCAAGAGAAAAAATATTGATTCAAGATTATTTAGAAAAATAACATACTATAATAAGTGATGTTTCCATTAGTGTTGAAATAATTGATAATACTCATGAAGTTGTAACATGTGATGCTACTACTAACACCATTGTTACAATTGGTGATACCCCTACTGTGGTAACAACTGGTGCTATTGATAACACCATTGTAACATATGGTAACTATAATAGTAAATGCTACTTCGACTGTGAGACCTGTAACAAATGCTAGTAATGAGACTTCTATGCACCCTCCTTACCCTGAAAGATTAACTAAAACCAAGAATACTACTTAGCATGAATCTGATTTCTTAAAGGAGTTGAAAAACTTGCATGTCTAGATTCCTTTACTTCAAGAAATCCAAGATGTTCCAATCTATGCTAAAATAGTTAAGGACTTAGTGTCAAAAATAATGGTAAAAAACCTCAGGATCACATTACTCTATATGTCATTGGAAAATTATTGGAATTAATGATAGGGGAAAGCACACCTGCTAAATATGAAGATCTCAGGAACCCAATAGTATTTGTTCATATTGGAGGAAAAAATCTTCCAAATACTCTGATTTACTTAGGAGAAATAATCAATATAATAATCAGGGAAATTGTTGAACTACTTGGCCTTACCAATATGAGACCAACTACCATTGTTCAAATACAATGGAGGAAACCTTGAATGGTTCATGAAGCCTTATGTAAAGGTTAATCCTTTCATTCCTAAATATGGTATTAACACTCACAACTCTAGTATTGAATATTATTTTGATTCGTGTCCTCCTCTACCACCTCTGACCCCTTGCCCCTTGATTCAGTTGATCAATCTATTCCAAATCCAAACAATGATCAATTGCAAGGTAGTCACATTTCATAGGTAGAGGAGTAAGAAGGTGAGGATCCTCTTGATATTTCTTCTCTTTTTAAAAATACTCCATATCAAGATAATGTTCTTTCATTCTTGGTTAATTTTGAACCTAAGAGTCTCAACGATGATTCAAATGAAGTCAATTTTCTTAATAAATCTAAAATATTAGACAAGCATCATTTTGATGATAAGGACTCCATTATTGTATGTAATGATGGTTTCCCAAGTCCACCATTTAATATTTTGGTTCCTAAAGAATATTTTTATTTGAATTATTTAGATCTTAAATCTGTTTCAGTTAAACAAGATGTTATTATGTAAAATTCGTCTTCACCTCACTATCCCTTAGGTCCTACTTTTTGTAATGCATTAACTTGTGATGAAGATACTCCATGCTCATCAATTTCATCATATAATGAGTTGGAGTTTGAATTGAAAAAAGGTAGTGAGGTCATCTATGATGAAGAAGAATTTAAGCAGTTGATCAAGTATCCATTCCATTCCTTATCGTTTCCAATCTTGCATGAGGAAAATTTAGTAGTTCAGGTTACTCATGAGATTCATTCAATCTATTCATCCTTACGGGTGCAATCAAAAGAACTTTATAACTTGCGTAATTTGTTTGTTGAGGATGTAAATTATGGTCAAATGAATAATGTATGTGCCTACCATCACGATAGTAGTGATCTATTTGAAATTATTGGTGGTATCTATCCACACACCATGCATGATCTGATCCAATCTTCAAAATGGGATTCCATAGTCGATGAAAGTTCTAGGATTTTTTAGGCAGTTGAGGCACTTCAAATTTCATTGATGGTTATTTCAGATTCTTGCGACTCTGGTAAGGCACCCAAACTAAATCATATTTGGATATTCTCATAAAATTATTTCTTTTTCATGGTTTCATTGGATGTAAATTCCTTCTTGGAATATGTTTGTTATTTTGAATACAGATCTTTCAAGTTTCAATATTTTGTTTTTGGTATGATTGAGCATTATGTTTCAATTGAGCATTTGTCTTGCAAGTTTCTTATATCTAAATTATGTTTGGAATATATATATTTCATGAATGAGAAAATTTGTGAATATGATCATTCTAAAAATTATCTTTGGCCCAAGGATTTGTACCTGTCACATTATTTTGAAAGTAATAAGCTCCTAATCCTTCTAGTGAATATTTTGATACTGATTATTTTCTTCATGGAACCAGTTATCCTCTTGAGTGTAAATAAATGTTGGTTTTATTTGCTTAATCGATTTCAAATTTTTTTATATTCATCCTCCATTGGTTGATAATATTTCATCATAATCAATTTATTTGATCTTGACAATAGTTGTTTAATTGATCATTTTCCCACTAGTATATCCTATGTTGGTTGTTGTACATTAACTGATCTTTATGGTTTATCATCTCAAAATTTAGAAACTTGTCAGGTAGTTGAGGCACTTCAGCCTTCGTTGATGGTTATGTCAGGTCCTCACTATCTTGACAAGCTTTATGAATATGATAAGGTTTATTTTCCCTTGCAAGATTATCATCTTGATTCCACACCATTAATTGAAAATTATTTCTCTCAATGGTTTCACGATCATCAATATGAATGTTTTTAATTTCATGATCCAATCTATCATTAGTTAGAAGAATCTTACTTAATAAGCCCTTTTTCTAAAAAAGTGTTTCGAACTCCCTTAATGTTTGCTAAGGAAGACAATACAAGTGCAGGTATATTCACAAGGAGCCATAAAGGTTTGTATTCTTATGATTTTCATAGAAAATCTAAGGTGGAAGGTTGGGTAAATTCAGGTGATATGACACATATTTCTTCCTTTAAGAAATACCTTCAATTTTTTGTGCATGATTTTCAAGCTTCTATCTTTTCTGTTGTACATTATTATATATCGGTTGTAATTTCTCTTATCTTTTTGTTTGTAGGTCAGGAATATTAGTGCTGGATTCATTGCAAAGATAATTACACTTATACCTAACCTTATAGTTGATTAGGTTAGGACTAGTCTTGGTTCTATTTAGTTTCCATTGCATCACTCGACCTTCTATCCTACTCTCCATCGAGGCTTTGCATTTTCTTGTTTTCTCTTTGTATAATCTGCATGTTGTTTTATGTTCCACCTCCATTTTATTGGTGCTTATGTTTTTTTTCGTTTTTTTTTCATGTATTTTTTTTTTCAATAATAATTTTCATGAAATATGCTCCATTTTGGCTCAAAAGACAATGTGGAAAAAACTTGAAAAGGGAAATTGTGATGACGAACAATGCTTGGCTAATATATTACCCCTTATCTATCTTGGGTTTGTATATATTTAAATTCCATGATGTATGAATATAAAATGTGATCCACTCGAATGGAAATCCTTTGGTCAAACTATAAAACCTATATATATTCTAGGATTGTCATTCATCAACTCATTATTGTAAGTAAATAGTGTTTTCCTTGCTAGTCCAATCTATTAGAGAAATGATAAGGGGAAAATATAAAGTGAGAAAAATAATATCAAAGGTTATATAAATACATCTATGAAGGGTAAACCTCGTATGCTCTCAATAATTCGGGATCCCTCTTCCCCCCGTTGAAAATAATAAGTGTCGAAGTGCATTCCTATTAAATACATAAATAAGGGATGAAAGAATAAAAAGGCTTCATGTGTAGAGAGTTGAAGTAAGTGACTTAGCCAAAGTAATATCCATGTTTGCTGGCAGTGATGCAATGTTTGTGATCCTGTAGTGACTCTGTTGGGGTATTTTCCAATCGTACTAGTAGTGGAGTAACACCAGAGATGAAACTCATACTCTGAATATATTAAACTCTTCGCACATATTACCCTTTCCTATATTGAAACAATTATGATTTGGAAAACCTTAATATGTGTTTAACATAGTAAGGGAATGGATGGGATTATAATCGAATTGAGTTAAGTATGGAATCCAAGGTAATCCGTAAGATGAATGAATACTTTTTGAAAGACTGATATCATGCACTTTGTGAATTAAAATTAAAAAAATAAGTTTGAGTTCTAAAAGTGTGTTGCCAAGTGTTGTCACTACGATCAAACCCTCCAATATTTTTTCTCACACTTTAATTTTGGAGCCTACTTAGGATCTTATGGTCTATTGTCTTATGCTTAATCCATGGTCATTTGATGATTTGTAAAGCGTTTAAGTCTTTTTCCTGGTTTTAAATTCTCAAGTCACTTGCACACACATGCTCAGTATTTGATGATTCATGAGAACAATTCCTTTTTGCAATCTTGGACAAGCATAACACTATCCATCAAGACAATGCATGTGTAATTTTCAACTCATGTCAAAATCTAGTGCACACTTTTATTGACGGTCCCCATCACTTTGTCACGTTTGTAGTTCTATTTTGGTGAGTTTTATCAACTGTCGTCTTTTGCGCATTTTCACTTTCACAAGTGTTAATTTCACATTTGTGGCTATCGTTTTGACTTTATTTTAATTTAATAAGTTTCATTTTCATGTTATATCTTCTCTAACATGTGTCAATTTTAAGTTCATTCACATTTTTCAAGTGTCTTCTTTATATTTTCCTCATGTAGCAGGTGTTGTTTTGTGTTTTCACTCCTGCATGTGTCACGCCTTTGTACATCACCAAATTTAGTTTTGGTGCACACTTCTACATTACATGGTCATAAATATCATTGGAATATGTTTTAGACACATTCTTACATCTATGTGCACCTTTTGGTCATAGTCTTCACTCCTCTTGTAACTTGTTCTCTAAGTGTTGTAATGTGTTGCTTCAACTGCCACACTTAGAAATAAGTTTCGCTTTGTTGTTGTTGTAAGGTGTGATTTTTGTTCATGATTCCTTTCCATTCCATTGGCATGTATTGATAGAATTTATGTGTGAAATCCATGTTTGAGTCGTGTTAGGATGCATTTATTTCTCCTACTCTGCTAGCCCCACACTTAGCCATTGTAAGAGATCTTCTTGGTCCTTCAACCCAACAAAAATTATAAAGGCATTAATCCTCTTACTAGGTGATAAGAGCAAATTATTCATGAGCCTAATTAACATATATTTCCTCCCATAGTTGTGTATTTTTTTTTTTTTTATAAGGTCTCCTCCCTCTCATGGTGCATTAGTACTTATTAAGGATAAGTCACCTAGCCTTGTGTTGCCTCCCTCAGTGAAAAGTGCATTCCAAATGAGGAAGTAATCATTTTTGGAGAGAATGGAACCCTTCCCAAATTGAGTTCACTTAAAAACAATGAAGTTCACTTCAAACACTTAGTGAAAAAATTCACTTCAGAATAACATGAACCTTATCTCCTTGCAAAATCTCACCTTGCACAAATAAGGACCTTCTCACCTTCAAAAGCACACTCTGAGAACCTGAGTGCACTTCGAAACAACAAGAGAACTTCAGAATTATGAACACACTCCTTTGACTTGAAGAAATATGCCCTTCTTGAGTGCATGGCACACTCATGAAGCTTGAATCGGGAACTCAGGCCTTTAGCACGAAGAAATATGCCCTCTTTGAGTGTGTTGTGGCTCATTTGCATTTACTTTTGAAATATTTCTCAAAAAACCAAAAAAAAGAATATATATTAGAAAATGTAAAAAAAATTGTATGTCAAATTTTATTTATTTATTTATATGTTGGTGTATTAACATTATGTGCAGAGGTGTGAAGGTGGGTTGATTTGTGCTTATTCGCACGCAGAACAGTTCAAGAGTTGGGTTGATTGATACGTTCAGAACATTACATGCCAGGGTTGAGTTGGGTGTTCTTCCTGTAGAACAGTGCACAATAGTTGAGCCAGGGCACCTCCATTTCATCTCCGCTCCATATCCACCCATCCAATACCACATACCATTCGCTCCCCTGTCCGAAAATATGTTTTACTATTTCCAAACCACTGCCTGAAACCTTGGTAGGACCCCTTACCTTTATTGCAATCAGAGTTCGTGAAAAATATTTTCCATATTCATTTGTTACCACTCCCTACCGCTGATGCAATATTAAATGGGAACCTCCTCACCACGTCACCTCTTCTTGTCGTATATTACAACTTCAAAATTCCATTGTTGATCTCTAATCCTCGATATGTTATGTACGTTGATATGCATCGATAAGTTTTATATTTCCGATTGCGATTTTCAATCGAACGCACCTCCACTTGCCACGTCATACCTATCTTTACCGCATATCACATGTTGCACATCGCAAGCTTAGGAGGAATGGCGCTGATGAACCATGTTGAAACGCCGAAATGCGAAGTGCGACAAGGGTTGTGCACGATGCAAATTAGAAATATGATTTAATATATTCCATTCGCACATTTCTCATCGCACATCGCAAGCTAAAGAGGAATGGTGCTCATGAACCATGTTGGAATCCCGAAATGTGAAGTGTGACAAGGGCCAGACACGATAGTTTTCAAAGGAAAATTTGAATTTATTTAAAGTCCAAGATTATGTGCAGCTGCGTTGTCTTATGAAAAAACGTGAACGCGGGCATGAGCAGAAGAGGTAGAGTCGGGCATAAGGGGACATGATAACATTATTTGAAACATAGAGGCATATGCAGAGCTGGGAAAAAGGAGCATATGGTGGCAATGTTGGAAACACAATAACTAGGTCAATTCAGGAAAAGATGCGTTATTGCAGAACTATTCGAATACCACATCAGAAACAGAAAAGCCATGACATCAAGCAGAAAAGATTAAATATTGAACTCTGGAAGAAAAGCAAGGCAAGGATGTCCGATTTGTCAGGGAGACACATCATCACTTTAGGGAGACGCATCGACAACAAATCAGATTCAACAAAAAGAATAATATTTCAAGTTTCAATTTGTTTTATTTGTTTTTTAAGATCGAAGCTATAGTGATGTCCTCAATTGAAATGTAATAAGTAGTTTTAAGAGTTTAGGTAGTTGAAGTAGTTTCAAGAAGTTCTAGCAGTTACGATTTTTTTTTATGTATTTAAGAAAGATAGAAAGAAAGAAGAAGGGTTCCGAGTTTTGGACCTCTAGAAGACTAAAACTTTGGTACTTAATTTTCTGAGGAATTAATGAAAGAAGCATAAAGTTTCCTAATAACTGTTGATGGTGAATCATTTTTCCTGTGCCATTTTGTGTTCCTTATTCCTTGAATGAAGTGAAGTAAATTAGTTTCCGATCTCTTAATTACATCTGTGAGTAAGAGTTAAATAGCCTTAATTTTCACTCCTTCACTCCAGCTGTTCTTTCTACATAAATTCATTCTGAAATTTAAAGTGATAGATTCTGTGTTACAACATATCATTTTGAGTTTCTTCTACAGTTCTTCTTTTCCATTAAGACATTAGTGGTTAAAAAAATTGTAGAGTCTTTCATTATACCATATTATTAAGGGTTTTAAAGAATTAGTTTCCAAAGGGATTGAATGAAGACCACCTGATATAATTACTTTTGTGACACACTTAAAAAAAATTGTCTTAAGCACTGATTCCTTTCCACAGCCAAGGAATTGTCTCTTAAGAACCAACATTTTTTAGTGCCGTTGCAAGGGACGAAGAGAAAAAGTTTATTTTCCCTGGGGTTTTCACATTATTTCCTCTGGTTTTTTAGTGAGGAGGAAATATTTTGATGTGTTTGTTATTCTCAAAATTCTGGCTCACGAAAGGCCTCACACAAGGCCAGATACCTCACAGCAGAAGGTCTCTTCTTTTTCAGACCCTAAAATATTGGTTTCTAAAAGGGTTTGAAACCCAAAACCCCTTAAACACCTAGTCCTACACTGTCTGCTCCTGGAAGTAGTTCTAGTAATCCTTTTTTTAAAGATATCTCTAAAGTACTTCCTTTCTTAGAACAATATTCACCTTTCCCACCAATTTATTTTTAAGAACCTAAGTTTGAAGAACATTCCTTTGAGTCTGTTTCTTTTACTTTTACTCAAGCTCAACGAACTCCAGTTACTGATCTCTCTGCCATTGTACATAAGCCTCCTCCCATATTAGTTTTACCTCCACCTCCGTTCATTTTCACAACAGGTTCATTGACTGCATCTTACCAAGGAACAATCAATCAAGATGAAAACATGGCAACACTAGCATTTTTTGAACATATATGCTCCACTTAACCTACCAAAACCAATGAATGAAATGCCTGAAGAGTATCTTAAATTACTCCCACGTTTTACTGGAGAAGATGAAATAACTTCAGAAAAGCACTTGCCTGTGTTTTGTAATTTTTTTGGAAATCTGAATGTAGAACATCTTGATGTTGTAATGAGGCTTTTTGTTCAGTCTATGGATGGAGAGGCTAGAAAATGGTTTAAGGGATAGAAAAATAATTCTATTATTACGTGGGAAGAACTGGAAAATAAATTCACTCAGATATGGGGTGAAAAAAGGGATCATGGATATTCACTAACATAATTGAATGAAATCAAAAGAAAGCTAGATGAGAATATATCAGACTTTATCAAAATATTCAACAAATTTTATAAGAGTTTTCCTATAGAAATGAAGCCCCCTCCTTTTGGGGAAAAGGTGGTTTTTGTTGGGGCTTTTGAAGCCGATTTTAGTTTCACACTTAGAGAAACAAGATCCCCTACTCTAGAGTAGATATAAACAAATACTTTATAAATTGAAGCTAATATGACTATAGATGGGAAGGCGAAAGGGAAATAGCCAATCCTAGAGAAGGGGAAAACGAAAGAAGAATCATCACAAGATCAAAGAATTGAAGATATGATAAAGGCGATATTTTTTTTTTCAAATAAGTTAGTTAAGATGAAATTGGAAAGTAAAAAATCCAAATAAAAGTACAACAAGACCGAGGAAGATTTAACCCTCAATTCAGAAAACAACCCCTGCAAATTTTTCCGAGGGAAAGAAAAGGTCAAGACCAGGTTCAAGCACCATTGTATATAGAAGCAACACCCTGAGAGTCAGCAGAGGATGACCAAAAGGAGGCTGAAGATAAAATATTTGCTATGTACACAATATAAGAGGATGAGGAGGAATATTGTGAAAGAGAAAAGATCAAGGGTACAAGACAGTGAGGGTGAAAAACAAGACTCTGACCCTCCTCCAATGGCAACTCCACAAAAAAAGGACCCTGTAAAACAAGTCAATAATGGGAAGAAACCTATACATTTAGTTAATAGAAAATATGTGCAGCAGGGTGAGCCTTCCCAGAGAAAATCAGTTGTTACTAATGTTTTCGAGAGAGTTGTTCCTGTAGCTGAACAAGAAGAAAATTCTAGAAAGAGTGAAGAAGAACCTGAACAATAATGTTAAACAAACTCATGATTTCAGTTTGACAAAAGAGTTGGAGATGGTAAAAATTCAGGTACCTCTTCGAGAATTAGCTAAAATACCAGCCTACAAGAAAGAAATTTCAGAATTTAATAATATCACACATATTTAAGATATAAGTGACACTGTGAACTTACAAGAAGAGAAGCCAATGGTCACCTTTGGTCCTCATGTAGAAGAAGTAGATCCTTCTATTCCACCATCCTATATTTCTCTGTTGCTTCATGATTTTACCCCCCATAATTGTATGTTGGACTCAAGAGCAACCCATAATCTCATGCCATTGTCTGTTATGAAGGAACTAAACTTGCAGATTACCAAACCTTACAGGGGTCTGTATTCATTTGATTCCAAAAGGGTGAAATGTGTTGGGTTAATTAAGTATGTAGTAGTTTCTTTGGCACAAATTCCAGCAAAGACTATTTTCATGGATGTAGTTGTTGCTGACATTACAGCCAGGTTTGGAATGCTCCTGTCAGGATCTTGGGGAGAAAATTTGGGAGGTGTTCTAAAGGTAGATTTCATTTATGCTATCATTCCTGTTTTTAATGAGGAAGAAAGGAGATTGTACAGGGGAAAAAGGTTCGTGAAGACCACTACCAAGAAATATGCAAGCAATTTCCCTATTTATAGTCAAGAAACAGAGGATCTTTCATGTTTCATGTTGCATGAAGATGCAGAATTTTCTGAAGACACATGGAAGCAGTTCTCTTCAGCAGTTGTAAATAATGAGCTACACTCAAAAAATATTTGGAAATTCTACTTTGATGGTGCCTACTCCAAGAAAGGTACATGAGCTGGATTCTTGCTGATATCGCCAGAAGGTAACCTCATGCCTTTTTCTTTCAAGTTAGAGTTTGATTCAAAAAACAATGTAGCTGAGTATGAGGCCTTCATCATTAGCCTTCAAATTTCTAAATAGATGGGAATTTAGTGTATTTCGATTTTTTGTGATTCTAAATTGATAATAAGACAGATAAAAAATCATTGTCAGACCAAACATCCAAGATTAAGAACATATATGAATGAAGTTTGGGACTTGATAAAGAACTATTTTGAAGCCTTCAATATTTAGTTTATTCTAAGAGAAGAGAATAGATTGTATGACTCATTAGTAGTTGCAACCAGCAGCTTCAAGGCTCCAATTATTCCAATTCTAAGGTATGAGATAGAAATTAGACACATACCCTCTATCCCTGACAATGTCAAACATTGCTAGGTGTTTGAATATGATGAGCAGATAAATCAGTTTTTGACAATGATTGGAAAGTTTGAATATGATGAGATAGATCAGGATGAGGAAAAAGCATAGCAGAAAATAGAGGTAAGACATTTAAAAAATTCAATAGGTGATTAGAAGATTATTCAGTTCAAAGATAATGTACTCCCTAAAGGTTTGATTCCTCTTGAGAGACTATTTTATTTTAATGATTTTGTTGTTAATTCAAAGAGAATACATCAAGAGGAAGAGATGGAAGATTGTAATTTAGGAACTTAGCAGGAACAAAAAATGGCAAAATTATTCAAGGGTGTTCCCAAAAATTATAAAGAAAGATACATTGATATTTTTAAGAAGTATATGGATGTGTTTTCTTAGTCATATGAAGACTTGAAAATGTATGATAAAAGCATAATACAACATATGATCCCATTTAAATAAGGAATTAAACCACACAGATGAAATCTCAGACAAATCAATCAATTATTGTTAGCTCCAATTGAAAAGGAAGTGAAGAAATTGCTGCAAGCAAAAATCATAGTTCCTCTCAGATATTCGGATTGGGTTTCTAATCTAGTTCATGTGAAGAAGAAAAATAAAGAGATAAGATTGTGTGTATACTTCAGTAATTTTAATAGAGCATCTCTAAAGGATAATTATCCTTTACCTAAAATGGATTATGTCTTACAGAAGGTGACAAGAGCTTACAAGATGTCTATGCTTAATGGATTCTCTGGACATAACCAAGTAGCAGTGGATAAGGAAGATAAAAAAAAAGACAACTTTCAAAACCCCCTAGGGCACCTTCATGTATGCAAGGATTCCATTCGGTCTTATGAATGCAGGTGAAAATTTTCAGAGGGCCATGGAAATAGAATTTGTAGGTGACAAGTATGTGGTTATATATCTGGATGATGTAACTGTTTTCTCAAGGTTATATGATGAACACTTGGATCATTTGCAAATTTTTTTTGAAAAATGTAGGAATTTTGGTTTGTCACTAAACCCCAAGAAATATTTGTTTGCCTTAGAAGAAGGTAAATTATTGGGCCACTTAGTTTTAAAAAAAGGAGTGAAGATTGATCCAACAAGGATGGAACCAATTCAAACAATTCCTTTACCTAGAAGAAAGAAAGATATTCAGATATTTTTGGGAAAAATAAACTTTCTGAGAAGATTTGTACCAAATTATGTTGAGATTGTAAGAAATATAACTGACATGTTGAAGAAAAATGCAGAAGTGAGATGGGATAGAGAAGCATGAGAAGCATTTGCTAGAATAAAAGAAGCACTCTAGGAAGCTCCTATTTTAATAAGTCTTGATTATCAAAAGATATTTCAAATATTTTCATTTGCTTCTCCCACTACTATTGTTGATGTGTTATTGTAGAAAAATGAGGATAATAAGGAGTAGCCAATGGCATTCTTCAACAAAGTTCTCAGAGATGTTGAGCTCAAATGTAAAATTTTGAAGAAAAAAGTGTATGCATTGGTCAAAGCACTCAAAGCCTTTAGGACTTATGTGTTACAATCCCAAACAACTGCTTATGTACCTAATTATGCTGCTAAGGACATGCTAGTTCAAAGTGATGTTGAAGGAAAAAGAGGAAAATGGATAGCTAAAATCTAGGAGTATAATTTGGACATTAAACCCACCAAGTTAATTAAAGGATAGGGTTTAGAAAAGTTGCTAATAGAAACAAATTTTCAAGCATTGGGAATTAACCTTCTGGCACCAGTGGATGGAGCTGACAATGAAGAAGGTCAGAATAGGCCCAAAACAGGTATTCAATACAAATTTTTTTGTTCAGATTGATATAAATATGTTGTTCATTATCCATGTTTCTTCTCTTATCCAACTTCGCTGAATAGAACAAAGTATAGAGCCCTAAAGCTTAAATCTCATCCATATGTCATAGTAGAAGAAAAATTGTACTGGAAAGATCTTGCTGGTATCTTATTTTTGTGCTTGACCGAAGGTGAATCCATTGAAGTTACCAAATAATACCATGAAAATCTCCATGGAGGACATTATAGTTGGAAGGTCATAGAACATAAAATCCTCAAGTCAAATTTTTATTAGCCTACACTATTCGTTGATGTGTATAGACTAGTTAGAAGTTGCCATAAATGTCAATTGTTTACAGAAAAGAAGAGACTTGCTCTGTTACCTTTCATTCTAGTATTCATAGAAGATATTTTCAGGCAGTGGGGACTGGACTTTATTAGAGAGATCAATACACCATCAAGTGGGTAGTTCAAATGGATTCTAACTGCTACTGATTAATTCAAAAAGTGGGTTGAAGAAATCCCCACCAAGAAAGAAAATGACCAAGTGGCGATGAAGTTTCTGGAGGAGAACATCTTCAGTAGGTTTGACTGTCTAGTCAAGAGTGTAACTGATAATGCTCAGGTATTTAATTATTCTCAATTCATTAATTTTTTTCAAACATATAATGTAATATTGTCACATTACACAGCCTACCATCCACAAGGGAATGTATTTGAAAAGTCTTCAAACAATACATTGGTCAAGATTCTGAAGAAAATAATCACTGAAAATAAAAAAGACTGGGACTCAAAATTAAAATTTTCTCGTTTGGAAATTCGAGTAACTACTAGGAGGTACACTAGAAAATCACCTTTTGAGTTGGTATATGGAACTCAAGCATTTTTTCCTAGTCAGTTGACCAAACCAGTGATTTCTTTCCTTCAAGAAGCTCAGGAAGAACCTAGTGCTCTGGTAAGAAGAATGAATAAGGTGATTGAGTTAAATGAAAACAGTGACAAAGCTAGAGATAATTTGATTACTTATCAGGAAAAATGAAGTCTATTTTTGATAGGAAGGTGAAAGAAATCCTCTTTCATACAAGAGATTTAGTACTGAGATGAGACACTATAAGGGAGGATAAAGGAAATCATGGTAAGTTTGACCCTCTCTGGTATGGTCTGTACAGAATTTTTGAAGCCAGATCAAACAATAATTTCATACTAGAAGATTTAGATGGAGAATCTCTGCAGTTACCTATGAATGGGCAGTATTTGAAGCATTATTTTGAGCATTAAAAGTCATCATTCCACCATTGTAAATACCGGATTGCTCATTGTTCATATTCACCAAGAAATATTTGACTCCATGCTTGAGGTGAAGGCACTAATCTGCGGTTCTTAGCACTTTCGTGGAAAAAAGCACTATCCCCAAGTGGAGCCAGATGTTGTGACTCATTTGCATTTAGTTTTGAAATATTTCTCAAAACACCAAAAAAAAGCATATATGTTAGAAAATGTAAAAAAAATTGTATGCTGAAAAATAAATTTTGATTTATATGTTGGTGTATTAACATTATGTGGCGCGAAGATGTGAAGGCGGGTCGAGTCATGCTTATTCGTGTGTAGAATAGTTCAAGAGCTGGGTCGATTGATGCGTTCAAAACATTACATGCCATGGTTGAGTCGGGTGTTCTGCTTGCAGAATAATGCACAACAATTCAGCTAGGGAATATCCATTTTATCTCCACTCCCTATCCACCCATCCAATACTGCATACCATTCACTCCCCCCTTCGAAAATATGTTTTACTATTTCAAAACCACTGCCTAAAACCTTGGTAGGACCCCTTACCTTTATCGCAATCGGAGTTTGCGAAAAAAAATTTCCATATTGAATTTTTACCACTCTCGACCACTGATGTGATATTAAATGGGACCCTCCCCACCACGTCACCTCTTCTCCCCATATATTGCAACTTCAAAATTCCATTCCCAATCTCCAATCCCCAATATGTTATGTACACCGATATATGATTTGTGATAAGTTTTATATCATTGATTGATATTTGTGATCGGCCCCACCTCCACTTGCCACTTCATCCCTACCTTTATCACATATTGCATGTCACACATTGCAAGCTCAGGAGGAATGGTGCTAATGAAACATGTTGAAATTGCGAAATGTGAAGTGCGACAAGGGTCGGGCGCGATGCAGCTCAGAAATATGATTTAATATATTGCATTCGCACATTGTACATCACACATCGCAAGATCAGGAGGAATGACACTCATGAACCACACTAGAATGAAGAAATTTGAAGTGCGACAAGGGCCAGACAAGATAGTTTTCAAAGGAAAATTTGAATTTATTTAAAGTCCAAGATTATGTGTAGTTGCGTTGTTTTATGAAGAAACTTGAATGTGGGAACAAGCAGAAGAGGTAGAGTTGGATATAAGGGGACATGATAACATTATTTTAAATGTAGAGGCAGAGGCAGAGTCAGGAAAAAGAAGCATATGGTGGCACTATTGGAAACACAACAACTGGGTCAAGTCGGGAAAATATGCATTATTGCAGAATTATTCGAATACCACATCAGAAACATAAAACACATGACATCAAGCAGAAAAGACAAAATATTGAACTCTGGAAGAAATGCAGGGCAAGGATGTCCGATTTGTCAGGGAGACACATCAGCACTTCAGGGAGACGCATCAACAACAAATCAAATTCAACTAAAAGAATAATGTTTCAAGTTTTATTTTTTTTCTTTGTTTGCTAAGATCGAAGCTATGGTGATGTCCTCAAATTCAATGTAATAATTAGTTTTAACAGTTTAGGTAGTCGAAGTATTTTCAAGAAGTTCTAGCAATTATGAACTGTTTTTTGATGTATTTAAGAAATATAGAAAGAAAGAAGAAGGGTTCCGAGTTTTGGACCTCTGGAAGACTAAAAAATTGGTACTTAATTTTCTGAGGAATTAATGAAAGAAGCATCAAGTTTCCTAACAAATGTTGATGGTGATTCATTTTTCCTGTGCCATTTTGTGTTCCTTCTTCCTTGAATGAAATGAAATAAAGTAGCTACTGGTCTCTTAATTACATCTTTGAGTAAGAGTTAAATAACCTTAATTTGTGCTCCTTCACTCCAACTATTCTTTCTACATAAATTTATTCTAAAATTTAAAGTGATAGATTCTGTGTTACAACATATCATTTTGTGTTTCTTCTACAATGCTTCTTTTCCTTTCAGATATCACTAGTTAATGGCATTTTAGAGTCTTTCATTATACCAGATTATTAAGGGTTTAAAGAATTATTTTCCAAAGGGATTGAACGAAAACAACCTGATATAATTAATTTTGTGGCTCATTTAAAAAAAAATGTCTTAAGCACTGATCCATAGCCAAGGAATTGTCTCTTAAGAACCAACATAGTGCATGAGCACATCCTAAAGGCTTGAGTGTTTCTCCTTCATCTATTTGAAGTGTGACCTTGCGACCTCTTATTCTCTTTGAGCTCATGAACACAACTTGAAGGCCTAAATTCTTTAATCCTCACTCCTTCATCTCTTCAAAGTGATCCATTGCACCTTCTTAGTTTCTTTTAGTGCATGAGTGCACCTTGAAGGCATGAAGCCTCACTCATTCATCTCTTTGGAGTGCACCCTTGCACCCTTAGTGTTATCTCTCTCTTTCTTAAGTGCACAAGTTCACCTTGAAGGCCTCTTTTGAGTGTTGATGAGTTTAATTTCTCCCTCCTAATCATGAATTATTATGTTAACCCTCTCACTGGCCTATCTTGAGTTGATCATTCCATGAGCTAGGTAATGATAGAATATATGTTTTTAAGATGATTTTTCTTTGTCATCAATGATTTTAATTGGAAGGAGTACCTTACTAGCATGAAAAGGTGATGCTCAAGAGCATATAAAAAGGATAAATAATAAAGAAACACCTGTAGAGAAGAAGAACAAAAAATAAAAATCATGAAGACATGAAGCAGATCATGGACCAAGATAGAAAGAAGACATTGAATGATGACTCATAGGATTTATATAATGACAAAAGACCTGTTGGAGGGTGAAATTATACAGAACAAATCATATAGTCCATGAGGATGAAGCATAGATCATATTATCATCAACAATGAAAGATGAAGTAGCAAGGAAGACAACTTTGCATTTCCCTCCTCATCATGAAGTCCATTTCATCATTGTCAAGTTGTAAATTGTAAAAGTATCATCATGATGGTAAATATGTGTCCATGTATATTTCCACATAATGTGGGATGTAATGATGTATTCTCAAGAAAGGAAAAAATGTAATGTCTGGAAGTCCCAGAGTCATATGTGGAATAGGAAGAGTCACATAATCATATATGGACAAATATTGTCTAGAAGTCCAAAAATCATTTAGAATTTCAAGAGTTGTTTGGAAGTCCAAAGGACACGCTAGAAGTCCAAGAGTCGTGAGGGTAATCCAAGAGTCATGAGGATATGAAAGGTAATTCCTCTTGTTATAAAAGCAACCTCATAACTCAAGGAAGGGGATTTTAGAGTCTTAAGCTTTGGATAACTATTATTAGCTTATTTACTTGGCATAGGAGAGAAAACTATGCTTTTGAGAAGCAAAGCTACTTAATGTTCCACTATTGGAACTAGAGTCTCGCTATTGTAACTATGTAATTCTATATTTCACCTTATAATTGAAGCTCGGTGAGCCAACACATTTTCATGCATGTATTGTAAATGTCTTAGGACTATTCTTTGAATATTTTCTATATATGTTTTGTTCATATGTACTAAGGAAATTGAACTATTTTGGTGGCCTCGTTACTTATATTTTCGAAGGTGTGTTGTATGTGGTTTAATTATCGTTGTGTCTATGTGAACTATTTCACTAGATAAATAATGAATATTTCTTTGCTCGTGTGTCTCTCTTAGGTTAGTACTATTACATCCTTCTAGAGGCTCACGTGTTTTCTCCCCCCTCGTGAAGGTTTCCTTTACATATTGTAATCAGTGTTTCACAATGTCAACTTACTTGAATATTTAAGGTTTATGTATATAATCTCTTGTGTTATCCATTGAAACCAAGAAGAAACTTTGTGTTATGGTGGTCAGGCCAATACTCCGGATGGGGATACTACTCCAAATGGTGTGATGTATAATTGGGACTTCACATTGGGGATACCCCCTATATGTTGGTGATATCCAGCACCATCAATGGGAACTTGCAGAGGAAATTTTGTAGATAGGAGAACATGTAAAAGGTGCTTTAGATGGGCTTTTATGGCTCACTATTTTTTGAGATGCAAGAAAATACATGTAGGGGTGTGATAGTTGTCACATGGTGGGTCAACCTACTCAATACGAATGAATTGTTGTTACAACCTCAATTGGTGATGGAACAATTTGGAGATGGGATTTAGATTTTGTGGGACAAATTAATACCCCATATTAGAAGAAAACCTATATTTTGGTATGCATATACTACATCACCAAGTGGGTGGAGGAAAGAGCACTCACTAGAGAAACTGAACATGTTGTTTCAAAATTTTTGTTTAAAGAAAAATTTTCTTGGTTTGGAGTGCCAAAAGAGATATTTATAGATAGAGGAACACTTTACTTCACAACTGCTACGAGACCTTGTTAGAAAGTATAGTATTCATCACAAAGTCACTTCACCTTACCACCCACATGTGAATCAGAAAGTGGAAAGTACCAATAAGGTGCTTGAAATTATTCTCACAAATATTATGGTAGGCCACCAAAGGGAATAGGATGAGAGACTTCCAAAAGTGTTATGGGATTATAGAACTACTTGGTGGAACACTATAATATTATCTCCCTATGAGTTGGTATTTTGTAAGAATCCTATATTCCCCATTGAATTTGAGATTAAATCACTCAGAATTGCTTTGGAGGTGAATTTATACTTGATTGTGGCTTAGAAACATGAACTATAATAGCTAAATGAAGTACATGAGAAATGCTTGGTTGGAGTCCAAAAAACATATATCATCCAACATTAGTGTGCCAAGTGGCATGGAAAAATTATTAAGAATAAGTTCTCTCATAAGGGTGATTGGGTTCTACTATATGACTCAAAATTTAAAGATTTCAAATGGAAGTTGTACATCAGGTGGTTAGGTCCTTACGAGGTAGAAATAGTCTTTGAAAATGGGACTACGAAATTGAAAACCATTGATGGGTCTCATACATATTTTCTTGCCAATGGACACCATCTGTAGTTGTATCACAAACCTAATTCTAAGGATTCATTTGTCAACATTGTCTTAGATGAAAAGTCATATGTTGAAGTTGTTGGGGCAAGGGAAAATTTTCATGTGCTACCAGTCACTTAGTGGTTTTCATTATCTAAAAAAAAGGAAAAAGGAGAAAAAAAGGAAATAAAATAAAATAAAATATCTATTGGTGAAAAACCCTTTCGGGTGTCGTTGGATGAATTTGGTGGCTAAAAACTAGCTTTTCGGTAGTCAAAACATCTTCTTTTATCCCTCTATAACAACATTCTATTATTTCATCTTTGTCTCTAAATACTTCACCATTTAACTCTTTTTTTGTTACAAACTCAGTATTCATAAGGTGCTATTCTTATTATAGAATTGAATGCAACAACTTTCATCGAAAAATCTCTTCATAACTTTGTTGATATAAGTTATGCACATGTGAAAGTCGCTCTTATAGTTTTATTTAGCTTTGCTAATATAGATCAACGATATTTTCATTTTTTCAGCATCACAAGCTCTTATATGTGTTTTTGCATTTTTATGGGTGACAACTATAGCTCTATTGTGACACACCTGATTCTGCTAACACATAATTTTCTATTTCATAGCATCACTCTAATGGAATAATTCACCAATAGACACATGCCACAAATGAAAAGTTTCACAACATCAATTCAAGTCATCACATTTGTACAATCTCCACATCAACACAATTGTAAGTTGATGGTAGGTATGGTTTTTATCATTTACTCACATTTATGGATTTAAATATGATATGACCCCTTGTCACATGCCAAGGACAACACTTATTAGAGAAATATGGTTCAGATTTACCACACTGGTATTAGATGAATCTTGTTGACATTTCGAATCCCAAACAGATCCATCTTTAAGACAATGAGTGAGTGAAAGAAGAGTTAAAGGAAGGATTAAAAAATAATTTATTTATTTAGGTATAGGTTGTATAATTTTTTTAGGATTTTAGTCGATTTTTTGGAGCTTTGTTTATTTATTATTTATTTATTCTCCCTTTGAATCTTCTTTCATTCACTCATTGTCCTAAAGATGGAGCCCTTTTGGGATTCAAAACTTTGATAAGATTCATATAACTCTGTGGTAAATTCAAACCATATTTCTCTAAAATAAGACAATAGAAGGTTAAAATATTGTGTTAAATTCAATCCATATTTCTCCAAAATAAGACCAAAAAAGTTTAAAATATGGCAACCCTTATCATTAAATTGGGGAGGGGGGGGGGGGGGGGGTTGAGAGAGTGGTGGATTGTATATGTCGTACAATGCACCATAACACTATCCTAATTTAGTAATTATTTGTGATATGAGATACCATACCATTATCCTGATCTAGTAATTATTGATTAGACTGTGTACTAAAAAAATAAGCCTATGTTACTCATGCCATTTCTCTTGAAACATTATGTGACTACCTAAAATTATTCCTAATAACCGTCAATTATGGAATCAATCCTAAAGCTATTGAAAGGGTAAGCTAATTCTATCAGACTAATACTCTCTACTCCAACAAATGTTTGCATGAATCAAGTGTTAACCATGTAATAATTTTTGAGCAGTCATGGGAGGAGAAATATTCTGCCATGAAATTGATTCTACCAATGATTTGTTACACCATCTAGAAGCCCCAAATATATTTCAAAATACAGGTTGGTTAGCCTATTTTGAGAAGTTGCATGGATCTAATGAGAAAATTTCTTTAGAGTTCGCACAAGACTTGAATGAGTAGGTTTCATTGGTTAGAGGAGTCAGGATTTCTATTACAAAGGAAATAATTGTTTTGGTGACAGGTTTTCCTTAGATAGGAATGAACTGGCTTGTATGAAATTGGCAATCCCAAGAGCCAAAGCTACATTTTTAAAAAAATATGAGGAGGTAAGGAAAAAGGGAAGAGAGATTCATAGAACATCCCTTCCTCATCCTTGGGATGGTGTCACTTATTTCATTAAAAAAATTATCACTTGTGAGGGACATTTTGGGATTATATTTCATTACCATTTCATTTTTTAGCTCATTAACACAATGGAATTTAATAAACATGCCCTACTACTTGTTAAAATCGTTACAACATATGAAGGAAGTCATACGAATAGAAAAGAATCCTAAAACCTACTTAAATAGACATGTACTAATGAAATTGATCACAATTAACACACTACAACAAGAAGGAAGCACATGGACTAGGATTATAGCAGGGTTGCATGCACCAGCTCTTGAGGAGGAAAATAGTGAAGTTGAAGAACAAGAGGAAAAAAGTCACTACAAGGAAAAGACCCTCTAGCGGATATTTTTGAGGAACCCCTTATAAAAATATCCCAGAGATCTGTTTGTAGCGAGGTCTTTAGAGGAGGTTGGTAGGTGCAGGTTTTTGCGAATGTTTTTCTTGCGGTGCGTTTCTCATCATAAACCGCAATGGTTCATTTTATGCAAAACACTCCAGTGCACACTAAAAATTTGGCACATCGAGACACTATGCTCTCTATATAAACCTGCTCGGTGTGTCTAAATACTCTAAAAAACCAGTGCTCTATGTATAATTAGGCTCGTCGCGTCTTAGTAATCCAGTGCACCATAATGATGTGCAGTGCACCATTGATAAAACTAACTGGTGCATCTCAAAATCCCAGCACCGAAAAATGGTTTATTAAAAAAAAATTACCACACGTAAAAAACCTTATTTTTACGTGTTCAATGCTCTAGACCTCTAAAGCACCAGCGTGAGTTTTTATTCTATGAGGCATGCTTCCATAGGTGCTCCCATTGCTAACATTGCTATCGTCCATTTCCCAATGTGTGGAGTTCGAATTTTTGAAAACAGTGGGAAAATTTGGTTTCTTCAATTCCTCAGCAAATATGTTTCCTCGACGCATAAATGTACAGGAAATCTACTTGTTTCTCAATAACTAAAGCTTTTAGTGGATTAAAATTTGAAATTAACTTAAAAATAACTATTTAAAAAAAAAATCTGTGCGGTTCATTCGAGCCGTTCGTGGTGCTTCCTGTAAATTTACAGGCCGCACCGTGAATGCTGTTAACAAAAACCACACCAGGTTTCGGTGTGGTACTGAAAAAATGCACACTGATAGAATTTAAAAAATAACACGGCGATGCGATCATTTAAACGACCACACCATTGACGATGTAATACTATCAGGATGGTGGTGTGTTTACCAAACTCACAGCCCCGGGGCGGATAGTTAGGTCAACGCACTGCCTGCCCGATAACACTACATAGTCAATGGTGTGGTCATTTACAGGACCACACCATTCACCATGTACTGTTGTTGGGCAGTGCATTGACCAAAATATCTGCCTTTGGGTGTATAGTTAGGTCAGTGCACCGCCTGCTCGACAGCATTACATAGTCAATGGTACGTTTGCTTACAAGACCACACCGTTTACCATGTACTATTGTTGGGTGGTGCATTGACCAAACTATATGCCCTGTGGCAAATATTTTGGTCAACGTATCATAGAAAAATATTCCCTTATTTTGCGGTGCGTGATAAAAAAATACGCACTGGTAACGGTACGTGACTGTTTTTTTGGGTGCACCGATTGTTTTTTTTTTTCAAAAAAGATTATATATATATATATACATATATATATATATATATATATATATATATATATATATATATATATATATATATATATATATATATATATATATATATATATATATATACATATACATTTCTCATTTAATAAAAAAATGTATTTAATATTTTAATCATTCAATGATGTCAACGGAAAGAACAAATGGAACAACAAGAACATATGGAGGACTGTTATAACATGATTCAGCTATGGGAGGCACGAGAGAGGGAGATAATTTTGTACCCTCACCCTGTTACGACATCCACCCAGTTGCTCCTAAGGGAGGTAGGCCTCCTCAAGTTATATGAGGAGGTTACATCCCTGAAGGGCCATAGCGAGTTACTGGGACAACTGATCTACAGGTTGGATTCCCATCGACAGGCTTTCCGGGTCGGTCTTGGCTAGTGGTATGAGCCCACTGAGGAGGACATATATTTTATTACTAGCCTATCTAGGAGAGGGAAGGATTTTCCCCAGTTTCCAAATGTCCCCATTGGCTATGAAATAGGGAGTCAGTTGGCGTACTCCCAGAGATACATTAGGGACGATATAGTTTCTACTATAGATTTTCAGGTGTTCGGTGGTTAGTTATGTATTTCTTCGTTTGGTCCAAAGGAGGTGAGTTACCTTGCACTACTACTGATGACCTTTGCACACTATACCAATGACAATAAACACATTATTTTCCAACTTTTATTATATTTTGATTCTTTATTCTAGGCGCCACAACTTGTGAGATTGTCTACAATTTTTTTTGTGGTAGTTTTGTACAACATTAGATAGATGTCGTTCTCAGGTACGTGGGAGTTTGAACTTCCCTTTTGCTTCAGATTTATTTTGTTTATTTTTTGAGAGGTTTCTAGAGAGGAGGCATAATTTTGTTCGGTAGCCTCATAGGCCAATGCTGCATGTATGGATGCAGATGTGGGGCCAGATGATGCCCAAGAGGGGCCAGTCTGACTTTCCAACCAGGATATCTACTGATGTACTGGATTTGCTAGCCAATGACGATGATCACTCGTTCGTGATGGTATCGTGTCCATACTTCGGTTTATATTAGTGAGGGTGTACCAAAATCCTCTTCACATAGGATGAGCCATTGGATGGGAGAGGTAATATTAGTGTTTTTTTAAATTAATATAATTTCATTTTATTGCCTTAATTAATTAATTAGAATTATTAAATTTATTCTGACACGTTCTTTAACTTTATCTAATTATTGTTGTGTACTATATATTTTGTAGATATTGGGACATTCGTTGGGGGCATGATTCCACCCCCACCGAATGATCCAGGTGTAGATTTTTACGAGGAGATGGCAGAGACGAAGTATTAGGGTGACAAACCTGATCCTCGGGTGCAAATACCCATAGGGGTGTGGTGTAGGTCGGACACCCGATTTAGGATGGAGTTGGGCAACCGACTGTATCAACTCTTGGTTAATGAGGGATTCCGCCCTTCTACAATCAGAGAGATCCAAGTTGATCGTAGGCTCACGCAGCTTTGGAGAGACATGCCTCGCATATGATGACCCTCATGTGTCATATCGTTGGAGCTTCGAGAGTACTAGCGGCTAGGATGGATAGGCATCGTGGAGATGCACAATAGAGAAACTCATCTAATAATCATGGTCATGAGGGGAGTGATCATCGTTCTATTACTCCACCTCCTCCTCCTTCACCTCGCGCTAGATATCATGAGCATCCAACATCTAGTCCTGATCAGTAGGCATCTTCTGAGCATTCTTCACCATCTCAGCAGGCACCTAGTCTTGAGCAGGCATGACCATCGACTGAGCAGGAAGGTCCATATGAGTAGGCCACACCATCCATTGAGCAGGTTGCACCATCGATGTCTCATCAGTAGACATTTCCTGAGCAAACTGCATCATCGACTGAGTAGGCCTCGACTAGTACTAGTATTGATGTAGTACCACTAGATATTTTACATTATATGCAGTAATATTACAGTGTATAATTTTGACATTATATATATATATATATATATGGTCCATGTATTTTATGTTCATGTTTATGTACTTAATTTACATGCTGGTGTTCATCATGATGTGTATATTGTTAGGTCATGGCAGATATGTTCATTTATTGTGCTTGTAGATAGATGTGTATGTGGTAACAATTATTTGACATGAGATCTACATTTGATGTTTGTGTTGTGATGATGTTATACAATGCTTTTTTTTTGTTAGATGATCATGATCATGATGATTAGATGATGTTAGCAAATTTGAATGTGTATTTTAGAATATGATGTTTATACAGTGGTTATCATGATTGTGATGTTTATTTTTAATATTAAATCATGATATTTATTAAATATTATGTCGTGATTGTAATTGAAATTTTAATTTTAATTGTATGTAAAATTGTAAATTGTAATTGTACGTAATTGTATTGTGAAATTGTAAAATTGTAATTGTAATTGTATGCATCGTGATTGTAGTTGTAATTGTAATTGTATTTAAAATTGTAAAATTGTAATTGTAATTATAATTTTTATTTTAATTGTAATATTATGTAAAATTGTAATTCTAATTGTAATTGTATGTATTGTCATCATTTAATTTTATTAAAATTTGTAAAATTGTAAATCAATTGTCAAATTTGAACCATAACTACTGTAAGTAAAATGTATACCATAAATATTGTTAAATTACCATAATTGTAAAATTATAAATTTGTATGAATATAAATAATTGTAAAATAATAAATCTAGAATAATATGAATTTTTGTAACATAATAAAGTTTAGAAAATAATGAAAATAAATTCATGTCAGAATTATCATTATTTTATTATGAACTTACAAACAAAAAACAACAGTATACATTTTGAAGGTATCATTCACACACATTTATAGAAATCAAGCAGTTGTATTATTTTAGGAATTGACATAAAAAAAAAATTGATACAGTGCATTGTTTTCGAGATCAACATAACTCTAAATTATCAAGTGAAATGATTTTAACATTAACACAATCCAAATCAATTAATTCAAAATAAATATTATAATGTTTAGAAAAAAAAAGTCTTAGTTATAAGGTTAAGTCCTCTTCTTTAAAAAACTCATCTTAAAAAGTATAAATGATTAAATAACACATGTACCATATCACTCTCTATTTTCATGATCACCCTTATTATCTTCCAGCTTGCTTGGCATGATAACAATATTCTTCTCAAAAATATGTTTTGATCTAGGGTCACGTCTTAATACAAACCACCAATCCCTATCCAATACATATGGGTAAAACAACACCTGGTTGAAGTGTTTGAGGAAAACATAGGGCTCCTTAGCTTCATCCCACATATTTCTAGAGTTGACACATATCAGCCTACTATCGCGATCTTCCTTTACATTATTCCAATCAAAGATGTACCACCACTTGCACCTAAAAATAACACATTGGAAAGAAGAGAAGTTCACTTCAATGATCTCTTGTATCTTTATGATTTAACCTAACGTCCCTCGTACTAGGTTTTGATCACGGTGCCTAGCTCAAATAGGTTGATCAAACTCGACTTCCACTCCATAGTCTTGTGTCATGTGTCCATCATCGACATTTTCTTTTTGAAAATGTTTTCCATATGCCCAAATAAATGGGAACAAATTCACCTATAAAAAAGTTAAAAAATCATAGTGTCATGTGTCTTATAATAACCCAATTGTTAAAATATGAAATATAGATGTTACATTTCAAAGGTGCATTATTAAGTTTAAAATGTACATAAATAGATTATAACTGAGTGGATGCACTCAATCCCTACATTTAGCGCATCCTCTTCAACACACAAGTAATGATCGGTTGCATCCTATTTCTCTTTGACTTGGTCAGCAACCCAACTGTCGGGGCATATAATTGGAATATTTTATTTTAAATGATCAAGATAAGGCACACTTCTACCATTCAACTATCTGAATTATTTCATTTCACTATCCCATTTCATCCTCTTTTGTTCGTACAATGAAACCACGGTTGTGTCACTTTGGAATTGTAAAGAACGAATTTATTGATTTCTTCAATTTCTGCATTCGTTAATGAAATCAAACTGACATATAGTACATATGAGATCAAAATATACATTATATCAAAGTTCAACATGAATATTTAATTTGTGTAAATTTGAAAATTTATAAGTCTCTTACTCTTTATCAAGCGCATTTTTCCATTCGTTTGGAGAACATCCCCTTCTCTTTTGTCTTCATCCCTTTCATCGTCCCAAACCACTGCACCTGGTCTATTTTCAATCAGCTTGATGTACTCACTCGCATAATAGAAATACTCGGGTTTTTTCCTTTGTCAAAAAAACCTTTCAATTTCTTCATGTACCTCTCTAATAATAACACCAAACAACAAGAAACCACCCAAACTAATTCAACCTCATCTTCTAGGTGGATTAGAAGATGAACCTACAAGTCCATGAAACTTGTCAGCAGTTCCTTCTCAAACATACAAACAATCTCAACTATCTCTTCTCACCAACATGGAATGATAGCCACATGAATCTCCTTCAACGTGATCCAACGTATAAATGTAGATAATTTAGATATGGCACATCCTAGGTCTTGGGGGAAGTCATGTTTCACACACCCACGCACGAACAAAGGATAATGAAACTTCAAAGTTATAAACACATGCAATAATATACAAAATTAGTTATGTTTTATGATCCCTGCATGGGATAAAATTTATTAATATCAAAAATAATAAAATCATGCTTTTGAGATTATACTTACTCTTAGAAGATTCAAATGGTCATGTGATTTCAACCCCGACAAATGGTTATCCATGTGTTGAACCTGGAAATGGGTATGTATTTACTCTTAATTATCATCCTTTTTCCTCTTCTTCATTCATTTTTGTGTCATAATATAGTAGTATCATGAATGGATTTCGATAAAGAATGAGTGAAATAGTCCTGATATGGTTTAACCATTCAAACTAATTTCCATTATTTTTATGATGAAAATAACAGATAAAATCATAGCTGTTCCCAAAAAGGAACAACAGGATCTAATCAGAAGGAAAGAAGGCACGATAGTGACGGTCAAATCAGAAACCGAATCCATGAGAACGACCAACTGTATGAAGATAGTGATTTGTTGTGAATCCCTCAAGATCCCCTGATCTTGAGGGATCGCATTTGCCTCTCTTTTAGCTATAAAAGAATGAGAAAAATGCAAAGATGCAGAGTGTGGATGCGATGATATAGAAGTGCAGAGAATGTAAATCAGACTGTATTACAAACTGTATTATGTATCTTTCATTTACGCATCATTTGTCATGAACAAAATATAGCTATGAAAGACAGATTTGTACTGTAATTATTCCAATGATTAATACATAGTTGCGTTGTTGTCCATTCGATTATTCTGGAGTAACTAAGAAGTGTTCACTGGCAGCTAAGGGCTCGGTCTCTGGTGAATATCATTGCTGTTCTTTGTGCTATACCTTTCCGTTTATTGCAAGAATAGTATGCTTTTCTATTTACAGTGAATTTCCTTCGATAATTTAGATCTCTATATTTATTCCTCTACATGCACATTTCCAGTTTATTGAAGTTGTTTGTTAAATGAATTAGTTTTGATCATTTAAAGCACATCTTGTTATTTCCATTTTCTTTCCTTTCGTTTGATTGTTTAGGACCAACTGAAAGAGCTTGGTTATTGTTTCTGTGCTCTCTGATGATTAAATCATTTGAATTAAAGAATGAATCACAGTTTTTCATAGATGAATCCTTTTCTTTAAGCTTCAGATTTATGATTACATCTGTATTCAATGATTGGATTTAGCATTACTCCTTGTATAAATAAGCTCGCACATACTGTGTACACACTTGAAATAAAAGGACTTACCCTAGTTGATAATTAATGTGAGGCAATTAGGAGTTTTTAAAGACACCTTTTAGCACCCAACATTTCGGCATCGTTTCCGGGGAGTGTGTTGCTTCTCTGAGTAATGTTTGATTGATGTTTTTTCTACTAGGGGAGAACTGGGTATTAAAAACGGAAGGTAAGAACTTGCATAAAGAACGAGTAAAATGCTCGCTCATCCGCCTGCTTTCTAGCAGAATTGCGTGATAATTTAAAGTAGGAATGAATGTTTATGTTTCTACATGAATGACTAAGAGGGAAAAACTTGAAAAAGAAAAAATTCCTCCTTCTAAACCTGAAAATCCTAAGGGACCGGTGACCCTTGGACGATCAACCTTTATCGATGAAATCTTAAGAAAAGATGAGTCTCAGTCATCTGTAGGACCCCAAATTATTGCTGCCAGACATCCTACTGACTTCCTTCAAACTGCAGGACCACCATATGTAGCTAATGTTGAGATTCATAGTACAAATGAAGGGATTGAACAGAGTTTTCAAAACATCGAGAATTCACAAACTCTCCCTTCACAAGAAGGAAATTCTTGCAACCTTTGTGCGGCGAGAAGGAGAAACAGGCAGTTTTGAAATTAAATTATCAGAACCTAGATCTCCTGAAGTAGTGATTGAATAGAGTACACCTAGTATTCCGAATCAAGGTAGTGCTGTTAGAACTATTCCAACCTCTTATAAACATCCTAGGAATAAATCTCCAGCTCTGGAGATCCCTGAAGAATATTGGCATATTTTTGACCAAATGGCTCATAACCAGCAACCTCAAACTTCTACATTAAAGTACCCTATTGTTGACACAATTTTCAATGCCCCCATGAAGGCTATTCCATTACAGAATATTCCTACTTTTCATGGGCTAACTTCAGAAGATCCTGATGCATTCCTTTTCGAGTTTGATGTTTTATGCAGGGGTTATGATTACACTACTGATCCCTAGAAGCTGAAGCTATTTCCCTCTACTTTGAAGGGAGCAGCTCTGCGCTGGTTCATGGGACTCGGTGGAGGCACCATCAATGATTGGGACCAAATGAAAACATCTTTCCTCAAAAAATATCAAGATTATTGCCGAACTAGAGAATTAAAAGATGAAAAATTTCAAATGGTAGTCAAGCCTAGCGAGACTCTGGAAGAATATGTAGAGCATTTCCAATATAATCTGCAAAGGTATTCTTACACAAATCTACCTGATAATTTTATAAAAACCACACTGATCAGAGGTATGAAAGACCAATGGGTAGAGACATTAAATATAATGGGTAAAGGTGATATTTATCAAGAAAGCTATAACAATATTATAGATTTGTGCATTAAGTGTTCCAAGGGTAGTACAAGGCTGAAACCAGTCGGACGTGATGCAAGCTCCAGAGACAACAAAGCCTCAGGAGACAGTGTTACATGAAGTGAAATCTGCAATCTATTAGAGGATTTCAAGACAGATATCCAGGGAACCCTGACAACACAATTGGACGTCATGCAAGCTAAGAAAAAGAAGGCTATAGCAGAAATTTTTTTGGCTATTTTCTGCCTTCTTTGCAGACATAAGCATAGTCATAAATAATGCTCCCTAGATATGATACGAACATGCGCCATATACACTAAAGAGCATGCCATGGAAAGCTACCCATCACTCCCAGGATTGAAAGAAGTTTTCAAGGAAGTAGAAGAATAAATGGAACCAGTATATCTATTGAACCAGCGTCGCCAATGGAAAGCATGTTAGACAGGTATGCCTACCAATCCATCTTCATTTTTTCCTTCCTCGCAATATAATTCTCAGCAATATTCAAGGGCAACATGGAAAAATCAGACACCTTTCTTGCCACCTCAAGAATTTTTTATGCCACCATGGCCAAATCAGTCAAATTCAAATAATAATAATTGGCCAAATTTCCCTTATCCACCACCATTTTGGTAAAACAACCCTTGTCCCTCCCAATGGTCCCCTTCCACCTCACAAAATTAGAACTGGCAATAAAATTGGCAAAGATCTACAAACCAGCCTATAGGGACCACTCCTCTGTCTCAACCAACTTTACCAGCACCTTATACGTTGTATCAGAATCCTCAATCTAATATACGACCGCAACTTCCAGCTCAACCCAACCCAAATCCAAATAACAGACCAATCCAATCAATACAAATCATTGAGGGTCTAGACCCTGAAAAACGAGTTGAAAGAATGTAATGAGCTTAAGTTGAGATCTGGACATATAATCACTCTAGATAAGGATAAACATTTGCAACCAGAAGAACCACACACAAATAAGCCTCTGGTTGTAGATGATCAAGAAATAAAAAAAGGGGAAGATACAACCAGAAAAAAAATCTTGAACAAATCGTAACCACTTCCCCCCCATTCCCAGAAAGATCGCTGATACCACGCTCGATTGAATATCCTGACTTTGATCTTCTGGGTGAACTTAAGAATATTTGTATAAAAATCCCTCTCCTCCAGGCTATCCAAGACATTCCAATATATTCTAAAACTACCAAAGAATTGTGTATAAAGAAATATGTGAGGAAAACAAAAACAACCCCTACTGTCTATGTTGTTGGGGCTTTGTCTGATTTATTGCTAGGCAAAGAGACTCCTGTGAAGTATGAAGATCCCGGAAACCCCATTGTCACAGTCCAAATAAATGGTCGTTCTTTTCCCAATGCTTTAGTCGACTTAGGGGAAACCATTAATATTATCACAGATACAACTTACGACATTCTTGGTATTAAAACCTTGGAACCAACAACTACCTTACTGTAACTAGTTGACTTCTCAGTCATTAGACCAGAGGGAACATTACAAGATGTGATGGTCTCTGTTGACACTTGGGAATACCCAGCAGATTTCTTGATTATTAATCCTAGGAACCAACTATATGGGCATCCCTTAATATTAGGAAGGCCTTGGCTAGTGACTGTTGATGCTTATATAAGCTTTCAGACAGGCAGTATGACTATAACCAGGGGGGATGATGTGAAAAATTTAGTTTTATACCCTCCCACTCAGCCAAGTTTAACTATCATGAAAAACAGGAGGCAACCTACAACATACTTAACAAAAAATATTTGGTCACCATTGACTATGGTAGATGCCATTGAATTCAAAAACCAAACTGAAGACGATGTCACTAATACTTTTATCAATCATCCTACCATAGTATTAAGTTCAAAATGTCACATGATTAAAGCAGTCCTTGACAATGAAATCGAAGAAGATCCCCTGAGAGATATCCATGATCAAAAAATACCTATAACCACTATTTATAATAGCGAACCTATCGAAATTGAGCCAGGGAAGATCCTAAACATTAATAGTAATCTAAGTAATGACCAGCAACAGAAACTTATTCAAGTCCTTAGGAAAAATAAAAAGGCTTTTTCTTGGGATTACTCAGATATGAAAGGGATTGACCCTCAGTTATGCATGCATCATATCTACACTGAAAAGGATGAAAAAAATATTCAAAAAAATCAATGTAGATTAAATCCTCATCTAAAAGATATTGTTAAAGAAGAGCTTCAAAAACTATTAGATGTGAATTTTATCTATCCTATATCTGACAGTAAATGGGTTTCTCCATTAGTTGTGGTTCCCAAAAAGAATGGGAAATGGAAAATATGCGTTGACTATAGAGAAATTAACAAGGCAACGTAAAAAGACCACTTTCCCCTTCCATTTATTGACCAGGTCCTAGATACACTTGCAGGGAAGAAATTTTTCTCTTTCCTGGATGGCTTCAGTGGCTACAACCAAATTCAAATTGCTCCTGAAGACCAGGATAAGACCACTTTCACCTGTCTGTGGGGAACATTCACCTATAGGGTATTACTTTTGGATTATGTAACACACCTGCCACATTCCAAAGAGCCATACTCAATACTTTTGCAGACTTGATAAATGAAGGATTGGAAGTATACATGGATTATTTCACACCTTATGGAGATGACTTTGAGCAAGCATTACAGACATTGAAAAAAGTTCTGGAACGATGTATTGCTACCAGCCTATGTTTAAGTCATGAAAAGTGCCATATGATGATGAAAAAATGCCTGATATTGGGTCATTGCATTTCAACAGCTGGAATTCAAGTAGATCCGGCAAAAATACAGGTAATTCTCTACTCCCTGCACTCAAATAGAGGTATGTAGTTTTCTAGGATTTGTTGGATATTATCGTAGATTTATCAAGATTTTTTCACAAATTACTGCACTGTTATATGCCTTAACAGGAAACAGTGATTTCATATGGACTGAAAAATGTGATACTACCTTTACAGATTTAAAATGGCTAGTATCAATAGCACCAGTACTACAAGGTCTGAACTGGGATATACCATTCCAGATTTCATTAGATGCATCAGACACAGCCATTGGAGTAGTTCTTGGCCAAGAAGAAGATAAGAAACCCTACGCTATATATTACATTAGCAAAAACCTAACCCCTGCTGAATTGAATTACATAGTAACAGAGAAGGAGTTTTTAGCTGTTATTTATGTTATTAATAAATTCAGAAATTATATAACTGGATACCCTGTAATTCTGTATACGGATCACTCTGATATTAAATACTTAGCTAAAAAACCCATTACGAATGGAAGAGTGACACGTTGGTTTCTACTTTTGCAGGAATTTGATGTAACTATAAGGGATCGACCAAGGAAGGAAAACCTTGTGGCAGATTTCCTCTCCCGAGTGCTAAGAATGGATGATGCAATATCAGTAGAGGATTAGTTTCCGAATGAACACCTGTTTGTTGTAATCGTGAAAACACCATGGTACATAGATGTGGTGAATTATTTAGCAGTGGGAAAACTACCTAAACATCTGACACCCAGAGAAAGGAAATAAATAGTACAGCGCAACACTTGGTTCTCCTGGATTGGAGGATACCTTTTTCACATAGGGACCAATATGCATATCCGCAGATGTATTAGGGAAGATGAAATTTATGATTTCTTAAAAGCCTGCCACGATGGACCTTGCAGTGGAAATTTTGTAGACTGTAGAGCTGGATGCAAAATTTTACAAATGGGCTACTATTGGCCCACGATTTTTAAAGATGCTAAGAAATTTTTCGAGGCCTGTGATAGTTGTCAAAGGATGGGTCGTCCTGGCCAATCTGATGAGATGCCTCTACATCCACATCTAGTTATAAAACCTTTTGAGCATTGGGCATTAGATTTTGTTGGGCCAATCAACCCATCATCCAACCAAAAATCATATATATTGGTTGCAACAGAATATGTAACTAAGTGGGTGGACGCAGTAGCATTACCTAGAGCCACATAAGAAACCGTGATAAACTTTCTTTTTGAATTTTTTGTATGATATGGGTTACTGAGAGAAGTACTCACTAATGGAGGGCCGCAATTCGTAGGCCACAAGATTACTGCTACATTGAAAAATCATCATGTTATTCACAGAATTACCTCTCCATATCACCCTCAAGCAAAAGGGAAAGTAGAAAGCACCAAAAAAGTAATTGAAGCTATTCTAAAAAAGACAGTCTCATCGCATAGACGAGACTGGGATACTCGACTACCAGAAGCCTTGTGGGCATATTGCAAAACTTGGAGGAATATTATTGGATACTCCCCATATCAACTGGTATTTGGTAAGGAACCTATTTTTCCCATAGAATTTGAGATACAAAAACTAAGGACAGCCTAGGAAGTGGGACTGGATTTAATTGAAGCCTAGATTAATAGATTACAACAAATAAATGAATTAGATGAAATTCGGCTTTCGTCTCTGCAACATACTGCACTCATTCAACAACAAAGAGCCAAATGGCATGATTCTTTGATCAAGAAAAAGACATTTCATGAAGGCGATTGGGCACTTCTATATGATTCTAGGTTTCAAGACTTCCCTGGAAATTTGCAGACTAGGTGGTTAGGTCCCTATGAAATAAAGGAAGTACATGACAATGGCACTCTTACGTTAACCACCATTGATGGGCCTGATTGTTCCTTTAAAGAAAATGGACATCGGGTGCGCCTTTACCAAAGACCACTTACAAGAGAATTTTTTTGTCAACAGATACGCAAAGACTCCACCATGTAAGTTTTAGCTGCAGAAGATAATCCTTTCGCAGCCTCATCTTTGTAGAATTTATTTATTTTGTAAATAAGATTTCCAATTTAATTTGTTTTTGCCTATTTTGTTGTTCCCTTTTTAGAACAACACTTTTTGATTTTTGTTGTTCCCTTTTTGGAACAACACTGTTGATTTTTGTTGTTCCCTTTTCGGAATAGCACTGTTTGATTTTGTTGTTCCCTTTTCGGAACAACACTTTTTGATTTTTGCTGTTCCCTTTTCGGAACAACACTTTTTGGTTTTGTTGTTCCCTTTTTAGAACAACACTGTTTGATTTTGCTGTTTCCTTTTCAGAACATCACTGTTTGATTTTGTTGTTCCCTTTTCGAAACAACACTTTTTGATTTTTTCTATTCCCTTTTTTGAACAACACTGTTTTATTTTTCTGTTCCCTTTTTGGAACAACACTTTTTGGTTTTTCTATTCCATATTTGGAACACCACTCTTTTTTTGTTTTTTCTTGCATTTTTTGTGTGTTTTGAACATCACCCTGGTTATATATTTCCCAAACACTTCTCAGCTTCATGGCTTGTAGGACAGTACCTTCATGCGGACAAATACTTATGGATTTTGTCAAAACAGGTGACTATTTTTAACATTATGATCTTTGACCAAGACAAATTCTTGATGATAGGCCTAAAAAAATTGAAAGGGACACAATTATTTATATTTTACTTTACTGTACTGATTTCTACTGTATATGATACTAATTGATCATATTTACCATGTTGGTTCTACTTTTCCTGGTTATAATTCTCTCTGTCTATTACCAATGGGACAATGTGACATACCCACTATGGCCACCACACCAGGGTTATGGTCCATTGTATGTTTAAAATATCCTTGGAATAGGAGGTCTCATCATGATCTGGCCTGCTCACTTTTGCTACTTCGTAGTGAATGGCAGTGTGGTTATCTGGTTACCATGCCAGCACATTTGTCTCTTCCGTAAAGACAACAATAAATTTTTTTCACTTATAAATTGAGGATCCTGGATCACTTGGGTTAAAAAGCAACTCTGTCGAGGCTATGGACGCCTGCTAGCAGCAGAAGCTTTGCTTATGGTATTGAAGTTCCATTTCTACAATCAATAACTCTTATAATACCCTCTTCCCATTTATCTATTTTTTCAAGAGATTATTTCCTCTAAATACTTCCCTTCTATGAACCTTTATGCATGTGTTTATGTTTTTTCTGAATCATATCATACACAATTAGAATATCATCAGAAAAATCCTTTTTTACATATTGTTGTTCCCTTTCCTATCACTTAACTTATCATCAACTAAAACTTCTTGTCTCTTATCATTCATTATCATTATACCCATGCTTTCATTCTATCCATATTGTCTCGTCATTCATCTTCGTACTCTGACCCATTTATGGTTGTACTCTCTATCCTGCCGCCGAAATATCCATTTCCCATCCAATCGGTCGAAGGCGACCTCTAATTAAGGAAGGGGAGAGGACTTCCGCTATGTGTATGTTGTCACTATTTCATTAACTAACACAATATCCCATGATTATGCGGCATGCAAAAAACATCAGCTATACTTAGTTTTTTTCAACAAACTTGTTGTTCTATTGTTCTATGTATCGTTGTGCTATTGCGCTTTTCAGTGCTGTTGTGTTTTTTTGCTGTTCTTTCCAATATTACTGCACTTTTCAGTATCGTCGTGCTTTTCAGCATTGTTGAATCCTCCCATTACATCCATCCTTTGTAAAAATAAGAAGAATTTGAACACTATGGATGGTAAGATAGTGCACCGAGAACCGTTAGTATTAGAATTCTTCGATAGAGCAAGAGAAATTTTGATTCAAGCATGATGGATATCCTATTTTACAAGGTTTTAGCCCCCAAATGAAGAAATTACTATTGAGTTTCTACAGAATTTGCAGAATAGGGAATCCATGGTAAAAGGAAAAAATATTATAGTTATAGACGTTGTAATAGCTGAAGTAACCGGGCTACCAGCAGAAGGCACCACATGGGCACAAAAACATGTATCGATACACAACGCAATGGAAACCTTCAAAGAAGAAGGTTAACAACTAGTCAGAAAGGGAAAAGGCATTCAACCATCTTCTCTCGCAGAACCATGGAGGGAATTAGTAGGTATCATCCAGAAATACATCACCTGTGATGGACACCGTGATGTGGTAAGGCTGTGACAACTCAAACTCATAGCTGTTTTAAAGAAAAAACTTAATGTTAATATTTCCATCCCTTTTAAATTATTTATTGCACGATACTACTACTATAATAAGACAGGTTGGGCATCCTGAAACAGTGGTAAGTCACCATGGACTGATTAGAATGATCATTATTCATAGCCTAGTTCAATATGACTTGACTTGGGACGATCTCGTTATGGCCCTAGAAAGCATACAGAACCCTGTAATTCAACAGCTTGCAATTGCGGAAGCAAGTCAGCAAAACCCTGCCTCAAAAAGAAAAAGGATTTCCCATCCAGAGGTCGAAACTCACAAACACAGGAGGTCCATGAGAATTGAATTAGCTCATAGAATAGCTGTAAATCAAAGCGACCAACCTACGCAAACATCTAGCCCAGTTAGGATAGGGGATTCCGAGTCTGAACAAGAGACACTAGGTTCAAAGGAGGAGCTAGAAGAAGAAGCCAGGTTAGAACAAGAGCAAGAAGAAGAGCCCGACGAAGAGGTTGAGCCAGAATCAAAGCCCGAAGAACAAGAAAAAGATTATGAATTGGAAGTTGAAACTAGATCAAATTTTGAGACAGGAATAGCCGAGTTCCTAGCGAATCTCGATGTATACATGCAACTTGGAAGACCGTTTGACCCTAGCACATTGGAAACACAAACAATAGAGAATTCCAGACACATAGAAACTCCTCCATCACAAGAGGCTGCGGATAAAGAGATTGTACATGAATCTAATAACCAGACTGGTGATACAATTTTGTTAAGCTAGGAGGACCCATAGAAGTCTGTAGATATAAATATTGGTCATGAATCTGACAATCAGTCAGGTAATACAGTTCCTTTAGAACACAGCTTTGAGGGCCAACAAGAATCCTTAGAAACAATTGATAAACCTATTAAAGGTATAGATGCCCCTCGAAAGAACCTAGGGACCAGGGAAAAACTTAAGAAGTTGCAACAACAGTACCAGAACCCCCAAAAGACAGTTAAAAGGTTACGATGGAAAATGAAGAAATGGAAAACACAGAGCATCGCCCCTGAGGTGACTCCTGTAACAACACAAACACTAAAATGTGAATCAGTGGGGATTTAAACAGAACTCGTTTCCACTAGATAAATTGCCACCCAGATTGATTTTCATGAGAATGTGGTAAATGTAGTTGTTCAAACGGAGGGTTGGTCCTCCCATAATAAACAAATACAAACTGAAAAGGTACTCTTTCACAGTATTGGCACCCAAACAGAGAAGAAATTTGAGGATTCATCTTTAAAGCAGGACCTTATTGTCTTAAAGCTTTAGGAAGAATTAATGCAAGCCCAAATTGCTCTAGAACAACATCAGCAACAGACAGTCTCCCTGCAAAAATACCAAGAATTACAAAAACAATTGAGAGGATTAGTTCTAACAGAGAATGAGGCTTTTTATAAGGCTAGACAGGAAGAAGAAAAAATGAATAGAATGAAAACTCAGCTGAATAGGGTTAGGAATAAATTGAACACCATTTGTTCATTGTATTTAGATATCTTAGCTTGCCGATCTCCTGCTACAAACTATGCCTTGTTTTTATTAGAACAATATTTATTATTAAAATTAAAATTTGTTAGAGCTGGCAAGCCAATTGAGCTAAAGACGATGGAAGATTTTATAAATTGCTGTAAGACGATTAATCCCATACAACAACTTTATCTTAAGAGGGGGACCTTATTGGGTAGGATGTCGCTATAGATGCCCTATTATTTGGCATCCTCCTGAAGGATATCATCCTGACTATGAGTTACCAGAAGGACAAGAAGCAGAATCCTTTGCACACTTGGCACGACATCATGGTCTCAGGCCTCTTACAGATAGATCTTCTCCAACCTACTCTTTAACTTCTTTGCATCAGAATTATTTATTTTTCGTGAGGACATGAAAAAAGGTAAGCAGGGGAGTATGTTGAGCCTGGAAATGGGTATGTATTTACTCTTAATTATCGTCCTTTTTCCTCTTCTTCATCCATTTTTGTGTCATAATATAATAATATCATGAATGAATTTCGATAAAGAATGAGTGAAATAGTCCTGATATTGTTTAACCATTCAAAATAATTTCCATTATTTTTATGATGAAAATAACAGATAAAATCATAGCTGTTCCCAAAAAGGAACAACAAGATATAATCAAAAGGAAATAAGGCACGATAGTGACAGTCAAATCAGAAACTGAATCCGTGAGAACGACCAATTGTCTGAAGAGAGTGATTTGTTGCGAATCCCTCAAGATCCCCTAATATTGAGGGATCACATTTGCCTCTCTGTTAGCTATAAAAGAATGAGAAAAATACGAAGATGCAGAGTGTGGATGCGATGATATAGAAGCGTGGAGAATGTAAATCAGACTATATTACATACTGTATTATGTATCTTTCATTTACGCATCATTTGTAATGAACAAAATATAGTTTTGAAAGACGAATTTGTATTGTAATGATTCCAATGATTAATACATAGTTGCGTTGCTGTCCATTCGATTATTCTAGAGTAACTAAGCAGTGTTCACTGGCAGCTAAGGGCCCAATCTCTAGTGAATCTCATTGCTGTTCTTTGTGCTATACCTTTCCCTTTATTGCAATAATAGTATGCTTTTTTGTTTATGGTGAATTTCCTTCGATAATTTAGATCTCTGTATTTATTCCTATGCATGCACATTTCTAGTTTATTGAAGTTGTTTGTTAAATGAATTAGTTTTGATCATTTAAATCATAGCTTTTTATTTCCATTTTCTTTCCTTTCATTCGATTTTTCAGGACCAATTGAAAGAGCTTGGTTATTGTTTTTGTGCTCTTGGTTGATTAAATCATTTGAATTAAATAATTAATCATAGTTTTACATAGATGAATCCTTTTATTTAATATTTAGATTTATGATTGCATCTGTATACAATGATTGGCTTTAGCATTACTCCTTGTATAAATAAGCTCGCACATACTGTGTACACACTTGAAATAAAAGGACTTACCCTGGTTGATAATTAATGTGAGGCAATTAGGAGTTTTTAAAGACACCTTTTCGCGCCCAACACCACATTGAAGCAGTGTCGTAGTCAAGACCCATATGAAGATGGCACCCTCACACCCATTATAACTTCCTTTTCCAAAGATAGATCATGTTTTTTTAAAATCCATGGGACATCACCTTCTTTGAAATACTAATTAGATGGAACAACTACCTCTAATCCTGTACTTTCTAATCATTTTGGCCATTGTTTCTTTTTAGTTTTTCAAGTAATAAGGTATTTCATAACAGCCAAAGTGTCACTTTGTTTCGATGATATGTGCCTCCATAAAGAAGATGAAACATTTTTAAATATATGCATGGGATCTAATAAGTGGATAATCTTAATATGCTCCCAATATGGGAGGTTATAAAAGATAGATTTCCTTTTCATCCCAATGGGAAATTTATCAACATAGGTGTTGAATAATTTTGGATCATTGAACATAGGCTCCCCATTTGAATCAAACATTTCTATGAACTCCTTCTGCTTCTCTCTCTCATATGCTCTAAGCAATTCAGCTGGTGTCGTTATTGCAAACCTTTGGGTTCTCTCTCGTTTAACATTGAAAGCAAATGTTTCTCTTTTGTAAGGGTGTTCTTCTGGGAGGAATACTCTGGAGCAGTCATACACTGGATTTCGTAGGTTGTTGGACCATGTAGCTTTCAAAGAAGGTCCGCAACATTTACATCCATAATACCATTTTTTTACAAGACCTGCAAAATTATTGTATATAATATATATGGCATGTTAAATAATATCATGAAGAACAGAATAATTACAATGAATTAAATAACTAATATGTGAAGGAGTATTGTTATGTATATAAATAATCAATAAACATGTAATTTACTAGAGCAAACTCCTAGATAATTGTTGGAACGGGGCTCCCTAAGCTGTGAATTTTGTATATTTTTGTATTAATTTGTCTAACGTAGGGGTTTTTGGGTGGGTCAAAGCCTCAAACGCATTGTTTTGGGTCGAAGGGTAGAACTAGAGTCCACAAACCATGGTTTGCGGACCACATGATAGCGTAGGCTATATCAATATAAATAGATGAATAGTTTGAGTCTAGAAGTAGGCATGAATTAAGACTGATGCTACGTGTGAATTGTTAGATATGTTTTGGGTTGTTTTGGGTAAGGAATCCTACTGGTTGTGTGCATGGAGATCCTCAGTCCTACTATGTGCAGACCCTGCTAGGTTGTGTGCATGGGCTAGTTTTGGTTGTAAGTGGATCTGAATGTTAATGAATGTGAAGTATTATTAAAGTATCAGTTTTTTATCTAGATCAGTGATGTTTACTGCTGAAGCATATCTGTGATGGTTATTTAGATATGAATATATCAGTGTTTTTGCATAAATATATCTGTAAATGATTTTTGATGGTATCTGTTTAAGCTGTTGATACTTCCGTGCTATCTTTTTATGTTGGGAGTGTATCTGTAGCTACATTTATGATATTATGTGCTGGTAATTGTTGATACGCACGTGGATGAGAAGGTATTGATTAGATCTGTGAATGGTAATAGCTCTATTATGGTTAATAAATGATTATACTAATAAAAGCCTGTGAGTTTACTTACTCTATGCGAATCCGATAAGTTGCGAACATAGATTTGTCTCGAATTACCTACTCTCTCTTAGGGTGCAAAAACCTAGTTCCAACACCCTCCCATACTGCTTTGGGTGAGATCTTGGCCTGCTCAATTAGGTCATTGCCAAAAGGGCCAGTAGTATAGGGGTTTGTTGGCAAACCTTAACCTCCGAACCTGGGTTAAGACCCCTCAAGCCAAAATTAATCATGTGCCGTGTAAGCACATATGCCATAAAACATGAAAATCCTCTCTGCTATGATGGGTCTTGATACATCGTATACATTTATCCCATCCCATAATTCCTTCAATTCATCTACCAGTGGTTGTAAGTAGACATCCATATTATTCACTTGTCTCTTACCAGGGACTACGAGAGCCAACATAAGATGTTCATTCTTCACGGAAAACTATGGGGGGATATTGTTATTGATCACTCCTATAGGCCAAATAGAATAGTTGGTGTTCTGGATGGAATATGGTTTGACGCCATCCATGGCTATGTTGAGTTGTAGACTTCATACTTCATCCTTGAATTTTTCGGGGCATGTATCCTCTATATGCTTCATGGCTATTGAATTTGTTGGGACTCCCATAACTCCCAACTCACTTTTTTGTGAGACATGCCATCCCTACATCATTTCTAATTCTTTGCAACTAAAGGGCCTTTGAATCCTTGGGATTATAGGTATGTGCCTTAATATCTTAAAAGGAGGACCACGAGATTTACCCTTATTTTTTATTTATCATACATGTCATCCCCACATTTCGTACATATCTCTTTGTCTGCATATTCTCCTCTATATAGAATACAATCATTTGGACATGCATGATATGATATGTACTCAACACCCAACATTTTTAACAATTTCTTTGCCTCTTCACAGATACTAGGCAAGACATTATCACTCGGAAGAACCTTAACTTTGAATAACTTGTAGTTGGTCATGGAAAATATTAAATGTGCATTAATTTCAATAATTATTAGCATTCATAAAATTGACAATTTTTAATGTTCATTGTGTGATTATATTTCTCAAAATATAAGGGACTTGATGGTAAATTACCTAAAAATTTCTGAGAAACATGCATTCGACAAGCCAAACTTTGCTTTCAAGTTGTATAGTAACATTGTTGTTCCCAACTGTGTAGAATTTGACTAACCACCAGGTCCAAAGAGAGGGGTGTTGAAAGAAAATTTAAGGCTTTTGAAAAACGTATCAACGATATGAGCATCATCCCCTAGCTGATCGTCATTGTGGAATGCGTCTAACAACATTGTCTCTGTGGCAGTCGTATCCCTTAAGTAATCATCCATACCGAATTCTATTTGATTTCCTCCATTTCCAACTTGTGAATGACTACTATTGTTGTATTCATTCCTAATTGGTGAATATGGGCATAGTGGGAATTGAATAGGTGGTTGATTCAACCATTCTTGGTATCGTTCCTCTCTGGGATTTTCTCTTAATTCAACATTCTCCCGATTTGACATTGTCGTGGGGTGCAAAAGAAGATGGTAGGTAGGTCTCTCATCATCACTAGAATCCTAATAATTTCAAAAAATATATTTGAACATGATTAGTACAAAATCAATGATATCAATTAGTAAGCACGTTGACAATGCATGATTAATTGGTTTGACGTTGAAATAATTACATTAATATACCAAACAATTATTATTACCATCATTGTCCCAGGATTGTGGCTAGAAGATTCAATGTTACAATTGGAAGGGTGAAGCAGTTTCCCATTTGCATCTACCAAATGCATCTTGCGGTATGCTGCTCCTAATAAGAGCTTCCAGGGTTTTGGAGTTGTTTGAATATTTTGTGCATCTGAACTCGATTCTTAATCTGCATGAACCTAAAAATTTGTATACATTAATTTTATTCAGCTAATTGACATGAATAAAAAAAATAAATTAAATTAGATAATGAAAATATAAATAAAATCTGAAGTAATTACGTCTGGAGATGGATTTTCAAAAATTGTCCATTTGGTATAATTATGATATTTTCTCCCCGCATTTGAGCAAAATCAACAATCAATTTTGGTGTACATACCTAAAAGTAATTCTGATGCCTTAAAAATGGACTTATTGTTATCAGTGCTAATGTAATGTTAACTGCACCGGTGCATTTTAGTTACTGTATATCGGTGTGGTTTTATTAACATATGCACCGGTGTTTTTAGTTTAAAAAAAACCAAATATCCGGAAATAATAAAAAAAAGCGCAACTTTATTTTTTTAAAGTGAAAAAAAATGGTAAATTGAAAAATGGGCAGCAAATTATTTTCGAAAATCCAATTTCATAAAAAAGTTCTTTAAATAGTAAAAGCTATTCATTATTTCATTATTTTTGCAAAAAATTCCGGGGAGGGATTTGCACAAGAGACATACCTAGATCAAGAGAGCACAAGAGCACTATGGAGCAGCAAAATACTTTCAAACAACAACGCTATTCATAGAATCAAATTTGAAACATCTGGTGATTCACACAAAAACCCTGTAGTATAGTAAAATTGTTAAACTTACTGTAATAATTGTTTTTTTTACAATTTATGTTGGATTTAATACATGCATGGTAAACATTTTAAATTTTACTGTGCATTTTCAGAAAAAGAAAAAGAAAAAAAAATCCGTTCTTACATTAAACCCTTGCTTCTTCTTGTTTATGTATCCCACTCCATGTCGGCACTTGCATGATTTTTTAAAAATATGATTTTTTTAATTGGTGCACCTTGTTTAACATAGTGCATTAGTGTGGCATTGTAGTATAGTGCACCGGGCGCATACTAACAAAAAAATACTATTTGATAATAAATTTTTTTTTTATTAATTTATGTTTTTTTTAATTGGTGCACCGGTTAACATATCACGCACCGAGTCTCATTGTTGACAAAGAGCAGTGTACGATGTTTCTACTATATTGGTTTTGTGTTTATAAGAACCTACGACACCGCATTCGTTGCACACATTGGGAAAGGCACACCATTTTCTTCATTTTTTTTTTACCTGAAAAGTATGTGATCTATTTATAAAATATATTAATGAATGGTATGGTACAGGTTTCATATTGATAAATAAATGGCTGACAAGAGTTCAAGTAACAAAAACACTGATAGCACATCTAGAAAAGATAAAAAAAAGGCAAGTTCTTTGTAAATTCTTTACAAAAATTATTATTTTTGAATTATATGTAAGTTTAACTAATATGTATTATTTAGTGTGTATCATGAAGAGCCATAAAATGACGAAGCTCGATAATATTATTTCTAATATAATATGAGAAGAGTGTAAAATCTTGATGGAAAAATTAAAGAAGGATGAATCAGGTGAATGAAAAAATGCTATCGATCCAATATGAGTTTCTTTTTTTAATTTTCATTAATAATATGCTTAAAAATATTAGATAACATGTTTCAAATAATCTATTAATTCACATATGTTTAATGTTCTACAGGAACCAACAACGAAGAGAAGGAATGTTTTTCTAAGAAAAGAAAAAAAATAGAACATGCAAATGAAAATGAATTTCTCCTTAGCTCATCTGGAGTGGTGCTGGAGGTTAACAAAAAGGGGAATTTTTTTTACAAAACTTTGAGGGATCTAGTGGAAAAAATGTATAGACGTTCTTTCCACTTACAATGCAAAAATCAACCAATGATTCCACAAACCAAATTTTATTTAAACTACAGGATGAGTTTCCAGAGAATTGGTTAATGAGACATATCAGACTTTTAATAGAAAAAACGTACAAAAAAAAAAGAAAGGAATGAAAAAGTAATATTCCCTTAAATTTTTTTCTAGAATTATATGTATATATTACTACAAAGAAATCATTTATAAATATAATTTTTATTATATTTACTTTTCATATATTATAAAAATTAGATATTTTATTGTCATGCTACATTTTCAGGAAAATTACGAAAATCTCAAAGGATGAATGAGCTGATATCAGAAATATGCCAGTAGGAATGTCCAAAAAGGTGTACAACGAGATGGTAAAAGAAATGGACATAATTGCATCGCACGAGGAGCCATATCAACAACAATGTGCTTCAAATGTAATAAGTAATTATTGAATTTTTCGATTAGCTACAATAAATAAACAATTTAGCATTAAATATTAATTTTCAAGTATTTTCATGTAGAAAAGAAAAGAAAATGGAACCCATTCAGCACATAAAATAGGACTGTTAAGAAGGTAAATCCTCTCTGCGAACAGAGACGATCCCTATATCCCTAGAGTGGGTCTAGAAACAAAGATACGTGCTAGAGTGTTGATTCCTAATTATTGAATGCAAAGAGAACATGATAGATCGACCTACCTGGAATCCAACGTTGTCGTTGTGGCTGTAGTGGTGGTGGCCTCTCGCTCCTTCCTTGGCAAGTCACAATCCTTCTGCAGTCATGCTTGGATACCTACACATAGAACAACATACGACATAATAAATTCATTCATAACTACTAGTCAGTCAAAGAGGGCTAAGAATATTTCATTAAACATATAACACAAAATGGGAACCAAACAATAGTCACGTATATGTATTGATAGAAGGAAGAGTTATAACCAATGCTTTGACATCACAGTCTCCTCCAGCGGGGTTTAACCGAAGCGCATCTCAGATGCTCATCAGGGAATTCAGACAGGATGAAGGAATGGACTAAAGCTCTCTCGATGAAATTCCTTCTTATTCTATCTCTTCAATAGTTCAGCTATAGTATACTCAATTCTTCATGTTCAGCTGGCTTATGAAAAGAGAGATAACTTCTTTTTATAGAGGAAAAGGAGGAGGTTAGGATCCCTATAAAGGTGGGAGGGAGGCCTATCCTTTAGAAGGTTCCCATAAGAAGTGGAAACCATAAAATAAAGGAGGGAGTTCGTGGTTATTCAATCCAACCACTCCCAATGACTCATCCTCAAAGTTGTTGGAGTGGAATCTCCGCCACTATTTTTAAAAAAAAATCCATAAACAACTCAATGTAGGTGGCTAACTGAGATAGAGTGCCAACTGGCGCCAGGCCCAGTGTTAACCTTCCTCATCGATGTGAAGGCATAACTGACTACTCCCGCCAAGGAAAAATAAGGGTTTTTGAATCTCTGCTGAGGGAACTGTCAATAGAAGGAATATTAATCTCATGTAAAGGGATACAATGATGGTATTTTCAAGGCATGAAACTACTTATTGATCACAGAAATTACCCTCTAATGGGTGAGATGGGGATTACAGGGACAGTGAAAAATGATGTGTAATAGATGCCCCCTAAAGCATGAGGTTCGAGGGAGAGGGAGGGGCGAAATTCTTTATGAGAACACGTTCGAACCAAACATCACTGTCGGAAAACCTGCAATTACAAATACAACTGATATCTCTGATACATTAACATGTGGTATGGGCACAACCATCCATAATAGAGTGTACAAAAATTGAGATTCGAGGTATGGGCACAACCATCCAGCAGTAAGGATCAAAAAATAGACTCAGGTATGGTCACAACCATCCAATCAAAAGAGTCATGTAATAAGTCATAACAATCCATAAGAATCCACATCTTAGATTTTATTAGACAAAACCCAGGGTCTTGTGCTCCATCTTGACCTGAACAAGTACAAATTAAAGCATGCGAATATATGAGTTGAAGTCGAACATGCGAGAAAATCACCTGATTACTAGCCAATGATGAAAGTTGTTAACATGCACGAGAGAAACCACCAATGATGACAATGGCTCTCAAGGTACACAGTTATAATCCATGGAATGTGAACAATGATCTGGCATCGAACACCCACAGAATCACTTGATCGAAGGCTAATGATGTGAACCTTGAGCCGAATACGAAGAACCCGCCATTGAGGCATGCAAGCTCCAAGGTACCAGAAGGGAGTCTCTAGATCAGATTCCTGGATAATGAGCTAAAGTCAACAGGAAATGACCTAGTCGAAGGAGGGCCATAATGTTTCCCACATCATCGACATGAGACAAAGGAACATGATAATAGTGAATCAAGACCAACAAAGAATCATAGGAAGGTTGAAAACTACAGAGGCAAAATTCTCTTGAACATATCAGCGACACGACACTGGATTTGGCAGTATTTGACATCAAAGGATCTAAGGCCATGATGACATGGAAAAGAGCAGATGAGAGGTCAAAAGAGATTACCCAAACCCATGGAGGCAAAAGTGATGAAATGAAATGTCCCTAACCCTACACGAATGCAGACAAGTGCCATGTTCAAGGGCGACATACTGCCAACATAACTAAAACTTGGTCCCATTTCCCCCCACCATTTTTGGCGAGTACCCCACTTATTTTTTAAAACAAGCTTGAAGGGGATATCATATGCTTGTGTCGTAAGTTTGTCCTTCGGACAAATCTAACCTAGTACATTTTACGAGCCCTAGGAAGGAAGAACTTGAGTAACTTCATGGTGACGAAGTCCAATGTCATCAGGATCTAATGAGTCTAATAAAGGGAGAACTCGGCATCATTTCACGTTTAGAGAGTTTGAAAAGAAGGCAGAAAAGAAAACTCTATAATAGCCATTTTCGTAAATAGTCTCTCAGATCCGAAAAGGTAGAAAACAATATTTGAAAGAACCTCTTAGTCACGATAGGCTAAGGTATTCCTTTTTCGTAAATAATCCATCCCAACCAAAAAAATGGGTAAATGTATATTGGGTAGATATTACTCGTTACTTCATCACTATGGCCTGAAAGCCTGTCACTGCACAAGAGCCACGTGTGAAATCCATTTCTCGAAAATAATATAATAAAATAATAAAAAAATATGCCTTAAGACCTAATTACGGTTGTGAAAAGTTATAAAATGGAAAAAATGGTAAAAATAATTACTTTTCACTTTTTACCTCTGTGGAGCAATAGTTACCCATTTGACACTACGATTTTGCGGCAACAATAGTGGACAATCCGACAGACCAATCTTGAATTCGTCAGTTCCAGGTAAGATCCAATATATCTCCCTTCCTTTTAAGTCCTCTTTTACTGCCTGCAACCCTCAATTTTGTTTTATGAGGGAGGAAATGTAAGTTTTAGAGTACGGCAGTTGGCATGAGTTTCGGGCATAAACTCGCACTAATCGCCCATTTTTCTAAACTAGGGCAAGCCCATTGGCGCGAATATTTGAGAAACAGTTGTGCCAACCACACAGACCATTTTTGTGTAAAAAATGCAAATTAAAGACCGATTTTTTTACAAATCCAAGTTTCAAAAATAGCTAACACTATCTATATGAACATGTTTGCAGGTAGAAAGCATAAAAATGGTAATCTAATGGAAAGAACAGGAACACAATGAAGAGGACGAGCTTGCCATGGAACATAATTGCATCGCATGAGGAGCCATATCAACAACAATGTGCTTCAAATGTAATAAGTAATTATTGAATTTTTCGATTAGCTACAATAAATAAACAATTTAGCATTAAATATTAATTTTCAAGTATTTTCATGTAGAAAAGAAAAGAAAATGGAACCCATTCAGCACATAAAATAGGACTGTTAAGAAGGTAAATCCTCTCTGTGAACAGAGACGATCCCTATATCCCTAGAGTGGGTCTAGAAACAAAGAGACGTGCTAGAGTGTTGATTCCTAATTATTGAATGCAAAGAGGACATGATAGATTGACCTACCTGGAATCCAACGTTGTCGTTGTGGCTGTAGTGGTGGTGGCCTCTCGCTCCTTCCTTGGCAAGTCACAATCCTTCTGCAGTCATGCTTGGATACCTACACATAGAACAACATACGACATAATAAATTCATTCATAACTACTAGTCAGTCAAAGAGGGCTAAGAATATTTCATTAAACATATAACACAAAATGGGAACCAAACAATAGTCACGTATATGTATTGATAGAAGGAAGAGTTATAACCAATGCTTTGACATCACAGTCTCCTCCAGCGGGGTTTAACCGAAGCGCATCTCAGATGCTCATCAGGGAATTCAGACAGGATGAAGGAATGGACTAAAGCTCTCTCGATGAAATTCCTTCTTATTCTATCTCTTCAATAGTTCAGCTATAGTATACTCAATTCTTCATGTTCAGCTGGCTTATGAAAAGAGAGATAACTTCTTTTTATAGAGGAAAAGGAGGAGGTTAGGATCCCTATAAAGGTGGGAGGGAGGCCTATCCTTTAGGAGGTTCCCATAAGAAGTGGAAACCATAAAATAAAGGAGGGAGTTCGTGGTTATTCAGTCCAACCACTCCCAATGACTCATCCTCAAAGTTGTTGGAGTGGAATCTCCGCCACTATTTTAAAAAAAAATCCATAAACAACTCAATGTAGGTGGCTAACTGAGATAGAGTGCCAACTGGCGCCGGACGATTAGCCTTCTCCATCGATGTGATTGCATAGCCGACTACTCCCGCAGGGAAAAATAAGGGTTTTTGAATCTCTGTGAGGAAGCGACATCAAATAGAAGAATATTAATCTCATGTAAAAAAAGGGATGCAATGATGGTATTAGCAAGGCATGACACTGCTTATTGATCACAGAAATGACCCTCCAATGGGCAATATGGGGATTTTAGGGACAGTGAAAAAATGATGTGTAATAGATGCCCTAAAGCGCGAGTTTACGAGAAGGGCGGAAATTTCTTACATGAAAGTCAGTTACCGGGCCGAAACATCCTTGTCAGAGAACTTCACAGTGCAAATACGACGATATCTACGGTACCCATTAACACCATCAATGGTGCTCAGACTTTAAACCATCCATAATAGAGTGTACAAAAATTAGGATGAGAGTATGGGCACAACCATCCGAGCGATAAGGATCAACAAATAGACTCAAAACTATGGTCACAATATTATCCAATGAAAAGGAAGTCATGTAATAAGTCATAGCAATCCTTTCCTCATTAGAAATCAGCATCCATAAGATTTTATTACAACAAGAATAGAGTCTTATTATCCATCTTTCCAACTGAGACAGAAGGTGCTAAGGTTAAAGCATGCGAATATATGAGTTGAAGTTGAACATGCGAGAAAATCACCTGATTACTAGCCAATGATGAAAGTTGTTAACATGCACGAGAGAAACCACCAATGATGACAATGGCTCTCAAGGTACACAGTTATAATTCATGGAATGTGAACAATGATCTGGCATCGAACACCCACAGAATCACTTGATCGAAGGCTAATGATGTGAACCTTGAGCCGAATACGAAGAACCCGCCATTGAGGCATGCAAGCTCCAAGGTACCAGAAGGGAGTCTCTAGATCAGATTCCTGGATAATGAGCTAAAGTCTTGGAAATGACCACTGATCAGAGGAGGAGGACCCATAATGTTTTCCACTTTATCATATGACATAGAGACAAAGGAACATGATATCAGTAGATCCAAGGTGTGAAAGCAAAAGAATCTTGGGAAGGTTGAAAGCTGGGAAGGCAAAATTCTCTTGAACATATCGTGACCGACACTTGGATTTGGCGGTATTTGACATCATTGTATATGAGGTCTTGGTGATGTGGCAAAGATCAGATGAGCAGTCAAAAGAGATTACCCAAACCCATGAAGGAAAGCAGATAACGAGATGAGATGTCCCCAACCCGACACGAATGCAGACAAGTGCCATGTTCAAGAGCGACATATTGCCGAAGCGACTATAATACTGGTTCCATTTTTCCCCACCATTTCTGGTGAGTACCCCACTTATTTTTAACTAAGCAGAGGATATATCATATGCTTGTGTCGTAAGTTTGTCCTTCGGACAAATCTAACCTAGTACATTTTACGAGCCCTAGGAAGGAAGAACTTGAGTAACTTCATGGTGACGAAGTCCAATGTCATCAGGATCTAATGAGTCTAATAAAGGGAGAACTCGGCATCATTTCACGTTTAGAGAGTTTGAAAAGAAGGCAGAAAAGAAAACTCTATAATAGCCATTTTCGTAAATAGTCTCTCAGATCTGAAAAGGTAGAAAACAATATTTGAAAGAACCTCCTAGTCACGATAGGCTAAGGTATTCCTTTTTCGTAAATAATCCATCCCAACCAAAAAAATGGGTAAATGTATATTGGGTAGATATTACTCGTTACTTCATCACTATGGCCTGAAAGCCTGTCACTGCACAAGAGCCATGTGTGAAATCCATTTCTCGAAAATAATATAATAAAATAATAAAAAAATATGCCTTAAGACCTAATTAGGGTTGTGAAAAGTTATAAAATGGAAAAAATGGTAAAAATAATTACTTTTCACTTTTTATCTCTGTGGAGCAATAGTTACCCATTTGACACTATGATTTTGCGGCAACAATAGTGGACAATCCGACAGACCAATCTTGAATCCGTCAGTTCCAGGTAAGATCCAATATATCTCCCTTCCTTTTAAGTCCTCTTTTACTGCCTGCAACCCTCAATTTTGTTTTATGAGGGAGGAAATGTAAGTTTTAGAGTACGGCAGTTGGCACGAGTTTCGGGCATAAACTTGCACTAATCGCCCATTTTTCTAAACTAGGGCAAGCCCATTGGCGCGAATATTTGAGAAACAGTTGTGCCAACCACACAGACCATTTTTGTGTAAAAAATGCAAATTAAAGACCGATTTTTTTACAAATCCAAGTTTCAAAAATAGCTAACACTATCTATATGAACATGTTTGCAGGTAGAAAGCATAAAAATGGTAATCTAATGGAAAGAACAGGAACACAATGAAGAGGACGAGCTTGCCATGGAAAATGAGAGATGCATGGAAGCTCTTAGAGACTATGGACTGAAGAAGTTCTTCTTGACACCGTGTCTCCGAGCTCAACCGGAGCTGCTACAACATTTGATCAGCATATGGGATGAGAATCAGGAAAAGTTCATCCTTCGAGATTAGGAACTTGAGATCGATGTTTCTGATGTCTAATTCATAACAGGATTATCGTGGAGGGGAGTAGCACCAATCCTAACCGGCACCTGGCCTTGCATGGAGAACATGTCCATGGTGATTGACAAGGTATGTCCAGGGGCATGGAAGGGATCAGGAAGTGGGAAAGTCGATATCCAGACTATCCCAAACTTGGCACTAAAATAGTGATACATACCATCACACGAGCTGCAGGATCGCAAGCACCACACGAAGAAACAAAAACACAGTTGCTTCTTGTTTTAGATTGCTTGTCACCGACCATCTACAACTGGGCAGAGAATGTGACAATAAACATGAAACGCCAGCTAAAAAAGTGAAAGAATACCAAATTGAAGCAATTTGGTTATGGGTCTATCCTGGTATCATTCTTCCTAGAACGACTACTAATCTTTCAGCGTCAATAGGTCATAGTACCAACACCACTAGTGAGGGAACCACGGATGGCCCGATGGGCAGCTTTGATGCCAAGGGCAGGGGGCAGTCAACAGATGCCCTGGAGACCGTAGTTATATATATTATGACGTTAAATCCATGCATTCGCAGATGTTGGCCCAGAGAGACCCTCAGGCATGTCTCCAATAATGAGGCAAATCCCTCACGTTTTTTACCCTCATGGTGAGGGAGGAGAGGAGGAGGAGATCGTGCGAAACCTAGAGGGAATCATAAATGGAGTCTCAGACTATGCACGATTCAACGATGTTCCTCGTGCTTACCAGAGACATACCGTAGGGGTGCCAAGCCGCATTCACCGCTTACTGAGGTGGTTCGTACGGGGAGTGACATGCTACCATGAGCATCATGCCGATTAGACACCTAGGTTTTATATTTGCATATTTTGAGATACATGGTGTCTCGAGATGTAATAGAAACACACATATTTTTTGAATTTATGATGCACGCTGATGCAAAAATCCAATATATATATATATATATATATATATATATATATATATATATATACATATATTTTCCTACATGGATCTTTTACATATGATGATGCTTTTACAAATTACACAAATGTCTTTCCAACAACCGAATACGTAAATACAATCTCAGAATGTATGGTTTTCTGACCGAATAATGACCATCGAGTTGCAAAACAAAAAGCTGTGAATCTAGATTTAAAAGCAAAGCGTGTATTCCAAGGTTGATTTCCTCGGTTAATAGTTCAAGGAAAACACTATATTCAATGACATTGTTTGTAGTCCATCCTAGACAAATCCATTGCAGATCTATCAACTCACCAGCAAGATCATAAATTGCCAAGCTTCTAAAGACAAATTCCTAGTACTGCGGGAAGTACCATCCGCGAAACCGACATAAGGGGTAATATACATCTGCAGAAATAAGAAAGACCCAATAAGCAGGAAAATTCTCACAAAGAACACCAAATCAAAACATGTACAAAAAATGAAAATAAAACCTATGTACACAAATCATGCATGAATGAATCATGCATAATATTTTTTGAGATACAACCCATTTCTGGGCTGTTCTAGAGGATGACCTTCGTAATCAATGAGCTCATAGGCCCCATTTTGCAACACATGTTTAATAATGTAGGACCCATGCAAAATGGGTTGAAATTTTTCTGCCCCCAGCTTATCATGATCTTGGTCGTACATGAGGATGAGATCTCCTTCAACGAAAGAACAAGGGGAAACTGATTGGTCAAAATGAGCTTTTACTCGCTTCTTCTATGCTTCGATAACCAGACAAGCAAAGCGACGAGTTTCATCCAACCTTTCTAAGTAAAGGAAATGCTCTTCTTCTGGTGAAGTGTTTGATAGTAATTCAACAGCCAATTTGAGTGAAGGTATTTCACACTCAATCGGAAGAGTAGCTTCCAGACCATAAACCAACTGAAAAGGAGTTAATCCAGTTGCATTATTAACTGAGGTTCGGTATGCCCAAAGAGACGAAAATAACATGAGATGCCAATTGGATTTGTGGATCCCAATCGTACATTGAAGCATGGTAACAAGAAATTTGTTTACGGCTTCAGCCTGGCCATTGGCCTTAGGATAGTACGACGTTGAGTTGTCATGATGCAGACCCAACTTAGAAGTCAACTCCACCACCATATAATGCCGAAAATGGGAACCATGATCGGTAACGACGGCCTGAGGGACACCAAACCTAGCAATGATGTGATTGAATATGAATTGAGCAGTTGTCTTACCGTCATCAGCAAGTGTAGGTATTGCTTCGGCCCATTTGGTGAAGTAGTCCATGACTATGATAATATAAGCATGCCCCTCGGTCGAGTGAAGGTTACACGTCATAAAATCGATGCCCCACTTCACAAAGGGACCAACGGTAATGATAGGATGAAGAGGTACATGCGGCGCACACATCTTGCATTGATAGATCTGGAAATCATGAAATTTACGAACCGCGACAATGCAGTACTTGAAGATAGAAGGCCAGAAATAGCCAGCATGAAGAATCTTTTGTGCAGTGGCATAACCAGACATGTGACCGCCACAAGAACCACTGTGAAAATCATTTAGGGATTTCTCAGCTTCCTTGAGAATCAAACATCGGTGGAGTATGGAATACAGTCTGACACGATAGAATGTATTTTCGACTATACGATAATGTTGCGACTGATGACAGATGCGTCGATGGGCATCCTTCATCAACTCATATCTGAAAGTAGAAATTTGGAGATAGATGATGATATCACCGTACCAAGGATTGAGGGTGCTAGTCAAGAAAAGCACATCGTCTGGAATTTATTCCTCAAAACGAGATAGAGTAGAGTTAGAAGGGAGGGAACAGATCAAGTCAGCAAATACTAATGATTTCTTTGACTTGGCAGAAGTAAATTCCAAATTGAACTCTTGGAGGATGACAATCCACTTCGAGTATTTCCTCCCCAGCAATTGTCAAGACAATATATAGGTCATAGGGTTGCAATCAAAAATCACAGTCATAGTACACAAAAGGATATAATGACGAAAGCGTTGAACTGCTTGAACCGCAGCTAACGCTAACTTATCGACATGTGCATAGTGTGTCTTAGGATCGATAAGGTTACGAGATAAGTAATAGATAACATGCTCATTATCATTATCATTGCCTTGTACCAGAACCATGGAAATCATGCTGAAAGCGGCGACCAAATAGAGTGAAAAATCATGATGATAGTTTGGAGGACGCAACAAAGGAGTATTGACAAGCAATTTCTTCAGTGCCTCAAAAGGCTTATGAGAAATCTCATCTCAATAGAATGGGATGCCCTGCTATTACAAAGTAATTTTTCATCATCCCTGCAATCCCCATCTCACCCATTGGAGGGTCGTTTATGTGATCAATAAGCAGTGTCATGCCTTACAAATAACATCATTGCATCCCTTGCCACGAGGACAACATTCCTTCTGTTGATCATTTCCTGAGCAGACCCCTAAAAACACCTATTTTTGCCTTGGCGCTGGTAGCCTGTTATGTCCTCGTACCAATGAGGAAAATTAACATTGAGCCCACACCAGTTGGCGCTCTGTCCTAGTTAAGCACCCGCGCCAATCTGCTTCTGGAAAGTTTTTTAAAAAAAGAGGTGAAGTTTCGATTACAACAACTTCGTGGATGAGTCATAAGGAGTGGTTTCGACTGAATAACCAAGGCCTTCCTCCTTTGGCCTCTTGTTTCCACCTTATGGGGAACCTCCCAAGGGATAAGGCCTCCCTTCCACTATTGTAGGGATCCCAACCTCCTCCTCTCCTCTATAAATATAGCCATCTTCCATTGATGAAGGGGATGAATGATTGAGCCTTAGTAGTCTTGGTAGCCTGAATAGAGTTGAATCAATTGTAAGGATATTATCATCAGACAGCCGAAGAGAGAGAGTCTTGTCCCATTCCCGATGAGCTTTATCGAGACGTACTCCACTGTCAACCCTCCGAAGGAAGATCCAGCGTCAGAGCGTAGGTTGTATATTTCTTTGTTTTGATTAATGATAAGTGACTTTGGTTATGGTTCCACTCATATTGTTCATACTTTGTGATCATGAGTTGTATATTCTTTGATTGATACATAATTGCATATATTGGGTTTTACGCTTGTGTGTTCGTTGTTTCTTCTTGTATGTGCAGGTGTTCGATCGTGCCAAGTGGGAGAATTGTGATCTGCCAGAGCAAGGAAACAAGAGTGCTATCTTCTCCGAGAACAACAGCGTTGGACTTAAGGTAGGCCTTTCTCACAATTTGGTCTATTGAAATTAGGGACTTGTGCCTTAGCGTGATACGATTTTTTCTAGACCCGATCTGGGCTAGTAGGAATCGCCTCTGTCTGCAGAGGGGATTTACCTCTACAACACTTGCTTTAATAATCGTGTGAATCCTTTAGCCACTTCTGCATAGTTAGGTATGAAACGACGTAGAAAATTAGCCTTCCCTTGCAAACTCTGCAACTGATGCAATAAGGAGGGAGAGGGGAGATTGATAATAGCCTCAACCTTGAGTGGATCAAGGCGAACTCCATCTTTGGACATGATAAACCCCAAGAGTCTACTGGAATCAAGATAGAAGACGCACTTGTGCGGATTAAGTCGAATGTTGTAATGCCGACAATGAATAAAAATCTGATAAAGATGGTTAGGATGGTCCATATGCTTAGCTGAATGAGTAGGAAGGTCATCCAGATAAGGCTGAATGATGTGACGAATATCGTGAAAAGCATATGAAATCACTCGCTGAAACGTGGCCCCAGCATTCTTTAAGCCAAAAGGGAGTTTCTCATATGCGAAAGTACCCCAAGGACAAATGAAGGCAGTTTTATGTTGATCAGTCGGGAGAATTTTACTTTGATTATAACCAGAAAAACTGTCCATGAGGGAGAAAATTTCAATCCCGGCACAGTCGTCAATGATTTGATCGATAAAGGGAGTAGGATAATCATGCTTGGGACAAGCCCGATTGATATCACGATAATCAATGCAAAACCAAATCGTTCCTTATTTCTTATCTACAGGAACAATATTAGAGACCCATTCTGTCAAAGGAATTGGATAAATGAAACCAGCTTTGAGAAGATTTTCAACTTCACCTTTAATGGCAACAACTTTTTTAGGGTGTACAGGATAAAGACGCCGGCGAACAGGTTTCGAACCAGGGTAAGTAGGTATTTCATGCACCACTATACTAGGATCAATGCTGGGCATTTCTTTGTAGAACCATGCAAATACATCACGAAACTCATGGAAAAGGCTAGTGCAAACTTGTACTTCGTCGGAAGAACAAGTGACCCTTATATGTATGCTCTCGATGATTCCCGGTTTAACAGAAATGTCAATAGGCATCGTCTGTGTAATATTACTCAAGTTACATTTTGTAAAGACATCATGTGTCAGAACGGGCATTTGAAGCGGAGGAGAAGGAACTTAAGATGCAAAAATCTCAAGACAAGTAGACATGGCCCCGAGGCTAAGCATGAATGAGGAATGATGATGACCATCGTCCCACGGCAGATCCTCGAGAGACATAGTTTCCATGATGGCTTCATTGGAGGGAAACAATTCTTTCAAAGGATCAGGTGAATCTAAATTGCCAATCTAGGGGGATTGAGAATAAATGTCAAGATACATGCTCAAAGGAGCACGATCGAAGGACGGAGTTTCTGAAGCCGCAATGATTTCAAAATATTCAATCTCAATCAGACTCAATGACATCGAATCTCCAAAGGAATCGATCTATTAAATAGAAGGAATAATCCATCTGAACAGTGTTTGGTGGAGGAAGAGGAAAAATACCCATGAGGGCAAGATCCTTAAAAAGACCCGGCCCTACGCTCTCATAGGGAGTAGGAATCTAATCCACATAGGGAACATTTTTCTAGGAAGAAGAGGTGAAGAAGGACAATTTATAAACAGTAACCATCTTTCCTTCGTGCGGAAATTTCAGAACACGAAAGAGATTGGATGGAACACATAACATGGTGTGAGTCCAAATGCTATCGAGGAGAAGGTTATAATTGAGATTAACATCAACTACTTCTACCTCGACATTGATTTTGTTCCCTTTCAAAGTAATCAGTAAACTAGCGAGAACACCTAAAGGCTTTGATTCTCTTCTATCAAATGCTTCAAGGGCATTTGGTGATGAATTTAGTGTTGGAGAACCAATAGCTTACCAGCAAGAAGATGACATGACATAGGTTGATGGACCCTCGTCCAAAAATTCTTAATGGATATCGAGACCATTAATAACAACTTGGATAATGAGAAAAATATGATGCAGAAGTCATGGATCGAAATTCTCTAAATCGAAAGAAAGAAGGCTAGTATTAGCATGATCAATCTCGCTAATCGCAGATAACAAATCCTTTCGTTGAGATAGAAAAATATAAAGTACTTCTAACACGGACATTGTGGATGGCGCCTGAGCCAAATCCTCAACAATATTGTAATGGTGAGCAGCACAGGCGTTGAGGTTATAAGAAGACTTGCGGAGTACACCTTTGGATGGTGGCCATACAACAGATTCAGAATTGGGCCTTTGAATTTCAAGCAGGCCAGAAACAGGCGGAGGAGGAGGACCATCAACGATCTCCTTCCCCGTTGCCTGACGTGATCCAGTATAATCTTTCGATCAAGTAGCAATAGAAACAGCTACAGAACCGTTCATCATGAACACCTGAGAGCTAAATGGGTCAGAGAACTGAGCTTTCTCTACCATCTTGGACTGCTGAGATGGGAGGTGTTCTTTAAGAATGGTCAGAGTTCCTTGAGTGCCTTTGAGCAACCGTCTCACTTCGGACTGTCTAGGACAGTCCTTGGTGAAGTTCTCTTCATCAAAACTCAAACAAGGGTACTTCGGCTTGTGTTGAAAACCATCGCCAACACGAGGTTTCTAAGAATCCTGTTTCGAGGTATCGGCTTTGGCCTTATCTTTACCCCTCTTTTTACCTTTAGAAGCATTATCCACTGGATTGGCCTGAATGACATTAACTTCTGCGTACTTACCAGAATTCAAGGTGGATTGAGAAGCAACACTATTGGCCAGAGTTTGAAGAAGAAGACTTTTGAGAAGTCTGAGACATGGAACCATTAATACCATCGATGGATGGAGTCACTATAGGTTTAGAAGTTCAAGTTTGGGGAGCATCAGGCAATATATCATATAATGCGCTAGACTGAGAGTACACAATATCAAGGTATTGGGCATAAGCAAGGGCTTTTTCCTTGGTTACACATGCCCCCATAGCTATGTCTTTTAAAATTTGATTGACAAATGAGGTGGTGAACCAATGAGTCAGAAGCTGATCAGGAATTTCAAATTTGATCATGCCACGACAACGTCGCCATTCATGAATGTGATCTGAGATATGAGTTGCTCAGTCTTGTTTCAATGAAGTGAGCAGGTGCTTCCCAGTATCATAATGGACTGGTAATTGAAAATGTGTAAGGAATTACATGGCTAAAGAATTGAAGCCTTGGAAGACGCCACAAGATATCTCAATTTACCACTTTGCGGCGATGCCAGTAAGAGTTTGCTGGAAAAGACAGAGTCGAATAGAATCATCAACCCAAGAGTTAGAGGAACACCACAAATGGTAAGTCATAACATGCGCTTAGGGGTCTTCACCAGACTTACCCTCAAATTTAGGACAATCACCAGGAATCTTGGTCAGAACTGAAGGCCAATACGGGTTATGAAGAATGGGATCATTTATTAACTTTGACACATCAGGTAATTCCAACGTAGCAAGAAATGGTAATTGAGTATTGAAAGTCATTGGAGGTCTCTAATAAGAACCTGTGTTTACATTCTACCCAGTTCGAGAGGGATTCTGTCCCAAAGGATTCGAGTCATAGGGATTAGAAGCAGGATAATTTGGTTGATATTGGGGTTGAGGACCAGGATACTGAGTCGGAGTAGACCATTGAGGTCCTTGCTAAGCAGCGTATGGAGTCTGCTATGGAATGTAAGCATGGCTTTGAGGTTGATGATATATAGGTTTATTTTGAGGGTAAGAAACCTGGGGCGCACTATATACTAGCTGATATGAACCTTGAGGGTAATAAGCACCTTGTGGTTGAGTAGGAAGACCCTGCTGAGCAGGCTCAGCGGGCTGCTGAGTGGGTAGACCTTGTTGACTATAGGCGGGTAGAACTGGCTGTTGAAATGATGGAACTGACTGAGGAGTAGGTTGAATCGATTGATGACCTGGTTGAATTGAGAAATGAAGGCCACTAGGTTGCCCTTGTGGGAAAGGTTGGCCCGATGGTTATGATGGACTAGGTTGAACTAGAGGAGGAATGTAGGTTTGTCCTTGTGGCACAAAGTTTTGGCCATATGAAACGTGTCGCGGCGATTGTGGTGCCAAAGGTTGTCCCTGTGGCAGATATATTTTCCCCTCAGGAGCATAAGATGGTCATGGTTGATTCTGAGGTTGACCAGACGGACCGTAGGGTTGACCGTGTTGGACCAAAGGTTTACCTTGTGAAGCTTGGACTTGTGGACGGTAAGGTTCTCCCTATGGACCAGAGGTAGGGCCCTGCTAAGCTAAAGGTTTTCCCAATGAGGATTGTCCTTGCAAGCCAAAGGGTTGCATAAGTAAGGTGGGTATAAGATGAGAAACGGTCTAATAAGGATCATAAATAGCCTGATGAGGATTAATAGGAGGCAAATAGACGAGATTACCATATACATCATAATGATGCAGGAATGAATAAACAGGATTATCGACAGCATCATAGTGATGGAATCGAGGATTTCCAGGAGCTTAGAGCTGCTGAGAACCCTGAGAGCTCTAGTGCTCAACAGGCAACAGATACTCTTCAAAAGTAAGACCACCAAGAATCACCGGGGTAGTGGAAATTGCACTAGAAGTAGGTGGGACCTCTGCGGTACTAGATTTTGATCTACTAGGACCGGGATTAACATGCCACATAGGATTGAGAAAAATATACCTGCGAGTGTGAAAATATCCTGACGACTGAGTTGTAACAACTGGTGTGGATGAAGCCACATAGACAGTCGGTTGAACTGGGACTGATGTAACAGTAACCGACGAACCAGGTGTCAAAGGTGATAGTCCTAATGAAGGGACAACCGAAATCTGAGGAGGATTTAATGTACTGGATTGTGCTATGGATGCAACACCAGACATAATCTGACTCAAGGACCTATATCCAATCGGAAGTGACACCGATGGTGGAGAAGAATGAGTAGAAACATGAGGGAAATATTCAGGAAAAAGCTGATATTTGCCTATAGAAATAGACATTCCTTCACTACCAACAGGACTGGATGAATCCATGTCTGACTTTATCGTAAGATCTTCGAAAAGACTACGAGGACTAGGAGGTACAGTAGCAATAAAAAATGGTGAGCCCAACGTAAGAGGAGGAAAATCTCCTTCTTCCCCAAAACCAGACCAAGCACCAAAAGGAGGCCAATTGAATTCAACTGGCTCTTTAGGGGGAGATTGAGTAGCAAGAGGTTGGACAGATGGGAGAATAGGCTGTGGAAACTCGGCAGCCCTAGTGGACTGAGGGGTTTCAAAAGAAACCTCTGGAAAAGAACTACCACTAGGAGGTACTAAGGACGACGAAACTGGTGGTTTAGACACCGTGACTATATTTCAAAATAGGAAGGAAAAATATAACCAATCGAAGGCTCCAAGGTCAAAATCTAAGGAAAATAAGAAACAGGCCAAGTAATAAAACTTTTAACGGGTGTGTGATCATAGGTGATTAATTTTATGACACTGAAACCAAATTTTTCTATTTCATGTTTTAGGAGTCGAGAAACAGGAAAAATATGACTCTAGTCACTTTCAATTTTAAATGAGCGTGAAAGGACAAGTTCTAGATGATCTCTTCTCTTTTTAAAGAGTCATGAAAAGATCAAAATGACTACTCAGGTACTCTAAGAAAGAGGGTGTACCAGGTTTCCGTGAACTGCCATACACACCTTGGTGATCAAATGAAAGAGAAATGACCAAGGACTTAACGTACGTGCAGGTAGTCTCCCCAAACGCTGTGTTCGGTGTATCATAATTACAAGGCGGCATACTTGGCTTCCTCTGGATAAAAGGATTGCAACCTAGAGGGGTCTCCCTTTATATACTTGATAGTATAGGGAGCACAAGTCTGTACTAGCACTGTCTAAAACAGGATGGCGAACGACAACTACTAGGTTTTAAGACGCCGGAACACGTCTCTAGCCTAGACCACTAAAAATGTTGCGTTAGGTTCCAATTCTTCCTTAGGTTAATTGAATGAAATTTTAAATTTGATCTTGGATTATGTTTCAGTTTCAAGGCCCTATCGAATTTGGATCTCAAATTTCCTAAATGCAAGCTATATGCAAATGAACATCATTTTTATTCAATGAATTCTAGTTACGAGAAGGATAGAGATCTTTCAAATAATAGAAAACAATGAAAGTATGCGAATAAATCCACTAATGCATTTAACAAAATCAAATGAAAAATGAAACTATTTCCTAGACTATTAACCGCTAGTTATGAAAAAGAATGTTTCACTTTCGATGCAAAGGAAAGAATGCAAAATATGTTTTTTTTTTATTTTTCAATGAAAAGGAGTACATAATGCACTAATGAAAAATGAAAATAAACACTAGCTTGAGTATGGAAAATGTAAAAAATTGAAATTTAATGACTCAATCAATGCAAAATAATCACAAGAAAGCACTCAAACTAATGCCGCAATCTTCCAAATCAAAAGAAAGTTTTCAAAACGACCCAAAATGAGCAATGCAATCTATGCTTGGAGCAACAAGGAGAAGAATCAATCGAAAATGAAATGATCATTCAGACAAATCAAACACTCAAAAGAATCAAGAAAACTAAGCACAATCGACCCAAGAATGAGACTGACAACAATCACGAGACTTTATTTCCAAACAGAAGGCTCAGTGCACAAAGACACTTAGAAACCCTAAGGCCTTAATCTACACTGATAGGAAAATAGACAAATGACTAAGAAAAACAAGCCCACAACAGTCAAAGCAGTCTCAAAGGCTTAATTACACACAAAAAATAACCCAAAGTCAAGCACAACTTACCAAAAGACTCATTAAGGAGGTCAAACCAAATCCTACAGGATTCAACGTGAATTTAAGGAGGTAATCCGCGCCAAATAAGGGTTGGCACGACTGCAAAAAAAGCAACCTGTGCCAATTGGCGCATCTATTCAAACGAAAAGCACACCAAGAGAGATAACTATAATGGGAAAAAAGGAAAAACCAAAATCTAATGAGCAGAGATCAATCTTGACACTTTGGAGCTGAACAGAGGATATAAACTAAGAAAGCAAACCAGAAAAAGAGAGATAAGCAAATAAGTGACTGAATTTGACCCAACAAGATGAAACGAAAAACTCACACTGATCCCCAGCGGAGTCGCCAATTTGTTAAGCAAGTATATCCTCTCTATGGAAAGAGACAATCCCTCTAGCCCTAGAGTGGGTCTAGAAACAATGAGACATGCTAGAGTGTTGATTTCTAATTACTGAATGAAAAGAGGACACGGTAGATCGACCTACCTAGAATCCAATGCTGTTGTCATGGCTCTAGTGGTGGTGGCCTCTCACTCCTGCCTTGGTAAGTCATAATCCTTCTGCAGTCATGCTCGGATACCTGCACATAGAAAAAAAAACAAGAAGATCATATGACATAATAACTTCATTCATGACTACTAGTCAATCAAAGAGAGCTAAGCATATTGCATTAAACATATAACACAAAATGGGAACCAAACAATAGTCATGTATATGTATTGATAGAAGGAAGATTTACAACCAATGCTTTGACGTCGCAGACTCCTCTAGTGGGGTTTAGCCAAAGCGCATCTCAGATGCTCGTTAGGGGATTCAGATGGGATGAAGGAATGGACTCAAGCTCTCTTGACGAAGTTCCTTCTTATTCTATCTCCAATAGTTCAGCTATAGTATACTCAATTCTCCATGTTCAGATAGCTTATGCAAAGAGAGATAGCTTCTTTTTATAGAGGAAAAGGAGGAGGTTAGGATCCCTACAAAAGTGTGACGGAGGCCTATCCTTTAAGAGGTTCCCATAAGAGGTGGAAACCATAAATTAAAGGAGGGAGTCCGTGGTTATTCAGTCCAACCACTCCCAATGACTCATCCTCGAAGTTGTTGGAGTGGAATCTTCACCTCTATTTTTAAAAAACATTCCATAAATATCTTGACGCGAGTGGCTAACTAAGACAGAGAGCTAATTGGCGTGGGGCTGAGTGTTAATCTTCCTCATCGGTGCGAGGGCATAACTGACTACTCGTGCCAAGGCAAAAACAAGGGTTTTTGAATCTCTGCTCAGGGAATTGGGAATAGAAGGAATATTACTCTCATGTAAAGGGATACAGTGATGGTATTTGCAAGGCATGAAACTGCTTATTGATCACATAAATGACCCTACAATGGGTGAGATGGGGATTGCAGGGAAAGTGACAAAATGTTGTGTAACAAGGACGACAAGGAAGAAAATGGTTAATATCTATGTTTGTGAATAATTGTTACTTATTTATAACAACTTAAATAGATTTCATTTTTTTATATTTTAAGTTCTTTTACAACCATCATCATTGGATGTCTTCAAACCAGTGCTAATATACACAGAAGAACCATCAGAAGAATTGTTTGATATTGGGTTAAATAAGGGTTGTTAGTATATGTTGGAATATCATAAATTAATTGTGGAATTTGTAAGCATTTGTCTTGTTTTACTTAGCTCCGTTTATAATTAATAGAACAAAAAAATAATTTATATTAAATCTATGATTTGTTATGGGGTATAAAACTTGCAGGAAACAAAGTATGGAACTGCACCAACAAATGAATTGTTGAGAGCTGGCATGAACTTTGGTTTTGAAAGAATGTGTATATTTCATGAGTCAATTCTTGCTATGGTACATTTATTTTCGATTTACATTGATGTATATTATTCAATATTTCAATTTTCATTATTCTAACCAATGTATATACACTTATTACACTTTATTTTTATGTTTGTAGATGGAACTTGAAGAAGAAGAAAACAATCAACAAAATGAATGAAACATTCCTCCAAATAACCCAAGTCATGGAAGTAGCTCGAGAAGTGAAAACAATTCCACGAAGAATGATGATCAATATGTTTGGATATCAAATCAAGGCGTTATATTTTTTGAAATATTTGTTTGTTAAATCAGACATTTTGTTTTATGTAATGTGTTAGGTCTTTGTAGTTTTCAAGATTGGAAAATACAAACGTTGCAAAGCCTACATCAAAACCGCTTTGGAATCTAAGGATCTAGCCATCCTAGATTCAGAGAGGGATCTCTCTATGGATGAGTTTAAAGATATGATCTTTAATACTTTTGAATGTGATTTTAGGCTAGTTATGAAGAACAAGGTTTGTTATTTGGTTTTGGTTGGGCAAGGATATGATGAAGGTGAAGGAAGTCTATATGAAGGGTGAAGGTGTAAATAGATGGAAGAATGGTTCAGCTAATAAGATAGGAAAGGAGAAACTTTAATCCATTGGGATATGGAGTCATAAGAGGATTTAATTGAAACAACAAGGTTCGAGAGTGGTCCATGGGGCAAGTCATCTATGTCAAAGGATCTCTTTAAGTTTATTTTATGGAATGAAACAACAAGAAATGGAGTGAAGGAAATCAAACAGATGAATAAACAAAGAGCAGCCTAAGATCAAGTAAGTACTTTGAAACTATCTTGCTTTTGGCATGCACTTAAGGAAAGACAGAAAAGTAATATAAGATCAGGTAAGTACTTCTAAACTAGCCTTATTTTGATGTACTTTTAATAGAAAACATTTAAAACACCTAGAATAGCTTAAGATCAAGTAAATACTTTTAACTTAGCTTGCTTTCAACATATTCAAAAGGAAAACATTCATGATAAACATAAAAAGTAGTTTAAGATCAGGTAAGTACTTTGAAACTAGCTTGCTTTCAACATAATCTTAAGGGAACTCATCAAAGCAACTGTTGGAGATAAACCAGAGGACAGGGCTAACCATAAACTTCGCTAGCTCAGTTTTAATTAGCAAACTTCTCAAGAACATTCAAAGATAAAATCTCAAGTTGTACTCAGGAAATATGGGCTTACCAACACTTCACTGGTTATACTCTATTGAATTACCTTCAAATAAACAATCAGCAGAAAACATAAAGGATAAATATTTTCAGTGAGATTTAGGGTACTTTAGGAGTAAATCCTAATCTATATTTGTTGTTCTTTATTAGAGAAAAACGGACATAATGGAAACATAAAGAAAAATAACAATTATAGTGAGAAACACATCACCATTGACATAGATGAGGATCCCATAAATTAGCTATTTGCATTTGATGTTCAAACCAGTTACAATCATCAAGTCCAGTAGGTTTCTACAGCTTCAAAATTCTCATCTCAGCTTATGTATATTCAATTAAAAACAGTGCTACATCAGCTTCAAAAAACTATTTACATGCGACAGATATCCAGAGACCAACAACATCTCATCTCCTTTAGAAGTATTTATAGAAGAAAGAGGAGGTGGAAGGGTTCTAGGGTTAGATATCATTAATTCCATACTAAATGAAACTCCTAGCCCTGAAAACCATGCAAGGTATAATGCAGGAAAATATTGAATTACAATTCTGTTTTCTGCTTTTTAGACTTTGTGGGTGAAAAACATTGACTTTAAGGCTCTTTTTATCTTTTACAATAACTTTATGACATTTTAAAATATGTTCTTTTGTTTGTAATAACTGTTAGTTGTCTTTGGCCTTAATATTTTTGACTGAGATTTGATATGTGTATCCCTTTGACGCAGAAGGGTTACAAGTGGCAATTTTGGTAGGTTGGGGATTTAATTAGCCCCTTTGATGTGGCTCTAAGGTGTCCTTCGTTTTTTTTGTCTTCTTTCACTTTTTAAATTTATTTTAAACACTGTTTATGCCTGATTCAGGCTCTGAGACTTTATCCTTAATCATCCTCAAACTACTGACTATGCATATCTGCTTCATTTGTGAATTAGGCCTTTGAATCCCAAATTTGTGCCTTAATCTTTTTAAACTTTGTTTAGAACTTTTAATCTTTGGATTATGCTTTCATCCTATGTTTTCAATGCTGATACTCTTCAATTAATTGATGTCCACTGTGTTTGATGTTTGTAGGTGCGCGGAGGTTTTGTTGGAGAAAGTCGATGATCATGACTTATCGGCCCTTTTAAACCGTGAAATTTAAACCCTTGATCCCTTTAATTTGTATTCAGGGCTATGAGGATCGTCATCCTCGGCCCATAGCACTGTAATGGCTGCGGGAGGGTTTATCCCTGTAATTTTATCCAAACCTGTACAAACAAATAAATTTATTTTAAAATCCTGCGATTTATTGGTTTAAACTACTTTGGAAGGTTTGTGGAAGTGGTCGGAGCTGTGAGGATGAACGGATGCAACAGGGTAAGGAGAAAAACCATGGCGAAAAATGAAATAGGGGTTTAAATTTGATTTAGGGTGCAAATTTGGGGAAAGGTGGTTTTGGGAAAACCATTAATGGTTTTCGCGCAGCATTTGGGGGGTAGGCGGTATTTCCTGAAAGCAATGTGATTCCATACATCACTTGACACCTATCTTTTTAATACCACCTATTTCACAAAATTTTTAAACGTTAAACTCTAGGCACAAATATTTTGTGATACACATCATCAACCATTGGATCGGAGGACCCAGATCCAACGATGCGGAAAGAATGTAATATGAAAGGTGCACAAGTGGGGGTTCTGGTGGAAGATAGGTGGCAGCACGAGTGGATAGGCACTTTATGAGTTGGGAGGTAGGTCCCAAGGGAGTCGAGTTATCGGGTTAAGTCCCGATCGTCGAATCTTCCGAAATGAACGGTGGAGATCTAAAGATGAGGCGGAGAATTTTAAAGGAGAAAAGGGACGAGAGGTGAAAAGGCAGAGGAAAGGAGGCCCGATGGTCATTGATTTGTTTAGATCAACGGTCCAGATTCATTTTGAACCACAACATCGAGAAATGGAAAAATAGAAGAAGGCAAGGTTTTTTGAAGGGGATTTTATGTATTTAAGCGCCCGAATGCAGGGTTAAGGTTATATGAGGAAAAAACGCTTTAAAGGAAATAAGCCCTTAGGGGCCTAAGACCTATATAGTGCAGAAGAGTGATTTTAAGACCAAAAAAAAAGGTTTTTGAGGCCAAGTAAGGGTTTCGATAGGTGAGAAGGGGGATTTTTAAACCAAATAGAGGGAAATATAAGGTTTAAAAGGGGTTTAGGATGAGTTAGAGGTAAAAATGAAGTTATTTTGAGGGATTTTGTGGAAGGGAATGAGGGTGAAAAATGGAATTCTTTGTGAGTGAAAAGGGAAGTGAAATGATGGAAAATGGAGCCTTTTTGAACAGTGTTTTTTTTTTTTTCCCTTAGTAAACAGCAGGTACTTTAGGACTAATAGTGAAACAGCAGTGAAGATTAATTCCAAGGATAGAGATCATCATAAGACTTCAAGAACTCACAATTTGGACATGAATTGTTTCTTGAAGGCTAAAAAATATTTAGCCACCATTTGATATGACAAATTTTTATAGGTGGTTAACAGTGGCTCCACTTGGGGATGGCATCTTCTTGAAGGTGTCAAGAACTTCAGACAATTTTATCTGGAAGCTAATCAGTGCCTTGCACTTTGATAATCCTTTTTTATCAACTGCTAGCAAAAATGAATTAGAACTTGATATATCAGCAGAAAAGTATTTCCCAAACATCTACCTACACAACCTACTTCCTAACATTTTTTCTTCAGAAGGTGCACTTGGACTTGCAAACCTTTTCATCAATTATTTTATTCTTTTATTGAAAACATAAAACTAGTCTAAGTCTACTCTTATTTCTCCATGAGTTCAGATTAAGTAGTTGAACTCATAAGTGTCTCTACCTAACTACTATATGTTAGGATTAGACTGTCTGATAGACTTTTATTCTCTAAATTCTAAAATAGAAAATTAAAACACAGCCAAACCAGGATTAAGCTGTCTGATTTGATGTAAGACTATGGCATAAAAACATGCTGCACATAGACTAAAATTTACATAAATTTAAAAAAAAATTGTGAAGGCTTAAGATCTGAAAATTATGAATATCCTTCCTTCTTCTTATGACTCAGATTTTGATCTGTTTTAGAGTCATCCTTCTTCTTTACCTGGTTCAAGTTTTCAGCATGTTAGAACTAGTTCTTTTTCTTCTTTTTGGCCCAAGTTTTGGTCTGATCAGAGCCATTCTTCTATCCTAATCTAATCTACTGATAAGCCAAGATTAAACAATTTGGAAAATATTCTTCACTAAACTATCAGTAGTAAATTGAAATCTATCTTAGTCATGATTAGGCTGTATGACTAAAATAGCAGAGTTTTGTTTTTTGGTAGTGGCATTTAAGCTTGCACACTTTCAGATTTTATTTCTCTTTTTAGGTATGGGGTTGTACCTTTCTTGTTTACATTCTGCCCTCTTTTCTATTTTCACTTTTTTTGTATTTTTCTTTTTCTAACTTTGAAAGCAGTGATAGATATGATATTTACAATTAGGAAAAATAAAAAAGCTTCAAACTGGTATAGTTAAGAAAAATAATGTTTGAGCATCCTGCCATTGACATGACCTCCAAAAAGTTCAGTTCCATTCTCTTCCTGCAAGAAATAAGCATTGTTACCAGCGGTAGAATGAATGAGATAAGGGCCTAGCCATAAGTTATCAAATTTTCTATGTTTTCCCTTATCTTCTCTCCTGGAATCCCACTTTAAAACTTTGTCACCATTGCTGAAATCACTAACCTTTGTCCTTTTATCAAACAACTTCTTGATGCTTTCTTGCTTGTGTAGTGCTCTGTTATAGACTTCCTCCCTGGTTTGTTGAAGATGTATAGTCTGATTGATTCTTCTTATCATATCATTATCCTCAGACTGTATTTCTTGGATCAGCTTCATGACTGGCACTCCTAGACTGATTGGAAAAATTACATTTGCTCCATAAACTAGCTAGTAGGGAGACATTCCAATTGATTTCTTAAGTGTTAATCTGTCAGCCCATAGTGCATGTACTAGATTTGTGTGCCATGATTTCTTATTGTCTTCCGGCAACTTTTTAATTATATTCACCAAAATCTTGTTTGAGGATTCTGCCAACCCATTACCTTGAGGGTAATAAGCAGTAGAATGGCCCAATGTAATATGATATTTATGACAGAATTGAACCATATTTTTGGATCCAAATGCAACAGCATTGTCAGTGATAATCTTCCTAGGACGGCCAAATCTGGATAGGATATGATTTTCAATGAATTTTATGATGACAGAATCAGTGTCTTGCCTAGAAGGGATGGCTTCTATCCATTTGGTAAAATAGTCTGTTGTAGTGAAGATCCATCTATGTTGGGCAAATGAGGGAGGATGGATTTCCCCAATGAAGTCTAGACCCCACTGTTGAAAAGGAGCTTCAACAATGATTGGTTGCAGAGGTAAGGGAAGCAATTTTCTTTTTCCTTCAAAGAGTTGGAATTTGTGATAGGCAATAATCATTTTGTGGACATCTTGAAAGAGGGTGGGCCAGTAGTAACCAGTTCTAAGGATTTTATTGGAAGTTGTCTTCCAATAGAGGTGGCCTCCACATTCTCCTTCATGTAGTTCATGCTTGATCTTATTTTCATCATTCTCAGGAAAACATTTAAGCAATAATCCACTAGCATTTTTCCAATATAGACATTTATCCACAATGTAGTAATTAACAGCTTTCAACTTTAAAAATCTTGCCTTAGGTTTAGACAAACTAGGAGGTGTATTTAAATTGATCAAAACATATAAAACATCAGCATACCAAGATGAAAACAGAAAATGATCTTCAATAATGGGAGTTGAAAACTCCTCCTGTCCATCTAATGCATCTAACATGTTTATATCAAGAGCTTCGAAATTAGACTCAGCCATTAATCTTGCTAGCCCTTGGCCTTTTATGAGTTTAGTGGGCTTGATTTCTAAATCAAATTCAAGTATCACAACAATCCACTTTCCTCTTTTTCCATCTGGATCCTGGGTTAAAATGTCTTTTACAACTGAATTTGGCACAAATGAAATTATGTGGGAATGTAAAATGTAAACTCTAAATTCCTTTAAGGCTTTGACTAAGGCAAAGGCTTGTTTTTCCATGATATTGTACTTCAGATGTGCATCTCTCAATGCCTTACTAAAGAATGCAATTGGTTGCTCTTGTCCCTTCAAGTTTTTCTGTAATAGAACAACAACCATTGTGTGTTCTGATGCAAATGAAAAAATGAAGAAATCCTTTGTAAAATCAGGACTAATAAGAACTGGTGTTTTGGTTAATGCTTGTTTTACTAGCTCAAATTATTTCTTTGCTTCTAAGGTCCATTTAACTCCTTCTTCCTTTTTGAACATATTTGTTATGTTTCTAAGGAGTTCAGCCAGATTTGGTATGAACCTTCTCAAGAAATTAATATTCCCAATGAAATATTGAAGTTCCTTGATGTTTCTAGGATGGTTGATTTGCAATATACCATCAATCCTCTTTGGGTCTATATTTATCCCCTCTTCTGATATGATGTGTCCAAGTAGTTTTCCTTCTTGGAGACCAAACATTGTTTTCTTTGGATTTAAGGATAACCCATAATTTTTGCATTTCTCAGAGACTTTTCTCAAGTGTTCTAGGTGTTCTTCATCTGACTTGGAAAAAACAGTGATGTCATTAAGGTAAATAATGATGAAGAGGCCTAATTCTTCTGAGAATGCAATATCCATGGCTCTCTAAAATGTAGCACTAGCATTCATTAAACCAAAGGGAATTTTCACATACATGAAAGTACCCCAAGGTGTGGTAAAGGTTGTTTTGATTTGATCATCAGGATGTACCAGAATTTGATTGTAACCTGAGAAGCCAGCTAACAAAGAAATCCTTTTAGAACCAACTACCCTTTGTAAAATGTGATCCATCTTGGGTAAAGGGTAGTTGTCCTTTAATGAGGCTCTGTTTAAGTTCCTAAAATCAATACAAAGCCTTATTTCTCCTGTTTTCTTCCTAACTAACACAATATTAGATACCCAATCTGAATATCTAACAGGGACTATAATTCCAGCATCGTACATTTTCTTAATTTCTTTCTCAACCAGGGGTAATTGAACATGGTTTATTCTGCACAATTTTTGTCTATAAGGCTTCTGGTTTTCTTTGAGGGGTATCTTATGCTTAATTATCTCATTGTCATATGATTTTAGATCTTTGTAACTCCATGCAAATACATCAGAAAATTCTTTAAACATCTCAATATATTTCAGTTTGATGTGAGCTGGCAATGTTTTAGACAGTTTGATCATTTTTTGTTTTTGTTCACTACCTATTTACATTCTTCTACTTCAGTTTCAACAGGTTCCAGTTTTGGTTTTTTGGCAACATCATTGAAATCAAACAATTCTTCTAATGGGACCAGTCCTTTTGGCAAGCTTTTAGTGTTAGATTGTAGCATTTCTAAATTTTCTTTTTCCAAATATGCACTAACTTCTATGGTATGTTCAAGTTTATTAGATGACAGATTTATCTCAGCAATCTCTGGAGAATTTTCTTCCTTATAAAGTAAATTTTCTTCCATAGGACAGTCCATTTCATAATCTGAATCTGAACTTGGTAGCTCAAATTCATTTCTGGATTGTAGGAAGTCTTCTATTTGTTTATCTCCATCAAAAACTTGCCAGTATTTTTCATTGTCTAGGATAGTTGGTTTAAATTTGACTTGGGTGGTGTATTGCTTGGTCTCATAAGGTGTTAGACAAGTTCTAGTAGCAAAGGCTAAACCATTGGCAAGGACATTTTGGTTTCTTGGGACAAAGATAGGTTGGAATTCAAAATGTTTTTAATAAGTCCATGACATCATTTCTGTAGGCTCCAAGTCTAGGGTGTTTGGCACTATATTCCCCATTCACTTGCCTAATAATCAACTCTGAATCTCCCTGAACTTTTATCCTTTTGGCCCCTAATTTCTTCAATAAGTGTAGGCCTAAAAGGAGAGCTTCGTACTCAGCTATGTTATTGGTACATTGAAATTTTAATTTGTAGGAATGCCCCTCAACATGATTACTTTCAGTGTTATATAACCATATGCCTGCTCCTGCATATTTTCTAGTGCAAAACCCATCAAATTTCATGCTCCAAAGAGGATTGTTCTCAGAATTAAGATCTATTTTATTGCTGTCCTCTCTACATTCTTCATTATTCTGTTCTGAACTATGGTTTGTACTACATTTTCCTGAATTTTGTTCCTCAAGTTTTTCAATGTTTTGAGGTTTTACTTCTTGTTTTTCATGATCTGCGTTGTTTGTATGACTATTTTGGACCTCAAGACCAGTAATTTGTTTTCTATGAATTTCTAAATCAGCAGACTGCTTTTTAAGTTCCTCTCTATTTTCCTTCTCATAAATGGTTGTAGCTATATTTGAAAGTGAAGTGATCACAGATTTTGAGGTTCCTTCACTAATTAGTTCTTTCTCTTTTGGAATATCATCATTAAAAATAATGAAAGAGTCATGATCAGTGTGTATGGAGTAAAGAGGAGAGTTGTCTGGTCTTTCTTGGTTACTCACCATGTACTTCATGTGTGTTTCCCTATAGAGTCTTCTAGGTTGACTGAAGACAGGGATGGTGGCATAAGTCATATCCATTTGCATTGTGCCTTGTAACTTAGCACCCCATGATATTGAGAGGAGAATGCCATATTTGGGGGGTATATCAGCCACTACAATGTCCATCACTAAACTCTTGGCTGGTATTTGGGCTAAGTTAACACAGAGGTCCTTGATTAACCCTAGGCATCTTACCCTACTCGAATCAAAAGAATATAAATATTTGTAGGGTCTAGTTACCTCTAAGCCTAATATTTCCATTATTACCTTGGGCATGAGGTTGTGTGATGCTCCTGAATCAAGCATGGCATTGTGCAAGATATTTTCATGAATGTTTAAGTTGATGTAGAATGGAGGGGTCATTCCTTCTTGAAATTTCCCTTCAATTTTTGGTCCAAAAATGAGCTCTGGGGTATCATAATTTAAGTTAACTATGTCATGAACATCTTCTATGTTCAAAGCTTTCAAAATCTGACCTCTATATACATTTTGAGTGACTAATTCCGTAAGTGGAATAGAGATTTTGATCTTGGATATTTCATTCTCCAGGCCGAAGGGAATCTGGTTCTTCAACATGTTTAGTTCAGCCTTCTTAGTCACTATTTCATCATCAACATCAGTTTGTTGATTTCCTCTATTTACATTGGTCAAAATTGTTTTAATAGGAGCACTAGCTGAAGTAATAATGCTGCTAAGGTTTGCACTTTGTTTTTCATTAATTTGAGTGCCTTTATCTTTGTTTTGATCAAAATTTACAACCACTGATTTGTGATCCTCACCTGTCTTTTTGAGTGTATTTTCAGGGCTGTTTTTGGTAGATTTATTAGAAGTTTTATTCTTGGGAGTTTCTTGATTCTTTTTACTTCTAGGATCACATTTTTTAGGTGATCCTATGATGACATTTTTAGATTATTGTTCATAATAATTTGTTTGTGGTCTTCTGTCATCATAAGGTGTATATAGACCTTGTCTTGTTTCATAAATGAAATCAGAATCCTCGTTAGCCACTCCCAAAATATTCATGTTGTCATCCTCTGTTTGTTCATTGGTTTTATCATCCTCATCAACATAATTTTCTTGGAAGGGTGGTCTGACCTGTTGATCTTCCTCTCTTTGTCTGTTTTGAGGTTGATTTCTCCTAAAGTTCTAATTTTGATTTTGAGATTGATTTCTGTTTTGAGGAGCTGATTGGTTTTCCATAGATTTTTCTCTCTCAAGTATGCTCATCTTCTTCATCATTTCCTCCATCATTCTCTCCATTTTTGAACTAGATGTGGAAGGTGTAGTTTCCTCTTTAAATGATACTTTCTTTTCATTCCTCATCCTAGCTGTTTTCTCAAATAGATTTACTTCCACAGCTAGAGCTCCCTTCTACATGTCTTCTGAAGTCAAGAGGTCTCTTTCTCTTCGCTGATAGGCCATTTCGGGATCAAATCCTTCAGGAAATTTGGCCAAGACTGAGCCTTGTGGAGGTTTCAAGTCTAGGGGAAGGGCATTATAAACACTATTAAACCTAGTGCAATAATTTTGGACACTTTCCCCAGTGTTTCTTTTCAGATTGTTGTAATCTGAAATTATTTGGATAGGATTTTTTATAACTTCCCATTTGTTTAGGAATGACTGGTGGAGGGCTTGGAGGTCATTAATACTATTAAGGTTTAAGCTTTTGAACCATTTTCTTGCTTCTCCCCCTATACTTTGAGCAAACAATCCGAGTTTGATAGTTTCATCATCAATCTCATTTTTGTCAAAATAGTCATTCATCTTGTCCACATGCTGTGAAGCAGTAGTAGCACCACTGGCATCATATAATGGTACGTGGAATGATATTCCTGTGGAAAATTGAATAAAGGTAAAGGAAGTAATAGGGGAGCATACCATGTTGCCATGATAGGTGGTTGTGGGAAAAACATGGGGTTTACAAGTGGAGGATGTAGGATGGGAGGGGGTTGATGGAATGGTGTGGTTTGAATAGTGGGTGTATAGATATAAGAAGTGGATGGACCAGCAAAAGGCTGTTGAACAGAGCTTGGATGAGAGAAACCAAAATTATGAAGAAAATGCAAATCAGGTGGGGTAGTTTCTCTACTACTAGTGTTTTCACCACTATCTTGGGATAAAGGTGAAGGCTTGAAGTCTGCCCGATATATATCATCAAGTGAACTAGTTCTAAATGGGTTTCTTAAGTCAACTTGTGAATCCTGTAGATCTGTAAGGTTTTCAGGAATAGAATTAGCTCTTTGGACTGGTCTGACAAAAGTTGAAGCTTGAGCCTTAGGATACTTCCTAAGTATGCTTTCAGGATTATCAACTATCTCAGGTGAATTTGGGTCAGGATAGGCTCTAGTATGAATTCTTCTAGAAGCCACTATGCTATGTTTTCAAACCCAATAATAAGAAAAGTTTAACCAAATATGACAATCTTTAGTAGGCTAACTGATCTTTAGCAAGGAAACTTTAATCCTCAAAGTTTTCTTAACTGAGTTTGTATGATGTTATGATAGTAATGGGTTTCCCAGTGGAGTCTTTAGGTCTATTTAGGATTGTGGAGTCACCAGGTGGAAATTTTTAGCTTTAGAAGGTAAAATGTTTTATGATCCACCACCATTAATAGGTTTGAATACTAATCTGAAATATTTTTGGGTTTTCTGAGTTTTTTCAGTCCTATAGGTTATGAGAGTGTCCTAAATTTGTTTCAACACTTACCTATGGTGATGAGACAAACAAAGTTTACTCTTATGGCTTAGCTAGCTAATTCCTTCAAGGTTTGATAAGGCTCTATGAGAATCCTAAGGGTTACTTAGTTTGTCACTGATTCAAATAAGTCCTATCATGATCACCATTTTCTTCATAGTGCTTGAAGAGAGCTACTTATACTGCACTGAATGCTGGGTGTTGTGTTTTAAGGATTTTACTCAGAACTTCCCCAGTATGGTCACCAATATGTTAGGTATCCAAAGTTTGCAAGATTGGAAAATACAAACGCTTTGAAGCCTGCATCAAAACCACTTTGGAATCTGAGGATATAGCCATCCTATATTCAGAGAGGGATCTCTCTATGTATGAGTTTAAAGATATGATCTTTAATACTTTTGAATGTGATTTTAGGCTATTTATGAAGAACAAGTTTGTTGTTTGGTTTTGGTTGTGCAAGGATATGATGAAGGTGAAGGAAGTCTATATGAAGGGTGAAGGTGTAAATAGGTGGAAGAATGGTTCAACTAATAAGATAGGCAAGGAGCATCTTTAATCCATTGGGCTATGGAGTCATAAGAGGATTTAATTGAAACAACAAGGTTCAAGAGTGGTCCATGGGGCAAGTCATCTATGTCAAAGAATCTCTTTAAGTTGATTTTATGGAATGAAACAATAAGAAATGGAGTGAGGGAAATAAAATAGATGAAGAAATAAAGAGCAGCCTAAGATCAAGTAATTACTTTGAAACTATCCTGCTTTTGGCATGCACTTAAGGAAAGACACAAAAGTAATCTAAGATCAGGTAAGTACTTCTAAACTAGCCTACTTTTGATGTACTTTCAATAGAAAACATTTAAAACACCTAGAATAGCTTAAGATCAAGTAAAGACTTTTAACTTAGCTTGCTTTCAGCGCATTCAAAAGGAAAACATTCATGATAAACATAAAAAGTAGTTTAAGATCAGGTAAGTACTTTTAAACTAGCGTGCTTTCAACATACTCTTAAGGGAACTCTTCAAAGCAACTGTTGGAGATAAACCAGAGGACAGGGCTAACCATAAACTTTTCTTGCTCAACTTTAATTAGCAAACTTCTCAAGAACATTCAAAGATAAAATCTCAAGTTGTACTCAGGAAATATGGGCTTACCAACACTTCATTGGTTATACTCTATTGAATTACCTTCAAATAAACAATCAGCAGAAAACATAAAGGATAAAGATTTTCAGTGATATTTACAGTACTTCAGGAGTAAATCCTAATCTAGATTTTCTGTTCTCTATCAGAGAAAAGCGGACAGAATGGAAAAGTAAAGAAAAATAACAATTACAGTGAGAAACACATCACCATTGACATAAACCAAGATCCCATAAATCAACTATTTGTATTTGATGTTCAAACCAGTTACAATCATCAAGTCCAATAGGTTTCTACAGCTTCAAACTTTTGTTTTCTTATTTCATTCAATGAGTGTTTTAGCAATTTTTTGAGTGTTGAGTGGTTTTCAGGAGTGTTGTTTCTTTTGAATAAGAGTGAACATGTGACAGAGTGTGATTTTTTCTGCAATTATGTGCCTTTTTCTTTTTGCAAGTGTGAATAAGGTTTGGGGTATGAAAAAAAGTGTGTTTTGAGTGTTGAGAGTGCCATTACAACAATTGGTTTTTATATTATATTAGTGATTGTTTCCATTTGTTCTTGCATATAATTTGCATGATAGCCTTCAAAAAAATCCTACCCAGATTGACAAATTATGTGAGAGTTGGATTGGATGTTCTGATTTAAAAGGGAAATTGATTCACCCAACAATCAGGGGAAATTTAGGGGCTGATATTCACAGGTGGGCTAATTTTCCATGCTTTTTCCAAAAACATGATTCACTAATTTCTAGTTTTTTTTTAAATTGGTTTGCCCAAATTTTATAGTGTAAAATTATTTTACCCTAAAAATCGCCAAAATTTCATATATAATAATATAAAATAATTAGAAACCTAAATATTTGTACAAAAATATCATCAAAAATTTTACAATTTACATATTGCGTATTAGTAAGATTTGCCAAGGTTTCTAAAATTTAAGATAAACTTCCAACCTTAAAATTTTCCCTGTCAACAATTAGGGCTGAATTACGCCAAGACATCCTTTCTAAACAAATTTCACATATTTACTGGTATGATGAATTTAGTGCACACACGCGAAATAGATATAACATAATAACTAAATTCCCTCACGTCCTATTTTGACTCCATTAACCTAATGGAAGGCACTTGGTGTAGGTTCTTACCATTCTGCAAGGAAATGGTATCCCCAATTAGATATGACTATTGTAATCTAACCTCTTCATATTCATAAATTTTAATCATATGCTCTATTTCCTTATACTATAAATTTTAGTATTTTCCCTTCGCGTGATTGTTTAGGTTCAAAATTCATTAAAGTTGAAATGCATTCTAATAAACCCTCCATGTCAATAATTTGAAATTTTATAAAATACCCACCTATCATAATCAAATGATTGTTAAAAATATAATCCAATGGCGCACACTTCATATTGGGTTGGAAGATGCACACTAGTTAAGGACACTTTAGTGACCCAATGAGATCATACCAAGGCTTTTTAAAATAGATCAACGACAACCTCACGATCTTGGGTGGATACCTGCGAGTGAGTTAACCATAAATCTAGAAATGATGGATGTGATAGGGCACATATTTGGCTACATTTAACATGTTTTGAGTTGTTTTAAATAAAAAGGAATGCATTATAATGGTGTATTAATGCCATGCACAATAAAAAACCATGCATGCCCTCCATAAACTTTAGTAGCTACATTCATGAGAAAAAGCCCCATTTTCACTTGCATGTAGCTCAACCAGGCTGAGAGCTTCCATTCTCATTGACGCAATGAGATGAGACTAGGAATCTGATTAATCTCATTCTAAATATCTAGGCAAGTACCTTAGGTTTTAAATCCATAAAATTGTTTTATTTATAATTAAATTCAGAGAATTAGTCATAACGATGGTAGAGGAATCATATAAGGAATCTTTTTTAGATGACCTAACTCAAATAAGGGATACGTTGGGTTGGGATGGGGTCCCGTAAGGGCAATTTTTTGTATAATTTTGGGGTTAAATTTTGTTAAAACACACTGCGTGCAAAATTCAAGGGGCTTTGGGGTGGGTCAAATATCCTTTATCATTATAATGGGTAAAAAGGGAAACCATGAGTCTCAAACCATGGTTTGAGACCATGGTATGTGAATGTCAAAGTCTTATAAACATGTAAGAGTCATGTCGAGTAAGGACACCAATCAATAGATAGATCGATAGATATTTATGCTAATGAAGATGTTGATTTTAGTTTTGGGAAAGCCTCTTCTCTGTCTGGGTAGAAAGGCTCTTGTTGCCTGTGTGCATAGAGACCTAGTCCTGAGCTGTGTGCAAGGACCTATGTGCACAGATGGAAAAGGATTGTATTGATTTGAAGATACATTAATAAAGAAGAAGTTTTGGCGAACTATGTTGAAATTTCTATGTGTTATGCATGATTATGTTTCTTACCAGTTAATCTATTTCTAGATAAATGCATTTCGGATTAATCACATCATTAGGATTTGGCTGAAGTTTCGAACCAACTAATGTGGTTCTTCCTCAGGACAAGGTGAAAAATTTCATGGATCTCATTGAATAACTAGTGTGGATGCATCATCGCTCGAAATTAGTCATTGAAAAATATATGTTTAAAAACTACTCATTGAACTAGCCATTAATGAATTAGTTTATTAGTTATTTAAAAAAAAATTATAAATACATTTTAATTAATATTATAATAAATGATTAAATATTATTATTAAAAAGGGGGGGATATTAAATTTTTATAATTTGAAATTTTAATTAATGAATAATATTTTATCTTTTTCTGTTGAATGAGTATTTATCTAAGTTAATTATCTGTGGAAAATATTTGTATTCGCGCAAGGATTACTTCCGTGTTAAGAGTTTTTATTGGAAAAAACTATATTTTCCATTACGCAAGTGTGGTTTCTACTCTAATAAGTTAGGTCTAATTGAAGTATAATATGTTTACGCCTATCTATTAAGGGTTTCATCCACGCTTATATCTGGTCTTTGCAAAGTTTTGTGCAGGTTGATAAGCATAAAATCTGATAAGTAAATTTAAAGCACACATAAAACGCTCCCTTAGGGTGCGGAAACATGGTTCTAGCACCCCCCCCATATTGCTACAGGTGAGACTTTGGTTTGCGCAAGTAGATCATTTCCGAAAGGGCTAGTAGTTGGAGGGTTTTGTTGGCTACATAGAACACTCTGAACCTGGGTCAAGACCCCTCAAGCCAAAAAATGGTTATGTTTTTAGGACCGGGATCTGTTTGAGGGAGATTTAACGTTGTGGCATCCAACGAAGAACAAACTGCATGTTTGGCTTCATAAGAAGGTGCACGAAATTTCAATCCAAGAAAACTAAAGCTCTAAATTATCTGCTTAGGATTGGGAGTGAAGTTATATCTATACAAAGCTCCATGGAATTTTCTTTTATTCCTTGCGACTAAGTTTCAAGAGTGGTTATCTCGGCTGAATGAGTTTTAGATCCGCGTAAAGGACGATGTGATCACCAGGTGGACTCTTGAATTGGTTCAATAGTTGGAGAAATCTAGCAATAAAAATAATCACACGGTGGATTATTGGATTGATAGTGTTTTGAGTGGGTTTGTGACTAAATTTTCTATTGATACTTTTGTATCATATTCTGAAGCAGGAAGGAGATTTTTCAAGGGCCCTAGAGGTAAGTTTTTACGCTCATTGAAACTGTGGATTAAAATTATTTTATGTGAATAGGGTACTCTATGCAACAACATTGAGTGAATGTGTCGAAGAGGCTTGACTACGCGCAATAGAAAAACTTATAGGGTATACATAGAAGAAGTTTTTGTTTATAGCCCTCTTAAAGGTAAATATGACAGTGACGAGGAGTCTAAAACACGTAGCTTCGGTGAACCTATGCACTCAAAATAAAAGGGATTGCAAGTTCAAAGTATTTCTGGGTCGTTGGTCATAGTACAAATATTATCCATTCCATGTCCAAATTCATCTCACACTAACAAGTCATCCACTCCACCTCCACCTCCACCACCAAAAGTCGATATGGATACTTCCGTAAAGTTGTATAATTTTAAGGGTGTTCAAAATGAAGATGTTTACCAATTTTGGCTTGTCACAGATGTTGTGTGGACAACACAACGGATCAATATTGATAATGTTAAGAAGGAACAACAAACTACTGCATTTCAAGAATGCTCGTTGGATTGGTACATCATGTATATGGAAACCAACCCTAATGCAATGATTGATGAGCTTAAAACCACATTGAAGGACCAATTCAAAAATCCAAAATCATAATCTCAATGTGTGACCGAATTAAAGGAGATCCACCAAGAAGTGAATGAATATGTATGGGAAGTAGATCAATGATTGAAGTGCACCATCAGGGATGGAGGATTTACTCTCGATGACATGCAACACAAAGAATGGTTCATTTCTATGATGTTGTCACATTTTCACCAATCCTTAAACCAACAAATGATTGCGACATCGGCTGAAGCTTTGGAGATCACCATGAAATTGGAAGCCTCACCTGTACTAGCTACATGGGTTGGGGCTCAACAAATCCAAAGCTAGTTAGCTACATTACACTTAGAGATACGAACTCTGCGAAAAGAGAAGGAAAAGGATGTGTGCGCAGGAGTATGGTGCACACGCTGTAAAGCTTAAGGGCATCAAAAGGATCAATTTATTGTATATAATAACCATTTGGCAGTTGGAGGACTAAGTCCGATTAAGACTGGGGCAGGGCCTAGTGAAGTTCCCAAACTATGGTGCGATTTTTCAAGTAAATGGACTGCACATGATAGACTTATGCCCTAGGATGGGTAAATATATTCCGGACCTACAACAAACTTAGTGCACATTTTGTCACTCTATGGGACACAATGATAAGAATTGTCACAACTTTAATTTGATGATTGAGAAAGATGCTTTGTATAGATTGCAGGTTGAGGGTAGAGGATTAGTTTTTCCTACATTACTATCTGGGCACGGTGGATATCTGGGTAGAGTACGGGGAAGAGGAGGAGGAGCTAGTCATGGAAGGATACAAATCATTTGTTATAACTATGGAGAGGATGGTCATTATGCGCGCAACTTTCTAAACCCAACACAAAAATATTGCAGGTATTGTAGACAGTTTGATCATGTTCTTGAATATTTCCCTTTAATGTTTGAAAAAATGCATGAAAAGAAGCCGCAGACACCTACGCAAAATGTGAAATTGATGAGAGCGAAACCGTGCACTGAAGACCCTAGCATAAATATTGTGACTAGGAGCGCTGTAGAAACTAGATAAGATAAAGCAAAAGGTAAGCGACCTGTCATTTATTTTTTGGTCTCGAGAGCTCCTGAGAAAAAGGAAGGGTTTAATATCCAAAGGGAGAAGGAAACCTTTATCGCAACAAAGAAGGACTTCGCAGATCCTGGCACATCTATAACACCAAGCAAACCTACAATAGATACCATCGAAGGGGCCAAGTCGATTGACATGAAACCATTTTTGCAAGCTCGTCTCAAGATTCTGCACAATAAGAAGGCAGTTGAGAATATTAAAGCTTTGATTAATAGTTGTGCCAAGAAAGAACAACCCCAGATGGAGTAAAAGGCTGTTAATAAGTGTTGGAGCAGGGTCCCCTAACCAAAATTTTGATGCAATTTTGTATAGTTTAGTCTAACGCAGGGGCTTTGGGGCAGGTCAAAGATCCTAATGAACTGTAATGGGTCAAAGGCTATACAAGGGGTCTGCAAACCATGGATTTCGAACCATAGAGTAGCGTAGGCTAATATATTATAAATATATGGATATATTGAGTCTAGAGTTAAATTTGAATTGAGTCTGGATATGAATATTGGATTTGTGATATTTGTTGTGTGGATTTGTCTGGGTAAGGTCTCCTGCTGGCTGTGTACGTGGAGACCCTAAGTCCTGGTGTGTGCGGACTCTGCTGGCTATGTGCATGAGCTAGTAAAGAGTTTGTAAGTGGAACCTGAAGTGTAATGAATGAGAAGACCTATTTTGCTGATATCTGAGTATCTCTATGTTATGTTATTGGTTGCGCTATCTATTGATTTCCGATTTATTTATGTATACTAAATTTTGTTAATTAGTTGATGTGCATGTGGATGTGAAGCTTTAGAGAATAATGAATGCTTAGATTTAGTTGTGTTGGGTATTATTACCTCTTATTACTGGTTATAATATGGTTTATGAGCTTCGAAAGAGTCATTTCGATAGGTATAGTATTAAGGGTTTATGGGTTAGGGCTTCTGCAGCGCAGACCTGTTATATATGAGGGGAACCAATTTAATTAACTTTCTCTCTATGAGGGTGCGAAAACCTGGTTCCAGTACCCTCCCATACTACTTTAGGTGAGACCTTGACTAGCACAAGCAGGCCATGTTCGAAAGGGCCAGTAGTACAGGGGTTTGTTGGTAAACCTTAAATCTGAAGCTAGGTCACAACCCCTTAAACCAAAAACTAGTTTTGTTGCTAGGATCAGGAGCATTTTGAGAGAGAGATTAGCTAATTCCACAGGGTCGTTGGAAGCCATTAAAGCCTGAACTTGGGGACTGGTTTGAAAAGAAGATCCAGGAGTTTTCCTTAAAATAAAATCGAAGTAAGAAGCTATCTGTCGAAGAGTGAAAGAACAAGTAAAACTTTACAGAGGTACACAAAATCTTCTTCATAACCTTCGCACATGAACTGTAGGAGTGGCTGGTGAGGTTAGCAGAATTATAAACATTTTAAAAATATGAAAAGGTCACACAGTGGACCCCTGAGTGGATCCAAGAGTTGAATAAGATTGATAGCAAGATTACCCGAACTGTAGATCATTGGGTTGATAGTGTTTTGGGTGGATTTGTAACTGAGTTTGCAGTCGATTATTTTGTGTCCTATTATGAAGAAGAGTGAAGTTTTTTCAAGGGATTTAGGGGTAAGTTCTTGCAAACATCGTCGTTGTTGATTAAGATGTTATTGTGTGAAGAAGGTGTCCTGTGTAGTCACATCGAGTGAATGACCTCCGATCAGAGTGGAAACAAAACAAGAAGAGGTAAATACTACCAAGTTAATAAAGAGGGGGATATATCAATGTACAGTCCTCTAAGGGATCCACCTAATCTAAACGCAGGTGGGGCTACGCACGAGACTAGTCCCCTGACTACGCCACCATAGAACTCGCACAAGGGTAAGAATTCTCCTACCCCACCTCCGCTACCACCTGCAGATGAGATGGATGCGCACATGAAGTTACCCACCTTTAAGGGTGTGGGGGATGAGGATATGGATTGTTTATGGTTCGTGGAATATTCGGTATGGACCGCGCAGAATGTTAATAATGATGTTGTAAAAAGAGCACAACTATCAATAGCCTTTGAAGGGCGGGCTCTGGATTGGTTCATGGGATACATTATTCAACATGTGAATCCTACGATATAGGATATCAAGGATGCCTTGAAGCAGCAGTTCTAAAAAACTAAGTCCTATTCCCAATGTGTAGTAGAGTTGAAAGATATTAAGTAGGGACCTACGGAGTCTATATGGGAAGTTGAACAACGACTAAAGAAATTCATCAGCGATGAAGGATTTTTTATGATGAAAAACAACATAAAGAATGGTTCATCACCATACTATTACCACATCTGCATGGACCTATGGGCTAGTAGAAGATTGATTCACAGGAAGAGGCCTTGGAGATTTTCATGAAGCTAGAAGTTGCACCAAGGGCTGATGCTCAATTTGGGGCACTGTAGATCCAAAGCTAGATAGAGGCGATGCACTTAGAAATTTAGAATTTAAGAAGGGATCGGGGTAAATAATCTAGCGCGGATGTTTGATGCATACGCTATAGGGTATCATGCCACACTAAGGATCAGTCCCCTATGTTTTCATATTATATGCAGGCTGGGGGACCAAGTCCACTACGCCTTAGAGATATTGCTGGACCAAGTAACCCCCCATTATGGTGTGCTAACTATTAGGTAGCAGGAAGACATGATATAGACTAGTGCCCACAATTAGGCACCTATTTCCCAGAATTTAGGCAACATTGGTGCAGATTCTTCTCATCAATAGGTCACGATGAGCACAAATGTTGAAAATTCGACCTGATGATAGATATGGGAAACCTATATAGGGTGCAAGCTGACCCTTCGTCACTAGTATTTCCCTCTAGGCAAGGAGGATCCCCTTAAAGAGGAAAGGGAGGAGGGAGAGGCAGAGGCACAAGTCAAGGAATATGACAACTAATTTTCTACAACTGTGTGGACGTTGGACATTATGCAAGAGATTTCCCAAACCTTGCACGCCAATCCTGCGGGTATTGCAGACAATTCAATCATGTAATTGAAGATTGTCCTTGTTGAGGAGGTAAATCCCCTCTGTGGACAGAGGCGATCCCTACTAGCCCAGATCGGGTCTAGCAACAATCAAACACGCTACAGTGCAGGTTCCTAATCGTAAATAAACCGAATTGCAAGGAAGGCTTACCTGGAATCCAATTTTTTCGTTTGTAGAAGAGGTGGTGCTCCCGTTCCTTTGCCCTGGCAGATCACAATCCTCACGATCTCCATGATCGGACACCTGCACATGAAATAAACAACACAACTGCAAGCATAAAACCCAGTACATACAACTATATGTCAGTCGAAGAGGACATAACTCATGAACATGATCAAGAACAAGAGTGGAACCATAACCGATAGTCGCTTATCATTAAAGAGTCAAAAGAAGAATACAACCATAGCTTCGATGCATCACTCTCCTTTAGTGGGTCATCAGCACAACATGTCTCGATAAAGCCTGTCAGGAATGGGAAAAGCCTCTCTCTTCGGATACTTGGCAATAGTCTCCTTTCTTGGATTTGGCCTTAAGGGAATCAAGAAGGCTCTTGCAGCATAAGGATGTAAAAGCTCTTGGGAACTTGGAGATTCTGGAACTCTCTATTCATCCATTCAGCCCTTCAGGCCCTTCATAAATGGATGAAGGCTATATTTATAGAGGAGAGGAGGAGGTTGGGATCCCTACAATAGTGGAAGGGAGGCCTTATCCCTTGGGAGGTTCCCCATAAGGTGGAAACAAGAGGCCAAAGGAGGAAGGCCGTGGTTATTCAGGCGAAACCACTCCTGATGACTCATCCACGAAGTTGTTGTAATCGAAATTTCGCCTCTTTTTTTAAAAAAAATTCCAAAAGAAGATTGGTGCAGGTGCTTAACTGGGACAGAGCACCAATTGGCGCGGGCTCAGTGTTAATTTTCCCCCATTGGCGCAAGTACATAACGGGCTACCAGCGCCAAGGCAAAAACAGGTGTTTTTAGGGGTCTGCTCAGGAAATGATCAACAGAAGAAATGTTGTCCTCATGGAAAGGGATGCAGTGATGGTATTTTCAAGGCATGACACTGCTTATTGGTCACATAAAAAACCCTCCAATGGGCGAGATTGGAATTGCAGGGATGGTGACAAATTACTGTGTAACAGATGCCCCCTAAAGCATGAGGCCCGAAAGAGAGAGAGGGGTGAAATTCTTTACGAGAACGTGTCCAACTGAAAACACCGCCGTCAGAAAACCTGTGTAGAGAAGTACAACTGATATCTCAAATACATGATATATGTGGTATGGGCGCAGCCATCCATAACAGAGTATGTAATAATCTAGATCCAAGGTATGGACGCAGCCATCTAGTGAAGATCGATAAATAGACTCAGGTATGGTCGCAGCCATCCAATGTAAATAAGAATCCACAAAATTGCAGCCTGGATTACAACAAACACAATCCAGGGTCTTGCGCTCCATCTCGACCCGAACAAAGTACAAGTTCAAGCATGCAAATATGTGAGCTGAAGTCGAACATGCAAGAACATCGTCTGATTACCAGCCAATGATGAAAGTTGTTAACAGACACGAGAGGAACCACCAATAATGAAAATGGCCCTCAAGGTACTATAGGTACAATCTACGAGCTGGTGTCGAACACCCATAGAATCACTCGATCGGAGGCCAATGATGAAAACCTCACGTCGAATGCGACAAACCTGCCATTGAGGCATGCAGGCCCCAAGGTACCAAAAGGGAGTCTCTAGATCAGCTTCCTGGATAATGAGCTGAAGTCGACAGGAAGTGACCTTGATCGGAGGTGGGCCATAGTGTTTCCCACATCATCGACATGAGACAGAGGAACATAATGTTTTTTGTGAATCAGGATCATATGAGAATCAAAGGAAGGTTGATACTTTGTAGAGGTCAACTTCTCTTGAACATATAATGGCACAATAGTGGATTTGGCAGTATTTGACATCAACGGATTAGAGGTCATGGTGACGAGGCAATGAGCAGACGAGAGGTCAAAAAGGATTATCCAAACCTACGGAGGCAAGTGAAGAACGAGATGAGATGTCCCCAACCCGACACGAATGTAGATAAGTTCCATGTTCAAGAGCGACATACTGCTGACACGACAATGATACTGGTTCCATTTTTCCCTGCCATTTCGGCGAGTACCTCTTTATTTTTACACAAGCTTGAAGAGGATACCATATGCTTGTCATATAAATCCGTCGTTCGGACGAATCCATCCTAGTACATTTAACGAGCCCTAGGAAGGAGAAACTCGAATAACGTCATGATTGACAATTTCTGATGTCATTTAGGTTTAACGAGTCTAACAAAGGAAGAACTCGGCGTATTTTCATATTTAGAGAGTTTTAAAAGACAGCGGAAAAGTAAACTCCAACAGCCCCTTTTCGTAAATAGTTCCTGTGATCCGAAAAGGTATAAAACTATGTCTGAGAAAACCTCCTAGTTGCAATAGGCTAGGGTATTCCTTTTTCATAAGTGATCTATCCTAGCCTAAAAAAGGGGTAAACGTATACTGGGTAGATTTCATTTCGTGTCCACTTTAACGAGATCGAAACGACAAGGGACTCGACAATCTTTTCATGTTTAGAGAGTCAGAAAAGAGCTGAAAGTTGACTCCTCCTAGAGGAACGAGTGGTATAAAGAGTAGCTACTGGTTCCGATAATGGTGGAATTTCTCAAAACAAGTAAAGGTCAAGAGGCTGGCTAACAAGACCACTCATCGCAATGGTTCCTCAAGAACGAGTAAAACAACCAAGTGAAGGCAATGATAACCCAAGAAGATAGTGACGATGGAGTGAGAAAACCAAGGCTCATCTGGCAAAAATAGGCTGATGAAATGGAAATCACAAGAGGTAAAATGGGAATGGTTTCATTTTTACACAAGCTTGAAATCAAAAAAATTTGCTTGAAGTTGGTTTCATTTTTACACAAGCTTGAAACAAAGATAAATTATGCTTGAAACCAGTTTCATTTTTACACAAGCTTGAAACAGAAACAAACTATGCTTGAAAAAGTAAGCATGGTGACTCAATTCGAGGTACATGCCCCCCAAGCTTCAGTCCATATGAAAGGCAGATGGAGTGAAGGTTCAAGTTACGAGATCAAAAGACTCGACTAGTATTTTACTAGAACTTATCAAAGACTCGAATTGAACAGGAATGTGTTTCATTATTTTAACGAGGTTGACACATTAAAAGAAATATCCTCAGGACACCTTGTTTCATGGTTTAAGGAGCTTGGCACAAGACAAGGAACTCTGCTCCGACAACCTGGTTTCATTTTTTAAGGAGCTTCACACAAGACAAGGAACTCTGCTCCAACCAGACCTCATCATAATGAATAAGAAGTCATGCCATCCAAGAGTTCCACTCCTGATGGAACAATGTTACCGATGAAATAGGTAACCGCAATGTTACCTACTTTTTTTTTGTAGCATAAAAAGCGCCCGATTTTGAAAAGTGGTGATGCAGAATCACCATTTTTTTTTCTGGTGCACATTTTTGACACTCTAAAATTTTTATTTATGAAGTATGAATATTTGTTTTAAAATGTTAGTGATTTTCATGCTAATTTTGAAATGTATTGATGCAGCATCAATTTTTTTTTTTTTTTTTTTTTTTTAGAGCGGTGATTTTCATGCTAATTTTGAAACGTATTGATGTTGCATCAACCTTTTTTTTTTAGAGCAGTGATTTTCATGCTAATTTTGAAACGTATTGATATTGCATCAACCTTTTTTTTTTAGAGCAGTGATTTTCATGCTAATTTTGAAACGTATTGATGCTGCATCAACCTTTTTTTTTAAGAGTGGTGATTTTCATGTTGGTAATAAAACACAAAACTTAGATAAAAAAAAATATATAAAAACAATAAAAAACCAATAAAAATGTAAAAAAAACAAAAATAGCTAATAAAAATAAAAAATTTAAACAAAAATAAATTAAAAAAAAAAAAAATATTTGAAAATTATATCAAAGGAAATGACAAAATTTGAAGAAAAAAACACATAATTTTAAGAAAAAAAACAAAAATTGACCAAAAAATTAAAAAAAAAAAAATCAAAAACATTTTTTTCTAACTTATTAAAAAAAACAATATATTAAAATATATATATATATATTTAAAAAAAAAAAATTTAAAAAATTAAAATTACAAAATTAAAATTTAGAAAAAAAAAATTTAAAAAAAAAGAAATTAAATTTAAAAATTTAAATTAAAAAAATAATAATAATAAGGAAAAAAATACAAATTTTAAAATTTACAAAAAAAAACCAATTAAAATTGAAAAAGATAAAGAAAATAAAAAAATTAAAAAAAAAAAAAAAAACCTATCATTAAAAAACAAGAAAAATGAAAAAAAACTAGTGCAAATAATTAAAAGACAAATATACATAAATTTAGTGTTTTTTTTTTTTTTTTAATGAAACCATTTATAGATTTTTAAAATGAAAAACTAAATAAACGAAAAAAGTAAGAAAAACAATTAAATTAAATTAAAATTCAAAAATTTTAATAAATAATTTTTAAATTTTAAATTAAAAAAAATAATTATTCTATAATATTAAATATAAAAGAAATTAAACAAATTGAATTTAAAATAAAAAAATTGAATTAAAAAAATAATTTTAGATATTTTGAAATTCAAATTTAAAAAAAAAAAATCAAATTAAAATAACAATATTAAAAATAAAAATAAATAAATAAATAAATAAATAAAATCAAATAAAAAATAGTTGTATATATATATATATATATTACAATTTTTTTTTAAAAAAAGGAATTTTATTTTAAATAAAAATATTAAATTTTAAAAAAAAAAAAAAATTGAAAAAAAAAATTATTTTTTGAAATTTAAAAAAAATAAAAATAAAAATAAAAAAATCAATTAAAAAAAAAAACAAATTAAAAAAAATTAATTAAAAAAAAAAATTAAAAAAAAAAAATGCAGTGGTGGTTGTTACGGGAATCGCCCCTCCGCCCGTCGGGGGCCGGGAGGCCGGCTGGGCCGCCCCCGGGGCGCCGCCCGGCCGGCCACCGCCGCCCAGCGGGCGGGCCAACAACCACCACCGCATTTTATTTTTTTATTTTTTATTTTTAATTAACTTTTTTTAATTTGTTTTTTTTTTTAATTGATTTTTTTATTTTTATTTTTAATTTTTTTTTTAATTTTTAAAATATTATTTTTTTTTAAATTATTTAAAATAAATTTGATTTTGTTTTAACTTTTTTTAATTTTATTATTTTTTTGTTTTAAATTTATTATTATTTTTTTTTGTTAATAATTTTTATTAAATTTTGCCATTTTTTTGTATTTAATTGATTTTTTTTTTTTTTAATTTCATAATTTTATATATTTTACGTTTAGTTTTTTAATAAAATTTTATAAAATTCAATAAATTATATATATATTTTTTTAATTTATTTGGATTTAATATTTTTTTTAAATGTTTTACCTTTTTATTTTTATTTTTTTGTTAATTACATAAAAAATTTATATTTTTATATTTCAATTAAAATTGTGTATTTAAAATTAGATTTTTTTTTTAATGAAACTTAATTTTTTTTTAAAAAAAATTTTAAAATTTTTTTTTATTTAATATTTTTTTTAAAGTTTTAAAAGTTTTTCATTTAATAAAATTTTATGTATATACCTATTTTAATTTAAGTTCATATATATATTTTAATTTTTATAATTTAAATTTAATTTATTTTTTATAGTTTATTTGTTTTTTAATATATTTTGTTTTAAATTTAATATTTTCATTGTATTTTATTTTTATTTTTTATTTTTAATTAATTTTTCTTTTTTTTTTCTTTATAATTTGAATAGTGTTTTTTTTTTTAATTTTGAATTTTTAAATTAATTAAAATTTAATATATTTCTTTAAATTTAATTATTTGTTTTAATTTTTTTTTTCTTTTTTTAAATTTAATAAGCATTTTCTTTTTCTTTTTAAATTTAATTTCTATATTTTATTTTTTATATTTTCCTTTTTTTTTTAACTTGTTTTTTTTTTTTAATTTAATATTTTTATTTTGTTTTTATTTTTATTTTTTAATTTCTATATTTTTTGAAATTTTAATCTTAATTTTTTTTTGGTTTATTTTTTAAAAAAAATTTCCTTGAATTTTAGGTTTTTTTTAATGATTGAATTAAAATTTTTACTTTGTTTTTATTTTAATTTTTTTTATCTTCATATATTTTTAAATTTTAAGCTTTTAAATGTTTTTATTTTTTAAATTTATTTTTTCTTAAATTTTAGGTTTTTTTTTAATGTTTGAATTTTAAAAATTTAAAAATGTTACTTCTATTTTTAAAAATGCCAAAAGTATGACACAATTTTTTTTTTTGTTATTCTAGCATCAACTAATTTCGTTTTGAGGGTGTTTTTTCAATCTTTTTTCCAAGAAAAAATTTTGTTTTTACCATAATTTTATAAAATGTTGAAATTTGACCTTCAAAAAAAACGAAGTGCGTTCTGGAAGACACACTTTTTTTTGGGGGGGTGTTTTTTCAATCCTTTTTTCAACAAACAATTTGTTTTTAGCATAATTTTAGAAAATGTTGAAATTTGACCTTAAAAAAAAAACAAGTGCGTTCTGGAAGACACACTTTTTTTTTTGGGGGTGTTTTTTCATGTTTTTTGAGAGTTTTTGGGCTAGAGTTCCCGTTTTGAGGTCAGGTTACCTATTTCATCGGTAACTATGTTATGGAAGGAAAACATACTGGAAGTCAGGACCCAATGCCCCTAGCACACTATGCACGATGACATTATCACTGAGTACAGGCACGGGGTAGGTAGCCACATAGTTGACCTGCGGTGGGGCAGATACAACGGGTGGATAAAAACCAGGAAGGGATGATGGCGGATCAGTTGCCACATCAGGACCAAAGAACGAAAGCTAATCAATGGTCACGATCCGTCCTTCATGTGGAAAATAGACCACACGAAAGAGGGAAGGAGACAAGCGCTCCCATGGCATAGGTGTAATCGCGCCCCAAAAGCAGATTAAAATCCAAGGGGCCTGGAACAAACATCACGTCCATATGGACGGTTTTACCTCCCAAAGTAACAAGTAACCTTGGAAGGATCCCTAACGGTTGACTCATTCTTCTGTTAAATGCCAACAGATTCTGCGTAACAGGCGCAAGCGGCGGCGAACCGAAAGATTGCCAGGTAGTTGAGGATAAAATACTAATAGACTTGCCTTCATCTATAATGGTGCTGGGTACAACCAGACCAAAAGCCTGTACTGTGATCTCGAAAGGCACATAAGACGGAAGGCGGTATCCCACAAATCGACTCCAATCAAAGGAAGCGACCAAACTACTCGGAGGGGCTACCATCAAACTGAGATGGTCTTCCCTTGGTGTTACAGAAGAAGAAGGAGCATCCTCCATGACCTCCATCTCGAAGGTGGGAGGGGTATCCTCCAGGACCTCCATCACTGGAGGTGGAGGAGCAGCTTCTTGAAATACGAGGACAGGAGAATCTTTCTCCAAGTCCGAGGAATCTGAAGAAATAAGAAGAACTTGAGGGGTGTGAGATCCACTCTCCACGGAAAAGACCTGGTGCACCGTAGAAGGGACCAGCTCAACCGATCCCTCGACCAATGGTTGGTCGGGAATGGATTCCTGAATTTGAATTTCCGGAGGAGCGGGATTGACCAAGGATGAATCTTGACCGATGGTAGGATCAGCTGGTGGAGGACTCAAAGAAAGCTGTTTGTAACCAGCCGGAAGGCACAGCTTAGAAACAGCCGAGTTGTCCAAAAATCGCTTGGCTTCATCCATATACAGACAAAGGTGAATGGCATGGTTCCCTTCGCACAACTTACAGGGATTGGTAATCTTACCCTGCTTGTTAAGATTTTTACCAGCACCAGTTGAAGACGTGCCCCCAACTTGACTCCCAGAAGCCAAAGGCAACGGTGGGCAACCGTTGGACCATGCTTCAAGCACCTTGGGAATGCCAGGGCAGTCTCGAAGAAGATGGTCTCTTGTGCACAACATGCAAGGGAACTTGACTTTCCGTGGCGGGTTGGAAGGTTTATCAAGAGGAGGCATTTCAGAAGCAGTAGCTGGAGCCTTAGCCTCTCTTTTATCAGACTTCTTCTTCTTTGTCTTCTTCTTCTTCTTCTTAGCCACCTGGTTACTAGAATCCAGACTTTCACCAGGCGAAGTAGAAGAGGAGGATGAAGAAATAGGCGAAGAAGAAAGAGGTCCACCTTGGAATCAACATGATTTTGCTCAGGCGGAGGAACTAATTGAACAGTAGCCGAGACATTCGGGACCACAGAGGTTGAGAAAAACCAAACAGGCAACCCAACAGTTAACCCAGGAAGGGACAACGTTTCCATATAAGGAGCACCAACATTTCCAAAAGGAGGAAAATGAACAGGATTTCCATCGGAGGGGATTCCTTGGTTGGTGAACTCTGGAAAAGTTGCCATCAGAAACAACCCAAAACAACACCCTAAGGAAACTAACTTTAACCAGGAATATTTCGTGGGCAGTTAATTTTTAAAACATTGAAACAAAACTCTACCGTTTCATCTTTTAAGAGTCGAGAAACTGGCAAAAGGTGACTCTATCACTTTCATATTGGAAACAAGCATGAAAGAACAAGCGCTTGATGATGTTTTCAAATTTAGGGAGTCAGTAAAGATCAAACCGATTGCTCAGGAATGCTAGGCAAAGGGTGTACCAAATAATCGTGAACTGCAATATACACCTTGGTTTCAAAATGAAAGAGAAATCAACCAAGGACTTAACGTACGTGCAGGCAATCTCCCTGAATGTTGTGTTTGGTGTATCACGGGTATAGGGTGGCAGACTCGGCTTCCTATGGATAAAGGATTGAAACCTAGTGGGGTCTCCCTTTATATACGCAACGGTACGGGGAGCACAAGTCCGTACTAGTGCTGTCTAAAGCCAAGAGGCGAATGACAGCTACTAGGTTTTAAGACGCCGGAACATGTCTCTATCCTAGACCACTAAATGTTGTGTTAATGTTTCAATCCTTCCTTAGGTAAATTGAGTAAATTTTAATGTTGATCTTCAATTATGTCTTGGTTTCAAGGCCCTACCGTATGTCATTTGACAATCTCTTGTATGCAGCTATATGAGAAAATAAATCTTTCAATTCGATGAATGCTATCTAGTTAAGGGAAGAGCTTCAAACAACGATGCAACATAAAACAACACCACAAACGAAATATTTTTCAAACTAGATGACTTTCACTATCCAAAAGTAATTTCAAACATTCAACGATGCGAATAATGCAATGTAATCTATGCAAAATCCTCTTTTCCGAAAACTATGCAATTATAATCTATGCACAATTTCCCTTTTCCTTTTCAAATAATAAGAATGCACTCAATGCATTTTTCGATGAAATGAGAATCTACTCAATGCATGCTTTCAATGAAAGAGAATGCACTCAAATCGATTTCTAGTTTTCAATCATTAAACAATGTAATCTAAGTTCAATGATGGATCTCAAAAAATACTTTTCAATGCAATGTGATCTAATGCATTTTAACAAAAAGAACACTTTGAGACGAAAACTAAATAAACGCAAATCTTCTTAATGAAGGATGAATGTAAAAGAGATGTAAACAAACACTAAGAATGCAATCATTGTTTCAAACACTTTGTCACGAAATCCCTCAAAAGGTGACAAGACATATGAGGTCAAACACAAAGAGGAGCTCCAAAGAAAGAGATCAAAACAAGGCATTCATTCCCTTTTACATCAAATAATCATGGAAATAAGACATTTCAAACAATAAGCAATGTAATCTATGCTCATACAGGGAAAAATCGGAAGGGAAAGACACACTGGTGAAGGATTTAAGGAAAAAGTCTCAATTTTCATACACCCTGAAATTGGCTCGACTTGTACATTGACAACTAGCACCAACTGGCACGACTTGCACACTGACAACAAGCGCCAACCCCTGAAAATGAAAAAACAAAGAATTTCTCCCAACCAAGACCAGACTCACTACTTCAAGCAGAATCTCCAAGACTCAAATGAACCATGTGATCTAGGCTCAAAGCGAGACACACACAGATCAAGCTTAGAAAGCTCAAACAGAGTAAACCCTAGTACCTTACAGTATTGGCATGACTGTAAGGCTGAAACTAGCGCCAGGATAGAATTGGCGCGGGTAATACACTAGCAACCTGCGCCAATGGGCGCGACTGTCAAGCTGAAAAGCGCGCCAGTCGAGTTTACCAGTCAAAAATAAAAAAGAGCAATCCAACAAGCAGACTAGTGATAATCAAGATATCCAAAAGCCAAATTCACCGAAAGAGCCAGCTCAAAGAGTTGATCAAACAAGCAGAATCAAGAATCAACCGAAGAGACAAGAAAATGCTCCAAGTGTTCAGTTTACAAACTAAACCGGAGATTGACTGAAGAAGATTTGATCTACTTCGCAATTTCAGAGCAAAAGCGTTTCGAAGGCTAACTGGCTGCACTTCAGGCTCCGTCTATAGCTTACAAATCAAACAACAAGCTGAGTCCCTAGCGGAGTCGCCAAATTGTTGAGGAGGTAAATCCCCTCTGTGGACAGAGGCAATCCCTACTAGCCCAGATCGGGTCTAGCAACAATCAAACACGCTACAGTGTAGGTTCCTAATCATAAATAAACCGACTTGTGAGGAAGGCTTACCTGGAATCCAATGCTGTCGTTTGTAGAAGAGGTGGTGCTCTCGTTCCTTTGCCCTGGCATATCACAATCCTCACGATCTCCGTGATCCGACACCTGCACATGCAAGAAACAACACAAACGCAAGCATAAAACCCAGTACATACAACTATATTTCAGTCGAAGAGGACATAACTCATGAACATGATCAAGAAAAAGAGTGGAACCATAATCGATAGTCGCTTATCATTAAAGAGTAAAAATAAGAATACAACCATAGCTTCGACGCATCACTCTCCTTTAGCGGGTCGTTAGCACAACATGTCTCAATAAAGCCTGTCAGGGATGGGAAAAGCCTCTCTCTTCGGATACTTGGCAATAGTCTCCTTTCTTGGATTTGGCCTTAAGAGAATCAAGAAGGCTCTTGCAGCATAAGGATGTAAAAGCTCTTGGGAACTTGGAGATTCTGGAACTCTCTATTCAGCCATGCAGCCCTTCAGCCCCTTCATAAATGGATGAAGGCTATATTTATAGAGGAGAGGAGGAGGTTGGGATCCCTACAATAGTGGAAGGGAGGCCTTATCCCTTGGGAGGTTCCCCATAAGGTGGAAACAAGAGGCCAAAGGAGGAAGGTCATGGTTATTCAGTCGAAACCACTCCTGATGACTCATCCACGAAGTTGTTGTAATCGAAACTTCGCCTCTTTTTTTAAAAAACTTTCCATAAACAGAGTGGCGCGGGTGCAACACTGGGACAGAGCGCCAATTGGCGCGGGCTCAGTGTTAATTTTCCCCCATTGGCGCAAGTACATAACGGGCTACCAGCGCCAAGGCAAAAACAGGTGTTTTTAGGGGTCTGCTCAGGAAATGATCAACAGAAGAAATGTTGTCCTCATGGAAAGGGATGCAATGATGGTATTTTCAAGGCATGACACTGCTTATTGGTCACAGAAACAACCCTCTAATGGGCGAGATGGGAATTGCAGGGACGGTGACAAATTACTGTGTAACAGTCCTGTGCTGATAGCGAAGATGAAGGAGAAACAAAAGATGCCAATGAAAAATGTACAATGGGTTAAGGTGGAACGTTACAATAAAATTTTCACCATGATGTTTTACTGTCTATATGGGTTCATCATTACTCATACAATACTCCCTTAGAAGTCTACAAACATCAAGTTCCTAAAACCAAGCCTTGAAATTGAGAGAAAAGCTTATAAAAGTCATAAAAAAAATACTTGTACCACAATTTCTCTTAGTATTACCTACAGTTCTGCATATGTTACTTTTATAACATGCGGAACCAGCCACACTTTCTCTTCATTTAAGGTGCGATTCCCTGTAAAAGGTAAAGTGAAGGTGGAGGTAAATTTTGGAAGCCCAACTGGTTGAATCCGGAAGCTTCTAGAAGCAATTATTTGGTGGAAAGTTCGCTCCTTCATGTGCATTCATCCCTCCATTAAAGGATCCTACCCCTTGGTATGTGGAATTTAATCCCTTTGAAAAAGGATTCTATCCCCTCTTATTTGGAGCTGCAACCTCTTCTATTTTGCTATAAATTGAGGCCATAGTTCAGCCTCAAGGGGAGTTAGGCTTTTATGTTTTTGAGGAGAATTGCTGGAGAAACTCAGACTCTCTTAACTGATTATCATATGGGAATGATTACACACTCATGTGTATGTTATTCGAGAGAGTGCAAAGGCTTGTCAAAGTAGAGGAAACGCTTGTTTTGGACCTCGGAAGGACCTGTACGACATTAAGGCAAACACGGTTGTAAGGCTCCTTTTTTCATCAAAGATAATATAAATGGATCCTGTTTTCTCAATGATTTTTTTATTTAAATCGATTATTTCTTTAATTCCTTGATCATCAAGATAGGTTTATGGTTTGTGAATTAATCTATATTACGCAGGTGCTTCTGATTCTTTCATATTTTTTACTGCAGATCCCAAAAGGAGACTTATTCAAAGCGACAGGAAAGAATACTACGATTAGCGTTGGACTACAGGTAAGTCCTAAATCCTTCATTATAGATAATTATAGATCAAGTATAATCTAGATAAAGTAGTTTACATATGTCTGTTTGTTGCTAGTTATCATAAGATACTAGGGAGATCTGTCTTGTCTGCAAGAACAATTTGTCCATCCAACAAATTGGCGACTCCACTGGGGAATGGATCTTGTCAGTACTTGGGAAGTCACACATAAGTTCAGTGAATACCAATGATTTCTTTGATTTGGATTTTTCAAATTCCAAATCAAACTCCTGCAGGATAACAATCTATTTGGAGTATTTTCCCCCTAGTAGTTGATTGGTCAATATATACATCATAGGGTTACAATCAGAAATCACTGTTGTTTTGCGTAACAGTATGTAATGACGGAATCATTGGACACATTGAACGACTACCAAGGCCAATTTCTCCACATGTGAGTACTTGATTTCGATCAGATGCAGATTACGACTGATATAATAAATCACATGTTCGTTGTGGAATTCATCTTCCTAAACTAAGACCATGCCAATCGTAGAATTGGAGGCTGCTAAGTATAAAAGGTAATCCTGGTTGTAATTGGGAGGACGCAATAATGATGCATGGTTCAATGCGTGTTTAAGAGCATCGAAAGATCGATCAACGATCTCGTCCCAAAAGAAAGGAATATTCTTCTTTAACAACCTGGTAAAACCTTTGGTTAACTCAACATAGTTAGGAATGAATCGACGTAAAAAGTTCCCTTTCCCTTGCAAACTTTGGATTTGGTGAAGAGTAGATGGAGGAGGTAATTTGAGGATAGCCTCAACCTTCGATGGGTCGACACAAATGCCTTCCTTTGAGACAAAAAATCCCAACAGTCATCCAAATTCAACACAAAAAACACATTTGTGAGGATTCGGGCGAATCCTATAATACCTACATCTCATAAAGATAGCTCGTAGATGAGTAAGATGATTTGCTCTGTGCGATGAATGAGTAGGTAAATAATCAAGATAGGGTTGCACAATGTGCTTAATGTCATGAAATGCATAAGATATTTCCCTCTGAAAATTTGCTCCAACATTCATAAGTCCAAAAGGTAATTTGCAGTAAGAAAAAGTCCCCCATGGACAAATGAAAGCTATTTTGGGTTGATCAGCATGGTGTATGCTGATTTTATTGTAGCCTGAAAATCCATCCATAATTGAAAACATTTCACTTCCCGCACAATCATCAATTTGATCGATATAAGGGGTTGGATAATTGTCTTTTGGATAAGCTCGATTTATATCACTATAATCGATACATACTTGTATCGTTCTTTGTTTTTTATTAACAGGAACAATATTAGATACCCAATCCATTAAAGGAATTGGAGAAATAAAACCTGCACGAAGTAATTTCTCAACTTCAGTTTTAATAGCGGTAGCTTTTCACAGATGTATCTAACGTAATCTTTGTTGGACAAGTTTAGCATCCGGGTATGTTTTAATTTCATGAACAAAAATTGATGGATCGATTCCTGGAATTTCTTCATATGACCAGGAAAAAATGTCACGGAATTCCTGAAATAGGGCTTTATATGCTTGGAGTTCATATGGCGTACAAGAAGCACCTATATGAATGTTTCCAACAATTCCTAGTTTTACTGAGATGTCAATAAGAACTATCGTAGAGATGTTTGCTAAGTTCAATTCAGAATTGGAATTCGTGAGAGGATTCCGGGGTTCTTTGACATAATCAGCAGTAAAAATTGGGGAAAAATCAGTGTCAAAATGGTCGAGATCAAGTAAAAATGAATATCGACGATGTAGATCTTCCCATGGTAATTCTTCTATAGAAAAAAATTCACGAATATGCTCATCAATATTGAATACTTGTTGAATAGGATCTGGAATTGATGTCAAAGCGGAGCTGGATATCGAAAGTGATTCCTCATTGATCACATTCACTAGATCAGATGTAGTTGAAGGAGTATCATAAAATGACTGTACTGCCTGATATGCTAATTCAAAAGGACTCAAAGGCATTGTGCCATCGAAAGAATCTAGTTTTGAGTCTGAAAGGTACTATCCAAGGATCATCAAAGGAAATAATACTTGATGTAATCATATTGATATTAGTAATAGGAGGTGGTACATCGGGAGCAGGTAGGGAAAAATTTCCCAGTAAGGCAGAATCTTTAATTAAACCTACTTCAACATCTTTATAAGGGATAGTCAATTTTCTGACATGTTGGATGCTATCAGTAGTGGCTGGGTCGAATGAATAATATGAGAGTTGATCTATTCTAACGATATTTCCTTTATGAGGAAACATGATGAGACAAAAGACCGATGATACAACAACAGTCATGGTGTAAGACCAACTGGGACCCAGGAGAAGGTTGTAATCCGGAGGGGCATCAACCACTTCCACATCTAGATTAACTGTTTTTCCTTTGACCTCTAATGGTAGATCCTGTAAAATACCATATGGATGGAAACATCTTCCATCAAAAGCTTTGAGGATAGTTGGTGATTGGTTAATTGTTTGAGAACCAAGTGATTTCTAACATTTTAACGACATGATACACGTAGAAGCCCCTTCATCAACAACAGTACAAAAGCAACGTTTGTTTTTTACTATTACTGGAATCTGAAAAGCCATTTGATGGAGTATGCGGGGTGTAAAATTCTCTAAATCAAAGATCATTATGTTATAATCTTGAAGTTCTACGGCTCCTATGGCGGACAATAGTAATTTTATTTGGGCTGGACATGATTTCAGCACTTCCAAAGCCGACATTGTTAAAGGGGAAATTGCCAAGTATTCAACAATATTATAGTTCTGAGTAGCTCTCGCATGTGGATTGAAAGATGATTTAGGAAGTACAACTTTAGCAAGCGGTTTGATTACTAAGTCAGGATTCGGATTCTTGATCTGTAGCGGATTAGAAACCGAGGGAGATGTAGATGATGCGGAATTAGAATTTTCTAATTCTTTACCACCGACAGGATTTTTACTACCATAATCTTGCGATCGCATTGCAACCATCAAGATATCTTCTAGCGTATTTGAGGAAGATCCAATAATATTACTATCTTGAGTAGGAAAAGGATCCTTCAAGACAGCAGGTGTGGACGAAACCTTAATGAATTTTGATACCTCGGCTCTATGCGGGCACTCTTTAGTAAAATGATCCTCATCATAGATCAGACAAGGATAACGAGGTTTTCATTTATCATCAGTTGGTTCAGTTTTATCGTTTTTATCTTTTGAAGATGATTTTTTGTTTTTATTCTTACCTTTCTTCTTACCACCAGTTTTAGGTTTGGCTGTAGATGATTCTACAACATGAATATCAGCGGAAGTTTCAACAAAAGAATCTCCTTTGGGTGAAACGGGTAAAGTTATAATAGGAGAAGTCGTCTTGGAAGATTTCTTCTTAGCCTTGCCAGTGTTAATAGAACCAAATACACCATCAGTGGCATGAGAGCCTAAAGGAGTTGTAGTTAATTGACCAAGTTTTGGTAAATCGGGGATTTTATCATACAGAGTACCTGACTGTGTATATACAAGGTTAAGGTATTGAGCTTGAGCAATGAATTTCTCTTCTGTAGCAATGCCTCCTTTAGCCACATCTTCAGTAATTTTGGGCAATAACGATTTTATGAACCATTCAGCCAAAATTTGGTTTGGAATAAATAATTTCACCAAACATCTCCTACGTCTCCATTCATGAATGTGATAAGATATGTACGTAGAAGTAGATTGTTTTAATGAGGTCAACAGTTCCGTACCATTGTCGTATCTGACAGGTAACTGAAAATGGGTCAAAAAATCAGTGGCTAGTGCATTAAAATTATTAAATGAGCCTCATGGTAACTCAATGTACCATTTGGCAACTAGACCAATGAGAGTTCCCTAAAAAAAATGTAACCGAATCGAATCATCGATTAGTGAATTGGATGCACACCAGAGGTGATAAGTCATAATGTGATTAGATGGATCTTCTCCTAACTTACCTTCAAACTTTGGAATATCACTGGGTGACTTATTAGGCATCGGCGACCAATACGAAAGATAAAATATCGGATCATTCGTAAGGCGTGATAAATTAGGTAAATCTAAAGTTGCTATGAATAGTAACCGATGGCTAGGGTCTTGATAACCTTGTGTGATCAAACCAGTTCCAGGAGGAGGATATCTAGGATATCCTGGAATTGGATTTGCATTGGGAATTGTGAAACCTCCTAGATAACTAGGATTAACTGGACCATACTGGGGTTGTTGAGGAACTTGATAAGTATACCCAGGATACGACTGATACTGATATGTTGGATTTTGTGTAGTATGTTCAAACTGATACTACCCATAGTACGGTTGATAAGTAAATTGTGGTTGACTAGTGAGAACTGTAATCATACCAAACTGTCCTGTAGGCATATGGGTCGTAGTCTGAATCGTAGGTCCTGACTGTGGCACAGATACTTGAGGAATTTTCCCTGATACAGGGGTAGTAGAAACAAGAGCTGCAAATACTCTAGAAATAGGTGTGGTTGGTTGAACAGAAGTTGCAGCAGTAGCAGAATTTTGAGGCAGAGTTCTAGGTGTACTAGGCCCAGGCTGCTGAACAGAACCAGGTGTAGAGACTTGAATGGTAGGCTGGACAGGTTGCTGGGTTGGACCAGAACTTATGGGCTGTCCAGGTTGATTAGGTAACTGCACATTGGGTTGTAAAGTCTGTTGAATTTGAGATGGATCCCACACCATATTAATTCCAGGGTATTGACCCATAGAAGGTTGTGCATATGAAGGACCATAACCAGGTTGAACGTAATTTTGATAATTAACTGGAAAATTTCCAGCTCCTTGTAATAATGGTTGACCTGAAGGAGGTTGAAAACCTTGAGCTGGGTACTGACCCTGAGGTTGATATTGACTCTGAGGTATGTATGGAATCTGGGGTTGATATTGACCCTGAGGTATGTACTGTCCTTGGGGTTGATATTGACCTTGAGGTATGTACTGTCCTTGGGGTTGATTTTGACCTTTAGGTATGCACTATCCTTGGGGTTGATATTGACCTTGAGGTATGTATTTTCCTTGAGGTTTCTCCCCAGGCAGGAAGTACTGTCCTACAGTTTGACCTCCAGGTGGTAAAAAATTACCCTAAGGTTGCCCTACGGGTGGTAATTGACTACCTTGAGGTTGCCCCCAGGCAGTAACTGACTTCCTTAAGGTTGAGGATTTGGAATATTGCCAGACATCATAAAAAAATTTTCTGTGTTCAATGTGCCAGTGTTTGTTTCATTTGTACCAGATGATAACACTTGTTCAATCGGTTGAGGAGATGCTCCTGAGAAGGTACCAGAGATCGACTGGTATCCCAGAGGAACAGATGAACCACCGTATAAAAATGTTTTTGGAGATTCATAAAACATAGATGACTCACCTGACATAGCTAATGAAGGTTGATAACCTCTCGGTGTAGGGTAAAAATGAATTCGTGGTGGTGAATAAGTAAGACCTGTGTTTTGTTAAAAAATTGTCAATGATAAATACCAAGCGTTAGTTCTAAAAGGACTGTAGAATATTGATTCATGCTCTCTAATATTTAAAGTTTCTTGGGTTTCGGGAAGAACTATGTCTTCGTCTAGACCAACAAGTTCTTCAATACATATGAGATCAGAAGGAAGGTTTTCGGTAATGCAATGTCTTACTCTAGGTGAATCAGGATCACTAGAAGTCAGAGTAACAAATCCTGAAGATGATTCTAATACAACAGGTTCAGTTTCTGGCTCAGAAATTTCATGTTCTTCAACTAATTCACTGGTTGCAGAAGAAATGTCAGTAACTTCGAAAAATGAAATTGGCTCTTGAATATATTATGATGTTTCTGATTGATTTAATTCATGATAATAAGGATGAGAAATTATGGATGATTCTCCTAGTTCCGTTGATCTAATTATACTGGTAGTATGTGGTACTGGAGCTCTCAGTCCTTCAAGTTGGCTTGGTGTATACTCAGGGGGTTTCCCCTGGAGTCTACGTGATTGTCTTGGTAATTTAGCCATGATTAAAAGCTATTAATCACACACAATCAAAGAAAATTTCAATAAAAAGTCCTAAAGTCACTAAGGAGACAAAAAAATGATCAAACGGTTATAGAATATAGGATATCAAACCACACACAAACAGTAGATTCCCACACTAAAAACACTAGTTGGTGATGAAATCCAACATCGTAGTATTTAATGTAGAAATGGCGGTTGGAACAGTTACCCTGACAACTTGCTTAGTGAAATATACCAGTGCAAGTTTCTCCATTTAAACCATCTCAAGTGAAGATAACCCTCCAGAGAGTCCAATTGAGTTTAGTCGACGTCTGCTTCAGGTACAGTGGGATCTTTCCTCCACCATCACCTTAGGAAAAAAATCTTAAAGGTTATGGCCACTAAGGTCACCAAAAGGAACAAAAATACCTGGGGGAACAGTCTACGATCCGATATACGTGCAAGGGCAGAGTAACAAAGCTCAATCCCCTTGAAGGGTCCTTAACATAATCCAAGGTATACCGAAAAGCGACCCCAGGCTCCTCGACAATGGTCAATCCGAGGTTTACCATTGTTAATACGCGCACATTTTCTATCGTTCCCAATGCGATAGAATTGATCACCTCACTGGTTCGGATATGATGTCATGCTTGAATCCTTTAGGAGGAGCTTCCCAGACCATACAAGCTACTATTGGATTTTTCCTACCCCAAGATTAACTACTTTTTTATTTTAATTTTCTCGGAGAGTTAATTACTCCCTACTCCAAGACACTAGCCTAAGTTATGTTGGTGAAAAGAATCCTAGAAATATAAAAATTACTAGATTGATTTTAATTTAAGAGTTGCTTTTAATAGGCTTTTTCTTAGAACAATAGGTGCGAAAGTGAAACTTTGATGATATGTAGTGACCTAAATCAAAAAAGACTAAAAATGCATCTATTATGAGAAACAATTCATTTCCTTTCAATGAATTCTATCTAAAAGAAAGAGTTGAGAAATGCAATCTTTTAAAACAATTCTTTCCCTCAAAACAAGAACATATGAAAAGAAATATTATCTCATGAGAACTCAGAATGATAAATTTCTCAAAAAGAAATCCCTTTATTCAAGATCAAAACTACAATCAAACATTCTCCAAAAGAAAAACTACAATTTCTAGAAATAACACTCAAAACTAAAAACACTAATTTCAAGATCTAAAAATTCTAAGAATTAAATCTGAAATCAAAACTTTCAATATTTTGAGGACATTTTTCTCAGTTTGTAATAGAACTAAGAAATTCTTTTCTTAAATGAGAAAAAACTCAAAAACATCCAATTATGGTTTTTTAAGTGAAATTCAAAACTTAATGAAAAAGTTATTAAAGATTTTGCAAATGAGAAAATGGGATCTAATTCTCATAAAGTAATTTTTGCCAAGAATTCAAAGACTTAGCAAGAAAACAATGAAATATTAGTGATCTAAGGTATATAGAGGTTTCTGATCTTTGAGTGACACAAAGACAAAGCAAAAATCACTTCTAACATGCAGATCTTGTAGAAAATCATTCAAAACTCAAAAAGTTGAAAGAAACTCTCAGACAAAGCTTTCTGATAGAACATACAAGTCTAGGTATATACTGAGAATCCTACAAACCAATCCTGGAAAAGAGAATTTTAAGTTTTTCAAAAAATTTCTCAGGGTCCGCAGGTTTTAGTGTAAACAGGTGCGGTGCTGCACTATGTATACAGAAAAATAGCAGAGATGACCACACTGTGCCTAAAGACAAAGTGCGAAGACTAGAAAACTTAAAGAAAAATAAAAAATTCTGAAGCACTTTTCAGGGATTCTACAGGGATAAATTACCCAAGCTAGTATCAATCAATCAAAAGCAGAAAAATAATTTCACAAGTCAAAAATAAAAGAAAAAAAAAATTTCTAGCTCTTGACGAAGCTGAAAAGGTTTTAAATGACTGTCACTCTAGAGCATGTGGCTGCCATATGTCTGGGTATGCCACAACCCAATAGATATTGTGCGCTCGTTTTTTTTGGCCGTCCTTATTTAAGATTGTATTTCTACTATCTGAAAATGCCACAACTGTCAAATCTTTGATCGAAAGATGCGTGCACCACCCGCTCCTCTTCACCTTATAATTGCTGTCGGTCCTTTTGCAAAATGGGGCATTAACTTCATTACATGTAACCCTCACTTGGCCAGGGGGCATGGATATATTATTCTCGCATTATATTATTTTACCAAATGGGTTGAGGTGATGCCTACATTTGTGGCAGATGGCAAAACTGCAGCTTCTTTCGTGTTCAATGATGTGATTGCTCGTTTTGGTGTACCCCAAGCGATAATTACTGACCATGGGAGTCATTTTCGAAACATCATGATGACCGAACTAACTGATCAACTTGGCCTGCGCCATGACAATTCTACACCATATTACCTGCAGGCTAATGGTCTAGTTGAAGCTATCAATAAAGTTTTAGTCACCATTATCAAACGAATCATCGAAATTCATAAATTGAATTAGCACACCATGAATTTTTCAGCACTTTGGGCATATCGAACCTTAGCAAAAACATCGATAGGTTTTACCCCTTTTCAACTAGTTTACGGTTTAGAAGCGGTATTAGCGATTGAATGCAAGATACCATCACTCCAACTAGCCATAGAGTTACTACCAGCCACTTTTGAAGAGGAGAAACTCTTTTTGTACATAGCTCAATTAGATGAGAATCGGCGCACCACTGCATTAGCTACTGAAACTCATGCGAAACGAATGAAAGCTCAGTACGATAGAAGTGTTACACCTCGTATTTTCTCAGAAGGAGACCTAGTCTTGGTTTATGATCAAGCTAACGACAAGCTAGGGTCTGGGAAATTTGAACCCATGTGGCATGATCCTTATATTTTCAAGCGATAGCTTGCAAAAGGGGCCTATGAACTGATTGACTTTGATAGGGTCTCTTTAGGCAAACCCAGAAATGGGCTTTATCTCAAGAGATATTACGCTTGATTCTTGTGTGGAGATGTTCCCTGTATATTAGTTATTTTCATAAACTGGTGTGTTGTAGTTTAGAAAGCGTGCCTAGTTTAAGTGTGCTTTTACCACTATCCCTGCTTATCTGGATCACTCTTGATTTTGCAGATGTCGACGTCCCTTTAAACATACATTGGTTTATTCCGTAGCTTGGGTTATTTAGTCATTGACTGATGAGTTGGTATCTATGCATGGGCCAAGCCTCGGTCAAAAGACGAACAATATTGCAGAGTATAGCACAGTTATTGAGTTATTTTCTGAATCCATTTCATTTGGAATTCGAAGTTGTATCGTTAGGTTAGATTCTGAACTTGTTGTATTACAATTAAATAGAGTATATGCAATTAAAAACCCAGTGTTGCTAAGATTATTTCTGAAATTTCGTCTCTTGGAACGAGAATTTGATTATATTGAGTATCAACATATTCTGAGAAATTTAAACACATTAGCTGATGCAGTAGCTTCTAGTGTTATAAACAGACATTTGCAATAATTAAAGCAATATATCAAAATAAGATTCGATAACATGTTAATACATATAACTGGAAAAAGTAGCAATATCATAGCATAAGAGTAGTATTTTCAAAAATGTTACATCGTCCTCGATCATAGGTTCAAAATTCCTTATGATCGGAAAAAAGTGATACAAAAAATGATACAAGTCTACAAAATCAATCATCCACGATCCGTGGTGATGATCATGATAAAACACTACAGCGTATGCCACCTTGCTCAGAAATCTCCTGAACGGTCTCAGAACCTCGATAAGCTATCTCTGTAATCAGAGTGGAATGTAATCTATGGTAATCTCTAGAACATAGAAAGTCAACTGCTCTACATGACTTTCCAAGTCGGTAAGGACCTTTGCTGTCTGATCCTGTAGTGGTGGTGGTGTTGCAGCTGGCTTCCTATCAAAAGGATGGAGAATGGCTAGTCAACGTGGACCCACATCTACATTTTAAATTTTTGTCATCAGTTTTGGACGATTCAAAAAGAAAAATAAAAATTAATTTAGAACATGTCAAAAATATTTTTACCTGACTCATCCCACTGTGTCCCTGGAGGAAGAGAGATCTCTCGGTCGCCACAGAAATCTGTCCCAGCATAAGGAAAATTTTCTATCATGAAGACTTGATTCTCCAACCAATTGACACATGCTGAGGTAAAATGAACAACCTCGCCGCCTTCACTGTGACAGGCCATCAATGCAACCCATCGAACCATTCGAGGCTCTTTGACTCTACCATGATCAACTACAATAAGTTGTGGGGCCAATAAAGGAATCCTCTCTAGAGAAAATGTAACCACAATCGCTCCATATCCGAAGTTTTTCAACTTCACATTTTTTTCTCTAGTTATTTTGCCTTTTACATTGGCCAACACTGCCTCACACCAGTTGAAAAGGGTGCCTCTAAAGCAATCAACGACAATTTTCATTTGGGATCTTGTAGCGACATGTGGAGCTGCGCTCCCACACAACCTGGTTACTGTAAATGCAACCACGTTAAGCTCGGGAAAAATAATAGTTTTTATGTCAATACGTTTATCCTTGGGGTCTACTTCTTCATTGCAAAATTCTCCCTGAAGGCTAGCGACAGATTGGCCACCTGCCCTAGCCCCAAACAAAGAGAGTGGCTTGCCCCTCTTTGATAAACCAGTGAGGAAGTATATATCTTCTAGCTCAATTTCAAGTTGGTGTCCTCCAATGATAAAGCATTGTTCCTGTGTGTCCCATTTGTTGACTAGCCAGGTAGGAAAATCCACTTAAGCCCTCATACCCTGAATGGCCCAAAATTTGTACAAGTCGCATTCTCTCAAAATGCGTAACGCAGGCGAATGTAACATGGCCACATCATCAACTTCTTCATGATCAAGTTCTCGCCACATAAGCATTGTAAATATCCTGCAATGGACAAATTGAAAGGTTAAAAACAATTTGAATGGGAAAATTTGATTTAAATTGGAAGATTTATTTATTTTATTTTTTATTACGGCACCTTTGCACTTTATGCATAAAAGCAGTGCATGGATCCACATGTATCTTATGCGTAAGGTGTGGGACCACGACAATTTTCCCTTTGTAAAATTGTCAGGGTCCATAGGTTTCATGTGTCTTACCTGCAAACCCCCGTGAGCGAATTTTTGAACCTATTTTCCTCCCTAAAAATCAATATAAGCCCTAAATTGAGAAAATAAATGGACAAAAATGAAGCTAAGGATGATGTGGATTACTTGGAACTGACGGTTTTTTATTCTGACGGGCGAATCTTCCGCAATCTTCTCTGGAACATTTTTTACCAAACGCTCTCAATTTTCACTCTAAAATAAAATGGTAAAAATGATTTACAAAAAATCCTTTTTATAAGATTTTTTGAATAAATAAAATATTATTTTGTTTATTTTTCACTTTGAAAAGTGGTTTTCCAAATTATTTTTATTAATCATAAACAGGTAAGTCCTAAATCCTTCATTATAGATAATTCTAGATCAAGTATAATATAAAGAAAGTAGTTTACATCTGTTTTTTTGTTGCTAGTTATCGTAAGATACTAGGGAGATCTATCTTGTCCGCAAGAACGATTTATCCATCCAACACAAAACTGCGTGATGATGGGGCCAGCTTCAATGTCATTACGCACATTGGCATTGCTACTAGAGGAGCTGAGGAAAAAGCTGCAGCTGAACTACTAATTAGAAAGGCCTCTAACAAAAAGGAAAGCTTGGAATTGCAGAAGGAGAAAGAGACCTTCATTGAAGCTAGGAATAATTTTTCTAAGGACGAAGCATCCACCTCAAGGACTTCGGTGGGTCCGAAAGCAGATGAAGCAGTTAACCTGTTCCTTCATGCATGTATTGAGTTACTGCGCAATCAGAAGGTGGTGGAGAATCTCTAAGAATTAATAGATAGTTGCATAGAAAGGGATGCCCCAGAATGGAGGCTAAATTTCTGAATAATATTTATAAGAACAAGAAAAGGATTGGTCGGGAGATGCGTATGACTATGCATATTGGAAAATATGAGATGGATCAAATCATCCTAGATCTGAGATTTGATGCCAATGTCCTACCCCAAAAAACCTGAAAAAGGATGGGAGAACCCAAGCTAGAGTGGTCCACTATTCAGTTAAGTAGGGCTAGCCAACAGAAGATCATTCCACTAGGCAGGTTGCTGAAGGTTGTGGTAAACATTACGAGAGTGAAAGCATATGCATATTTCGAAGTAATCTAGATTATGGATGATGCAGACCCTTACCCTGCTCTCTTAGGTCTGGATTGGGATATTAACATGGGAGGTATCATCAATCTGAAAAGGAGAATCATGGTATTTGAGAACGATGGTACATGGGTAATATTCCCCCCTAGATCTAGCAGAAGGAGAACGAAATACAGAACCGGTGCGCCAAGAGGAGGATGTTGACCATATTTACAAATTGATTGCCTGGGATGATGATTGGATCAACCCGATAGTTGATGGCATGTTGTTTTGGGAGAAATATAGTGCATGTATCTCAGACTCGGATGGCGAGATAGAAAATTGGCAGAACTAGTTGCATGAGGTATATGTGCTGTGGTGTCTCAAGATCACAAAGAGCTTCTGATGCATCTCCTCAAAGGTAAGAGAATTGCCTTACTTTGATGGTTCTAGTAGTATTAAGGAATTTCTTAAAGCATTAGAAGATGATGTCCCTGATGAATAGAGATTTTGGGCACTTTATTTGGCCATGCACGTGACCCCTGCGCGGTGGTGGGAAACCCATAAGGGGGCTTTTTCAGGACTGGGAGGAATGCCGAAAAATGATGATTCTATGATTTGAACCACTATTTCAACCCACCCATGGAGCTCTTTTCCGATCCTAGGGACCCGCGCAAGTAGTTGGCTATGTGGATGGAGGTATGGAATGAAAGGACTTGGAATGAATGGGTCTATATGTTTCTTCATGCCTTAGGACCAATCCCCACCACCTAGTATTTAGATGCAAAGCTACACCAGTGCACTTGCCATTGGGACAGCATGACAGAGGATTTCATGGTGATATTTGGGTTAGTTGGAGGGACGAAAAAATTGGATGAAGCCCTGAAAGATATAGATGCTCTTGTTTTTTATGAGTCTTTCCCTTGAATAGGATGTGCTGCACCATCTTGGGATGTGCAGATGTAGGATATTGTCAATTATCAAAATTTTTCAGTGGAAGACTATGATGAGGATCCTAGAAATATCACTATCCCTGAGTCAAAAGGAGAGCGTGCAGTTGCAGGACCCCTATTACAGGTAGTAGAGGTGAACATACCATTAAATTTGGAAGAAGTAAACATTGGGATAGAAGAGCAGCCCAAGTTGGCCAAAGATTGGGGATTATTGGGACGATGATACTATTGGAAAAATTGTAGAGCTGTTGACCAAATATCAGGACCTATTCCTTATAAAGTTCTCTGAGCTTAAGGGAATCGTAGGAGATATGGGTGTCATGAGGATCACCTTGAAGCCGGATGCACATCCTGTCAAGTAGCAGCGCTACTGGCTGAACCCTAAGTATAAGCAGAAAGTCAAGGAGGAAATAGATAAGATGGTGGCCACAGGTATCATTAAGCCAGTGGAACAGTCTGATTGGGTAAGCCCAATGGTTGTTCAAGAAAATAAAACCAAAGGAGAGATAAGGATCTGCGTAGGTCTGCACAAGATGAATGATGCTTGCATACATAATCCTTTCCCTATGCCATTCTATGATGAAATCATGGATAATGTCAGAGTTCAGGAAGCATAATAATTCATTGATGTGTTTTTAGGGTACCATTAGATCAGAATAGCATCGGAAGATCATGGCAAGAAAACCTTTGCAACCGAATGGGGCTCCTTCCATTACACTGTCATGCCTTTTGGACTTAAGAATGCCCCTAACATTTTCTCGTGCATAGTTGTAGCAGTATTCAAAGAGTTCATCCATAAGTTTCTATAGGTATATTTTGATTATTGGACAATATTTGGATTGGTGAAGAAGCAGGTGTCAAACTTGCGCATGATGTTGGATACCTATAGGAAACACCATATTTCGCTGAACCTCAAGAAATTCATATTCTGCATACCATTTGGGATTTTTTTGGGACACATTGTATTTCAGAAAGGATTGATGGTTGACCCAGCCAAGATTGTGGTTATCATCAATTTAGAAGCTTCCACCACTAGGAAACAACTGCGCTCCATCTTAGGGCACACATGCTACTATAGGAAGTTTATTCAAGGGTACGCCCTGATCGCTACACTGACGGAAAAGTTGCTAAAGAAGGATGTATCCTTTTTCTAGGATGAGGAGTGTCAAAATATTTTTGAGCTGATGAAAGAAAATATGGTCACTACGCCTATTCTCATATTTCCAGACTAGGCGAAGGTCTTTTATGTACATGTTGATGCATCAGGAATAGCCCTGGGAGCTATCTTAGCGCAGCCATGCAAAGGAGATATTGACCATCCAGTTATGTTTGCTAGCAAGAAATTCTCTAGTGTAGAGTGAAACTATTCTGCTACTAAACAAGAAGGACTGACAATGGTGTATGCCCTGCAGAAATACCGACACTATCTATTGGGAGGACACTTTAAGATGTTCACTGATCATTCAACATTAAAATACCTAGTTAACAAGCCTGTGTTGGGGGGAAGGTTTGTAGATGTTTACTATGATTTCAGGAGTATTATTTTGAAATTATTTTGAAGCTTGGGAGATTGAATGCAGGACCTAATCACTTGTCTTGGATTGAGAGTGGGGAACAACCAACTAGTCTGGAGGAAGGATTACCTGATGCACAACCTTTTTCTACCAAGGTGGTTGATGATCACTTTGCGGACATTATTCACTTTTTTACCACTAGAATGGCACCTATAGAATATTTAGTACAACAGAAAAAAGAGTTGGTGGCACGCGCAACTGATTTCACTTTAATTGGTGGTCAATTATACAAGTTGGTAGCGGATGAGGTATTGCAGAGGTATGTATTAGAACATGAGAGACAAGCTATCTTGGCTGAGGCCCATCGAGGGGTGGAAGGAGGCCACTACATAGAAAAATCCACTGTGCAGAAGGTGATGAGGCCGGCTAGATTTTGGTGGCCCACATTACATAGCAATGCACATGCATATTGTCGAGCCTGTGATGCATGCCAATGGATAGGGAAGCCTTCACGTAGAGATGAAATTCCCCTGTAACCGTAGATGGAATTACAGGTGTTAGAAAAATGGGCTATAGACTTTATAGGACCCATCAATCCCTGGGAAAGAAGACTGGCACACGTTACATCATTATTGCCACTGATTATGTAACTAGGTGGGTAGAGGAAAATGCTATGAAGGATTGTACTACAGATACCGCTGCACACTTCATATTTGAGCATATTCTGAATAGGTTTGGCTGCCCAAATATCCTAATGAGCGATCAAGGTACGCATTTTGTTAATGAAACCATTGAAGATTTGATAGAATAATTTCAGATCCACCATGCGAAGAGTACCCCATATCACCCACAGGCTAATGTGACAGTAGAGGATTTCAAAAAAATCTTGGAGAATGCGCTAACTAACGGCTATAATGTTGATCGAAGTGATTGGGACATGCACATCCCTTTAGTTCTCTAGGCCTATAGGAATACATGCAATAAAATGACCGGGAAAAATCCTTTCAGGATGGTCTATGGAAAGGAGGCCATCATGCCCATGGAATATATTGTCCCCAGCCTGCACATTGCAGCATTTACAAATATGGTGGAACCTAACATCATGGAGGAATGCTTGACACAACTGTTTGCTCTGGAAGGGGATCAGTTCATTGTTAAATTTCACCAGCAAGTTCAGAAGGCTCGAGAAAAAGCTTGGCATGATCAGCACATCTGACAGAAGGTGTTCAAGGAAGGAGAATTGGTGCCGATTTATGACAGTCCATTTACGCGTCACCCAAGGAAGTTCCGCAAGCATTGGTTGGATCCGTATATAGTAAAAGAGATTACAAATGGTGGTGGAGTATGGTTGGCTATGCTACATAGAGATTACCTACTCGGGTACATTAATGGCAGTTGTCTGAAACCTTATGGGGACAACCTGATGCCAATCAAATGACTATATGGTCAGAGTATCTGTCTTAGGAGTGTTGCACACACTAGGAAGGGAAGGCGAAGGCAAGTGCGATAGGTGCGCAACGATGGTGCGTAGGTAAGAAGACACAGAAAGGTGTGATGGAGGTGCAGGGGTAGTGCACAGCTAGAAAAAATAGTCGTTGGAACAATAAAACTAGGTGAAAAAGTGATTTTACCATTGGATGGAGTGGGTATTTGGAAATTAATGCAGCGATATTGGAGGATTTTTTTATCGTTTCCTTGATGGTAAGTTACATTTAATGATAATCTGACCGTTTTTACTCCTAGAGGCATATGAAATAAGGGGCGTAGATCATAATCGGTTCCTTTGCTGTCTGAAGTTCTTACACCCTGTTATTTTCTGGGAATTCTATGTGTTTTGTACGCACACCACCTATACGTCTGGGTGAGCTACCCCGTCTGATAGTAGCAAACCCGAATTCATATTTTGAGCAAGGATGACTGCTTATAACCTCGCCGAGTCGTCACCCATCATGGCCTCCGCTAAGGTTGGATCTGAAGATGTGTTCGAAGTAACGTCGGCTATCGAAGAGATCGTATCCACGTTGGCCAAAGGAAAGGGAAAGGGGAAGGAAAAATGCAAGGAAGAAGGAAAGGATAAGGGGAAGGGGAAAATCACAAAGTGACCTTTGGTGAAGCTCCACACCTCCCCTAGGATCGTGCATTCCCCTCGGTAGGTGCCTCAGGTGCGCTCGCCCAATCCCTTGAAGCACCCTATGACAGCCCAATAAGAAGCTCTACTGGTGGCTCCACTCTCATGGCTACCAATTTATTTCACACCAAGAAAGTCAACGGTGCACATTCCGAAGAATTCAGCTGTTGTCTGTGAATATCTCCAGATGTCGCTGGTCCCGCAGGAGGTCCCTTTCATCAGGGAAATTTTTGGTAGCCTTCCATCCATTAAATTTTATGACCATGACTTAGAAAATGAAGATGCCTTCCTAGATCTGGCCCCTGAATTGTATCTCGAGCAAGTGCTATATGAAAATGTTCCAAAGGTGGAGCCAATTCCGTGGGCATATGGGCTGCAGGCCTCCATCATCCCGAATTTGCTACACATCCCCTATTTTGGGTGATATGCTATCACCAACTTGGTCATGTGCCAGTTGCTTACGTTGATCCATGATGGATGCTTATGGATACAAGCCACATCCCCATTGATGTTGCACTGATTCATAGGATCATCGTCTTGCCCATGAAGGGACCCCATCCCATGAAGGGATTCAGAAATAAATATGAGCAAAAGGTGGCAGATGAAGTTCGGGAAAAATACAAGGTCGACCACGACAAGTGAGGATTCATCGTAGAGACCATCGCTAACCTGGGAGTATGCATGGGCACTCTGCTGCTCGCATGTAAGATGATGCGCAAGTGTCGGGTATCGGTCGTCCCTGCCTATGTTATTCGGTTGGCATGACGATGCGACAAAGGGGTCTACTACAAATAGTTGTAGTACCTCTGTGAAGAGTTTTTGGACAATGTGCGTGAGGCGCAAGACCAGGGAAAGTCGTTCTACTACTCATGGCTATTGTTGTTCATTGCCCTGATCACGTGGGAGACACCTAATGATGCAGTGCTCCCTGAACTTGAGCCTCATGTAGGTGAAGGAGAACATTATGCAAACCCATGGGACTCCAAGGATTCAAAGTACATTGAGGAAAACAAGGTGTTTTGGGTGCTATTCGATGATTCTCTGGCTGCGGTGATACATGACAGGCCATGCTTGTAGCTCGCAGTATACGAGAAGTACTAGTGCATCGCTGACTTTCATGTCACTATGTACAATGTGCAGATCAGGGCAAGAAAATATCCAGTGTGGTACAATCTCCCATATAAGGCCACCGAGGCGGAGATTGACCAGCTCATCGCAACATGGTCTCCTAATTGGAAACTTAACCTCAAATCCTCTACCCCAGTCACAGCGGGCACCTATGGAAAATATACAGCACCAAAGGATATTGTCCCACCGAGCACAATCAAGGAGACTGAGGTGTGCTCCATGGAGAAAGAGACTACCAAGGAAACCCCCAAGGATGCCACCAATGGGGTGAAGCAAGAGCCTCAGTGGGATGCATATACTGAAGTACTTGGTGGGGAGGACACGGAGACCCCACGCGGAACGAAGCGCGCTAGCGAGCCTCCCAAAGAACAGTGGAAGAAGTGCAAGGCCGACAAGATAGGAGGAGAAGTAGATGTTACGCTGAAAGAATAAGATATGGACAATATCGCAGACGTCGTTGCTACTACCTCCAAGGATCAATGGAATGCTCTAGAAGATTAGAAAAAGGTCACTCTAGAGGCTTTGCAGTCTATGTTGTTGGTGCTCCAACTCAAATAAGATACCCTTCAAGCGAGTGTGAAACAGGCGCCACTGATTCTAGCGAGCCTGCCAACCACAACTATCATCACAACCGTAGAAAGTAGGATTTTCCCCTTCCCATGCCGCATTGACAGTAGAACCACCAAACCTGTGCATGAAAGTCCAAGAATATGTGAAAATTGGCCTCGACATCAAAAAAATAACGAGTGGGAAGCTGCATTCTCTCCACTTGTTCATCTCTACCAAGCTCCAGAATAGAGAAATTCAGGTGCAACACTAGCTAAGTGAGGCTGAGTAGAAAATTGCTACCAAAGCTGCCAAATCCACCCAAGATAAGGCAGCACAAATCATGGCAGTCATGCAACAAGAAGATTTAGAGAACCTGATAGCCCGGTTATGTGGAGACATGCCAGAAGTGATTCCTGCCTCTACTATGCCACAGGCCAAGGTTGAGGGCTTGGTGGATGTGTTGAAGGCATCGAGGACATAAGTGAAAGCCATCAAAGAAAATCTGGAACAAAATATTGTTGCGCTGCAAGCCAAGTTGTAGCCCGAAACCCCTCCCAAGGTGCACACCCAGTGAGCCGCAATGGTAAAGGAAGCCACAAGCAGTATTTCAGCACATATCACCAAGGGCTGCGAGCTTCTAGATACCGCTATGGTAGTTTGGTCCATGGTGCAATGTGATCCCCTCCTTTGGTAGTTCAACCAGAAGTTAAGCTAGAAAGAGAAGGATTTTGAGCAGATGGAAGCTACCATGCCCACCCTTGTGGCATCATAACGCCTAGCATGTCTTCGTACCAGCCACACTCTAAGGGAAAAAATCGAGGAGCTCTACCACAAGAAGCAGGTCCTCGTCGATCATCTGAATCCATGGGTGAATGAAGCTCTCAAGCTCTCACAGGACTTAGAGGCAGCAGTAAAAAAGTTGAACCAGACCTTGGATAGAGTCACTGCAGCTACTGAAGAACCGACTTCCAAAAATTTGGTCAAAATTGTGCAGAACGGAGCCACGCTGAGTTAAGGTGTCCTGCCACCATTTTCCACCACTGTCGAGCAGCTCCAAGCCAAGATGAAGACCCCACTTCCGTTGTGACTCAGGATGAGTCACAAGAATGTGTTGGGAGCATGTTGGAGCAGGGTCCCCTAACCACAATTTTGATGAAATTTTGGAATATTTTGTAATAATTTAGTCTACCACAGGGGCTTTGGGGAGATTCAAAGCCCCAATAAACTGTAATGGGTCAAAGGGTAGACCAAGGGTCCGCAAACCATGGTTTGCAGACCATAGAGTAGGGTAAGCTAATAAGTATAAATATATGGATAGATCGAGTCTAGAGGTAAGTTTGGATTGAGCCTGGATATGAATATTGGATCTGTGATATCTATTGTGTGGATTTTTCTGGGTAAGGGCTCCTTCTGGCTTTGTTTGCAGAGAGCCTTAGTCTTGTTGTGTGCGGACCCCGCTAGCTGTGTGCGCGAGCTGATAAAGTGTCTGTAAGTGGAAATTTAAGTGTAATGAATGAGAAGACATTTTTTGCTAATATTTGAGTATCTCTGTGTTATGTTATTGGTCATGTTATCTATTGATTTCCAATTTATGTTTTTATAATGAATGATGTTAATCAGTTGATGTGCATGTGGATGTGAAGCTTTAAAGAGTAATGAATGCTTAGATCTTGTTGTGTTGGGTCTTATTACCTCTGATTACTGGTTATATTATGGTTTATCAGCTTCGCAAGAGTCATTTTGACAGGTATAGTGTTAAGGGTTTATGGGTTAGGGCTTCTACAACACAAGCCTATTAGATCTGAGAAGACCCACTTTAATTAACTTTCTCTCTCTTAGGGTGCGGAAACCTGGTTCTACCAACCTCTCGTGCTACTTCAGGGTGAGACCTTGACCTACACAATCAGGCCATTTCTGAAAGGGCCAGTAGTATAGGGGATTTTTATCAAAATTTAAATCTGAAACTGAGTCATGACCCCTCAAACCAACAATAAGATTTAGAAGAAAAAAAGAAGAATTGGCCAAGAGATGCGCCTGATTGCTCAGATAGGTGAGTTTGAAATGGACCAAGTAATTTTTTATCTAGGCTTTTATTCCAATTTCATACCTAAGATGGAAAAAAATGGGAGAGCTTAAGTTGGAATGGTTTTCCATACAGTTGCGCATGGAAACTCAACAAAAGATTATTCCAATGGTTAGAATTTATGGGGTCATAGTTGATATCGAAGTAGTTAAGGCACTCACTGAATTGGAAGTTATTCAAATTGTTGATGATTCAGATCCATACTTTGCATTTTTGGGTCTGGATTGAGCTATTGACATGGATGCTATCATCAACCTTAGGTGCAGAAGTATGGTGTTTGAAAACAATGGAACTAGAGTTGTGGTCCCAATAGACCCTGCAAAAGGAGAAAGATACACAGAACTGGTGCTCGTAGAATAAGACGTTGATAATGTATACAAGCTAACTATGAGAGAAGAAGATTAGATCAATCCTACAATAGATGGTATACTTAGCTGGGATCGGGATATTTCATGCCACTCAGATTCATATGAAGAATTAGAGAATTAGAAAAAATATTTGCATGAAGTCTCTACACTACTTCAAACCAAGTCATCGGATCTCTACGATGCATATCCTATAAGGTGCGATAATTAACTTATTATGATGGTGTAGGCAGTGTCAATTATTTTCTAGATGAGTTTGAAAAAAATGTTCTAGAAACATAACAATTCCATGCACTTGACTTATCTCTGTGCTCAACCCCAATGCATTGGTGGGAAAAGCATAAGGAAAAATTTTTGAATTTGGAAGAATGTACCCACATGATGAAAATTTGATTCGAACAACCTAATACCCAGTTAGAAGGAACCTATGTAGGAAAAGAAGATTTGTGGATGCATTTAGTCAGGTGGACTAAATATTGGGGAGAAGAGTCGCAGCCAGGATGGGTGCATACATTCATTCATACTCTAAGTTGGATACCTATGAACTGGTACCTAGAGGTTGAGTTGCGACATGGCACGACATAATGGGTTTCACTAAGGGAAAGAATTGTTTTAACCTTCAGTTTTGAGAGTGGATTCCCATGCATCAATATTTCCTTACACATGATTCAAGCTGTCATCTTTGACATGCCAAAGAAACTAGAAGAACGATCCCTACCAGCATGGGATGCACATATGAAGGATATAGTTGAATTTTGGAATGTGACTATTGAAGATAATGAGGAAGACCCAATAAACATCAATATCCATGAGTCTGAGGTCAGCGTGTGGTTGTGGGGCCTGTGGTTGAATTGCTAGATGTGACTGGACCCATGAAGCTTTCACAAGTCAACATTGGAACATAAGAGAAACCTAAGGTTGCCAAAATATGGGATTATTGGGATGGATATACCATGGCTAAGGTTGCAAAGCTTCTCACTTAATATCATGACTTATTTCCCACAAAGTTTTCAGAGTTAAAAGGCATTTTCGAGAATCTTGGTGTGATGAAAATCACTTTGAAGCTCGATTCTAGGTCTGTCAAGCAGCGCCCTTACAGGTTGAATCATAAGTATAGACAGAAGGTCAAGGAAGAACTAGAAAAAATGGTTGTTGGAGGGATCATTTAACTAGTATAAGTATCAGATTAGGTAAGCCCCATGGTGGTCCAAGAAAAAAAGACCAAAGGAGAAATCATGATTTGTGTGGATCTCTGATAATTGAATGATGCTTGTGTGCATCACCCTTTTCCAACTCCATTTTTGGATTGAAGTATTGGAAAATGTGGGAGGGAAGGAGGCCTAATCATTCACTGACGTATTTTCTAGATACCACTAGATACGAATCGTGCCTAAAGACAAAAGTAAGACAACCTTTACGATGGAATGGGGATCATTACAATACACAGTAATGTCGTTCGGTCTGAATAATGCGCTAGCTATATTATCGTGTGTGGTGGTATCTGCATTTAAGGAATACATACATAATTTATTAGAAGTATATTTCGATGACTAGACTGTATTTGGTTTATTGAAGAAGCATGTTTCAAGTTTGTGCTTGATGTTGGATACTTGTCAGAAGCATCAGGTATCGTTGAATCTGAATAAATGCATATTTTGTGTCCCTTTCGGGATTTTATTAGGTCATATTGTCTGTCAACAGGGATTGATGGTCGATCTAGAAAATATTTCTATTATTGTTAAAATAGAGGCTCTAACAAATGTGAAGCAGTTGCACTCAATTTTGGGGCATACTGGCTATTACAGAAAGTTTATTCGAGGTTATGCATTGATTACTGCGACGATGGAGAAGTTGTTGAAGAAGGATGCCTCTTTTTGCTGGGATGAGGACTACTCGAAGAGTTTAGAGATGCTTAAGTATAAAATCGTGATTGCGTCTATATTGGTATTTCCAGACTAGAAAAAGGAATTCCATGTATACATAGATGTAATATTCCAAAATTTTCCTACAATAATTTGGAATATTAATTTTTGATGATTTCACCTAGGAGGAGAATAAATGGGTAAGGAGGCCCATGCATAATGAAAATCTCAATAAAATCCCTTATAGTATGAAAGGGGATCATCATTGGAGCTGGTTTTCACACCCTCATGTGTGAACAGGGTTATTTTCAAGTAGACAAGGTCAAGTTTGACCAAGTCAACAGCGCTGGGATAAGAGGTGGAGAGCACTTATAGAAACAACACAATATGAATGGGAAGAGGGTTATTTGGTGGAGGAAACCCTAAGAGGAGTGGGACCCATGGAGAGGGGCTTTCACTTGTTTAAAAGGAGGGCAAGGCAGACATTGTTTCTCATGCTTGTATTATTGATCTCATTGTCTATTCAGACATTGTGCATTCTCTGCTGCTTAACAAGAGTTTCCGGGGGAATTCCTATTTAGGAATTCCCCTCCAAGCCAAAGCATCCTCCTCCAGGAAAACATTATTGCTGCAACAACATAATTCTGTGTTGTAGGGTGTTGCAGTGGAGGACCTCAACACCAATTCCGCAGCTGATTTTCAGAGGAGGGAGTCTCCAGTCCTTTGGGAAGCTAGTGAGGAAGGTTTTAGCACCTATTGCACATTTTGGAAGTAGACCAACCTATTCCCTTGCCCCTACAGTGCAGTTCCATCTAGTGACTACGTTATTTTGAGTGAATAATTTGCAGTGGGGCTCTTGCAAATTGTTGGAGGGCAAGATCTTTGGTGAGAGGATCAGCCTTTCACTCTAAAGATCCATTGGAGGAGGCATATTCAGTTTGGGCATCATCTACAGCCATCTCCATCCAGTTATATTTCTGAGTTGCAGCTGCTACCCAACAACTCTGGCAATTTACAAATTTTGTGTTTCATAGCCAATCCTTCTAGGATTGACACGAGGTAGCCTTTGGGAAATTAGATCTTCACTCCCAATGTTGTATTGGGCCATATAATTGTATATCCATGTAGTTTACATATGTAGCATGCAGTTTCTTTATAAAACTGCGCTATCATAGCTTGAGCATACATGTGTAGTAGTGGTTTTATCATGTTACTTGTACTTGTTTCTTGAGACTGAGCATTGCCTATCTTGAGTAACCTTTTTCCTCAAGATCTTGTATTCATTTGTTGCTGCTATTATTTAATGAGATGGCTATGGATTTATCTCACATTTATATGATTTGAGTGTTACTGCTACTCCATTATTATGTTTTCATGTTGCTACAGCTCCAACTTTAGAATATCTTGAGATATTCTCATTGTTGTAGCATTTTTCGGATTTGGAATATTACAGTGGTATCAAAGCATGATCTCTGGCTTAGCTGGTGGATCTCAGCCATCATGCTATCAAGGAGATAAAATATGAAGACTCCACTATGTGGAGAGAAAAATGAAGATAAGCTTACAAAGCTTCTTCCAAGATCTGTACAGAGCATTCATGAAGAATTTAAGAAGATAAGGAGGGAGATATGTACAAGATCTCTAAGAGGGTTTGAAACTGAGTCAAACTCTAGTTTTCCTTATAGGGAGTGTGAGCATGTAGCCACACCCTATGAGGTACAACGCAGTCACATGGCCAGCTTTGCCATAAGAGGAAAAGAAGAAGGAGGAATGCCGAGGAGAGGAACTCTTAGTGGTTTCTTGCATGAGTATGAATCTCAAACTCTGAAGTTTAGAGATCATATTACCTTTCTAGAGTTTTGCAAGATCATGGTGAGGAGGAGCAAGCATAATAATATGGATAGATTTCTTCTATCTATCTTTGATGGGTCCCCTACATCTTCAGCCAGGGCTTGGGTAGAAGAGCTAGACACATTTCTACACAGCATCAGATTTCCAAAGATGAAGCCATCATAGCAGCGCTGCACTTTGGAGGTAAGGTCTATGCATGGTGGTTATTTGAGTCATTTACTTTGAGGAATGCAAATACTTCTTCCTATGCAATTTTCATTAGAACTTTGATGGAAAGATTTGGTAGTAAGAATTCTGAAACACATGTGGAGGAAAAAAACACATTCAAACAAACAAAATTCTTGCATGTGATGGAGGAAACCATAGGATTAGAATCACTTCAGAGAACCATAATGGAGGCTGATATCTTACATGATACTTTATTGGAGGCAAGACCTTCATCTTGTACTTTGGCAAAAGGAGGAAAATAGATCCCTTTTCCAAAAAAGGATCCAATCATTGGAAGGTTTCCCACTCATGTTGAGGAGGCTGAGGGCAACAACGCTGTCATTTCTAAAGCTGATCTAGCACCTCATGTAGAGGGAGGAGGAGCTTTTGCTCCAACTAGAGGGATTCTTGCATCTTTTCAAGTAAGTTCCTAGGATCTCATACATGGAGGTCCAAGCACAATCAGTGAGCATCATGATTGTGCAGCATTGTAGCTGGAAGGAGAAGGAAGGGAGGAAGAGCAACATCATGTGGTGAGAGGCACACACCCTTCCCTATTTCAGAGAGATAGTGAAAAAAGGATGCAAACTGTATTGCGCTATGAAAGAAAGGGCAAGGTTTCCCAAAAATATGTACAGCCCACTCTTGAAATTGATGTCTCACTGCATAGAGGCATTCCACTAGGGAGGCCACCAGATCTATCATTGATGAAATACATCTTGTATTTGGATTCACCACTCTTGGATTTTAGAGAGGTGAAGATTTTGGAGGAGAAATTTGGCATGGAGGATGTCAAAGTAGTAGAAAACAGCAGGAGGAGAGCTTCACATGCCAGATCACCAGCGCTGTCTCTTAGGAGGATTGATCCTTACTGGAGATCTCAGCTCTTGGTAGAGTACTCCAAGGATCTTGGTGCATGCATGATTCTCGATGACCCAGATAGAGATGATGAGTGTATGGTGGATGATATGGTCATGTATTCACATGGTAGAGTCTTCTTGACTAGAGATTCTAGTCTCAAGGAGAAGTTGCTGCATGTAGCACGTGGGGACTTCTTTTCCATGCATTTTGATGCATATCTTGTCTTGGCAGAGCAGTTCATTTGGGAGGGCATTCAACAAGACATATTTCAGCATATGGAGAGATGTAGAGCCTGGATGATGATGGAGAGGATTTCACAGCCACCTTCCTACTCATTGGGAGTAAGGGAGCATTATCATTTGAGCCATTTCAGCTCAAGTCTTTGAGTACATAATGGAGAATGTACAATTTCACCTTATGTTTTGTACTTATTGTCTTTTTATGAGAAGCATAATGTACCAAGGAGGATTATTCCTTCTTTCATATTGTATAATGATGTACTTGAAGCCATTTGTAGCGTGGAGATTGGCTATCTCAGTGGTGGTTTTTGGGGAAAGCCACATGAATTTTGGCGTGCACCATTGAAACCCTTTTGTACTTCCATGTATATATCTTGTAAAATTATTGTGACAGAAAACAAGTGGCTGCAATAACACTTGTTTTTTTTTTATTTGATTCAGGCAAGGGATGCACTACGTTGGTTCCTTATATGGGACCTTGATCCGCTTTCCAGTTGTCATGTGACAACTTGTTTCTATTGGGTTTTGCTTTCATGTATTGTTGGTATCTCTATGTTCATGGGAAGCTTTGATTGGAGAGTGGGCTTGAGACTGAGGATGCCCATTGGGAGCATGATTCTCCCTACTATACATGTTTTACATCACAGGGGGAACCATGGGCCAACCATGAATGCCATATTACATTTCTTTTCTTCTTGTGGGAGGGACCACTTAAATAACTTGAGGAGGCACTCCATGGATCATGAGGAAATGGAGGAGTTAGCACAATCAACTCTTTTCCCTTTGAGGATGAGGGGATAATCTTCTATGAGCCACTCCATTTATATGAGCAAAACATATGTTACGAGTATTGTTGATTTTCATAGCCATTTGTCTATATGTATGCATCTCTTAACCATATATGTGCAGGGATTTGCTCAAAGAAGGAATATCCTTCCTTCTAGATTTTATGGTCTATATAAGGCCATTATGGATGATCACTCCCTAAGAGGATATGGGGAGGAGATTTCTTATGGAGAACATACTCACATTGCAAATTACATCTTTCACTTTCTCCAGGAGATTGGGGCAACAAGCAAATGGTGGGGAGGACACCCATCATTCCGTTTTCTATGGTAGTTGAGAGTCAAACTACGCTGGCTACATTTGAGGGACCATTTTCCTTATCCCTTACTTCAGATGGCAGCCAGCATGATTCTCCATTTTCCTTTTCTTGGGAGCATGATTGGAGGAGAGACACATTAGGTGGATGTGTCCTTGGAGGGGGAAAACTCCCACACACTTTACACTACATGTTCTAGAGGGAGCATGGGAGATGGTATGGCCACTACAACAGCTCATTTGTTTCCTTATGAGGTGAGACATATGAGGAATATGATTCCATATGATGATGACTTCCAACTCATCACATATTAGATGATTTGGGCCAACATGTTTCATAACGTTGGAGGAGAGATCTTTAGAGGTCTAATCTCCATATTGCCATTTGAGGGAAATGTCACTACAGCCCACGATTAGCATACACTCTACACTTATCCTAAGTGGAGAGGAGGAAAGCATGGGGTAGTCTATTTTTTCTACCAAGATCAAATTTTCAGCCCACCTACATTGTCGGAGCGAGACGTGGAAGATGATTTTTCAGGAGTTGCCATGTTGGGAGGTAACTCATTTTGCATGGTTGATTGCTTGGGGGAGGAGGATCCACATGAAGAAGATATTCCTCAACACATCATAGACTCCATGCCTTGAGAGGAGGCTTTCCAGTTCTATCCTTGCAGTTTCTTGAGGACAAGCAACATTTGGGAGGGAAGGATTGTAATATTCCAAAATTTTCCTACTATAATTTGGAACATTATTTTTTGTTGATTTCACCTATGAGGAGAATAAATGGGTAAGGAGGCCGATGCATAATGAAAATCTCAATAAAATCCCTTATATTATGAAAGGGGATCATCATTTGAGATGGTTTTCACACCCTCATGTGTGAACAGGGTTATTTGCAAGTGGACAAGGTCAAGTTTGACCAAGTCAACAGCGCTGGGATAAGAGGTGGAGAACTCTTAGAGAAAAAATGCAGTATGAATGGGAAGAGGGTTATTTGGTGGAGGAAACTCTAAGAGGATTGGGACCCATGGAGAGGGGCTTTCACTTGTTTAAAAGGAGGGAAAGGCAACCATTGTTTCTCATGCTTGTATTATTGATCTCATTGTCTATTCAGACATTGTACATTCTCTGCTTCTTAGCAAGAGTTACCGAGGGAATTCCTATTTAGGATTCCTTCTCCTTATTTAGAGGCCTCTTGAGGGATTTTTCTTCATTCTCCAAATCCCTTGGCTCAAGGCCAAATCATCCTCCTCCAGGACAACGTTATTGTTGCAGCAGCATAATTCTGTGTTGTAGGGTGTTGCAGAGGAGGACCTCAACACCACTTTCGGAGTTGATTTTCAGAGGAGGGAGTCTCCATTAATTTGGGAAGCTAGTGAGGAAGGTTTCAGCACCTATTTCACATCTTGGCAGTAGGCCAACCTATTCCCTTTCCCCTACAGCGTAGTTCCATCCAGTGACTATGTTATTTTGAGTGAAGCATTTGCAGTGGGGATCTTGTAGATTGTTGGAGGGAAAGATATTTGGTGAGAGGATCAGCATTTCACTCTAAAGATCCATTGGAGGAGGCATATTCAGTTTGGGCATCATCTATAGTCATCTCCATCTAGTTCTATTTCTGAGTTGCAGCTGCTACCCAGCAACTCCTGCAATTTGCAGATTTTGTGTTTCATAGCCAATCCTTCCAGGATTGACATGAGGTAGCCTTTGGGAGCTAAGATATTCACTCCCAATGTTGTATTGGGCCGTATAATTGTATATCCATGTACTTGACATATGTAGCATGCGGTTTCTCTATAAAAATGTGCTATCATAGCTTGAGAATACATGTGTAGTAGTGGTTTTATCATGTTACTTGTACTTGTTTCTTGGTCTGAGCATTGCCTATCTTGAGTAACCTTTTTCCTCAAGATCTTGTATTCATTTGTTGCTGCTATTATTTAATGATATGGATATGGATTTCTCTCACATTTCTATGAGTTGAGTGTTACTTGTGCTCCATTTTTATGTTTGCATATTTATACAGCTCCAACTTTAGAATATATTGAGATATTCTCATTGTTGTAGCATTTTCCTGATTTGGAATATTGCAGTAGATGCTTCATGTATCACGCTAGGAGTTGTACTCGCACAATAAGGATCTAGAGATATTGATCACCTAATTGCATTTGCGAGCAGGAAATTGTCAAGTGTTGAACGCAAATAATCAACAATAGAGAGAGAAGGCTTAGATATGGTTTATGCGCTACATAAGTTTCATCATTATTTTTTGGGCAAACATTTTAAGATGTTCGCTAATCACTTTACTTTGAAGTTCGTGGTCAACAATCATGTGTTGGGGGGGGGAGATCTGTAGATGGCTCTTATTATTTTAGGATTATGATTTTTAGGTGATTTTAAATCCAGCGAGATTGAATGCAGGTCCATATCATTTATCGTGCATTTAAAGTGGAGAGGAGCCAACTAGTTTGGAGGAAAGATTACCAGACACGTCATTATTTTCCATTAAATTAGTCAATGACCACTTCATGGATATTATCCACTTTCTGACTACCAGAAGTGCTCCTATGGAGTATGCAATTAAGAAGAAGAAAGAATTGGTCTTGCATGCAATAGAATTTACTTTGATTGCCTACCAGTTGTATAAGATGGGAGTTGATGAGGTATTAAGGCACTATGTGCTGGAGTTTTAAAGACAGAGTATCTTAGTATAAGCACATGCACGTGTTGCGGGAGCTCATTATGCAAGAAAACCAACTACACAGAAAATTTTGAGGGCTGTTTTGTGGTGGCCCACGGTGCACAATGATGCAAAAGAGTATTGTCGTGCTTTTGATGTGTGTCAAAGAATGGGGAAATCCTCGCATGGAGATGAAATGCCACTAAAACCATAAGTGACTTTGCAGGCTTTTGATAAATGGGTCATTTACTTTGTCGGACCGATCAACCCTCTCAGGAAGAAGACCAGCGTGTGATATATCATTACTGCGACGTATTATTTGACTAGGTGGGAAGAAGCTAAGCCTGTGAAATATTGCAGTGCAGAGACAACTGCGCACTTCATTTTTGAGAATATCTTGACAAGGTTTGGGTGTCCAAAAATCTTGATGAGTGACTGGGGCACACACTTTGTGAATGAGACCAAGCCTTGACAATGGAGTTTAAGATGCACCATCATAAGAGTACATTGTATCATCAACAAGAAAATAGCACAGTGGAAGCCTTTAATAATGTTTTAGAGAATAATTTATACAATGTTAATCAGATCGATTGGGATGTGCGCATACATGTGGTTCTATGGGCATATATAAATACATGTAAGGAAATGACATGTCATACCCCTTTCAGGTTAGTGTATGGATAGGAAGATGTTATGCCAATGGAGTACATCGTCCCTAGTTTCTGCATTGCAGTGGTAACTAACATGGTTGATCAAGATAGTATGGAAGAGTGATTGTCGCAACTAGTTGTGCTAGAGGAGGAAAGATTCGTTGTTGGGTTCCAGCAATAGGTGCAAAAGGCATGCGAAAAATCTTGGCATGATAGGCACATCAAAAAAAATATTTTCAAGGAGGATGATTTAGTTTTTCTATATGACAACAAGTTTGCTCGCCACCCAGGAAAGTTCAAAATTCATTGGCTTGGACCCTATTTTTTCAAGGAGATTATGGAAGGAGGTGCAGTATGTCTGGTTACCTTAAGTGGTGAAGTCCTTCCTAGATACGTGAATGGAAGTTAGTTGAATCCATACAGGGATGATCCCATCCATGCACGCACCAAATGACTATATGGCTAGAGAATTTTTTTAGTTCCCTGGATAGTTGTGAGAGGGTGTAGGACCATGAATAAGTCTCTCAAGTACTGGATAAGTATTCTTGTAGGAAGTCTCCGTACAAGAATACTTCGAAGCCTAATTCGACCCTGGCTGAGTGACAAAAGAGACCAATGGCTGAGGAGCTTGAAGTAATCATCAAAGAGGATTATGTCAAAGAGCTCAATCCAATGTCACGGCTACCCAAGTATATGGCGTCACGCAAGCCATTTGTGAAAATTAAGAAGGACCTAGATAAGGTCAAATTTCATATCAATACGTCGTTGCTCTCGGAAAATATGTTGTTTGAAGGATAAATGTTCACAAAGTTGCCTTTGCTCAAATTGGAAGATTGGGACATGGCTGACCGTGCGAAGTTCTCTGAACTTGCACCATCAGAGTATTTGGAGTAGGTTCCCTATCACGGAGGAGTCATCAAAGTCAAGCCGAAGACATGGGCGTTGGGATTGCAGTAGTATGGGCTTTTGAACCTTCTAAGCATCCCACATTTTGGGTGCAACACCATAAACGACATATTTTTGCACTAGCTGATCGCCCTGGTGTACAATAATTGTCTGTGACTCAGAGAGCCCATTCCAATCGATGATATGTTGATTCATCGGATCACCATGTTGCCATACCAAGGGGAGGATCCAGGGGCAACCTTTGAAGGAAAGGTATTGGATAAACGCGTCGTCGATGAGGTGAAGAAAACTTATGGAGTAAACAAGAAAACTCGTGGCTTTGTTGTTGCAGACATCAATGCCTCGATAGTTAAATTTTCCACCCTGATCCTTTCTTGTAAAATGATCAGGAAGTGTCGTGCAATAGAGTTGTCAGTGTATGTAATTAATCTAGCTGTGCAGTGCATGAAAGTGATACAATATAATTGGGAAAATTACCTCTACAATGAATTTATGAAAAAAATTCGATAGGCGCAGGAGGAGGGAAAAAATTTTTATTATGCTTGACTGCTATTGTTGGTCGTGCTGATCAGTTGTAGGCCATTTTCACAGTCGCAATTTCTAGACACCGAACCCAATATTTGTGAATATACCAATGGAGCTCGAAGTTACCATCCAGAACCATAGAAAATAAAATATTATGGGCATTGTTTGATGCCGAATTTTTTCAAGTGGTGTAGTCCGAGCCACGACTCTCACCTATGCTATATGAGCATACAAGAACATCGCTGAATTCAAGGCTACCTTCCATAATGTGCATGTTCATGTAAAGAGGGACATGGTAGGCATATGGTATGAGCTGCCATACATGGTCATGGAGGATGACCTTGTGCACATGACAACCAAGTGGCTCCCATTATGGCTTGAGGAAAGCACAACTGGTGTTGCGTTGTCTTAATTACCACCAAAGTTTCCAATGAAGCCATGAATGTCGAGGGATCACCCAAAGGATGTGTAGAAGGACCAAGAGCTGACCACTATGACAAAAAAAGTGGACCTGCAATTGATGACAAGATGGAAGAAAAGGATGGAGACAGTGCTGAGGCACCATCAGACACAAGGAATGGAACAAAAAGAGGGCCTCAAACCACCTTTGGGTCATGCACAAAAATAAAATATTCTACGAAAACTGAGATTTGTCCGTTGACAGTCACCGAGGAGGATTTTCACAAGATCGGAGACATAATCCATGCAGTCACTGAAGATGTATGTGTTGAACCCTTAGTTAAACTAAGAGGGGGAGTGGATCAGTTTAATACATTTATGGACTTTTAAAACTTTCCTTTAAACTTATTTACACCTTCATTTCATGATCAACTTATTATATAATAAAACAGAAATCTTAGTGTGTGAGCAGCAAGTATTATGCATATTGAATAAAAAACATCAACACATTGTCATCATGCACATGGCCAACAGATATAAGTTGAAACCCATAAGGGATAAAATGACATCTTATTATTGTTGTGATGCAAATTAAAGCTCCAAATCCCTCTCACAATTGATTTTCTATAGGCTCGAACCTACAGGAGGCTACTACCTCAAATTCTGCAAGCTACAACTTGCAAGGAAGCTCCAACTCCCATCTTTTTTCTGTAGGATACAACCCACTAGAGGCTCCTACCTCAACCAACTCCAACTAGAAATCTATAAAGCTACAACCTGAAGCGGAAGCACCAACTCCCATGTATTTTATGTAGGCTACAACCCACAGGAGGCTCCTACCTCAACCATCTCCAATTGGACATCTATCAAGCTAAAACTTGAGACGGAAGCACCAACTCCCTTACACTACAATAAAATCATATGTTGATTTACCTGAACATCAGCTCTATTTTTCTCCTTCTTCACTGTTGTCCTTCTAGCCTTAAAATTTACTTTATATCATCTCTGGGTCTTGACAACTTCTTTATCTGCTTAGTCTTATTTTTCCACTCTCTAACCTCATTATGCATATCACAATAACATCATTCATAGAGATCACTTCATAGCTGTTTTCATTCCATATGGGAATATGGAATGAATAGGTATGACTCTTTTCCTTCCACCTTCTCATTTCCTCGCTCAACATTTTAGGATGTTACAACTCTATATACTCATTTCAGTATTTAATTGGAGCTTTGCTTTGCCTATAGATACTTTCCTTTGCATCACAAACAATATAAAATAAATAATACATTTACAGATACAATCAATTATTTTACCGAGCCCTTTCAGTTTCTTAGCTTTGCTGTGTCTTTTTCCTCTTCTGCTTGTTGTCCTTTTTCCTTTTTTGTTTCTTCATTTCTATTCCAACTTTGCTACATAACTACCCCTTTTAGCCCGAGCCTTTTCTTTTGCCTTACTGCCACAAAACTGTTCTGCACGAGCTCTCAATCCTTTGTTCTGCATTCATGTCTTTCCTTGTAACTTGTGGGGTATGACCCACATAACTCCCTTTATACACGCAGTTGATTACAAATCCGAGTTTTATCAACATACATATGATTTTCGATCAAACAACGCATATTAACATAACATACTCTTAACAATCAAATAGGGTGTATATAACATACATGGAACAGGGCTATCGGGTCCCAAAGTACCTTGAACCAATCATGTTCAATCGTAAATACTTGCCCGCAAGTTTCCCACTCTACTGATAGCGATAAACCATAAACCATGTGATCTCATTAGGGGAATTTTGAGGTCTAAAATGGGCCTCCTAAGAAAAATGTACAACCAAAATAAACTTTATGAGAACCAATAGGATTCAAGATGATGATGTCAACCATGGGGGATGATTCACCATTTTGGAGTAGAAAGGTAAAAATATTAAAATTAATAAAATAATAAAACTACTTTTTCAACTCGTATTTTCAACTTATCTCCTTAAGGGTTTACTCAAATTTCGAGCAGGAGTACTCGCTAGATGTAAAATTTAATTCCTCGTCCAAGGAGTACCCATGTTGCATACTTTTGATGGGCCCTGCTAAAAGAAAAATGAGAAATACCTGCAAAAAATGTGATTGCACTGACGTTTTTCATGTATTTCTCATTTTTCATGTAGTAGGGTCCATCAAAGTATGAAACATGGGTACTCCTTGGATGGGGAATTAAATTTTGCATCCAACGAGTATTCCTACTCAAAATTTGAGTAAAACCTTAGGGAGATAAGTTCAAAATATGAGTTGAAAAAGTAGTTTTTTCTTTTTTCCCTCTAAAATTTGATGATGTAATAAAATCTTATTTTATTATTTCCACTATTATTTTATAATTTCCTTAGGAGGCCTATTTTAGACCTCAAAATTCCCCTAATGGAAATATTCACTTATGCATGGTGCTGACATGTGGACTCCCTTTATCGCATCACAGCGTTTGATCCTTACCTCATCGCAACCAAAAAAAAGGACCTTGTGATGTCTTGAAGTTAAACCCTATTTCTTGCAGGATGCGATGTTGTGCAAGGTTGACACGTGTCCCTCCATTTTGCATCGTAAAACTTTAAAATTAACTTGCAGTCTCCTTACTACTATCCCCTAAGCGTTGCAATGTGCGGTATGCAGATGAGGTCCACGCCACCCTGCCATGTCACCGTCGCGTCACCTTGCCATGTCATCATAAATTACCTGTTATCTGTGGGGTCGGGGCCACGTCATCTGCCACGCCACTACCACGTCATGACCACATCATCGCCATGTCACTACCATGTCATCTTCACACCACTGCCACTTCATCTTTATTTCACTGCCACGTCATATTTACGTCACTGCCATGTCATATTTACATCACTTCCACGTCATCTTTACGTCACTGCCCGCACTTCGCAGTTCACAACTTATAACCATTTAAATTAGTGGTTAACCTATATTTCGTGCTATCTACGATATTTCATTGTGCCAACACGTCTCCCTTCTCCACTTCGCATCGCACACAAAATAACTTACCCTGCGATGGCCTTAGCACTTAACCGCTAAAATTTTCGATTTGTGAAATTTCTCCTAGTGCGATTTGATCTCCGTCGTCCATTTCTCACCTTCACTTTTGCAATCTAATCCTGACTGTCTTTTCACCTCCCTTGGAATTCTTCAAATAATTCTCCGCCTTAGTCGATTTTTTTTTCTTTATACTGTCACGCTATGTAACTCTGGTTTCTCTACATTGTTCCTCATGAGCTTGCCTATGTTATTGAATCTCATCCCAAGTTATCACACTCAACATACACCTTTTCATACTGATTAAAGCCCTCTCTATCTCTTGGCTCTCACCTATCTCTCTTGGCTTAATCATATTTTTTTAATTGGCCTCTTCCTCTCGGTTCTCACCTCTCCCTGCTTCTGCTATGTGTAAGATCTCTGGTCCTCATTGTGTCTTTCAAATTTGATTGCCTTCTGCTATGCTTTGAAGCAATTCGCTACCTCTCTGCTTCATTCGATGCTTATGTTGTCTATGCTTCTTTGTTATCTCTTCTCCATTCGTTGCCTCTGCTACATTCGATGCCTCTGCTGTCTCTGCCTCTTTGCTGCCTCTGCTACATTGTTGCCTTTGGTGCCTTCTTAGCTGTTGGGGCCCTTGTTTTGTTTAAGTTTTGAACTTTTGGCCAAGACATTTTGAACTTCGACTCTTTTTGAGTCGCGGAATAAATGCACATAGCAACCGCGACCGCGCCGCAGCGAACAGGAGTTGCGGAGCTACCAAGGTGGCGCGGAAGCACTTGATAACTGGAGATCGAACAGAGATAAGTGCAGATGAAAGAAATATAGCAGAAAACAGAAGGTAGAACACGCAGACATCAGAAGAGACGCTGGAAAAAGCCAGAGTGAAGACACAGAGAAGCTGCCAGTCGCGACGAGCGGGTGAATAAAAGGCGATCACCCGACTGAAGGAGGAGGTTGGTTGGTTATTGGTTGCTGAAGGTTGAATAGATGAGTCGCGAGGATCAAGACCTGAGAAAGGATACGCAGAGCAGCTGCTGAAGGATTATGCTTGGTCTTCCTATGGGTTCTTATTCTCTATGTTCTTCCTTTCTGTTCTCAAACCCATCTGTATCCGACTTGTGAGTTATCAGAGAAGAAAGCTATGTAATCATGTATTCGGCCAGAAGAATAATATAAGGGAGGATTGTTGTCTCGATATGTTGATCATGTGTTGTGATGTGTTTACACTGATTTAAAAATTTTAAGTTGCGACTGTCTGAATACTTAGTTAATGATCATGCATGTGTAATTTGGTATATGTAATGGATGTGCTTTCTTTCCTTGGTTGCGGGTTTACTCCTTACACGTGATCTCATCCCCTTACACATGTGGTCGCGGCACGCCTCGGGTGAGACGCACTGCTCTCCAAGAGCAGGGTGAAAATGCCGGCGTGTTCCTAGACTACACCAGACCCCTTGTTGGCCACAACCCTTTGAACCTGGGTCTTGCCCGCGAGACCTGACTTTTCGCCAACAAATGGTTCCGTTGCCGGGACCTGCATGTTCTGAGGGGATCTAGATGATGGTATAGAGGATTTTTGAAGGAGAAATACGGCGATGGTGGGATGATCATCTTGACCACTTCATTACTCAGCAAGCGGAGCTGACCAAGAAAAAGGAGGCCGCGATCAAGGAGATCGTTCTCTTCTCGGATTCAGCCAGTGATACGTACGAAATTTTCTGGGGAAGGTTTCCTACTGACCTTTACAATTGGTTGCGAAGGTTACGAGTGATGGTACCCCAAGAAGGCTCGCGGAAGATAAACCGCAGGTGGGCGCACAAAGACCTGGTCGCACTGCATCGGGTAGACACTGAACTCACCCGTGCAGTGGATTTTTGGGTAAGGACCACGTTGGAAGGATACGCTGTGGAGTTTGCTGCTGAGTGTTACCAATCCTTCTCGAAGGCTGAGGCTGTTTTTCACTCAGGACTAAGGGGGAAGCTGTTGAGGGAGATTCCGCTGTGGATCAAAGCCCTGATGGTGGACGAAGGGTTGATTGAATTCCGCAAACCGAGCATGGAAGCGTAAACCATCCGTACTGGGGGAAGGGTTGAGGGGACCGATGCTGTGTAGACTGTGAGAGTGGGGAGCGGGGGATGGACGTTGAAGCCGCATGCAAGTTGCGGGAGTCACGTGCACATCGGCGGGCACAGATCGCCGATAGGTGGCGAAGAAGGGTAATGAGAGATTTGAAGAGAAGGGAAATTGAGAGGAGAAATCAGAAGGAGGCGCCTCAGAAGACAAGAACCATGGGTTTGGATACCCGGACAGGAGACGGGACAGCAGCGGACGTACAGTGGGTGCATGGGAGCCCAGCGACGCGAGAAAGAGCAGTAACGACTAGCAAGGATAATGGAAAGATGCAGCCTGAAGAAAGCTCCGATGACGAATGGCACGACGTGATGAGGCAGATGTTCCAGGATCATACGGCACCCACCCCTCCAGGTAGCCCTACGTCCCACCTCCCGCATGGCCAGGATCCCGACCTTCCCCTGGTACTTTATCAACCTTTGAAAAATATTTTTATTCAGTTACAAGCATTAAGTCAGTCATATAGTAGTTCAGCGGCATCGGTAACGCCCAGTAGCAGTAGCGTCACTAGTAGTGGTATTTTCCCTAGCGGGACCGTTACGCAACCAGGACCCGGAGGCTTTATCCTGGTTAATTCTCCACAAGTATACATGGCTGGATATTTTACCCGGTACCCGGAGTTCTCTGGCCGGGGAAATGACGACGTCGAACAACACTGGTATCTGTGCGAAGCCATCTGGAGGGCTCAACAGACACCGGATGCAGGGAAGTTAATAGAGTTCCAAACCACGCTCAGAGAGAGAGCTCTGCGTTGGTTCATCAAGTGGTCCGAGGCGCACCCTAACCCTGTAATCGCGGACGTGAAGCGGGATTTTGTCCGTGAATTCAAGCTTCCCCAGACAGACCAGCAGGGCCTGTCAGAGCTGTGGGAAATTAAGCAGAAAGAAGGAGAAACCGCGTGGGAGTTGATGCGGCGATTTAAAGACGCGATCGGGAAACTCAGTTACCCGATCGATCCAAACCACCAGAGGGACTAGTTCATCAAGGCACTGCTCCCCTTGACACGAACCCCTCTCACACAGTAGAAGATTGATAATCTGCAGGACGCTTTGGAGCAGGCCATGAAGATTGAAGCCATGGCGGGATACCCCCAGGAATACAGGGGGGGAATGGCCCCGCAAGACCCTTCTCTGATAGGGTTGCAACATCAGATCGCTAGCTTGACCGAAAAGCTCAAGGAAATTTAGCCAGCGAGACCAGCGCGACCGAATGTTTGGTGTACTCATTGCCTGGTCGAGGGACACGTCGCAACCGAATGTCCTCGGTTGCGCGGTGCAGGAGTTGGGCCTTCAGTTGCAGCAATTCAGGGGGGTCCACCACCAGCAGGTGGTGCGGTGATGAACCCGCAGGGAGTCTACCAGCCGCAACAGACCTTTGCAGGGTTCCCACCGCAACCAGGGTCTTCCACCACAGAGTACTGTGAGATTTTCCGGACGATGGGGCATCCTCCTCGGATGTGCCCGATATTGCAGAAGTACTCCACGGTGCCGAATAATGTATACTGCGAATTCTGCGTGTCCACGACTCACAACACTGAGCAGTGCAGGGCGCTTGACGCTCTTGCGGATCGATTGGATCGTCCCTCGTACATGGTGAACGAGGCTACAAGGGGAAGAGGTGGCGGCATGCTCGGAGGCCGAACAGGAGGACGCGGTCCGGTAAAGTGCTACAACTGTGACCAGGAGGGTCATGTGGCTCAAGAATGTCCCCTTCCGCGACGAACCTGGTGTTCCCAGTGCAGGGTCAACGCTCATGCGACAAAAGACTGTCCAGAGCTCATCAAGAAGTGGGAAGAACGGGTGAGGCAGCGGGGAGCGAACTTGATAAACTCAGAACCGCGCAGCACCGCAACCCCTGACCTGCAGAAAGTTGCGATAGTAACACGGGGGGGGAAGAAGAGTGGAGACGATGCCCACGAGAAGGAGCCAGCACGAGTGGTTCGGCCGGCATCCCCAAAGAAGTTGCTCAGGCCCGATGTCCATAAGAAGTATTTCCAGGAGGCGGTTGAGGCATTCGCCCAGTTGCGGAACGAGGGAGGGCTGGAGGAGCCCTGGCGGCCGGAACCCGGTGCGCAGGACACTGCAGATACTGTGATTGAGGATTGGCTCCGGCTATTCCTCAGGATTTTTGATAACGCTGGGCTGCGGCAGCAGCTCAAGCATGTTTTAAGCGGAGCGCTGCAGGGGCACGCAGAACCTAGAAATCCGGCGGACGCTAGACCTCAATATGTGCAACGGTTCAAGCGGAACAAGCAACGCACAGGCAAAGAATTCCGGCTTAACACGCAGGTCGCGGGATTCCAAATCAGCGACACCATGTTGGACTTGGGGTCTGACGTCAATATATTGCCACGAAAGACATGGGAGGCTCTCGGAAAGCCACGGCTCGCCTATTCCCCAATCCAACTCAGGATGGCGAACCAGTACTGTATTTTTCCAATCGGCCGACTGGAGGGTGTCGAGGTCAACGTTGCGGGGGTAAAGACCTACACTGACTTTGAGGTTATTGATATCATGGGCGATAAGGACCCCTATCCTGCTTTACTTGGCATTGATTGGGCTTTTGAGAATTACGCGATCATCAACCTCAAGAAGGAGCTGATGATTTTTGAGGATGGGGAGGTAAGGGTCACTCAGCCTCTCGACCCGTATCAGGGTCCGCAATATACAGAACCGGTGGACAGTCGGGAGGATGCTCAGATGATGGATCATCTCTATCAGATGACTGCAGGGAAGCGGGACGATTACATCAACCCGACCGCGACAGGGTCTATCAGTTGGCGGAGTGTACAGAGCTCGGAGCTCGGATCCGAGCTTGCATGGGAAGACTGGCAGCAGGGGGGGTATGAGACCACCACACGGAGATGTGCCGCCATCGCTCAGGTCCGGTGGGTTGGGACTGAGATCCGCGGATACCCCACATTATCAAACATGCAAGCAGTGAATACTTTTATTGCCAAGGTGGAAGATCGGGTCCCAGAGGAAAGCCAGATACCACTTTTGGATGTGGCCCTGAAGTCAACATCGGGAAGATGGTGGAACAATCACTGCAACACTCTGTTGCGATGGGAGTGTGTGGTGGATGGTCTACGTGCACGCTTCAAAGAGGATGAAGGGCCCTGCATTACATTTAAACATCATGGAGCTTCCGACCCGCGACAGCATTTGCAAGCGTTCGAGGAACAGTGGCGTAGTGCAAGGTACCCTGAGGAGTTGTGGGTCCACAGGTTTGTCCACTCCCTGGGTACAATTCCCCAGGCCTGGTACTTGGAGGAAGAGCGGAAACGGGGAACCCGCTCCTGGCAAGCAGCCGCGGAAAAGTTCGTCCAGAGCTTCTCGTTCCAAGGGGAGACAGCGCAGGAATCTCACGCCCTACAAGCCGTCAAGGAGGTTCTGTTTTTCCGCCATCCTGAGCCTGGTGAGGGCCCGGGGGCGTCACGCTCCGGGGTCAAGCGCGAATTGGTTTGCCAACGAATTGATGGCGATCCGGAAGACGATAGCTTGGAGGATCTTAGGCATCTTTACTTTGACGAAAAGGAAGGCGAGCGCAGCATCCGCGACAAGCCGACGACAAAAGGAGTCCATCTGCAGCCCCTAAGGACAAAGAAGCTGAACATTGGAACGGAGGAGAAACCTAAGCTGGAAACGGTGGGATATTACTGGGACGAGGAGACGACAAGAGAAATCTTCAGCCTCCTCCGGGAGTATGAAGATCTATTTCCATCATCAGTTGCGGACCTGAAGGGGATCAAGGGGGATCTGGGCGAAATGCGCATCACACTGAAACCAGGAGCCAGGCCGGTGAAGCACCGACCCTACCGGTTGAATCCACGTATCAAAGAGAAGGTCAAGATGGAGATCGACAAGATGCTAGCTACGGGTCTCATCTTTCCAGTAGAAGAAGCTGAGTGGGTAAGTCCCATTGTCATCCAGAACAAGAAGGACAAAGCAGAAATCCGGGTCTGCGTCGATTATCGGAGTTTGAATAATGCTTGTATTCATGATCCGTTTCCCACTCCCTTCAGCGACGAAGTTCTAGATCATGTCGCGGGAAACAAAGCTTATTCCTTCACTGACGGGTTTTCGGGCTACCATCAGGTGCGCATCGCCGAGGAAGACAAGGCGAAGACAACATTCACAACTGAGTGGGGATCATTCGCATACCACGTTATGCCGTTTGGTCTGAAGAACGCACCGGCTGTGTTTTCCCGGATTGTCATTGCTGCTTTCCGGGAGTACATTCACAAGTTCCTGGAAGTCTATATGGACGATTGGACTGTTTACAGCCTGCTGAAGAAACACGCCTCCCTGTTGCGTGTTATGTTCGACCGGTGTCGCCATCTGCAGATTTCCTTGAACTTGAAGAAATGTATTTTTGCAGTACCATTCGGCACACTCTTGGGTCACGTGGTGTGTAAGCAAGGGGTCTGCGTTGATCCTGCCAAGGTTGCGGTCATCGTCCACATGGAGGCCCCCGAGACTGTGAAACAGTTGCGGTCACTTCTCGGGCACACAGAATACTACAGGCAGTTTATCCGCAACTATGCCAAAGTCACTGCCCCTTTGGAGAAACTGTTGCGGAAGTCAGAAGCATTTGAGTGGACGGCGGAGTGCCGGAAGGCACTCGACACATTGAAGGAGAAGTTGGCGACGGCACCCATACTTGTTCACCCCGACTGGGATAAGCAGTTCCATGTGCATATTGATGCGTCCGGTATTGCACTTGGAGCCGTGTTGGCGCAACCTGGGGAAACGACAGTCGACCACCCTGTATATTTCGCCAGCCGACGATTATCGAATGCGGAGAAGAATTACACCACGACCGAGCGGGAGGCGTTGGCGATGGTGTACTCTCTTCAGAAGTTCCGCCACTACCTTCTGGGCGGAAAATTTACATTTTTCACGGACCATTCGGCATTGAAATATCTGGTCAATAAGCCGGTGTTGGAAGGAAGAATCTGTCGATGGCTTCTACTTTTCCAAGAATTCACGTTTGAGGTGATTGTCAAGCCTGGCAGGTTGAACGTTGGTCCCAATCACTTATCCAGGCTTGAGACGGGAGAGAATGAAGGTCCGTTGGACGATCAACTCCCAGATGCTGACCTATTCCGAGTTGAAGCAGTACCAGATTACCTGGCTGACATTGCCACGTATCTGACCACAGGACAGTGCCCTGAGGATTACACCCCTCTTCAGAAACGCCACTTGGTTGTTCGGGCGGCCGATTATCAATTGATCGCAGGGCAACTGTACAAGCTGGGCCTGGATGAGGTGTTGCGCAGGTGTGTTCTTGATCACGAGCGGGAAGAAGTGATGTGGGAATGTCACAGCGGTGTTGCGGGAGGACACGTGGGTGCGAAACCCACCGCAAGGAAGGTGCTTCAAGCTGGCCTATGGTGGCCGATGGTACATGCAGACTGTAAGGCCTATGTAAAACGTTGCGATATTTGTCAGAGGACGGGAAGGCCTTCGCACAGGGACGAGCTTCCGCTACATCCGGTGCATGTGTTGCGGCCGTTTGAGAAGTGGGTTGTTGATTTCGTAGGCCCCATCGCACCCATCGCGCGCCATTCCAAAGCCCGGTACATCATTACCGCGACGGATTACCTCACACAGTGGGCTGAGGCGGTAGCAGTGCGCGACTGCTCGGCAGAGACTGCTGCTAGGTTCATCTTTGAACACATTATCAGCCGCTTTGGCTGCCCAAGGAGCTTAACCAGTGATTAGGGTACGCATTTCATTAACGCCACGGTCAAGTCGCTACTCGACACATTTATGATTCAGCATCATAAAAGCAGCCCATACCACCCGCAGGCCAATGGTATGGTGGAAGCCTTCAATAAGATTCTCGAGAAGGGCTTGACTAAATTTTGCAATGCTGAGCGGGACGATTGGGATGAGCGGCTACCAGCGACATTATGGGCTTACCGGACCATGGTAAAACGTTTGACCAACCAGACACCTTTCCAGTTGGTGTATGGCCGAGAAGCGGTGGTTCCCGCCGAGTTCGCTGTGCCCAGCCTTCTGATCGCAACGACCCTCCACTTCTCAGCAGAGGCGTCAATTAGGGAACGCCTCCAGGAGCTACAGGAGCTGGATGAGGCTCGATTCCTCGCAGAATTCCACCAGAAGGTTGAGAAGGCCCGACAGAAGGCGTGGCACGATCGCCACATCAAAACTAAAGCTTTCCAAGTTGGCGGCAAGGTTCTCTTGTAAGACAATCGGTTCCAGAAGTTTCCAGGAAAGCTCCAGATGCACTGGTTGGGACCATACTTTGTCATCGAGATCCGCGACTCAGGAGCCGTTTGGTTGGCACAACTGGACGGCATAGTTCTTCCGGGATGGGTGAATGGCGCACGCCTGAAGCCCTACCAGGAGTAGGTACTTCTCACTTTTCATTAATAACTCTCGCAACCGAGAGAACCCGTAGCGTAGCGTAGTTGAATAACTCTCCCGCAACCGGGATGAGCGTAGGTGGTCTTTTCCGTTCCTTTGCAATGAGTCAAATAAACAGTCAGTTGCGGTAGCAATACCGCAACCGGCTGCGGTTGGGGCTGGCCAGTCCAGCGTGTCACCGCTCCAGTCCAACGTGTCGTGCACGAAGGATCCGTCCTCGTGCCAGTGTCAGTCCAGGTCATATCCGTCAGTCCTTCTGTCAGTCCGTAGGATAGCTCAGATTTGGTCATAAATTCCCTTAATGGACAGTAATCATACCGTAATCATTTTCCATCAGCCGCAGTTCTCTCCGCCGTCGGGTCCGCCCATCTCCCAATGACGCCGTCAGCAACTGTCAGATTACACACAGGCCTGCGATTGATCGCACGATTACCGCAGGCAAGAAAGATAGCAAGAATTAATTGCCGTTATGGAGTCTCATCAACTCCGCGCGTGCCAGCAGATGGCCCAATTTGCATGAAGGCTATCAGAACAACGATGACGGACCAGTTCAATTTGGAAGTTGCAGCAACTCCGGAGCATTCGCAGTACCAGAGCACTCTGCACCTAGCAGGAAGTTACAGAAGAATCATCCAAGTCTATCAGAGACGCGCCAAGATGCCGAGAGCTCTTCTCTCAGTTCCTGAACCAGCGCTCGATCGCCGAATTCACCGACTTGAGTCACTGGTCGGCAAGTACGATAATGCACCCTGTATGGACGCTAATTTGTCCGACCCGGCTGAGTTTCCTCATCTCCATTGGCAGACGTTCATGGAACACCATTATACGCCGGGGAGCAGCTCTAACAGTCGAATGAAGGAAGAATTCCGGGGCCTACAGCAGTCGACTTTGATGAATTTGAGGAGTCTTCCCGTCTTTGGCACCACCAGACCAGTTCTGCAATGTACCCGGTTCCTCCTGAGTCGGGTGCAGAACGGGTCCCTGTGGTTGAACGAAGAAATTCCAATACATGTAGCAGACATTAGTCGGCTTACGGGGCTATGCCAAACTGGTGCAGATGTCTCCTCTGCGGGGCAGACAGCCTCCAAGCGCGCCCGGAAGTCGGCTGATGCGGACCTCTACACCAAGTATGGTACTCGCCGGGGTGGCAAAGGTGCCAAGATAGATTTGATAAATGTACCAGCAATCCGGTTTGCTTGCTACTTGATCGCTAGCAAGACCATGCGCCATTACACAAAGGGAGAGTGCACTTTGGACACAATTTCCATTGCAGAGCACTGCGTCAAGGGGGCCAGATTGAATTGGAGCGCGTTTGTGTTGAAGGAACTCTTCGCGGCTTGCGAAGACAATTACAGGCGGACTACCAGTTTCATCTATGGGTACTTGCTCTTAGCATTCGCCATGTGGAAATGGCATCTCCCCCCGATACGGACACCGGCGGAGCTCACCGTGAGCCAACCGCTCGCAATGAGATATTCCCCCTGGCAAGTGTCCACGGCCCCCAGCAGCAAGCAGGTGAACGCAGAGGCGTTCCGAGAATGGTATGGGATGATGATCGATGTGGTCGCTTCCCAGCAGCGGGTACCCCGGAACCTGTTGGATGAATACAGTGAACAGGTGTGGTTTGGCGTCAGCCATAACCACACTTTCATCCGGCCGACTTGTGTACCGCACCACACGTTTCATATGGCGCCCTTGCGTTTCCAGCTGAATGATAATGTCTTCCACAGAGAGGTTTCTACATGGCCGGGGGTTGTCCAGCACGTTAGTGATGGCGTCCTCCGCTACAATTTTGATGGGATGCGGGCTGCACAGCAGCCTGCCGCGACCAGTGCCGGGGGATCTTCCCAAGTTGCGGTGGAGACGACCACAGAGGCAGCGGGGACCACAGCGGACCTGCCGGAATCGCTGGTCCCCATCGTCGAGCATTTCAACGACCAAGCCCGGAGACTCAATGTGGTAACCCAGGTTGTTTCCAGTGGCTCCCCTATATTTCCTTCTTTTAATGAATTTCGTATTAATCGGTCCCTTGGTCTCTCCAACACCGCCCCCCTCACTTCCCCCATTCCCACTTCCCTGTTCACTTCTGCCACCCCCATCATCACGACAATGGGAGAACCGGGCCCCGAACTCGATTCCACCGGCCCACCTCCATCCAAGAAGGCCCGCACTACGGCCACAGATCCCGTGGTAGACCTTACGGAGGATGATCCACCAATCACGCCGCCCACAGCCACTTTGATTCCGGAGGAACCGCTGATTGATCCAGCAGATTTCCTCAACATTCGTCTCCCTCCCACCTCGTTCACTCCATCCACCGCCCCCTCCACCAGCCGACCACATGCCACCTCCCCCAATCTGTCCACTTCATCAGCCACTGTGTCTGATTCTTTGATCCGGGAACTCTTCGGTGGCAACCACGGGGCGGAGGTCACCTCCAGTACTGCAGCCGTGGTACCACCTGTTGACCCCGTGGCCACATCCCGGGATTCACTTGCCACTATATCTGTCCAGCCAGCCACAGTTGGGGTTGATTCAGCCGCCCCTTCCACAGAGCAAACCACGCAGCAGGACCGGCCAGAGCCTGATATGGCCACTTCGGTGCAACAGCAGACACCGGTCCATCCTCCAGAGACTTCAGGCAGAGCAGCGGCCATGGGCCAATCTTCGCAGGAACAGACGCTCGAGCAGGATGCACCCGGCACAACAAATGCAGAACAACTGAGTCCAGCACAGTTGTATCTGCTCATTCAGCGGGCGGCCATCAAAGCCGAGCAGATTCACACTGAGCTACAGCGGTGGTGCACCGAGTAGCGGAATCAGATCACGGCGCTTACTGAACAGCGCAATCAGCTGCTGCAGGAGAAGGCCTACCTCTAGGAGCAGGCCAACATTGTTAATCAGGCGCTCTCCAGCGTATGGCCGGAGGCACGGGCTCACAATGCCCCATTCCCTGCTCGCACAGAAGAGGACAGTATAGCTCTACAGGCGCGCCAGCTCGGGGAATTTTTCACTACTATTTGCAGAGAGAACCAGGAGTTACAAGCGGCGTTAGCCGCACGGCCCACCCTTCCAGATCCACCTACTGACTATTCAGGACAGGTAACTGCCAAACAGGCGCAGGCAGTTAATCTACAAGAAACTCTCCATTCCACGACAGCCGCGGCTTCTGCCCTTTTACACAGCTTGCAGGAGTGCTCCCTCGCACTGACGGTCAAAACGCAGCCCATTGCTGCCCAGCTGCAACAGATCTCCAGCGAAATTCGGGCGACCACAGACCCGGCCAGGTTAGATCATCTCTACGCCCAGTCGGACGAGCTGGAACTTCACATGCAGATGACTGAGGCCGAATCAGCAGCGGCTAAGCACGTCCTCCGGGAGATGCGGCCGCCCCTTTGCACCCATGCTGATGCAATGCACCAACTGGATGCCAAGGCCGAGTCCCAGCTCGCCACGCTGTTCGGGGCTGCCCCGACGCCCATAGACGAAGCCGCCGCTAACCGAATCGCTCAAGACGCCGACTTGCTTATGCAGGAATGGCAGCAAGCAGTGGCGAACTTCATAGAGCTTCAAGATTCTGCACTCCGCCGGGTCCCGGAGTTGGGGCCCTTGTTTGAACAAGCAGGTGGCGGAGTACAGTAGGAAAGGGTAGCGGAAGAAGGAACAGCAGAGCAGGGCGCGGAAGCCAGCGGGGGTATGGAGGTAGAAACAGTCATTTGCGATTGACTCGCGGACGAGTCAAAGGATTGTGGTCGGGGCCTGTTGGGGCCCTTGCTTTGTTTAAGTTTTGAACTTTTGGCCAAGACATTTTGAACTTCGACTCTTTTTGAGTCGCGGAATAAATGCACATAGCAACCGCGACTGCGCCGCAGCGAACAGGAGTTGCGGAGCTACCAAGGTGGCGCGGAAGCACTTGATAACTGGAGATCGAACAGAGATAAGTGCATATGAAAGAAATACAGCAGAAAACAGAAGGTAGAACACGCAGACATCAGAAGAGACGCTGGAAAAAGCCAGAGTGAAGACACAGAGAAGCTGCCAGTCGCGACGAGCGGGTGAATAAAAGGCGATCACCCGACTGAAGGAGGAGGTTGGTTGGTTATTGGTTGCTGAAGGTTGAATAGATGAGTCGCGAGGATCAAGACCTAAGAAAGGATACGCAGAGCAGCTGCTGAAGGATTATGCTTGGTCTTCCTATGGGTTATTATTCTCTATGTTCTTCCTTCCTGTTCTCAAACCCATCTATATCCGACTTGTGAGTTATCAGAGGAGAAAGCTATGTAATCATGTATTCGGCCAGAAGAATAATATAAGGGAGGATTGCTGTCTCGATATGTTGTTCATGTGTTGTGATGTGTTTACACTGATTTAAAAATTTTAAGTTGCAACTGTCTGAATACTTAGTTAATGATCATGCATGTGTAATTTGGTATATGTAATGGATGTGCTTTCTTTCCTTGGTTGCGGGTTTAATTCTTACACGTGATCTCATCCCCTTACACATGTGGTCGCGGCACGCCTCGGGTGAGACGCACTGCTCTCCAAGAGCAGGGTGAAAATGCCAGCGTGTTCCTATACTACACCGGACCCCTTGTTGGCCACAACCCTTTGAACCTGGGTCTTGCCCGTGAGACCTGACTTTTCGCCAACATTAGCTGCACTCCCTGCCTCTGTTGTCTCTGCTTCTTTACTGGCTTGCTGCCTTGTTGCTTCTGTGGACTTTGTTGCTTCTTTGCCTTTGATGTATCTCTATTGCCTTTACATTATTTTTGGTTCTAGTGCTACTCCTTTATGCTCCTTTGCCATCAATGAAAATATTTCCAACAGTATGGATCAAAGTCGAGGCATAGTATAAATCAGTCCTTGATGACGTGTGGGAGGGTATCCAACAACTCAAAATGCAAGAGAGCACCATAGAAGTGAGCGATGTTCAAGAGAGTGCAGGACAAGCAAGAAAGCTAATTTGGCACCCATCCATCTATGAAATCCAAATATTTCAATTTTTAGGTGTTGCACTTTAGATTACCAATTTTGAGCTGTGCACGGTCATATCAAAATCTTTGAGATAGGGATTGATTTGGTTGTGTTCCCTAGTGGAAAGTTGCATGCTATGCACATGATGATCACTGACAAGATGTAGTAAAGAGAGTATAAGGCTTTCCAGGACACCACAGTGGCACAACACCAGGCTACCTAAACACTTAAAGGAAATCATCTAGCAAAGGATGTGTGTCGCGCCGCTGAAAGCCAGGATTCCCAGTTGGAAACTTTGATTGATAATTTTTTCTTGGGTCTCCCCAAAATCACGGTACCCACCACTGCAGCAGCTATGGTCAAATTTAAAAACTTAGTAGCTGTACTCAAGGCCTAACAATTATAAATTGCCACAGTCTAAGCAGAACTTGAACAAAATATCGTTGATTTACAAATGAAATTGTATTTTGAGACGCCTCCAGAAGTTCGCGCATAGCACACCAAGGTAGTTTAGGAGTCAACTGCTAGAATCAGATCTATTATGGATTCTTGTAGCTAATTTGTAGAGGAGGCCATGGGAAATTGGACCTCCATCCAAGATGATCCTATCACATAATAGCTGAAGATGGATCTATGGGCCAAGGAAAAAAAATTAATGAGATGTGGGTCTCTACACCGACCCTAGTTCTTGCACAGTGGTTGGCCCACTTACAATAAATCCAAGCTATACAAGAGGAGATCGACACACTGTATCGACGGGAGAATTTTATCGAGAATCGCATGCGGCCTTGGGCTAAGGAAGCCTTTATATTGTCCCAAAGCATAGATGGTACCCTCAGAAGTCTACAACAGACCCAGAGAAGTATCAACCTAGAAGCTGAGGGGCCAACTACAGAAAAACTGGTCGAGAAAGCACAAAACGTTGCAGTGCAGAGCATAGAATTCATTCAACTACTAAAGTCTTCTATTCAGGCACTGAAGGACAAGATGCAGTAATTAGGACCAAAGTGACTTGGGATGAGTCACTAGGTTGTGTTGGGGGCTTGTTGGGATGGGGTCCCCTAAGGGAAAGTTTTTGTATAATTTTGGGGTTAAATTTTGTTAAAACACGTTGTGTGTAGAAGTAAAGGGGCTTTGGGGTGGGTCAAATCTCCTTTGTCATTGTAATGGGTAAAAATGGAAACCATGAGTCTCAAACCATAATTTGAGACCATGGTATGTGCACGTCAAAGTCTTATCAATATGTAATATTCAAGTCGAGTAAGGACATCAATCAATAGATAGATCAATAGATATTTATGTTAATGAAGGTGTTGATCTAAGTTTTTGGCATGTTTGTGATCGGTCTGGGTAGAAAGGCTCATGTTGGCTATGTGTGAAGAGACCTAGTCCTAAGCTGTGTGTAAGGACTCTGCTGCTATGTGCACAGATGGAAAAGGATTGTACTAAGTTGAATATCCATTAATAAATAAAAAATTTTGGTGAACTTTGTTGCAATTTCTATATGTTATGCATGATTATGTTTCTTATCAGTTAATCTATTTTTGTTGTATGAGTATTTATCAGAGTTAATTATCTGTGGAAAATATTTGTATTCGAGTAAGGATTACTTCTGTGTTAAGATTTTTTACTAGAAAAAATTATCTATGTGATTGTGAAAGTGTGGTTTCTTCTCTAATAAGTTAGTTCTGACTGAAATATAATCTGTGTACGCCTATCTGTTAATGCATATCTGTTAAGGTTTTCATCTACACTTAGATCTGGTCTCTGCAAAGTTTCACGTAGGCTGATAAGCATCAAATTTGATAATTAAGGTTAAAGCACACATCAAATGCTCCCTCAGGGTGTGGAAACTTGGTTCTAGCATGCCTCCATACTACTTCAGGTGAGACTTTGGTATGCACAAATAGATCATTGTTGAAAGGGATAGTTGTTGGAGGGTTTTATTGGTTGTGCAAAACACTCTCAACTTGGGTCATGACCCCTCAAGCCAACAACTTAGTTCAAAACACATATATCCTTACCCTGAAGTAAATCCTAGCACCTACCTCTGATAACTCTTAGCAGGACGAATATGTAGTTAAATCGGGGCTCCTTAGGGCCAACGTACTTGCTACCCACTTCGACCCAGATATCATTTTTTTTCTAGCTAGATTTTTTCAACTCTAAAACTAGAAACATCATTTGCCCTATACCAACTAGGCTACTGAAACCCTTTTTCAAAAAATGGTGTCCCTCTTGGTGGTAATTATAGGGATATCAAGCGATTCTGTTATAGACAAGACTATGTTTATGACTCTTAGACAGGTAATGCCAAACCATCATGAAATCACTATTAATTTTCCCAAGTATCTAGCATAAAGTGTAATTTGTGATTTCAACATGGATACTCCCTTCAAGTTTTGCATACATTGTACTTACTTGGTGCATTTTATTCTATTTAATTATCCCACACATTTCACTTCAAAAATATTAATGGAAGGAAACCAATATGAGAAAGGGCGAGAAAATAATTTTAACAGGTAGAGTAAAATTTTGTATCCAGCATGAATCCCAAGAAATTCTATTTTATATATTTATTGTTTCTCTTTTAAACTCCAAGTTAATTTTTTGGGAAAAAACCATAATAGGATATCAGAGGAGATTTGCTGGTTAGCTAAAGAAGATAGCATTGAAGATTAGTTCCTCTTTTCAGATTAATTAGTGATTAGGATGTATGGTTTCAAGAAGGATCCTCATTGTCTCCTGAAATTTAGCACTCCACATACCTTTGCATACGAGGTTTTAAGATAGTGAATCTATGTAAATGACTCTCATTTTGTTTCTAAAAATAAGAAGGAACTTTAAAATTTTCCTTATTGATTTTTCTCTTTGATTGCTAGACATAAGACAACGATTGAAATAATTGAAAAAAAAATTATATCCTTTGGTTTGGAAAAACATGTTTATTGGAAATATGATCCGCATTGTATTGTTTCTAGTCTCAGGAAACAAACCTGTTTTTCTACTTGCCTTCATGAATTCGGAATAAAGATCGAAAAATTGGCTAATGTGTTTCCTTTGCCTTAGAATAGAAAAAATCAAGCAGATATGTAGGTAACATAGAAGCATAAAATTTAAGGAAATCAAATAAAGACATATTTAGGTAGAGAAAGTGCTTCGAGTTCCATTTAGGTCAAGAATCCAGATCCCTTTCAACCCATAGTTGCACCAATTGGAAATACCTTGAAGAGGAAGCCAGATGAATAACATATTAAGTAACTAGGATGTGTTTTCAAAGAAATAAAATATGAAGAATGTGAAGTTGAATCCTTTGAAATAATTACTAAAGAGTTATCTAAAGGAATCTGAAAAAAACTTGAAGAATCACAACCCAAGGATTCAAGTGAACACAAATTCTCTATCAAGGAAAGCTTCATTAAAGAGAAGGTTGTAGAAAATATCAGAAGCAAACTAATCTTACTACCTTAAGACGCACATATTATAGAGGATATTGTGCTTGGGAAGATGACCCCTACTTCAGGTCCTAGATTTATATCTTCAACTAGATTTGACAATAATATGATTAATCTTACTGTAATACAACCATAAACAGATGATAATAAAAAAAATTGGGCTCCAAAGCGACCTATGTAGGTATAAATTTAAGGTGATTGATTTGACATGATAAATTGACACAAACAAACTGGAGAGTTTGTGTCCAAGAGGATGTTATAATCAAATTTTAGTAACAGGAAGCTACGAGCAATGCTCACTAAATTTGGATAACAACTCAACAATTCCAAAGTGGCATTGAGAACTAAATCTAATCAAATTAAAGAGATACAAGATAGGCTAATAAGCCAATCAAGGAAACCTAAGGATGAGAGAAATTCCAGAAAACTATTATCCAATGTACAATTTGTGGTATTGACCCTCAATTGTGTGGGAAAGGGGGCTAATGTACAGGTTCCTGGGAAATTCATAGTTTTGGAAATTTCAGTGATTTTCGGAATATTTCACAAGAGTTGGTAGTCCAGACAAACCTATAAATGGGTTTAACCTTCGATAAGTGGAATTTGGTGAATATGGTAGAAATTAACATATTTATCAGAGTATTTGGAATTTTCTCGATATATAGTATTCAACTAATTATGGAACTAAAAATCAACCCACAGCTAAATCCTATAACATACCAGAATTGTCAAAATCAGCAGATTAACTCAGAGTTCAAGATCAGGACAAACGAGCAAAAATTGAAGACAATTAATGAACACCAAGATCACATACTAGAATAATAAAAACAAGAATAAAACAAGATCAAACCACAATTAAGTGTAAATTATGATATGAAGATAACTAAATTTTTAAATCCAAAAATATCGGCTCTTATTATTTTTAAACATAATTGAAATTGAAAGAAAGTGATTGATGTTATTCATATTGGTGTTGGTGTTGTCTTTGTTGATCAGAGATTAAAGGATGTTGAAGGAGATTTTATGGTGATTGGAGTATGTGATTGAGGAAATTTATTTGTTTTATGAAAGAGAGTGGTCTTCATAAATTGAGTTTGAAAATGGAATGAAATATGAATCAAGCAGGTCAATCAAGTGGCAACTTGTAGATTAGGGGTTGTATCTCCTTCCAGTGGTAGCTAGTAAACAATCCAAGGTCGGAGATCATTTCAATAGCAGTTGATAAATCAGAGGCTATATATATTTTCAATGGCACCTGATAAATTAGGGGTAGTTTCTCCTTTTCGTATTACCTGATAAATTAGGGAGTAGTAGCCTCCCTCTAGTTTGAGCCAGAAAAATTTGTAATAAGTTAAAGCTTGCCTTTGTGCAAGATATTGAAGAGAAGTTATAAGAATCTATATGTTTAATTTGTGCTTCTTTCTTTGAATATTGTGATGCTTATATGAATGGTTGTTGAAGTGTTTATTGGTGTCCTATCATTCTTCACTTGTGAAATAAAGTCTTAAAATTCTCACAATACTGATCCACCCCCCCTCTCAGTATTTCCCTAGTTTCTAACAATTGGTATCAGAGTTTCAGGTTACTTCAGAACATTTTAACAACTGGAAGAAATATCAGGGACCATGGAAAACCAAAAAGGAGGATATACCAACAGGGCACCTATGTTCAATGTAACAATTTTTTTTTTTTTTTTTTTTTTTTTTTCTGGAAAGTAAGGATGAAAATCTACATTCAATCTCTTCATGTTGATGTATCGGATGCACTAGAAGAACAATATTAAAAGCCTCAATCCCTCATTAATAGAGATCATAATATGGAATTTAAATGTCATGATAAAGATATGAATAAAAAATAATCAAGGTCGTGGATTACACTACTATAAAAGAAATATGGGACAAGGTGAGTAGTTGCTATGAAGGTGATAGCAAGGTAAAGCAAGCCAAAATTCAAGGTTTTAGAATGAAATATGACTCTTTGAGTATGTATGATAATGAAGATATTGTTAAATACTTTCTGAGAGTTGATGAGGCTATGAAAAAAATAAGATATCTTCATGAAGAGTTAAAATAGCTAGTATTAGTTCAAAAGGTGTTGAGATCTATCCCTAAAAGATTAATCCTAATGTTTCAGCCATTGAGGAGATGACAAACTTGAAGCCTCTCACTTTGGACCAACTATTTGGAACTCTTAATACCTATGATATGATAATTTCTAATGGCAAGCCAACAACAAAGGAGTCAGACTTAAAAGCATATAAAATTAGAGAAAATGGGTCTCACAAGGAATATTATAAAATAATATTGGAAATAATAAAATAATATTAGATTACCTCATCAAGTTTTGGAGGGGAAAAAAATAAAAAACTAAATTTTCAACTTATCTCCCTACGATTTTACTGAAATTTTGAGGAGGAGCACTTGTTTGATGCATAAAGTAATTTTGCATCCAAGGAGTACCAATATTGCATACTTTTGATGGACCCTACTAAACGAAAATTTTAAATACATGAAAAAATGTGATTGCAATCACATTTTTTCATGTATTTCACATTTTTCGTATAGTAGTGTCCACCAAAAGTATAGAACATGGATACTCCTTGGAAGAAAAAATAAATTTCGCATCTAGCAAGTGCTCCCACTTGAAATTTGAGTAAAATCATAGGGAAATAAGTCAAAATACGAGTTGAAAAGGTACTTTTTTATTTTTTTATAATTTTATCTTTTTACTCCAAAAATGATGAATCATCCCCCATGTTTGACATCATCAAATTGAATCATATCGGTTCTTATAAAGTTGATTTTTGTTGTACAAATTGTTTTTTAGGCCCATTTTTTAACCCAAAAATTTTCTAATGGAATCCCAAGGAAGAACATAATGATTCATGTTTTCAATCAAATGAAGACGAAGCTAAGTTAATGAGGAATCTCAAGAGAGGCTCATGCAAGTACAAAGGTATGCTACCTTTGAAGTTCTTTCATTGTGGTAAAGTAGGTCATTGTGCTTCCAAGTGTCTAGAAAAGAAGAAGAATGAATATAATTAGAGAAATTTTGAGGTCTAAAATTGGCCTCTTAAGGAATATTATAAAATAGTAGTGGAAATAATAAAATAAGATTAGATTACCTCATCAAATTTTGGAAGGAAAAAAGAAAAAAACCAATTTTTAAACTCATATTTTAAACTTATATCCCTATGATTTTACTCAAATTTCAAGTGGGAGCACTTGTTTGATGAAAATTTTATTTTTTCATCCAAGGAGTACCCTTGTTGCATACTTTCGATGGACCCTACTACATGAAAAATATGAAAAATGTGAAAAAACATGATTGCAAGCATGTTTTTCAATGTATTTCACTTTTTTCATGCATTATGGTCCATCGAAAGTATGCAATATGGGTACTCCTTGGATGAATAATCAAATTCAACATCTAGTGAATGCTCTTACTCGAAATTTGAGTAAAATAGTAGGCAGATAAGTTGAAAATACAAGTTGAAAAAGTATTTTTTTATTTTTTATCTTATTACATTTTTACTCCAAAAATGGTGAATCATCCATCATGGTTGACATCATCATATTGAATCCTAATGGTTCTTATCAAATTCATCTTTTTTTTTTCCATTTTTATTTTTACGCTCATTTTTTTACCTCAAAATTTCTCTAATGGACCCTAGAGTGAAGTTTAGAAAAGTGTAAAAGGATAAAAAGAATGCTAAGAAGAAGAGTTTCTACATCCAAGACTCCACATCCTTTGAGAGTGAAGGTATCCAATCATCAAATGAGGACAGAGCTCATGAAAGCTCAAAAGAATTTAATGCTCATGACCATAGAAAATATGGAAGTATAATTTGTTGAATCTAATGGAGAAGAGGTTGAAGTTGACCCAGAAGGAGAGTCAGTGAGTGCTCAAAGAAATTCAGAGGCTGAGGAACAAAAATAAAACACAAAAGGATTTTTTTTATCAACAACAAATATGAAATTATAGAACTTCTTCTCCTACAAATTAAGAAGGTAAGAAGATTCAAGAAATTCTAAATTAGTAGCTCAATGAACAAAATCATCAATGTCAAAGGCTTGAAGGAGAAATTTTATTTCTCATGAAAGAGCTTGAAAAAGAAAAAACCCAGTTTATATTTCATGAGAAATTTGGAAAAGGAAATGAAATTTTAAATGATCTCCTTGAAGCTCAAATATTATCATATAATAGAGCAGGACTTGGATTTGAGGTCGAGTCAAGCTCAACAGCTAATGTTAAGGGAAATAAATAAATTACCTTTGTGCAAGAATTAAAAATTGTTGATAACACAATAGCTGTTGGGTGTAGTATATGGTATATTGATTAACCAAAATTTAATGTCAATCTGGGCATGGACTTCGAGACGCAACACTGGAAATGCCAGATATGGAATTCAACAACTTGCAAAAAAAAAACCTAATTTGTCTTGCAAAAAATCGTCATTATTCACTCCAATCCTACAATCAAAAGTATTCATTAAAACTGAAATAATAATCTTGCAAAATCATGAACAACCTTTTTATTTCTAGAAAAAAATGCATAAATTCTCAATTCAATTCTTACACTAGATTTGATAATTTCAATCAAATAAAGAGAACTTGATCGATCTAGACACTAGCTACTTCATTAACTTATCAAGTAAACTGAGATTTCAGACTAGACAGATAATCAAAAGAACCAAAAGAACATATGTCTCAATGAATCCCACAAGAGTACTTAAGGGAATCCAAATAGATCTCAAAACATTCCCACAGTGCTTACTCCTACTCAATATGCTTTCAAAAGTAAAGTGTAGCAATCCTAGTGTACTTAACCAAATGGACAAACTCGCATAGCAGAAAATATGACACTCCGTCTTACTTCCTCAAACCAACCAAAAATTATTCAATGGTTGGGTTGTACAAACACTTTTATCCTTAATAAGACCTTGTTACTAAAGCCAAAAGAATAATATTGTAACAATAGGAGAGTCTCATATAAGGAAAAATAAACAAGATCAACTGCTACACTCAAATATACATACAATGATTTTTTAATATAGCTTGATTTGTTGGCAAAGAAAATTAAATATTTAGCAACTTCACTATTTCTTACATTTATGCTCTTTATCACAAAATATTATAAAAGTTTGGAATGCCTTCGATATGCTAGATTTGAAACACTTTAGGGGGTATAAAAAATATCTTGTTAAGTGACCAATTACATCCAAAATATAATAGCCACCTTCAAGGTAATTTTCGTACAACCTAGAACTCACGATGATGGAACAAGGTGTCAAGGTAATTGAACTGTTGTTGCAACCAAATCATAAGAGGGTAACAAATAGTTTCAAGAATGTATCTACACACAGTATTAACTCAAATGGAAATAACAAAAATAAATATTAAATTTATACAATGAATCCTTATCAAATCTTAATTGTGAATGCTCCAAATAACACATAGTTCATATATTTGAATAAGATAGAGTGCTGGAAATAAATAAAAGAATATTAAACAAGTTTCACAAGAATAATCAACCAATAAACATGCACACCACAATGTTATGCTTTAGAAAAAAACAAGCCACAATTCTATATAATAGAGGGGTAACGAGCTGGATTGGTTGGGCCAAACCAACCATCTCATTCCCTAATTAAAATAAATTAACTTATAGAATAAAGAGACGCATTAACAGGATTAAACCACCATAGATCAAGAAACTGACATTGATTCTTGTTATTAATATAAATCTCAGTCCTTATACATTTATAGCTCCATATTCTAGCTCCAAATTTACCTGAGGAGGGGGAAGACCGCCATAACTCATCTTACCAGCATTAGAGTACAACGAAATGGCTTGATGTCATCCTTAAAGCCATATCTCTGTTTCTTTTATAAAATTTTACATGACAAATTTGGCTTGAGACAAACAAATCCTTTGCAAAAAGAATGGAGAATCAAATACCAACTATTTTCCATTAATATAAATAAACTATAACCATTATCCAGTTAAGGAAACACAAGTTTGATACGAATTTTCCATTTTTTTGGAAAATTTGGGCAAGATCCTAGAATTACGGAAAAACAATATTTTTGTATGAAACTACCTTAAAGACCCACATGTAAATTTTGAACCAAAGTGAATATTTAGAAATGGTTATGTTTATAGATGATGTATTATATTTAAGAAAAAACCCATTTTCTCGTATTTGCGTGATTCACCTCTAGCTGCACACAAATAGAGGTCAAATTTGACAGTTTGGAAATTATGCGAATTTCGAGCAGATTTGTTGATTTGCTTCTAGAGACCCACACATGAGACCTGGGTGCAATCCAACTCATGCTAAGGTGTTATAAGACCATTTTTTACAATAAAATATTTTTTTCCGCACAAGCGTGCTGAGATATCGAAGCCCCAAATTGGTACAGGAATGATAATGTAGGAGTGTTGGTGTAGGAACAGAAGTTGGTGCAATTTTTTGTTGATGCATGTGCATCTTTGATCATGATTTAACACAGATTCTTGAAACGACACAAGAATCATCATCAATATTCATTTTGATGAAAATCTTATCAAAATATAGGAAATAGGTTAAATAATGAACAATTACATGATCATGCTCCATGTTTAAGATGCTAGCCCAACAATTGCGCAAAATGATAGTAATAACAATGAAAACTATGATTAATCATAGGGTGAGAATGTGAATTAAACATGACAATTCCAAGGCCTAACATCCCCCCATGTCGATCATCTTGCATGTCCTCGTGCAAGAAAAAATTATGATAAAGGCCAAAGTTAATTAAGACTATCGGGCAAGGGTTTCTTATTAGAGTCATGTTGCATTGAATTAAAATATAATGCTAATTGAGTACAAGAATGTAGGTAAGCGACATATGATGTTGACTCCCTTTGCATCAACAAGATAAGAAATACTTGCAACCATAGATTTAGTGATGTCAAAACTGATCTTTGTTATTTCAAAAATAGTAGCTAATGCTAGGAGTACCAAAGGAATATGAGAAATGTTGTCACTATAGGGATATAAAATAGGCATCTATAAAAAATTCCACAAAGCATCTCAAGAGCATTCCAAATCAGTAGGTCTTCAATCTAAATAACCTCATTACGGTAAATGGAAGTGAAATTATTTGATGTTAAAGATGGATGGAAATAGGGATAAATAAAGATGACAAAAAAATACCTTCCCAGGATGACCATCTTACCATTACCCAAGCATATAGTTGAAGCTCCTCTTATTCAAGAAAAGTGAATCACCTGCACTAAGGGTACCACATCCATGAAAACCTTCATATTTCTGAAATATAGAACTCCAAAGCACATTACTGAAAGGATATTAAAACCATTATCAAAGAGATATGATAATGATCTCAGGGAAAGACAAAAACAACCAAGTAAATCATAATGTACAATTAAATTTAATACCATAGGCATGGCCTTGCTGCTAGCAGGCATCTATATCCTTGACATGTGTTGTGAAATTATTTGATTTTGATAAGTTAGCATATTAGTTTAAAAAACAAATAAATAAAATGTTAAGTTAGAATATGGATGGAAAAAGAAAATAAAAAAATGTTAGGACAATTGTGTATTTTATACATCCATGTCAAATAAAATGTTATAGATAGTTTCCCTAAAGAATGAAGGCAAAGAAAATAAAATGTTAGGAAAGCATAAAAAAAATGTAAATGCTTTAGTCTTGAAAAATAAATTTCATGGTTTTGTGAGTTTTGTGAGTTTCAAGAATTGGTGGAGAAAGATTCGTGGATGAAAGTGAAGGATCTAAGGAGCGATAATGGTGAAGAATACATCTCTAATGAATTCAAGAACTTTTTTAGCAAAGAAGGAATTCGAAGAGAACCCATAGCACCTCATAAACCACAAAAAAATGGGGTCACGGAGAGGAAGAACAAAATGATCGTGGGTGCAACACAAGCAATGTTGCATGATCGGGGCCTACCAATGCATTTGTGAGCGGAAGCATGCAACACTGCAGTTTATGTGAAAAAAAATTGTCCTCATAGAGTACTTGGCATGAGTACACCTGAAGAAGATTTCACTGGTAAGAAACTGGATGTTTCACACTTTAAGATTTTTGGCTCATCTGTTTATGTGCATGTGACCAAGAACACCAAGAAGAAGCTGGAGTCAACTGCTGAAGTTGGGATTTTTGTGGGGTACACAGAAACACCCCATAATTATTGTGTGTATTCTCCAAAAATTCGAATGGCTGTGGTGCAATGGGATATAAAATTCGATGAGGGGAAAGCCATGCGGTTGTCACTTGAGAGGGAGCTAGACTTTCATGTGGAGGAGGAAATGTTGGCTCCCAAAGATGAGTCTATAGATGTGGATTAGTCATAGGAGGAGTTTCATGGAGTGGAGGAGTCCATTCACGCAAAGCTAACCATCAGAACTGGTAGAAGGCATACCATTGAAGTTGATAGGCTGAGACTTGATGCTGCACAAAATGTAGGAGCGCCTACTTCACAATGCAAAAAAAGACAGTCTCCTGACCGATTTACTGGATACATGGCTCTCATGAGAAAATGTATTGTGACTGAACCATCTTCGTTTTAGGAAGCAGTGCAGAAGTCCACATGGGTAGATGCAATGGTGGAGGAGTATGAATCCATTGTCAAAAACAGTGCTTGGGAAATTGTTCCAAGGTCGGTTGATAAATCAGTGGTAGGTTAAAGATGGATCTACAAGGTAAAGAAAGCTGCTGATGGGAGCGTTGAGAAATACAAAACCAGATTTGTGTCCCAGGGCTTCTCACAGATCGAGGGGATATATTATGAAGAGACCTTTACACCTATCACAAGGTATTCTTCCATAAGGACCATCCTTGATCTCTCAGTGCAGATGGGTTGGTGCATTCATTAGATGGACGTGAAGATTGTGTTTCTTAATGGGATCATTGAGGAAGAGGTGTACATAGAGCAACTTGAAGGTTTTGAGATCTTTAATAGTGAGTCACATGTGTGCCAACTCAAAAGAGCGCTATATGGGTTGAAGAATGTACCCCGTGCTTGGTACACTCGGATAGACAACTATTTCACCAGATTGGGCTTCACCAAAAGTGAAGTAGATGCAAACCTATACCAAATTATGGTGGAGGGTGAGATTTTAATCATTTTTCTTTATGTTGATGATTTAATATTGAATGGTGATGAGCAGTTGATACACTCATGCAAGGAGGATCTTGCGAAGGAGTTCGAGATGAAGGATATGGGCCTCCTTCATTATTTACTTGGATTCGAAATATGGCAGTGAGATGGTGAAATTTTTGTGTCTCAAGGCAAGTATGCAAGGGAGATACTGGGTAAGTTTCACCTGGAGGGCTGCAAACCCATGGATACTCCTCTTCCAGGAAATTGGAGGAACGAGGATGCTACTTCTGGAGAGGTAGTGGATGTTACTGTCTATCGACAGTTAGTGGTTTTGCATATATATCTAGTGAACACGAGACCAAACATTTTCTATGTGGTTAACCAGCCGAGTCAAGCTATGGTTAAGCCTACCAAGCTATTTTGGAAGCTGGGAAATAATGTCCTGAGATACCTGAGGGGCACATCAGAGTATGGTTTATGGTACAAACAGATGGATGAGGTTAAGTTGCATGGCTTCATAGATGCATATTTGGCAGGCAACCCATCGGACAAAAAGAGCACATCAGGGGGGATCTTTAGCATTAGACCTACAACTGTTTCTTGGTATAGCAGGAATAAGATATCCGTGGCACCCAGTTCAGTGGAAACGAAATACATGGCAGTGAGTCAAGCTGCATGTGAGGCTATCTGGATGAGAAAGATATTGGTTGGTTTTTTTGGTTCTCATTTATATCCGACAATGATTCATTGTGATAATAAGAGTTGCATTAAACTCTCGATTAATACTGTGTTTCATGATCGATATGAGCATATAGATATCAGGTACCATCATCTCAGAGATTGTGTGAAAAGGAGAATCATGTTTCTTCTACACATTCCCATGGAAGATCAAGATGCAGATATTCTGACGAAGGCACTCACTAGGAGAAAATTCGAATACCATAGATATAGGATTGGGGTGAAGGATAATCCCTTTCTTGTTGAGAGGGAGTGTTGAGATTCAACAAGAAGATCCTAGTGAAAATTAAGCACCTACACTAGGATGGATCCTCAAGCTATTCTTAGGTGGATTTCTATTTATAAATGCATGAGAAAATTCTATTTATAGATGTATGTCTATTTAAAGATGTATGTGCAAGTTCTATTTATAGATTTCATGTCTATTTATAGATGCATGTTGACTATTATTATCCCTTAATATTAGTTGGACAATAAATAATAATCTATTCTCAATGAGCACTTGGAAATAGTTAACTGAAGTGGCAAATCAGTTAGCTAAAGGAATTTCGAGTTAAGAGGTTGGTTGGTAGGACATGCAAGTGGAATTAGTTGTAACTAAGTGATTCGAAGTTGTAACAAAGTTGGAAGTGAATTTATGAAAGTTGTAAAGTAGTTTAACTCAGTTAATTTGTTGAAGATTGCAACAAGAAACAGTGAAAGTGGCATTCAGAAACATCATCCTTGATCCTAGTGAAAAATAATCACCTAAACTAGGTGGGTCCCACACAGGCTATTTTTAGGTGTATGTCTATTTTTAGACATGTTGAGAAAAATTTAAAATTAGCAGGAGGCTAATTCTAGATGGTTGAGGAAAATATATTTTTAGATGAATGTGCGAAGTCTATTTATAGACCGCCTGTCTAAAATTAGAATGCATGTCGATTATTATTAGCCCTTAATAATAATCAGACAATAAATAGTAACTTATTCTCTTGGAGCACTTTATTTCAGTTAACTGATATGGCAAACCAGTTGATTGAAGGAATTTTGAATTCCAAGGTTGGTTGGTGACTCATGCATGGAGGACTTAGTTACAAATGATTGTGGCAAGTTGTAACAGAGTTGGAAGAGTAGTTATGTGAGTTGTTATTTAGTTTAACTCAGTTCAGTGAGTTAAAATCAGTTGTGCTAGTTGTAACTGAACATACACTAGTGAAATATGAGTGAATTAATTAGTTAATTAATTCACAAGTAGTGTCTTACTTGCAACTAAAGAAATACATCAGTTAACTACTTTAATGTCAAATCCAGTGGAGACCCAGTGGAGAGATAGGTGAAAGGGTGAGATGGACTATATTTTGTGACTATAGTGATGCATTCAATGCATCCACGCACACATTGGAGATGCCTATGAGTATTGCACAGTGAAGGCAAGGTAAGGTCAAATTCATTCAGGGTTCTTCTTCAACAGGGATTAATGCATAGTGGAGGTAGGTTGTCAGGAGGCAAGAAATTGGTGCATGGAGGTGCAAATTTCTGCAAGACAGTGTGAGACAATTGTATATTGTACTGAGAGCTCTATGAGCTAAGCTTTGTATGAGATATATGAAATTTTTTCATGTCCATTGATATACATAATATATGATAGTTGGGGTTTTTAGCTTTAAGATTTCCTGGTAAAACATCTTGTTATGTGTGATTTATTTTTTCTTCATGTGTTTGCAAAGAATTAAGTAGAAGGATTTTGTATTTAACATAAGGATTAAATTTTTAGATCAGGATAATCCGGTAATATACATGCATATTGTATAATTTCTACATAAGTGAGTTAAACTCAGTTGTGCTAGTTGTAACTAAAGATACACTAGTGAGAGATCAAGTGAATTAATTATTAATTAATTCACAATCAGTGGCCTCACATGCAATTGAATATTTACTACTATTAACTGCATGCATGTTAGATCCAGTGGAGACCCAATTGAGTTCTAGGTGAAAGGGAAGATAACTATCAATTGTGACATTATCCAGTTGCACACATGCAACCACACACACATTGGATGTGCACATGAGGATTGTGCAGTCAAGGCAGGTAGGATTGCACTCATTTAGGGATTGCTATCAGCTGGAATTATGCAATGGAGGCAGGCTATCTTGAAACAGTAAATCAGCTAAGGAACTTGCCAATTTTTGTATGACAGTGTGAGACAGTTAGCTCATGTACTGAGATCTCTTGGATTAGAGCTTTGTATGTAATTGTTTCATGATCCATGATATAATACATAATATAAGATAGTAGGGTTTTTAGCTATATGCTTTCCCCAGATAAATTATCTGTGTTAGGTGTGATTGATCTTTATTCATGTTATTTTGATTGGCAATTGTATTTCAAATTCTGCAAAGATTTGTAGAAGCGATTTTGTATTTAATAATAGCATATTATTGTTAGATCAGGAGGATCCAGGAAATACATGTATTTTTTATTAAATTTATACACATGGTAGAATTTCTTCTTTGAGAGTTGAACCAAAAACAACTTCATATAATCACACCTCCAGAGTAGAAATAGAAAAATTTATGAATCAAGACCAATGGATCGAGGGAACACTTGAACAGGCAGATGAATAGGTTTTCTCAACTTCTAATTTGTAAGCCCCAGTCTCTAAGAGCAAGCAATAGAAAAGGATAAAGAGATCATGAAGGAATTCATTTTGCAACAAAATAAGCCCAAGATTGGCTCAACTATACTTACAAAAGGAGGACAAGCAGAGGTAATTGATCTTGTAGATACTAAATTTTCTACATCAGAAAATGTCTCAGTTATTCCTCCATCATCATCACCTACTAGAGAACCTCTAGAAATCATCCAACACTCAGAAGCTAGTTATTTTGATGAACAAAAAATTTTCTATAGGTTCCTAGACATCAAACAAAAGAATGAAACTTTAAAGTCTAATGTGTACAACCAGTTTTGGAAACAAACATCAACTTCTCAGCATAGGCTTCTTACTACCTTTGACAGTTTGAAAGGGAGAATGAAAATGGCCCTTTTGCAGGCAACAATTCCTTTTGCTAAGTTTCATTCAGAATATAAAAATATTGTGTTTTCATTCGACGCAATTCAGATCCATCCCATTAATCAGATGGACATGCACAAGAAATCTGGTGAAATGCACTTTTCAACTATGAAAACTATAACTATGTCACTCTCCAAACTCAAAACTACATTGTCAAACATTCAATCCGAGCTCAAGATTGAAAAGCTGTCTTCATTGGCCAAAGATAATAGACTTAAATATTTGGAGGATCTTGTAGTCAAGGTTGGATATGATCCAAAGGACTGCAAAGAAGTTGAAGAAATCATTAAGAAGAAAAATTCATACATCTCTACTATGCATGAACAACTGAAATTACCCTCAACTGAAGATCCACAGAAAAAAGAAATTATAGAAAATGAATATAACAAGGAGGAAATGCTTGAATTGAACATTGAGCAGCACATACAAATAAGGAAAATGGGGGAATAGATTGAAGAGTTGTTAAAGGAGAAACAAACAACATATGTGGAAATTTCTCCAGTCACAACAATTCCAATATATTTTGTATGTATAGGGTCATCATCATCATCGAAAACAACTAATACAATAAAGTTAATGCAGGATTTGGCCATTCACAAAAAGGAAAATTAGAAGTTGTGGCAAAGATTTCAGATTCTTGAATCACAGAAAATTAGAAATGATACTTTATATATGGAAGAAAGTCAAAAGTCCCACAATATGGGACTTAAGGTTAAATAATTGGAAAGTGAATCCTTAATGGCAAAGACATTGGCTAAAGCCAAGGAAAACATTTCGGAAGACATCAACAAATCCATAACAGAGGTATGGCCATCCATACAGATAAATTTTGAACAATAAGAGCTCATTACCAAGTGCAAAGCAGCCATAGAAGAACATAAATAAATTCTAAAGAAAAATCCAAGTGACGCTACTAATATGATCAAGGTGTTAAACTCAAAGAACAAAGAAGAATTGGAAGAGATAGACATAATTGACGGAACTGCAACAATATTAGAAATCAAGAAATTCTTATAAAAGAGGATTCTAATCAATGAACTGCAAACAAAATGTGATGCTCTGGATACTGTTATCCAACGATTTCATACAAATTTTAATTTTTTGAATCATAAAGGACTACCAAGATTGGTAGGTCTAAATAAAAAATTGATTAAATTAGAGGATTATTGTAAGAAAATATATACTATTGTAGTGGATAAGTCAAAATTTGCAGGTATCAAGGGACATATTACAAGGAAGGAATTTTTAGAGGCTTTATAGTTTGATTTGATCATTCAACATCAAATCAAGCATTTGTTCATTCACAAGCCTAATTTCAAGAGATACACAGAGGTGGATGAAACCTTTAGAAAAATGATGACTGTAGAAATCCCAAGTGAAGAAAAATGGGTTAAATTTTGTGAAACTATTGAGTAAAATTTTGATATTAACAACATGCCAGCACAACATATTTTAAAGGGCCCAATCACCAACAATTTCCATCAAAAAGGGTATAGTCATCAACATCTTCCACCAAAACAGAGACACATCATCCATCTATTTCCTTCTTCCTACTATTCTATTCTATTATTGTAATTAGTTTAGGATATTTCTTAGTTTTAAAATTAGTATGAATAACTCTCATTACGAGTTATTAAGGGCTGCACCCTTGGATAATAAAATTTTTGTAAGCAGTATTGTACAAGTTTTTCGATCATCAATAATAAAAGAAGGATTCTGAATTTGTCTCATACAACTTTGTTTTCTTCTGTAAGTTTTTCCTATTTTCATTACACTCTGTTTCCACATATTTTTAATTATTATCAAGATAACCATGTGATATTAACTGAGTTTCAGTCATCTTATAATTCCTCCTGAAGTTATTATTTATATAAAGAATGATTTACTAAACATTATGTTTGTGTAAGTCCCTTTCATCTATAAATTGTCAGCATCTTGATAATGTTAAATGTATTTTGTTGAACTTTTAGACTTTGTTTAAAGGTTTTCAAACCTATGATTAATGAAAGCATTCAATCTAAATATTTGGTTATCATATCTTCTTACATAAATCTAGTTAAACATTTACAAAAATTTTAAATTACTGTGTGAGATAAACAAGCAACCCGTAGTCTTATTTTCTGATATTATCTGAAATATTTAAGCATAACTGTTTGCAAAGGTTATTTTATACATTGTTCATACAAAATTTCAAAATAAAACAAACCATTATAGATTATTTGGCATAATTATTGGCCCCATTTATCTCAAAGGACAACATCAATCGGGCGTCATTATCAAGGATTAAATTTGATTATTTTTCCTGGGACAACCATAAAACCCTATTCCTTTAAAGGTGATTAAAGGTCTAGGTAGGTCAAATTTTTCACTTGGCGAGTTCACTGAACCCAAGATGGCTCCGTCAAAACATACCAGGTCTCATTCTGATTCTTATATTGTCTTACCTTTATCAAATCTAGAGAGACTAGTAAGACAATCTTCTTCCAGAAGAAGACATCAAACCTCTTTTTATGTCCCTTAACAGGAGACCACAACAGTTCCTAATCCTTTCAGATCTGGACCTATTCCTATAGAATCAGAAGATATACCTCTTAGAGTACATGAATTAGTATCCAAAGGAGTGGATTTTCAATATGCCTTATTAGTTCATTCATTGGAGTCCTATAAATTACCTAAGGCGCCTTCTGAATCTCCTATATCAGGACAGGATTTTCATCTAAATTTACCTAGATTCAAACCTACTGATTTCATTTCCCATGTCACATACTCTTCACCATCTACTTCTACACAACAAGAAGATCTCTTTTCTCTTTATTCCAATCCTTTATTTGAACACAAAGAAGGAGAAGAAAAGGTTCAAAAGTTTTTTATTTGAACTCCTTTAAGATCCCTAATAAGGTCTTCAATTCCATTTCATTCTCCACCTCCTTCTTCACCTCCTTCTTCCCCATCTTCATCCTCAAATTCTTCTTCTGCTTCTACAACCACCACTACTCAATCTTCATCATCTAAATCTTCAAGTATGGCTAGTTTTAGACCCATTGTACAAGCAAGATATGTTTCCATATTATTCCTTAATCTACTAAATGATTTTCCTGCTGGATATCTAAAACATCTCCCCAGATTTAATGGAGAAACTAGTTTTTCAATTGAAGATCATCTAGCAACATTTCTATATTTTGCTGATAACATGAACATAGAACATGAAAATGTTTATATGAGATTGTTTATGCAATCTCTAGAAGGAAAATTTAGGATTTGGTTTAGACAACTACCAGTTCATTCTGTTAGATCCTGGTAGGAATTGACAACTATCTTCAAAAATGAATGGGGTTTGAAAAAGGATCATGTTTATTTCTTAACAAAGTTTGAAGAACTTAAAAGAAATTATGGTGAACCAGTAGCTGATTTTATCAAAATATTTAATAAAATTTATCACAAGATGCCTCTTGATTGTAAACCTCCTATAGCATCAGCAGAGGTTGGATTTTCAGAAGACTTTGAAGATGATTTTGTTTTCATGTTAAGAGAGAGAACATCTTGCACCTTAGAAGATATGAAAAAAAATTCTATAGAGGTTGAAGAAAATAGGTCTGCCTCAACTAAGTTAAAAGCCAAAGCTAAAAAATCTCAAAGAAAATTAAAATCAAATGAGGAAGCTTCTTCTTCCTCTAAATCTAAAAGTGAAGACTCAAAAATAGATGAAATCGCATCACTTCTTAGAAACCTTTCAAATAGGATTTCTAAGGTTGAAAAACAACCTATAACAATCTAACAAACTATTTCTAGACCCCAAACATAGATTCAAGGTTAGTTCAAAAAGGCTCCTCCATTACAAATTCTTCAAAGACCAAACAATGATCAACAAGTACTTACACCATTGTTGATTAATGACCAACAACCTAATGATAATAATTTATCATTCACTGAAGATATTAATAACACAGAAAATACATCTATTCAGACTGCCACTGTCCCTGTCCCTCAAATTCAAGTCTCTCAAGAAGACCAAGAGACTTCTCAAGTCTCTAAATATCAAGCCTTTTCTGAGTTTTTTGTTGTAGAACTTAACATAAGGTATGACTTAAGACCTAGAGCAGGTCCTGGTAGACCTCCTAAAAACCCTGTCATAATTGAGCCTCAAGTGAAAACTGTTGAAACTCAAACTACTTATATTCAAACTCTAAGTCAGCCAAATGATACTACACAAATTTATAAAACTATATTTACTACTTTTAATGTTGAAAAAGATATAGAAAGAGTTAAATTCCTATTCCACTTTCAAAACTTTCTAAAACCCCTAGATATAAGAGACAAGTTTCAAAATGGATCCAAAACTCTAGTGTGGATGTTGAAGGGGATATTATTATTCTGCAAAATGAAAGACCCACAATAGCTTTTGGTCCTAGTTCAGACATGATTGATGAATCCATACCACCTTTCTACATGACTTTGAAATTACATGACTCTTTACTATACAATTGTATGTTGGATTCTGGAGCCTCACACAATCTAATGCTAAAGGTTATTATGGAGCAACTTAATTTGGAAATCACTCATACTTATCATGACTTATATACCTTTGACTCTAAAAGAGTGCAATTTTTAGGACTTATAAAAGACCTAGTGGTAACCTTACACCAAATACTAGTCAAAAGTGTTGTATTAGACATAGTAGTCACTGATATTCACCCTAAATTTGGAATTCTTTTATCAAGATCATGTTGTGCCAAACTAGGAGGGAGTCTTCAAATGGATATGTCTTTTTCCACTATTCCTAGATATGGGGGAGAAAAACATAGGTTATATAGGGAAGTCAGATCCTTAAACAATATCTGCAAAACAGATCAAGCTAAAAACCATCCCATTTATGTGGTTGACCAAGACTTCAGTTGCTTCCAATTATCTTCAAATACTTCACAAAATTCTCAACTTAAGAATTTTAAAAATTATACAATATGCATGTATATTACCGAAATCTCCTGATCTAACAAATTAATATTATGTTAAATACAAAATCCTTCCACTTAATTCTTTGTGGAAATTAAATCACCAATAGAAAAACACATATGAAGAAAAATCAATCACACATAACAAGATGTTTTACCAGGAAAGCTTAAAGCTAAAAACCCCAACTATCATATATTATGTGTATCAATGGAACATGTAACAATCTCATACAAATATCAGCTCATAGAGCTCTCAGTACAATCAACAATCGTCACACACTGTCATGCAAAAATTTTCATGTCTATGCACCAATTTCTTGCCTCCTGAAAACCTGCCTCCACTGCGTAATCCTTGTTGAGGAATATCCTTGAATGAATTCGATATTGCCTTGCCTTGACTGCGCAATCCTCATAAGAAACTCCAATATGTGTGTAGATGCATTGAATGCATCACTATAGTCACAACTGATAGTCCATCTCACCCTTTCACCTATCTCTCCACTTGGTCTCCACTTGATCTGACATGCAAGTAGTTAACTACTGTATTTCTTCAGTTGCAAGTAAGACACTACTTGTGAATTAATTAAATAATTAATTCACTCATCTTTCACTACTGTATGTTTAGTTACAACTAGCATAACTGAGTTTAACTCACTTAACTAAGTTAAACTAACTAACAACTCACATAACTACTCTTCCACCTGTGTTACAACTTTCCACTGTCAGTTATAACGAAGTCCTCCATGCATGAGTCACAAACCACCCTAGGAATTGCGTAATTCTTTTAGCCCACTGATGTGCCACATATGTTCACTGAAATAAAGTGCTCCAAGAGAATAAGTTACTATTTATTGTCTGATTATTATTAAGGGCTAATAATAATCGACATGCATTCTATTTTTAGGTTAGCGATCTATAAATAGACTTCGCCCATCTTCTAAAAATAGAAACTCATCTAAAGATAGAATTTTCTCAACCATCTAGAATCCACCTCCTGCTAATTTTAGAATATTCTCACCATTCTAAAAATATGAATACACACAAAAATAGCATGTGTGGGCCCCACCTAGTTTAGGTGCTTATTTTTCACTAGGATCAAGGATGATGTTTCCAGATGCCACTTTCATTATTTCTTGTTGCAATATTCAACACTCCCTCTCAACAAGAAAGCATTATCTTTGCATGCGCCCTACAAATCCATGCATCTGCCCTTCAATACTTACATGCAACACTTCTGAAACTGAATAGCCTCCAAACAACTCAATCTGTATAATGCATCTGTCATTAAAGTATTCTGACTTCTGCTACTACCAACTGCACATGTCTTCTGGAACCACTGCGTTGTTTAACTCTGCACCCATGCACTCTGCACTTGCTGTCAACTCTGATCCGCACTCCAGTATTTGAGACTATCACTTTGATCTGATTGCATCAATCCAAATAATCATGCTACTGTTGTACTGTCGGCTCCTTGTAGCCAAGTTCAATTCATGAGATCCACACAATCTTAATGAATCCTGCCCAGGAATTCCTTCTTGGGATTACTCATGCATGTCACCCAACCTCTCACCTGGTGGTATAGCCGCATGCACTCCCTCTGCCCATTTGGCATGAAATTTCTCTGCATGAGTGGTTTCTCCCACTCCATGATCCTCATCTTGTGGTTGCTCCACATCGTGAGGCTCACTCTTACTTGCACGCAAATCCATCTCCCTCTAAAGCTTCAATTTCATGGCTTCCTCTCACTTTCCAACAGTAGGAAGCTCCGTAGAAATCCCATCTACTTCAAGTCTGTAGATATTATTCACTCGAATCCCAACCTTCTTGGCTTTCCCTGTTGCTTTGTGTTGCAGGAAAAATTTTCCTTCACTAAAGACAACATCATAGCCTCTATCCTCTAACATTGCGACTGAGATTAAACTATTCTTTAAACCTGGAACATGCACAACATATTTTAAATGAAAGAGTTTACCTAATGCCCTCTGAAAGGTAATGGTACCAATTTTGGTCGCACTGTATTGCCCATCGTCACCCAACTCAACATGCATCTGGAGATATTTCTCCACCAAGTCACTGAACAATTTATCATCTCCCATCATGTGAAAGGAAGCACCACTATCAAAGTACCACCCCCATCCCAATGCACTAGACACCATGCATGTGATAAATTAAAATTCAAGCTCAAATTGTGAGGCAAGGGCCTCACCAGCTGCAGCTCCAGCAACCATCTTGTTCTTATTCTTATGTGGACAATTTGTGGCAATATGTCTTTACTCGTGACAGTGAAAACACTTCACTTTGGACATATTGTGCTCCTTTCCATTTTCATCAGCCTCAGATTTTGAATGGATCTCTCCCCATTCTTCTTCTTCACCTTGGAAACAAAAGAAAAATCCTCTTCATCATCATGCTTTTATGAAGAACTTCCCTGGTGGTCTGCCTTATCTCCTCCTGCACTAGATCTGACCGCAGTCTCTCCCAATCTAACAATTTATCTCGTCCATTGACAGAGTCTTGATAGCTGTGCTAACTCTTCGGAAGCCCAAGGAGAGCCAAGCTCATCAAGTCATCATATGCAACACTGAATCCTACACCCCAGGCTCATCCCTGCATTGGACAAACTTTGTCAAGTATACTGGAATAGTGTCATTCTTCTCCATCTTTATTTTTCTGAGTTTATCCTTCAGCGCCAATTTCCTATGCTGCTGCTTTGGAAAAGATCTGTCAAAGCCTTCCACATTGCAAATGGAGTGGATTTCCCATGAAGGCTTGACACAATATGGTCTTTCACACCTTCAAACAGAATCCTCCTCGCCCTTGCTACTTTCTTTTTGCATGCGTCAAGTACTGCAGCATCCGCTGAAGTGGGCTTAGGAAGATCACTATTAATGAAATCCTTCAAGCCATTATCTTCAAGCACTGCCTCCATCCTGTCCTTCCAGGCTATGTAGTTTGAGATTCCCTTAAGTGCATACTCCAACCGCAACTCATTGAAATCCATTTCAATGTATACTCAACTGTTGCACCAAGAAATTCTTGCAGCAATTTCGAACTGTTCCACCAGCACAAAAATCAACACCGCTTCAATATTACAATCTCTAGTGATCAACACAGCTCTGATACCATGTAGAATTATACAATATGCATGTATATTACCGGACTCTCTTGATCTAAAAAATTAATCTTATGTAAAATACAGAATCCTTCCACTTAATTCTTTGCAGAAATTAAATCACCAATTGAAAAACACATATGAAGCAAAATCAATCGCACATAACAAGATGTTTTATCGAGAAATCTTAAAGCTAAAAACCCAAACTATCATATATTATGTATATCAATGGAACATGTAACAATCTCATACGAAGCTCATCTCATAGAGCTCTCAGTATAATTAACAATCATCACACACTGTCATGCAAAAATTTGCATACCTATGCACCAATTTCTTGCCTCCTGACAACCTGCCTCCACTACGCAATACCTGCTGAAGAGGATCCCTGAATTAATTTGATCTTGCCTTGCCTTAAGTACACAATCCTCATATCATCTCCAATGTGCGTGTATATGCATTGAATGCATCACTATAGTCACAACTGATAGTCCATCTCACCCTTTCACCTATCTCTCCACTAGGTCTCCATTGGATCTGACATGCAAGTAGTTAACTATTGTATTTATTCAGTTGCAAGTAAGACACTAATTGTGAATTAATTAAATAATTAATTCACTCATCTTTCACTAGTTTATCTTTATTTACAACTAACACAACTAAGTTTAACTCACTTAACTGAGTTAAACTAAATAACAACTCACATAACTACTCTTCCAACTGTGTTACAACTTGCCACTGTCAGTTATAACGAAGTCCTCCATGCATGAGTCACCAACCACCCTAGGAATTGCGTAATTCCTTCATCCCACTAATGTGCCACATATTTTCACTTAAATAAAGTGCTCCTAGAGAATAAGTTACTATTTATTATCTGATTATTATTAAGGGCTAATAATAATTGAAATGCATTCTATTTTTAGATTAGTGATCTATAAACTGACTTTGCCCATCTTCTAAAAATAGAAACTCATATAAAGATAGAATTTGCTCAACCATCTAGAATCAGCCTCCTGTTAATTTTAGAATATGCCCACCATTCTAAAAATAGACATACACCTAAAAATAGCCTGTGTGGGCCCCACCTATTTTAGGTGCTTATTTTTCACTAGGATCAAGGATGATGTTTTCGGATGCCACTTTCACTGTTTCCTGTTGTAATATTAAAAAATATTTAGGATGTAGTTGAAACTCCCAAATCTATTCAAACTGATATTTGGAAACTTTTCTTTGATAGATCTTGTACCAAAGATGGAGTTGGAGCAGGTATAGTTTTAATTTCACCTAAGAAAGAGAATATTACTCAATCATGCAAGTTATATTTTGAGGTCACAAATAACATTGCTGAATATGAAGCTTTTATTCTAGGATTATAGTTTGCTAAAAGTTTAAAGGTGAAAAATTTAAGTGTCTTTACTGATTTAGAACTTATAGTAAGACAGGTTAGGAACCTTTGTAAAAAAAGCATCCTAGGCTCAGGTCTTATAGAAATGAAATTTGGGATACAATTGAAAACTTCTTTAATGCTTTTAATATAGCTTTCGTTTTGTTGACGCCCCGAAAATCAGGTCTACAACAAGGAGGATACCTACTCGGTCCGGACCTTGGTTAGCAGCTTCTTTTCCATTTGGTGTAGTGGGTCTGACTGGGGATAATGGGACCAGTTTCCCAATTTGTGTGTGTGTGTTGAAAATAGATATTTCCTTTAAAAAGGTTCCTAAGTGAAATGCTTTTATGCTACTTCTAATCTAATCATATGCAAATTGTATTCTAATTTAAACAGAAATATCTAATTCTAAACTAAACCCGGGATAAGATCTTGTTTATGCGATCTAAAATAATTTCAAATAACAATCGGTAATAAAGATCATTCAATTGTTATAAGAAAATAGTTCAATAAAGATAAACCACTTCATATAAAAATTTAGATGAAACGGTTGTGAAAAACATATCGCATAATAAGCTATTCATACATTAAGCAAAAACAAATAGTCATCACCGTACAAAAGTGCCAAATGATAACTGAAGCATTCAAGCATCAATATATAAATAACTGAGCATAAATATCACTTTTAACACAGAAGCAGAAAATGTTAAGAGATAAAAGTACCATTTATAACTGGTTCTACTCATGAGCTAGAAGCAATAATGATTTATCTTCTCCTAATCCAACATCTACTAAGAGTATAGAAATGCAACATCAGTAGTAGATATTAGACACAGATATCAATAAATCTCATTCCATTCATTCATCAAAACCTCCTCTGAGGGTGCAGAAGTGCATGTTCTGAGGATAAGTTTTTGACAAATTTCAGGACCTTTCTCTAAATGCATGAGAAGGGTTTAAATACTACTAACTAAATCTAATTATAGTTTATTACAAAAATTTAGGATTCGGTTTAAATGACCGTCCTTTTTCTAGGCAAAAATAAAGTAAAACTTAACACTAAATCTAAAATTAAAATTAATAACTAACTACTTATGACTCTGGTCTTTGAATTTGCAAACATCCAGCATCGATTTGAGAAGAGGGGGCCGACAGACTTCGGATTTCAATTGTCCTGAAAAGACGGAGTCAGCAAGTGTTGGCACGATCTTCTTAGCGGAATTAATGATGCAATTAAGAGTACTGCATTGACTGTGTGGTTTTACTAGACAGGTCCAGTAAGAATCCCAGTTTAATTTTGTCAATTCTTGAATTGATTTTGCCTTTTCTTCCACTTTCTGTTTCCACTTTGTTTGCAATTGCTGTGCTTGTGGTAGATATCCCAGAATGGTTTCTGAAATTAAATTAACCTTGTGCAAATTCTCATTTACACAATCAGTGATGCTGCTTGCCGCTGTAGCTGCTTCCTCTGCTGCTTTTTCTGCCTCTCTGATCTGTGCATCCCAAATGCTAAAGAGCATCTCTTTATAAATATCATTGATAATTGGTGCTGCTGCTCTTTTTCCTTCCTCTGTCTTTTGCGATGCCAAATAATTAGTAACTCTTTCATTTGTTAAATCATAATCATGTCATAATTCTACGACATGATTAGTGATTTTATCACTTTCTTGACAAAAAGAGTTCCATTGTGAGATTTTCTGGCATAGTATGTCTTGCTGTTGCAGCAATTGATTATTCAAAGAAATAGAATCTGAGATAAATTCTGTAAGCTTGGGGTCGTCTTTATGTGTTTCTTACATAATCTGTATTTGTTTCTCTTTTCGGCCAATATTTTCTAATACCCGATTTGCATTTGCTGAAACTCTTGCTGTAACTTTTCAAATTTCACCTGTGCTTCACTGTTGGCATGTGCTTGTTGCAATTTTTGTTGCAGAGTTTGTATCTGATCTTCTTTTTCATTTAATAACATCTTTACCTCAGATGCTTTGTCAATAGTTGCGGAGGCATAAGCTCCTGTTATCTGAGATAATTTAGTAAGATTTTCAGTGGGATCCGTAGTAGGATCTTTCCATAAAACATCCAATTTTTCTGCATCAGTAAAGAGGGTACTTTCTAATTTTCTCTTTTTTCTTTGCTTCCTCACTACTGCTTTATGTTGCGGGCTGTAGAAAATATCCAGAGGAGGAATTTCCTCTATTCTAAGTACAAGCTCGGCAGAGGGAGTAATAGGTATATGTTCTCTTTCTACGATATTGCCACTTATTTTTGTAACCAAAACTTTTGTTGTTTGTGCAGGAGTTTGTATGTTCTGTCCTTCAACATTAGTCAAATCATCAAATGATTCCCATTCTTTATCTAAATGAGTGCTGATGGATGGTTGTTGTACATTAAGAGGTGGAAGAATCAACTGTGGGGTAGTTGAAGTCTGTTGTTGTGACAACTCTTTTGATTGAGTTGTATCTTTGACTGAGCCTTCACTTTTATCCTGATCAGATTTTTTAGAATGTTCAGAAATTTCTTTGTCAGACTTTGACTTAGACCTTTCTGAATCTGAGCTGTTGCTGAGATTGATGCTAGGAGTTGGTTCCCTTGCAGGTTCCAAACTCAAATTATCTAAAGGAATAGTAGTCAATCTTCTTTCTCTGTATACTTTAAACTCTTGAAATTCTTCTGGGGAGAACCGTGCTTGAGCTAAATTCAAAATGTCTTTAAATGAACATTTTTCTTGAAACATATCGTCAAAAAGATCTTCTTCTCCAGAAAATACTCTTACTTTGACAAAAGTGGTTAAATCCTTGACAATACCATATGGATCAAATAGCCTTCTCGGAAACTTAAACAATTTTAAACATGTAACATTGCTGACTTCCTTAAACGCGTGACCAACATCAAACAATGAAAATGCTCTGCAGGAAACAGGAAATTGTGGCCAGATGGCCTTCTTTTTATCCTTTAATTCTTTTTTCAAACCTCTGTCTCCACAGGTTTGATATGCAATTTCCCGAGCTATGAGTTTATCCGAAACATGTACGGGAAAAACATGAGGAGAAGCAAAGCTTCCAAAAACCCTCACATAGGTAAACAATTCTTCTCCAAACCATCTTGCGACAGGGAGAATGTCAACTTCTGCTTCAGGGGACAGTCTTGGGGCATCCTTATTATACAACACTTTTTACAGAGGCAAAATTATGCCATGGAAAATTTTATAAAAATGAGGAATGAATTTTGATTCCCACAACTCTTTGTGATAGACATGAATGGGCAAGGGATCCTGAATTGTCCATTGCCAACCCATTAAAGGGAACTTAGAAACAAAGCAGATTGAATCCATAACATAGGCAAATAGATAAAAAGGAGGATAAATCTTCTGAGACACATTCCGTTTAGACCGGTAACTGAGAATAGCCATGGCTAAATTGTCAGAAAATATTTTGGCCCAGTCTACAATGGTGGCGTTAACAGCAGCATTCAACAAGGGAAGCCATTCAGGAAAAATCTTATTAACGTTAGGCTTTCCAAAAATTCTGCATAACATAGCAGTAGCAAAACAATATGGAGAGGTGAGTGAACCGGTACTGTACATACCGTGTTTATATTTCTTCAGTGGTTCATCTCTTTTGGTCCATTCTTTAGTGCATTCTGCCAAATTTGCATTTTCCTTTGCAAACTTCTCCATAAAATGTTTGTTGTAAGTTGCCTGAGACTCCGACAAATGATACATAAGCCTCAAATATTCTGGAGTAAACGACCCGATAAGCTCTTGACTTGGAGTTTTGAACTGTCTGTCTGTGATATCAGTGCTATCCAGCACCCATTTGACCATATCTGTATATGGAAGAATTCTTGGTCTTGCTGCTATCTGGTGTAGAAACGAACAAGCCAGCTCTGTAAGAGATGCTTCAGAGGAATTGCTTGAACTAGCAGTAGCTGAAACATCCATTACCCTTGGGTTTTCTTCTTCAAGAAAACTAAACATACCCTCCCAGGTGGTGATACCAGCGTCCTTGTTGCAAGCAGTGTTTGCGTATAAAGAAGGCACCTCTTTATTTTTAGAACTCACAACTTTCTCTTTCCTTTCAGAACTAGGAAGCTTCTCTTTCTTTCCCATAATGCTCTGAATGTTGCTTTGTATAGCCTCCTATTCTTTGCACCTGCAGTTTTACAAGTTAAGTGAGAATAATGACATGAGAAAGGTGACGGGATGGTTTTAAATGCCAAAGGTGTATGAAATATATTATTTAATCGTGAAATAATCCTTCGATCAAAACAAAATCCTTTTCATTAATAATTGATGATTCATTCATTAATTTGACATCAAAGCGCATAACAGATATCAATTTATGAAAAGATTTACTTCGAATGACGAGCTTTCAAGAATCTGCGATAGTGCGATCTACGATTTGCTTTGCAATATCGCAAAATCGCAACATCACAAATTGTAATCAATAACATCGTGGAATTGCGATGTCACGAAATCGCAATATCGCAAAATATAATATATGAATAATATTCGTTAATATGTTTTCTGCGATATGTGTTTTGCGATAAACATTTTAGTGTGATGTCATAGGATCGCAGTATCAAAATTTTGAAGATTCTGCATTGCTTAAGATATATTCTACCTTTTTGCGATGAATGAGATGTTTCCTTCAAAGAGAGATTTTATTTTAGTCTATCGTAAACTTAAGTTTAGTTTAAATATTTTCCAAAGAAATTTCCTTAAGTCCATGATAGTAAGTTTTATTGAAAATGAAAGCAAACACCAATAAATTTCTTAGATTTTTTTAAACTAAGGGTCCCCACTTATTTAGTATTATTACTAACATTAAATAAGAAGGGGGGTTGTTGCTGGCCACAACAATTGACGATTCACTTGGAAGAACCAGTTATCTCTGCTTTTCTTTTGAATTTTCTAAACTTTTCAAAACAGAAATTTTTTTGGAAAATCAAACTTTATTATAAAAAGACAAAGTACATTATGCTTCTATCTTATGAATGATATTTCATTTCTTCTATGATCAACTTTGACTATTCACTTCCTCAAGCTAGTCCTTGTATCTATATCAGTCATTACTTGGTTTTTAAAGATAAAAACAAAAGGCTTCTCTGTAAACCAGTTTTGAATATGCTCATTTGTCGTAGGTAGAGCCATTGCTGCCAGCAAGCGTCTATAGCCTTGATAGGGTTACCTGTTACCCAATAATGATCCTGTGTCCTACTTAGAAAAATATACAATTTTCAAAGAGAAATCCATACTCACACTTATTGCTTTTTATTTTCTTTTATTCTTAAAGAACAATGTCTTGGTTTGGTAGCCAATTCATGACAGTGCCATTCACTTGATTTATAACTTTGCTGAACAAGCTGGCTCGTGATGAGACCCCTTATATTTTGATTTCAATAATCTTAAGTCATTGCCATGTTGTGGTATGCAGTATTGGCAAAGTCAACAAGCTATAATATCTATGATCATGATAAGTCGGCTCGTGATGAGACCTCATACTCTTTAAGTTAAAAAGTGTATCATTGGATTATTCCCTGAACTCTGTAATTTTCTAGGCGGGGAGGAAGTCATTGTTTCCTTAATATAGCTCTGGACGACAATAATAAAGTTTTTGGAAAAGAAATTTTCTACAGTGAATCTTCGTTTTGTTATTGATACCTTTCATTAGAATGACATAAAACAATCTTTCACCAAAAGTTTCTTTTCATCAAAATTTTCAAAGTTGAAATTAATATTATTTCTAGATTAAAAACTTTTAACTGTATCTTTGAATAATAATGATCAATATTCTAAAAAGAATTCTATTTATATAAGTGAAGAAATAAAATCTAAAAAGAGAACTAGTATCTTTTTGACGAATTCCAAATGTAACCATTAACAACTGGTTTTATTATGACAAAAATAAAGGAAACTAATCTACAAAATAGAAGAATGATCTCCTATGGAAAATATTTTTTAAGGATCTGTCCATTAACAGGTAAAGATTCTCTTTTCCCTGTCAAATCTTGTAACATGAAAGTAGATGGACCTATGATCTCTACAATTTGAAAAGGACCAAGCCACATTCGTTGAAATTTTGTATGTTTTCCTTTTTCCTCATGAGCCTTGTCCCATTTTAAAACTAAATCTCCTATCTGAAAATCCTTTCTGGTTATCTTGTTTGAATCAAAAGAAGCTTTAACTAATGCTTGATGATGAGCATGAGTTACTTTAGCCTTTTCTCGTTGTTCTTCTAACTTAATTATTTCCATCTGCCTTAATTGTAAAGAAGAAGTTGGTTCTTCATCAATATATTGGACTAAGGCTAAAGAAGGGATTATTAGATGAGTTGGAAGAACCACTTCTCTCCCATAAACTAAATTAAAGGGAGAAGTGCCAATAGAATCCTTCTGTGTTATTCGATCTGCCCATAAAGCGTATATTAAAGACTTATGCCAATTTTTATGATTTTGATCAATGGTTCGCTTAATGATTCTGATTAAGTTTTTATTAGTGGATTCAGCTAATCCATTTCCTTGTGGATAATAATTGGCAGAGTATTTAAGTTTGAAACCTCTCTTGAGTGCAAATTCAGTCATAGCAATACCAGAAAAATATGATGCATTATCAAACATTAAGGCATAAGGTAAACCAAACCTGGTGATTATGAACTGATCTATAAACTCGATGATATGTTCAGCATTAGCAGTCTTGAGAGGGACTGCTTCTACCCATTTTGTAAAATAATCAGTTGCTGTAATGATATACCTATGTTTCTTAGAGGAGTGTGGAACGATCTCACCTATTATGTCTAATCCCCATTGATCAAAAGGCTGCTCAATGTTGACTGGTTGTAATGGTAATGATGGTTTCTTTTGTCTTCCAGCTGTAGTCTGACAAATTTGACATTTCCTTGCATAGTTATGTGAATCTTTAAATAGCATGGGCCAGTAATATCCTGCACGAATGATCTTATGTGCAGTAGCATCTCCAGCATAATGTCCTCCTGCTGGCCCATCATGAAGTTCCTGCAAGAATTTTTCAGCTTCAGATTTTTCCAGACATCTAAGAAGAACAGAATCATAATTCATTCTAAAAAGAACATCATTTACAAGCTGATATTGTTTATCCTTCAACCTTAGAGATCTTTTCTTGGTGTAATCGAGATTTGGGGGAGCATATCCATTCTTCAGATAAAATATGATATCAGCATATAATGATTCAACATCGTTTAGGCTTACCTCATACGTTTGTATCTCCTCAAATGGTTTTTCAGAAATAAGCGATGCTTCAGCTAGTATTTTGCAAAATCCTTGACCACTTACAATATTTGCTGGTTTGATTTCTACATCATATTCTTGTAAGGCAGTAACCCAATTGGCTCTTTTTTCACCCACATATTTTTGAACTAAAAGATTTCTTACCGCGGGAAATGGTACTATGATTTTTGTATGGGTTTTAAGTAGAAAGGGTCTGAAATATTTAATTGCTTTGAAAACATCATAAGCTTGTTTCTCCACATCTGAATAATTCAATTCAACTCCCTGTAAATTTGAGCTGAAAAAGGAAATTGGAGCTTCTGCTTTGTCTTGATTTTCTTGAGTGAGTATTGCAGCATAAGATTTATCAGAGGCAAATGTGTACAAAATAAAAGGATCAGAAAAATTTGGAGTTGCTAAAGATGGAGCATTGATAATTGCTTGTTTGATCAGATTAAATGCCTCATATTCATCTTTGCCCCATTTGAAGTTTGAATTATTTTTAATCATTGATTGCAAAGGTGATACAATCCTCGAAAAACCTGGCACAAATATTTTTACAAAATTAATCTGACCAAGAAAAGTTTTCATAACTTTTTTGTTGTGAGGTAGAGATATTTCAGAAATTTCCTTGATTCTATCAGGATCAATATGAATTCCATATTTTGATACTATAAATCCAAGAAGTTTTCCTTCACTTAATGCAAAAAAGGACTTTTTTGGATTAAGTGAAATTCCATACCTTTGACAGCGTTGGAAGATCTGCTTCAGATCTCTAAGATGATTGCTTCGTTTTTTAGAATATACAATTATATCATTCAAGTAAATTACCACTGATTTGTTAACTAATCCCTTGAAAGCAATGTCCATAGCTCTCTGAAATGTGGCACCAGCATTGATCAAACCAAAAGGCATTTTTTTATATGCGTAAGTGCCCCATTTGGTTTTGAATGTAGTTTTCAATTGATCATTAGGATGGACCAACACTTGATTGTAACCAGAGAAACCATCTAAGAAAGACATTAATTCTGATCCTGCAACTGCCTATAATATTTGCTCCATAGGAGGGAAAGGAAAATTATCTTTTTGGCAGGCTTTATTAAGATTTCGAAAATCAATGCAAATTCTAATGTCTCCGTTCTTCTTTCTAACAGGAACCATATTGGAAACCCATTTAGAATGTCGAACGGGAAAAATAATCTTGGCTTTCAATAACTTATTGAGTTCAGATTTGGTTTGGTTTTATAGATTGGGGTGGATCTTTCTCAACTTTTGTTGGACAGGTTTTTCATCATTGATCATTGGGATAGTATGTTTGATGATAGATGTGTCATAAGTTTTCAGTTCATCATAGTTCCAAGAAAAGACATTTTTATATTGTTTCAAAAGATGAACATATGCTAAATTTTCTTCAGGAGTTAGACCAAGGCCTAGGTTGATATTCTGTGGTTTGGCATCAGTTCCTAGATTTACTAATTCATAATTCAAAGTTGAACTTTGCAATTTTGAATTGGTAGATCTTTTAAATCGATCTTTCAAATCATAAAGGTCTTCTAACTTGGATACTGACTTTGGCATAGCATTGTTGGTGTTATCTTGGAGTAATTGTTTGTCATGTTGATCTTCATCAATTATCTGATTGGTGTAAGATCCTTCAGATGTGAGAAAATCTACAATATCAGGATCATCATTAAAAATCCTCCAATTAGTAACCTTATCAGGAATCGAAGGTCTAAAGATTAATTCGATTGAAAATCGATCAGGACTAAAATCTTCTGCAGGAATGAGCTTGGAAGCTACATTAGCTAGGAGGTCTAAACTAGCATTCTGAATTCTGGGAATTGATGAAATATTAAATGCTATAAAATGTTCAGTCAGATCTTGGACTAAAGATTGATAATGCTTTAAATGACCTAATAACAATGTATAGTATTACGTACCTGTTTGATTACAATTTCCGAATCTCCAAAAACTTGTAGATACTTGATGTCTAATCCAATTGCTTTGTATAGTCCTTGGACTAAAGCCTCGTCTTCTACGGTGTTATTAGTGCAATCGAATTAAAGTCTGCAAGTTAGCATAATTTTGTTTCCCTCTGGACTAACCAAAACGCATCCTGCTCCTACTCCTTCATTAGACTTAGAACAATCAAAAAATAATTTCCAAAATAAAAAATTATTTACAGGGGTATTTGCAAAATTAATACATTTAGAACTATCTGTTTGAGAAAAATTTTCTATTTGAGATAAAACAGAATGTTCGAAATATGGTGAAGTATGAGCATTGAAATTTCCTAAGAAAGAATCAAGTGAATAATTTCCAATGATATTACTACTGTATGCAACTGGTTCATTTTCTCCTTCCAATTCTGTTACTATGTATTTCTGATGTTTTTTTCGTTCAACCTTTATCTGATTTGGTTTACCATTATAAGGAAGCCACATATGCGACCAATCAGTTGCGAAATATCCATGAAGTTTTTCTGACCAATCTCTGCTAAGAATTAAGCCATAAAATTATGGAATATCTGCAACTAAAATATCAATGACTTGACATACCTTTGGGTTTGATGACAATCTTATGGTAACCTGATTTAATTCGCCAATTACTTCAAATTGCGATCGATCAAGCTGGACTATGCGCACAACAGATTTTTGTTTTTGAATGTTCAATTTTGCACATATTGATTTTGGTAAGATGTTAGATGAAGCTCCAGAATCCACTAAACAATTATGCAAATTTTTATTGAAAACTTCATAAGTAAGAAGAAATGGAGGAGTATGAGATCTCGACCTTCCTCCAATTAAAGAAATATTTTCTAGATCAACTTTACTGATTGCATTAGCTGGAGGCCTTCCCATCTCATTGGAAGCTTGAGAAATCATAGGATCGGGCAAAGGTTTTTCTGGTACAACATGTAATTCTTTCAAAAGTACCTTTTGTTGGTGTTTTAATTTGCTCAATTCATAAAAAGTGATGTTAGCCCTAGTCTTCTTCATGTCTTCTATGATATTATACTCCATTTCATCTGGAACAATCAGTGTTCTCGATGGAGTTGATGAATCTTTTTGGACTGGGTTGGTTTGAATTGCTTTAGATGTTGTTTTCTTGGGTGCAATTTTATCCTTAGTCAATGAGCTTGCGCTCTTTGACTTAGGAGTAGATTGAGGAGGATCAAATTGATTTCTACTTCGAGTGCTAACAGGGGTTGCTTCTTGATATTCCTCATCTGGAAGGATGAAATCCCACATACCTTGTACTTCTTCTTCATCAGTAGTCTCTTCAATGGCAGATTCTTCTTCTTCTTCTTCTGATTCAGCATTAGTAATAGCATTTGGTGGCTTTGGATCAGTTGAAGGGTTTCTTCTAAAAGGCTTGAAAGATTTTTTAGAAGATGTTTCTGCCACTTGTTTCTTAATGTCAACCATTTCGTTAGACATGGTTTTCAAAAAAAAATTCAATCCTTCTAAATCAAATGGATCTTTTGATTGTTTTTTCTTGGGATCTTCCTTAAAAGTGACTTTCTTGGATTTTCGTTCTTCAATTGCATTTTTCTTTTCTAAAGCAATAATACGTTTTTCTACTGCTATCGCCTCCTTCATGTTTTCTGCTAAAGTTGGTTTGTTAGCCCTATCAACAAAGATTTCTATGTTTGATGGTAAAGCAGAAATGTACCATTCACTTCGCACCTCTTCGCTAGGCTTGGAAGCAGTAGGAATTTTGTTTAATAATTTATTGAAACGCGAATTGAAATCCTTGACAAGTTCCTTTGAGTCAGCTCTAAGATTAGATAGATCATTTATCAAAGTTGCTGTAGATCTGTCATCACCAAATTTAGTCAAAAATTGATCTTGAAAGATATCCCAACTAGTAATGGATCTAGATGGTAATGAAAAATACCATGATCCAGCCGCTCCTTGTAGAGTATAAGGGAAAATTCGGACAACAACATCTTCATTAATAACGCCATTGAGATTTATGGACAAAATGAACTTGTTTATATGTTCTTCTGCTAACATGCCTGCTTCAGGATTAAACTTAGGCAGCCATTTTTCAGGATAGGCTGGTAATTGACTCAAGGGTGCAGGCATTAAGACTGCCCCTGGATTATTCCATGGCATTTGGGCCATCGCTGAACTAATAACAGGGGAAAGTATAGAAGATGATATCTGTGATTGGGAAGATGAAGATTTTATGATTATGGACGACTGAAAAGGTGATGTGGAGGCTCCAGTGGAATGAGGGACAATAGTCTGAAGTGGAGGGGTGGACGGTTGACTTTGTGATGAAGAGGTTGAGATGGGTGATGATGAAGAAAGAGTCTCGCTGTCAAACCCTTTAGGTGATTTCCTAGCTCTTTTCCTTGTAGGTAGAGGTAACTCAGTTGGATGAATGCCAAGCTTTTCACTCTGTAATCTAGTAAGAGGATGAGCAGGATTATATTGTGAAGTTACACTGCTTTGAGATTTATCAGATCTTTGAGGTGATATTGAGAATCACTGAAGTTTATGAATTAAAGATTCAACTTCAGGAGGTTCAATAGTAGATTCTTCTGAAAATTCAGGGTTTGTAGCAGTGTCTGTTCTTCTTGTGACTTCTGGTTCTAGATTTACAATTTCTGAGTGCGATGGAGAACTCGGGGGAGATGGTGAGGGTGATTTACTCTCAGAATGGTATTTAGATTTAGATTTACTTGCCATTCATAGTTAGGGCCCTCCTTCTAGCGCCAAATATGCTGAAGCCTCGAAAATCGGGTCTACAACAAGGGGGATACCCACCCGGTTCGGACCTTGGTTAGCAGCTCCTTTTCTGTTTGGTGTAGTGGGTCCAACTGGGGATAATGGGACCAGTTTCCCAATTTATGTGTGTGTGTTGAAAATAGATATTTCCTTTAAAAAGGTTCCTAAGTGAAATGCTTTTATGATACTTCTAATCTAATCATATGCAAATTGTATCCTAATTTAAATAGAAATATATAATTCTAAACTAAACCCGGGATAAGATCTTGTTTATGCGATCTAAAATAATTTTGAATAACAATTGGTAATAAAGATCATTCAATTTCTATAAGAAAAGAATTCATTAAAGATAAACCACTTCATATAAAAATTAGATGAAACGATTGTGAAAAACATATCGCATAATAAGCTATTCATACATTAAGCAAAAACAAATAGTCATCACTGTACAAAAGTGCCAAATGATAACTGAAGCATTCAAGCATCAATATATAAATAACTGAACATAAATATCAATTTTAACACAGAAGCATAAAAAGTTAAGAGATAAATGTACCATTTATAACTGTTTCTACTCATGAGCTAGAAGCAATAATGATTTATCTTTTCCTAATCCAACATCTACTAAGAGTACAGAAATGCAACATCAGTAGTAGATATTAGACACAGATATCAATAAATCTCATTCCATGCATTCATCAAAACCTCCTCTGAGGGTGCAGAAGTGCATGTTCTGAGGATAAGTTTTTGACAAATTTTTGGACCCTTCTCTAAATGCATGAGAAGGGTTTAAATACTACTAATTAAATCTAATTATAGTTTATTACAAAAATTTAGGATTCGGTTTAAATGACCGTCCTTTTTCTAGGCAAAAATAAAGTAAAACTTAACACTAAATCTAAAATTAAAATTAACAACTAACTACTTATGACTCTGGTCTTTGAATTTGCAAACATCCAGCATCGATTTGAGAAGAGGGGGCCGGCCAACTTCAGATTTCAATTATCCTGAAAAGACGCAGTCAGCAAGTGTTGGCGTGATCTTCTCAGCGGAATTAATGATGTAATTAAGAGTACTGCATTGATTGTTTGGTTTTACTAGACAGGTCCAGTAAGAATCCCAGTTTAATTTTGTCAATTCTTGAATTTATTTTTCCTTTTCTTCCGCTTTCTGTTTCCACTCTGTTTACAATTGTTGTGCTTGTGGTAGATATCCCGGAATGGTTTCTGAAATTAAATTAACCTTGTGCAAATTCTCATTTACACAATCAGTGATGTTGCTTGCCACTGTAGCTGCTTCCTCTGCTGCTTTTTCTGCCTCTCTGATCTGTGCATCCCAAATGCTAAAGAGCATCTCTTTATGACTATCATTGATAATTGGTGCTGCTGCTCTTTTTCCTTCCTCTTTCTTTTGCCATGCCAAATAATTAGTAACTCTTTCATTTGTTAAATCATAATCATGTCGTAATTCTACGACATGATTAGTGATTTTATCACTTTATTGACAAAAAGAGTTCCACTGTGAAATTTTCTGGCATAGTATGTCTTGCTGTTGCAGTAATTGATTATTCAAATAAATAGACTCTGAGATAAATTCTGTAAGCTTGGGGTCGTCTTTATGCGTTTCTTGCATAATCTGTATTTGTTTCTCTTTTTCGGCCAAGATTTTCTGATACCCGATTTGCATTTGCTGAAACTCTTGTTGTAACTTTTCAAATTTCACCTGTGCTTCACTGTTGGCATGTGCTTGTTGCAATTGTTGTTGCAGAGTTTGTATCTGATATTCTTTTTCATTTAATAATAGTTTTACCTCAGATGCTTTTTCAATAGTTGCGGAGGCATAAGCTCCTGTTATCTGAGATAATTTAGTAAGATTTTAAGTGGGATCCGTAGTAGAAGCTTTCCACAAAACATCCAATTGTTCTGCATCAATAGAGAGGGTACTTTCTAATTTTCTCTTCTTTCTTTGCTTCCTCACTATTGCTTTATGTTGCGGGCTGTAGAAAATATCCAGAGGAGGAATTTCCTCTATTCTAAGTACAAGCTCGGTAGAGGGAGTAATAGGTATATGTTCTCTTTCTGTGATATTGCCACTTATTTCTGTAACCAAAACTTTTGTTGTTTGTGTAGGAGTTTTTATGTTCTGTCCTTCAACATTAATCAAATCATTAAATGATTCCCATTCTTTATCTAACTGACTGCTGATGGATGGTTGCTGTACATTAAGAGGTGGAAGAATCAACTGTGGGGTAGTTGAAGTCTGTTGTTGTTACAGCTCTTTTGATTGAGCTGTATCTTTGACTGAGCCTTCACTTTTATCCTGATTAGATTTTTTAGAATGTTCATAAATTTCTTTGTCAGAATTTGACTTAGACCTTTCTGAATCTGAGCTGTCGCTGAGACTGATGCTAGGAGTTGGTTCCCTTGCGGGTTCCAAACGCAAATTATCTAAAGGAATAGTAGTCAATCTTCTTTCTCTGTATACTTTAAACTCTTGAAATTCTTCTGGGGAGAACCGTGCTTGAGATAAATTCAAAATGTCTTTAAATGAACATTTTTCTTGAAACATATCGTCAAAAAGATCTTCTTCTCTAGAAAATACTCTTACTTTGACAAAAGTGGTGAAATCCTTGACAATACCATATGGATCAAATAGCCTTCTTGGAAACTTAAACAATTTTAAACATGTAACATTGCTGACTTCCTTAAATGCGTGACCAACATCAAACAATGAAAATGCTCCGCAGGAAACAGGAAATTGTGGCCAGATGGCCTTCTTTTTATCCTTTAATTCTTTTGTCAAACCTTCGTCTCCACAGATTTGATATGCAATTTCCCAAGCTATGAGTTTATCTGAAACATATAAGGGAAAAACATGAGGAGAAGCAAAGCTTCCAAAAACCCTCACATAGGTAAACAGTTCTTCTCCAAACCATCTTGCGACAGGGAGAATGTCAACTTTTGCTTCAGGGGACAATCTTGGGGCATCCTTATTATACAACACTTTGTACAGAGGCAACATTATGCCATGGAAAATTTTATAAAAATGAGGAATGAATTTTGATTCCCACAACTCTTTGTGATAGACATGAATGGGCAAGGGATCCTGAATTGTCCATTGCCAACCCATTAAAGGGAACTTAGAAACAAAGAAGATTGAATCCATAACATAGGTAGATAGATGAAAAGGAGGATAAATCCTCCGAGACACAGTCCGTTTAGACCGGTAACTGAAAATAGCCGTGGCTAAATTGTCAGACAATATTTTGGCCCAGTCTACAATGGTGGCATTAACAACAACATTCAAAAAGGGAAGCCATTCAGGCAAAATCTTATTAATGTCAGGATTTCCAAAAAGCCTGCATAACATAGCAGCAGCAAAACAATATGGAGAGGTGAGTGAACCAGTACTGTACATACCGTGTTTATCTTTCTTCAGTGGTTCATCTCTTTTGGTCCATTCTTTAGTGCATTCTGCCAAATTTGCATTTTCCTTTGCAAACTTCTCCATAAATTGTTTGTTGTAAGTTGCCTGAGACTCCGGGAAATGATACATAAGCCTCAAATCTTTTGGAGTAAACGACCCAATAAGCTCTTGAACTGGAGTTTTGAATTGTTTGTCTGTGATATCAGTGCTATCCAGCACCATTTGACCATATCTGTATATGGAAGAATTCTTGGTCTTGCTGCTATCCGGTGTAGAAACGAACAAGCCAGCTCTGTAAGAGATGCTTCAGAGGAATTGCTTGAACCAGTGGTAGTTGAAACATCCATTACCCTTGGGTTTTCTTCTTCAATAAAACTAAACATACCCTCCCAGATGGTGATATCAGCGTCCTTGTTGCAAGCAGTGTCTGCATATAAAGAAGGCATCTCTTTATTTTCAGAACTCACAACTTTCTCTTTCCTTTCAGAACTAGGAAACTTCTCTTTCTTTCCCATAATGCTCTGAATGTTTCTTTGTATAGCCTCCTATTCTTTGTGCCTGCAGTTTTACAAATTAAGTGAGAATAATGACATGAGAAAGGTGACGGGATGGTTTTAAATGCCGAAGGTGTATGAAATATATTATTTAATCATGAAATAACCCTTCGATCAAAACAAAATCCTTTTCATTAATAACTGACAATTCATTCATTAATTTGACAGCAAAGCGCATAACGGATATCAATTTATGAAAAGATTTACTTCGAATGACGAGCTTTCAAGAATCCATGATAATAAGATCTGCGATTTGCTTTGCAATATCGCAAAATCGCAACATCGCAACATCGCAGTTTTCACAAATCGCAATCAATAAAATCATGGAATCGCGATGTCGTGAAATCGAAATATCACAAAATATAATATATGAATAATATCCGTTAATATGTTTTCTGCGATATGCGATTTGCGATAAACATTTTAGTGTGATGTCATTGGATCGCGGTATCGCAATTTTGAAGATTCTACATTGCTTAAGATATATTCTACTTTTTTGTGATGAATGCGATGTTTCCTTCAAAAAGAGATTTTATTTTAGTCTATCATAAACTTAAGTTTAGTTTAAATATTTTCCAAAGAAATTTCCTTAAGTCCATGATAGTAAGTTTTATTGAAAATGAAAACAAACACCAATAAAATTTCTTAGATTTTTTTAAACTAAGGGTCCCCACTTATTTAGTATTATTACTAACATTAAATAAGAAGGGGGGTTGTTGCTGGCCACAACACGTTCCTAGAAATGAAAACATTCATGTAGATTCCTTAGCTGTTCTTGCCAATTCTTTTAAGATACCAGACCAAATTCAGATACAATACCAAATTCGAGTCAAATATAGGCCATCCACTCCAGGTAATCTAAAGTATTGGAAAATATTTGAAGATGATGAACAACTGAAATCCTTTCTCCAAGTTATTGATGAATTTTATGTCTTACAAATTAAAGAAGATAAATCATACATAAATGAAGCTACTAAAGAAAAAGAAAATTCAGATCTAAGTACAAAAATAGCTGATCATGATATTATACAACTGTCAAATAATTGTACTCCTAAAGGACTTGTTCCTTTAGAATATCTCTTTAATCAAAATTATGTTCCTAGAAATCCACTCTCTACTTCTCTAGAAGATGATACTGAAGAAACTAATATTGGGACTGATGAAGAGATTAAAATTATTAAACTTTGTGCATCTTTAACTCTTGAAGATAAAACTAAATACGTCAAACTTCTTAAGAATTACAAAGATGTTTTTTCTTGGTCTTATTTTGATCTGAAAACTTATGACACATCTCTGATAAATCATAAAATTCCATTAAAACCTGAAGTAAAACCTTATCAGCAAAATACAAGAAGAATTAATCTAGTTTTTCTTCCTACCATAGAAAAAGAACTCAAGAAGTTGTTAGATGATGAGATAGTTGTTCCCTTAAGATACTCTGATTGGGTAGCCAATTTAGTTCCTGTCAGAAAAAACAATGGTGAAATTAGACTCTTTTTGGACTTCAGAAACTTAATGATCATATTTAATAGATAACTATCCATTACCAAATATGGACCAGTTACTTCAAAGGGTTTCGGGTGCTAATAGACTTCCCATGCTTCATGGCTTCTCTGGTTATAATCATACTATGGTGAATCCAGAAGACATGGAGAAGATGACCTTTACTACACCCTGGGGTACATTTATGTATGTCAAGATGCATTTTGGCCTATCAAGTGCAGGAGAAACGTTCCAAAGAGCTATAGACTTAGCCTTTGTTGGAAAGGTAAATAAATTTTTTGTTATTTACCTTGATGATCTATTTTTTTTTTCTGAATCAGATCAGAAACATTTAAAACATTTGATGAAGGTTTTTGACAGGTGCAGAAAGTTCGGAATATCTCTCAATCCTAAGAAGTCCATATTTTCCATCAAAGAAGGAAAGTTACTAGTCCATATCATTTCAAAATATGGAGTATTTATAGATCCCAAAAGGGTCTCTACTATTCAATCATTATCATTACCTAGAAATAAGAAACAAATTCAAGCCTTTTTAGGAAAAATTAACTTCTTGAGAAGATTCATCCCTAACTATGCTGAAATAGTTAAAGACATTACAAATATGCTAAAAAATAATCATGAAGTTAAATGGACCATTCCTGCTAGATATGATTTTGATCATATGAAGAAGGCCATCCTTGAAGCTCCTACCTTAGCCAACCCAAACTACTCTGAACCTTTCAGTATATTCTTCTTTACTTCTGAAACCACCCTTGTTGCTTTCCTTTTGTAGAAAAATGAAGATTATCATGATCAACCAATAACAATTTTAGCAAGGTTATGCAAGATGCTAAACTTAAGTATGATATTATTGAAAAAAAAGCCTATGCCTTAGTTCAAGCCCTAAAATCTTTCAGAATGTGTTGTGTAACCAGCTCCAGAAATAGAAGAAAAGAGATATCAACGCCTTAGAAATAAGCCACTTCGAGGGGGCAACCTCCAATACATTACATAAATGAACAATTCTTGGATGATACAAATGAATAAAACCTCCTTCTATATATAGGAGTCCATGGGGCCACAATATAATCCTAGTGGGGCCACAATGTAATCCTAGCCGACCTAAAAATAATAATGTAAGGGCACAATAATAACAATATGGGGGTTACAGGGGTACAATAATAACAATAAGGGGGGCTACACTAACATAATAAGGGGCTCCACTATTGATATAGGGACTTAACATGCCCCTCTCCTTCAAACAAGTGTTGTCCTCAATGCTTGATTATTTCTTGATGCTTCTGTATAAATTTTTCATCCTCCCATGTGAAATATTCTACAGGAAAGTTCTTCCACTTGCTGAGATACTCTGAAATTGATCGTACTTGTCGATTTCTTGTTTCTATGACTGCTTCATAACTTCTTTCAATGTGATGTTGATCTTCTTGTTGTTTCATTAGATTCTGCACCAAAGTTGGGTTATCCTTTGAGAGTTGGAGAACTTGTTGTTGATGCTCGTTGTGATATTCCACTAATTTATCATCCATATTAGCTATTATTTGATCCTTCAAACCATCCAAATTAGCCTCTATTTCTGCTTTTAAACCATCTATTTCATCTTTGATTGCGCTTCGTAAGATCGAAACTTGTTGCACTTGGTACCATAATTTTGATATCTCATACTGCAATTCTTCCTCTTCATGCATCATTGTATAGATTTCTGAGGGCTTAATGGGTATGGAATTGTTTTTTGGAGGCATTATATAACCCAAGGCTGATAAATATTCTTCAATATTCCCTTGGAATCACTTCAAACTACTTTTTCAAACAAACGTTATGCAATTTTAAAAAACAAATACACACCTTTTTCTTGCTTTTGAGGAGCTCGATATTGAAATTGGATTATCTCTATGATTTCAGCACTTCAATAATTGAATTTTGGCACCAACGTAGCCCTCTAAATTATCTTTTGAATGCCACAGGTCTAACATGATTTGGATTCTCCAAGACAAAGTTGTGTCCAATCTCCCACAATGACCTAATTTTGGACTGGTTCAATAGAGCGAACTTGTATGAATTTCCACGTGTCACTGTTTCATCCTTTGTCTCTGAATTTGATAGCCAAGAAAATGCAGTCCGTTTAATTGTGACAACTTTTTACGGCACTCCAATCTGATGCTCAGAGAGAGAGTTATGAAGATTTTCCCACGATTACCTCTTTGAGATGAAATTCAGGAACCTGAAAAAGCACTACCTTCCACAGATCATATCTCCAAAAATATTGAGAACCAAGATCTAAATTTTTTTGATGATGTTCCTCAGGATTTCTGCTTCACACCCTATGAATTTTAGCTTTTGATACTTCGTAGAAAAAAATTTATAGCGCAAATTCCACGATGACCGGTTTAGGATCCTGAAAAAGGACCTAACTTCCACAGATCGTATCTCTGAAAATATTGCAAACCAAGATCTGAAATTTTTAGACGATCTTCCTTGGGATTTTGGCTTCGCACCCTAAGAATTTAAGCTTCTAAAACTTCGTAGAAAAAACATTATAGCGAAAATTCCACGATGACCTGTTTGGAGTAGCGAAACCCTAGAATCCAAAGCTCTGATACCAAATGTTGTGTAACCAGCTCCAAAAAGAGAAGAAAAGAGATATAAACGCCTTATAAATGAGCCACTTCGAGGGGGAAACCTCCAATACATTACATAAATGAACAATTCTTGGACGATACAAATGAACAAAACCTCCTTCTATATATAGGAGTCCATGCGGCCACAATATAATCCTAGTGGGGCCACAATGTAATCCTAGCCAACCTAACAATAATAATGTAAGGGCACAATAGTAACAATATGGGGGTTACAGGGGTACAATAATAACAATAAGGGGGGCTACACTAACATAATAAGGGGCTACACTATTAATATAGGGACTTAACAGAATGTATGTCCTCCATTCTACCATTATTTCTTATGTCCCTAACAGTGCTGTAAAAATTGTTCTTACACAACCAGACACTTATGGAAGAAGAGGAAGGTGGATAACTCAAATCCTTGAGTTTGACCTCACTATTAAAACCATTAAGTTAGTAAAAGGACAGGGTTTAGATAGATTGTTAGCTGAATCCAATTGCAAAGTGTTAGGCATAAATTTTGTTTTTGAAGTCTTTGAGAAGCATACACAAGAACCTTCTTCAAATTTAGAGAGGGAGAATCCACAAGAACCTTCCTTAAATGCAGAAGGGGGGAATCCACAAGAACCTTCCCAATATTCTCATTTAAAGAACCCACAAGAAGCTTCTTCGTCAACTCAAATAGTTCTTGTTCACATTTAAGAAAATTTTGTACTATTAGATTGGTATACAAATTTTGCACATTTTCTGATCAATTTTGAGTGTCCTACCAAGTTTTCAAAAAGCAAATGCAAAACACTTAAATTGAAATATATCAAGTACTCTATTAGCAATGCCAACTTGTACTGGAAATATCCTCTCAAATTTCCACTACTCTACTTAACAGAAATAGAAACAGAAGGAATCATTGATCAATTTCATGCAAGGATATGTGGAGGGAATTATGCTTAGAGATCCACAACATACAAAATACTAAGGGCAAGATTATATTGGCCCACTATGTTTTCACAAGTGGGAGCAAAGGTTAGAGCTTGTGTTCCATGTCAGATGTTTTCTTGTAAGCAAAAATTAGCAGCCTTTCCACTAGTTCCAGTGGTTGTATCAGCACCATCCCTTCAATGGGGACTAGAGTTTATAGGGAAAATTCACCCAACTTCAAGTAATCAACATAGATGGATTTTAACTGCCACAGACTATTTAACTAAGTGGGTGGAGGCCATTCCAGTAAAAAATGCCACAAATTCAATAGTAATCAAATTTACTAAAGAAAACATTCTCTCTAGATTTGGTTTCCCTCAACAAATAGTAACTGACAATGCCACAACATTCAGTAGTATAAAGATGATTAAATTTTGCCAAAGATATCATATTTTACTACATCATTCAACCCCTTATTATCCTCAAGGAAATAGTCTTGCTGAATCATTTAACAAGATCCTACTTAAAGTGATCAAGAAAACCTTACAAGATCATAAGAAAAATTGGGACAATCATCTTATCTATGCAGTTTGGGAAAATAGGATTTCTCCCAAAAGATCAACAGGTAAATCTCCATTTCAATTGGTTTATGGCAAAGATGTCATTTTTCCCACAAATTTTTCTTTCCTTGTGCTTAAGTTTTTACAAGAATCTACTGATGAACCTGATGATTTATCTAGAAGAATAAATAATATTATTGAATTAAATGAAAATAGATATGAGATTCAATACAAATTGAGAAAGTATCAGAATAAGATGAAGACTCTTTTTGACATAAAGGCTAGGGAAAGAGATTTCAGGGAAGGATATTTACTTTTAATATGGGATGCTAGGAGGGAAGACAAAGGTAAACATGGAAAATTTGACAATCTCTAGTTTGGACCACTTAGTGTTGTAGAGGTAAAGGGGAACAACACATTTGTTCTACAAAATTTGGAAGGACGGTTCACTACACTGCCTATCAATGGCAGATTTATAAAACATTATATACAGTATTGAAATAGATCCCAGATCATCATTGTACATTATCATTTTTCCTTATCATTTGAAGTCTGTTTTGTTTCCACAACAAAGACTCCAGATCTTGAGGAGAAGGCACATGGATTTGTTTGTTCTCTGCATCCCACAGGGGGAGGAAGTCCCCAAATAGAATAGATGTTGTAACATTATTTGGTTTTGATAAGTTAGCATATTAGTTTAACAAACAAATAAATAAAATGTTAATTTATAATATGGATGAAAAAAAGAAAAAAAAAAAGTTAGGACAATTGTGTATTTTATACATTCATGTCAAATAAAATTTTAGAGTTAGTTTCCCTAAAGAATGAAGGAAAAGAAAAGAAAATGTTAGGAAAGCATATGAGAAAAATATAAATGCTTTAGTCTTGAAAAATAAATTTTGTGGCCACCTGTTTAAATGCACAATTTTCCAAAAAGTTTAAGAATTAATTAATAGTGATTAAATTCTTTAAAAAGGAGTTTAAATTTTCATTAATTATTGACAAAAATTATATGGTGCATTATTATTTTTAGCCTAAGTTGCAAAATGAAAAAAGGTCTTATCACACTCAATAAATAGACTGTAAGTTGCAACGGTGGATCTTTCTCCCACTTGAGATCAACATCGGAGGTTGACTTCACACCCCCCCCCCCGCCCCCCAATCATTTCTCGTTAACGCAACGGGGGGCGGTCTGAAAAGAATTTTTAATGGTCATCACCACATCATACGTGTCACCACCATATGATTTCGCAACCCCTCTACTTAAAACCACAAACCATTAGGTACCGCCTCCGAAATCTGCCAACAGTAAAATTTTGCAACGGTACTCTTTTCCCATGCCTTAGCCATTGTCTACTCTACTAATTAAATCTTGCCACGTCATATGACCTTTCTCCACTTGCACATCCGCTCCCTAACCATTTGTACCCGCTCACTTTTTCAATAAAATCCGCTCCCAAGCTGTTAAACTGCTACAGACATAATCCAACCGTTAAACACATTCATAACCTATAAAACCCATCGCATTCTACCTTTTACCAATTTTACCTCATTTTCATTGTTGATTACAGGTCACTATCTTCACACACTGTTCCCTATCACTACTTTTTATGTTTCTCAACCATCATATTCTCACCATTCATACTTTCCCTCTGTTTAAAATGGTCCTGAAAGAAAATTCTAAAAAGCAACTTACCAAAGAGGAAAAATCTAAGAAATAGGTTGTAGAAGAGACAAAGTCCACCAACTAAGTTGCAGAGGAAAGATCCGCTCCCACATCTCAGCTCAACCTGGACTTAATTCCTCTCGCAAACGCCTTCTTCAAGATTGCGGACGCCCAATGTGAATTCGATTTTTATGAATTACACTTATGGCTCAAATAGAAGCACATTGATAAACAATACCTCGTCAAGTTTTGGGAATCATTGTTACCTCTTTTCTCTTTTCCAAAAACCCATCTGTTTCCTGACCTCATCTCCTGGTTTCAAGCCCAATATGATCCTGTAAAGATAGTAGTAGTGGCTCAAAATGGAAACATTCTGATCACCATCTCTCCAGAAACCATTAATCAAATGCTTCTTATCCCTCAATATGATTCCCTGACTCATTTTTCACTAGCTGCACTTATGGATATCTACCATAAGTTGAATTTCCCATATAGAGCCCAAATTTTCAAAATATTCTTACTTGATGATGTCGAATTTCCTAAATAGAATCCAACATACTCATCCTCCATTTTTCGTGAAACTTCTAAACGCTATATTTCCCTTCTCTCTTACCTATTAGGATACTCAGATGACTAGAAAATTGATGAACCCATCATGGGTTTCCTATCTATTTTTAGCAAGGATCAGAAACCATTGTTCATGTATAATTACAACCGATTCTTGGCTGAAAATATACATGAACAATTCATGAATTTCACAACTCAGGGTGTGTTTAGTTACACTTCTATAATTATACACATGTTTTTTTTTCAACAGGGAGATATTCTACCTATCTAGATCAACAAACAATATGAATAAGGAGTGAATCAATCAGTGATTCACTGGACTAAACTAGTCAGGACTACATCAACAAAAACAACATTTCTAGAGTTTATTGATTCTTTCATACACCTAGTAAAGAAGATACTTACCGATAAGACAAAACCAAGAATTGGAGCAGAAATCAAGAGGATTTTACATTTGAGTGAGCAAGCTAAAACATAAGATTGGTATTTATATCAAAATTATACATAAATTAGAGTATATGGATGTGAACTCCCACCATACAAGCTCCCTAGATATGTTCCTATGAGAATATTTTATCTAGAATACATTCGATAGATGATAAATATGGATGACCTGCACTTTGTGTCTATAAAAATGAAAGCACAATTCAAGCTCAAAGCAAGTATTCAATCTTTCATTTGCAATACTAGATCAGCTGGTGTTGAAGCTGATGCACTGTTAAAAAAATTGGTTTTCAACCAAGTTTCACCTGGTCTTATGACCCACATGGTATAATTTCTACTCTGAGAGTTGAAATAAAAACAACTTCATATAATCATACCTCTAGACTAGAAATAGAAAAATTTATGAATCAAGACTAATGGGTTGAGGGAACACTTCAAGAGGCAGATGAACAGGTTTTGTCAAATTCTAATGTGCAGAACCCCAGTCTCTAAGAGCAAGCAACAAAAAATTATGAGAGAAGAGCCTCCACCTATTAAAGAGATCATGAAGGAATTCATTTTGCAACAAAAGAAGCCCAATATTGGCTCCAATATACTTATAGAAGGAGGACAACCAGAGGTAATTGATCTTGGAGATACTCAAGTTTCTACATAAGAAAATGTCTCAATTATTCCTCCATCATCATCACCTGTTAGAGAACCTCTGGAAATCATCCAGCACTCAGAAGCCAATTCTTCTGATGAATAAAACATTTTCTCTAGGTTCCTATACATCAAACATAAGAATGAAGCTTTAAATTCTAATGTGTATAGCCAATTTTGGAAACAAACATCAACTTCTCAGCACAATATTCTTACTGCCTTTGACAGTGAGAAAGGGAGAATTCAAATGGCCTTTTTGTAGGAAACAATCCCTTTTCCTAAGTCTCATTCAAAATATAAAATACTATTTTTTCATTCAATGCAAGTCAGATCCATCCCATTGATTAGATGGATGCACATGCAAACTGGTGAAATTCTCTTTTCAACTATGAAAACTACAACTACGTCACTCTCTAAACTCAAAACTGCATTGTAAAACGTTCAATCCTAGCTCAAGATTGAAAAGTTGTATTCATTGGCCAAAGATAACAGACTTAAATATTTGGAGGATCTTATAGTCAAGGTTGGATATGATCCAAAGGACTACAAAGCAATTGAAGAAGTCATTAAGGAGAAAAAAACAGACATCTCTGCTCTGTGCAAACAACTGAAATTACCCTCAATTGAAGATCCATAGACAAAGTAAATTGTAGAAAATGAATATAAAAAGGAGGAAATGCTAAATTGATCATTGCAAAAAACATAGAAATAAGGAAAATGTAGGAATAGATTGAAGAGTTTGTTAGGGTCGGTCTCGTCAGCCCTCCGTCAGTGATCAAAATTTCTCTTTTGCATTTCATTTTTAGATGTCTCGCTTGATTCACTCAGTTGCATTCCACTAGGGGCATGCCATAATCTGACGGAAGGGTCTCTTCACTCGTTTCCCTCATGTTTGTACCTGCTGGTTTATGTCTAATCATTAAAGATCATCAAAGTTCATCAGAGTCAATTTTACAGTCATTTATAGTCATGGATGGTCTTTGGTCTGCAAAGAGTCATTTTAGGGTTTCTAGGTCATATTAGGTCTAGGGTTTGTCAATTCAGTTTGAAAAGCGTCTAATAATACCAGCAGACGCATGAGGGAGGTTTCAAGATAAGTTTTCATCGAAATTTCATCATCGCAATCTTTGATCATGAATTTTATTCAAAACTCTGTTTTGAAGAAAATCGTCAAATTTGTTCTTTGTAATTAATGCTATGTATATTTTTCAAGTTTTTCAGTGGTCAGATTTTTCCAGCACAGCCCTGGTCATAATTTTCCGAGTTCAATGCCAGCCATCCCTGCAAAAATAACCATGAGATTCATTATTCAGCCAAAAATCAAAGTGGGAGTCCAAAACAGAGTTAAATGTGAAAGTGTCAAAGTCTGCAAAGGTAGAAAGAGAGTTTGCCAAATAAAAAATTGAAGTTCATGCCATACAAGATATGTCTGGTGTTCAAGAATTCATTTGCATGCCAAAAACATCAAGGAGCCAAGAGGAAACATTGAGAAATCAGTTGGAAGGAAAAACAGTGTTTGAAAGGCCAAATTATGGATCAAATTCAGAGCACGGCGCGTTGGGAACTGGCACGGCGCGTAGAGAAAAATTTTTCAGTGTAAAATTACACTGGCACGGCGCATTGAAGGAGGCGCGGCGCGTTGGGTTGGGGCGCGGCGCGTAGAGCTGAGACTCAAATTTTTTCCATTGCTTCCAGATTTTTGTATTGGTTTCGTCAATTTTTCTCCGAGTAAGTTTGACTCACCTTGCAATTGCCCATAAACTTGTGAATGGTGTGGGTATATGATGGATTATAAGAGAGTGAATGTCAAAGACTTAAACCCTCTCATTTTGTAAAAAAATTCTCCTTTAGGGTTTGAAGTTTGAGTGTTGAAGTTTGATTTTTGTGTCAAATAGTTCAAAAACCATTCCTCATCTGTGACTCTGTTCCCCTTCATTGTAATATCATCATTATACCATCCCTAACCTATTCCCTAATCAAACCACTCATATCACTTATTCCTATTTGTCTCTATTATCCCTCAAATGCTTTCATGCCCTATCATTATTATTTTCCTCATATCACTTATAAAATTCCCTAAATCCTAAACATTCAAGTAGCTGCCCTATTGTCTCTACATTGTCAAAACAGAGATTTTAAAGGGGCAAAATTTCACTTGACCAACTCCACAGTCCACTTTTCCCACTGTCCCTTTTTCTCACAATCCCTCATTCCCCTTTGGCATGTATTTGGTGATTGGAGACAAAGAAACCAAGGTCTCATTTCTCATTTTCAACAAGCTGAACATACACATTGCAACACCATGACCGACAACGACACATCATACAACCGAAACAGTGTTTTCACCACAGGAATTGCATGCACCAGGAGGGCACTGAAACTTTGTGAAACGCATGATCCACTCCGAATCTTGGCCGAAGCTTCCTTGGATGAGCATGACGCATGATAGGGGATATTCGCTCTGATTTTCGGAAAATTTGGAGAATTTTTTGTCATTTTTGAAAATTTTGGTCACAAAACAGGTTTTTCCGCCCAACACGTCGCGCGTCCCGACGCGCACTTATGATTGGGACACCTTATGGAGGAAAAATTTGTATTTTTGGATTTTTCATGTTAATTTATGCATGCTCAGAAATGGCCGAAGCATTTCATCAAGTTCTGGATGATCAAAAGGGCCAAAAACACCATGAAATCACCTTTTTGCCACCTTTTGCACCAGCAGGAAGTACTTCTCGGAGAATGAATTTTTGGAGGGGAAAATGAGCTCCAAATTAAAAAATACCACTTGGGTTGGATATAAAAAATCTAGGGCTTTCCAAAAAGCTATCATGAGCTTGATTTTGACTTCGGGAAGTGCTCCAAAAGCAGGTCCAAAGTCGCGCAGCGCATAGAGGAAATTAGCCTATTTTTCACCTTCCAGCTCAGAAATTCGGCCAGTTTGGACTAGTTTCACCTCTTGATGTAATTTTTGACCCAGATTGATGTAATTTGATAAAAATGATGTAATTTTGGCATGTATTTACTTGTTCTAGATGATTCATTCACAAAAAAGTGAAAATCAAGTGAATGGATTAGTTTCCTAGCTTATAGAGGCAAGTTGTTTGGCTGCCTAGATTTTAGCTCTTTGTTTAGAATTGGTTCAAACTGCTCCTAGAAGAATGAGCTTGACCCCTAGACGCATGGGAAGGGGTTAGACTTGTCTATTTATTGTATTTTCTGAGACATTTTCAGAGGTTGGACTTTGGGAAAAGTTTGGCACACTATTGTACATATTTTCTGCATTTTGGCTAAGGAAAGATCAGAGGTTTTGTAGCACCTGTTGGGATTCTTGTGGCTTTTAGTTTTGATGGTGTGTTCTCTCAGTTATTTGTAAGTTCTTTAATTTTTAATGTATGCCATTCCCTCCTTTTGCTTCTGAAACTAAATGAATGAGTAAATGAGGTAGAATCCATTGTTTCCAGTGCTCTGCCTTTGAATTTGTTTAGTTTTATATGTTTTTGCCAGTTTGGAGAGGATCCTTGTTCTCCATTGCCCTCTTCATCTCCTTGTCATTCTGATCCATCCATACACATAATCAAAAAGCATCAAGACTACTGCCTACCTTGCCCCAATTCGAATTTTGTAAAGATCTGGCCTCATCCCCGAGCCCAAAATTGTTTTTCCCATTTTTCCAACAAAAACCCAAAAAATTTAAATCAAACCTTCCTATCTATTTACTAGCCTAAAATCAGCATCCATTTGTGGTCATCTCGGACTCTATTGATCATTTTATCGAGATAGACCTGGAGAGAGCCCTCTCCTGTCCTCGTAGGGCTTGCTACGAGGTTGAGCTTGGTTTGATGTTGCCTTGAGTTTACCTTATTTCAGCCTAAGGTAGATTCGAGTGCTAACATAGTGGCGACCATACTGGGGAGAAATTTTCTTATTACTGTCATTTGCTATAGACGGAGTCTGAAGTCACGCCAGGTAGCCTTCGAACTGCTCTTGCTCTGCGAGTGCATAGTAGATAAAAGTTGCTTCAGTCGATCTCCGGTTTAGCTTGTGAATGTGCTCCTTGATTTGCGAATTCCCCCAGTATATGTATCAAGATCAGATCTGATGGTTGATGGTGGACAATGATCAGACATAAGAAGGCTGAAATCATTCACCTGGTGAATCCTGTAGAGACTCCACTGGAGGACTAACTCTTTCTCTGCGAAAATGGAAGGATATTACACAAAGTTCAGGTATCTAAAGTGGAATGGTATTCAGGATCTAGTCTGATTTCTTGTAAATTACTTCTTTATTGTTCTTGAACCTGTCCTGAAGGTTATTCCGAATTTGTTGTATGAGAAAGGTGATCAAAATCTTCACTCGACTTATTCAAAAAGTATAAAAACTGAGTTTCCCTTTGATCTTGGTCTCCTTAATTTTCCCACATATTATGTTGACTCTCTTTAGAGTGATGAGCCAGAAAATCAAGCTGATCCCGTAGCTCTTGTATATACTCCTACACCATTTGTAGTCCCAGATAGGTATAAACCTCTTGTTTTACCTTCTGTTCTCCATGCTTTCCCTGCAAATTATGACCTATATCTACCAATATTTGATGGTGAAAGCGACAATGTCAACGCTGAGCAACATGTGCAGAATGTTGAGACTTTTCTGGATTTTTTCGAAGTTGATGAAGAGGATGTTAGTATTAGGCTTTTTGCTCTTTCTTTTCAAGGTCAAGTAAAGAGTTGGTTCAAAGCCCTGCCTGATGCGAGCATCACATATTTCCAGCAGTTTCTCAAAGTTTTCCTTGATAGGTGGATGATTGGACAGAACCCTTTCTTGATTTTAGACGAGTATGCCTAGCTGAAAAGACTGCCAGGGGAGACAGTACAACAATTTTCTGTTAGATTTAACCAAGTATATTTTTTGATGCCAGCTGATATAAGACCTTCTCCTAGATCTGCTCTCTTGCACTACCCGGGTGCCTTTGATCCGGAAATGGAGTTTCAGCTGAGAGAAAATAATATTGCAACACTTCACGAGATGCAAAACAGTGCAGTAAATGTAGAGGCTCATTTGCTGATCAAAAGGGCAAGGTTGAAGGAAGAAGAAAAGAAGAATGTTTCAGAGCAGCTGACACCTTCAGAGGAAAAGCTTGATCTTTTCATAAATGCAGTAGAAGAGATGGTGCGGAAAATGACTGCAAAAAATTAAAATGACATTCAAGAACAAGCGGCTGACCCAAAACATTTTGTTTCTTATCCTAGTTTTCATACTGATTGTTTTATAGATCATTGTGAAGAAGAGAGAGCTATTGATATGACATGTATGCTTGATGATGTGTTGTATACTGATGATTTGCCTCAGTTTGATCAGTATGATGATGATTATGTTCTCCAAACAAAAGCTAATCTTGCAGACGAATCAGCAGCTAGTTTGTGCGAGGAGGACGTTCATTTTCAGTAGCTCGAGTACAGTGATCAATCGATACATATCAGCTATGACAATGATGAGGAAAGTGCAGAAAATTTTGAAGTAAGTGAAGGATATTTGCCTTTTTGTTTTGATTCATTTCAGTTCATCAGAGACAATTTCCATGCAATCAGAAATCAATTGTCAACAAGTCTTGATTTGGACCATCTTGAGGGCAATCAAAACCTTGTTCAAGACTTCTCATATTCAGATTTGCAGTCCCCAAGTGCCATTGATTGTCAAGTTGCGGATGAAAACATAGAAACTGGCACACATGATCAAATGCTACAAGGTGACTCCGTACCATTCTGTTTTGAATCATTTCAATTTTTGAAGGGAAAATTGCATAATAAATCTTCAAATGAGCAGTTTGTAGGAAATCAACAATCTTTCAATTTCAATGTTGAGGATGAGACAGATAGAAAAACTATTGAGCTAGTTGTTAATGAGAGATCTTCTTCTGAAATAATCAATGAAATCATTTTTGATACAAAACCCTCCCTAGCATCAGATTTGCAGCCATCCAATGCAATTGAAGGTCAGATTACAGATGAAGGTGTGGAAGCTGAAATATGTGAGTTAATGATGCAAGAGAATTCTGTACCCTTTTGTTTCGAAGAATTTCAGTTTATAAAGAAGAATCTTCGTAATATCTCTCAAGAAAAATATGAACAGCTAGAAGGAGGTCATACAGTTTCAATGGATACATTGCAGTAGTCTTCTCAAGTTTTTGATGATCCCATTGCTCGTGTGCTGGATGAGGTTTGCTGTAAAAATTCTTCTCCATTGGCTAACCATGTGCCCGAAAAGAATGTTGATAATAATCTTGTTCAAAATTCAATTTCATTGTGTTGTTCAACAAATTTTTCATATGAGGAGATTGATAAAGGAGACTTTTGTTCTGTCTGGAATTAGCAACGGAGTTTGGTTTTTCATGAATTTCAGGATCCTTTTGATAGCTTGCTGCAATCACCAAAGAAACACAACACAGATATGAGGAAAGTCTTGATATCCAACTATGAAAATTACTTGGACCAGAGCAGTGAGGTGTTAATGGAAATGAATAGCTATGTTTATGAAGATCCTTTCGGAGTATTCTTGCAGTCATCCAGTCAATTCATGCTTTGCAAGTTTATCAGCAGTCCCCTTGGTTAAAAGTTTCCATGGGAGTTTCCTTTCAGTAGTTATTTCTCGTTGTTCATAAGCAAGCACTTGCAGAGAATTAAGATAGCAGCCAGCATGCTTACATGGTTGCATTGGTTGTTCCATTTCACTTGATCGGGTGGTGAAAAGTACAATTAGAGTAGGTTTGATGAATAAGCTCTACTTTGAGCATATTTTCCATCTTGTCAGTTGTGTTTAAGTATCGAGTCAATTTTTAGTTGAGTGAGAGTCAGTTTGTGTCATCAATTCATCAATTTTCAGTCATGCATTTCAGTTTTAGTTTTTGACTCCATTGCCCAATGGATGAAGGCATTGTCTGCTTTCCAAAGATCTGTAGTTCTTGGCACCTCCAAGGAGCTGGAGCTACCATCCCTATTGGAGCCAATGTTAGGGTCGGTCTCGTCAGCCCTCTGTTAGTGATCAAAATTTCTCTTTTGCATTTCATTTTTAGGTGTCTCGCTTGATTCACTCAGTTGCATTCCGCTAGGGGCATGCCATAATCTGACGGAAGGGTCTCTTCACTCGTTTCCCTCATGTTTGTACCTACTGGTTTGTGTCTAATCATTAAAGATCATCAAAGTTCATCAGAGTCAATTTTACAGTCATTTACAGTCATGGATGGTCTTTGGTCAGCAAAGAGTCATTTTAGGGTTTCTAGGTCATATTAGGTCTAGGGTTTGTCAATTCAATTTGCAAAGCATATAATAATACCAGCAAACGCATGAGGGAGGTTTCAAGATAATTTTTCATCGAAATTTCATCATCACAATCTTTGATCATGAATTTTCTTCAAAACTCTGTTTTGAAGAAAATCATCAAATTCGTTCTTTGTAATTAATGCTATGTATATTTTTCAAGTTTTTCAGTGGTCAGATTTTTCCGGCACAGCCCTGGTCATCATTTTCCGAGTTCAACGCCAGCCATCCCTGCAAAAATAACCATGAGATTCATTATTCAGCCAAAAATCAAAGTGGGAGCCCAAAACAGAGTTAAATGTGAAAGTGTCAAAGTCTGCAAAGGTAGAAAGAGAGTTTTCCAAATCAAAAATTGAAGTTCATGCCATACAAGATATGTCTGGTGTTCAAGAATTCATTTGCATGCCAAAAATATCAAGGAGCCAAGAGGAAACATTGAGAAATCAGTTGGAAGGAAAAACAGTGTTTGAAAGGCCAAATTATGGATCAAATCTGTGAGCGCTGCTGCTGGCTGTGAACCCATGGCAGTATTGAGGCGGTTATTGCTAGTAGAGCGAAATTTTTTCAGCGCAAATTACACCGGCACGACGCATCGGGAGGAGGCGCGGCGCGTCAAGCGAAGCAAGCGCGTAGAGCCGAGACCCGAAATCTTTTTTCCATTGCTTCCGCATTGGTATCGGTTTCGTCAATTTTTCCGAGGCTTGACTCACCCTGGCAACTGCTCACAAACTCAGGAATGGTGTGGGTATATGATGGATTATAAGAGTGAATGTCAAAAGACTTAAACCCTCTCATTTTGTAAAAAAATTTCTCCTTAGGGTTTGAAGCCTGAGTGCTGAAGTTGATTTTGTGTCAAATGTTCAAAAACCATTCTCATCCTGACTCCTTGCTCCTTCATTGTAATATCAACATACCATCCCTACCCCATTCTTAATCAAACCACTCATATCACTTATTCCTATTTGTCTCTATTATCCCTCAAATGCTTTCATGCCCTATCATTATTTTTTTCCTTATATCACTTATAAAATTCCCTAAACCCCAAACATTCAATTAGCTGCCCTATTGTCTCTACATTGTCAAAACAACGATTTTAAAGGGGCAAAATTTCACTTGACCAACTCCACAGTCCACTTTTCCCACTGTCCCTTTTTCTCACAATCCCTCATTCCCCTTTGGCACGCATTTGGCGATTGGAGACAAAGACACCAAGGTCTCATTTCTCATTTTCAACGAGCTGAACATACACATTACAACACCATGACCGACAACGACACATCATACAACCGAGACAGTGTTTTCACCACAGGAACTGCATGCACCAGGAGGGCACTGAAACGTCGTGAAACGCATGATTCACTCTGAATATTGGATGAAGCTTCGTTGGCTGAGCATGAGGCATGATGGGGGATCTTTACTCCAAATTTCAGCAAATTTGGAGAAATTTTTGTCATTTTGAAAGTTTTGGTCACAAAACAGGTTTTTCCACCCAATGCGTCGTGCGACCCGACGCGCGCTTATGATTGGGACACTTTCTGGAGGAAAAATTTGTATTTTTTGATTTTTCATGGTAAATTATGCATGCTCAGAAATGGCCGAAGCATTTCATCAAGTTCTGGATGATCAAAGGGGCCAAAAAAACCATGAAAACCACCTTTCTGCCACCTTTTGCACCAGCAGGAAGTACTCTTGGGAGATTGAAGTTTTGGAGGGGAAAATGAGCTCCAAATTGAAAACTTCCACTAGGGTTGGATAGAAAACATCTAGGGCTTTCCAACGAGATATCATGAGCTTAATTTGGACTCCGGGAAGTGCCCCAAAAATAGGCTGAAAGTAGCACGACGCATAGAGCTTTGGAGCGCGACGCATTGAGGTTTTTGGCATGTTTTTCACCTTCCAGCTCAGAAATTCGGCCAGTTTGGGCTAGTTTCACCTCTTGATGTAATTTTTGACCCAGCTTGATGTAATTTGATAAAAATGATGTAATTTTGGCATGTATTTTCTTGTTCTAGATGATTCATTCACAAAAAAGTGAAAATCAAGTGAATGGATCAGTTTCCTAGCTTATAGAGGCAAGTTGTTTGGCTGCCTAGATTTTAGCTCTTTGTTTAGAATTGGTTCAAACTACTCCTAGAAGCATGAGATCGACCCCTAGAGGCATGGGAAGGGGTTATGCCTGTCTCTTTATTGCATTTTCTCGGAGACTTTTTCAGAGGGTTGGACCGGTTGGACTCTTGGGAAAAGTTTGGCACACTATCGTACACATTGTGATTGGGCGAAGGAAAGATCGTAGGTTTTGCAAAGACCCTGTTGGGATTTTGTGGTTGGGCTTGATGGTGTGTTTCTCTCACTTATTTGTAAGTTCTTTAATGTTAAATGTATGCCATTCCCTTCTTTTTCTTCTAAAACTAAATGAATGAGTAAATGAGGTAGAATCCATTGATTCCAGTGCTCTCCCTTTAAATTTGTTTAGTTTTATATGTTTTTGCCAGTTTGGAGAGGATACTTGTTCTCCCTTGCCCTCTTCAGCTCCTTGTCATTCTGATCCATCCATACATATAATCAAAAGCATCAAGACTACTGCCTACCTTGCCCCAACTCGAATTCTGCAAAGATCTGGCCTCATCCCCGAGCCCAAATTGTTTTTCCCATTGTTTAAAAAAAAAACCCAAAAAATTTAAATCAAACTTTCCTATCTATTTACTAGCCTAAAATCAATATCCATTTGGTCATCTCGGACTCTATTGATCATTTTATCGAGATCGACCTGGAGAGAGCCCTCTCCTATCCTCGTAGGGCTAGCTACGAGGCTGAGCTTGGTTTGATGTTGCCTTGAGTTTTACCTTATTTCAGCCTAAGGTAGATTTGAGTGCTAACAGAGTTGTTAAAGGAGAAACAAACAACACAGTTGGTTATTGCTCCAGTCACAATAGGTCCAATATCTTTTGCAGGTATAGAGCCATCATCATCATCGACAACAATTGATACAACAAAAAGATACAACAAAGTTAACACCGGATTTAGCCATTCACAAAAAGGAAAATGAGAAGTTGCAACAAAGATTTCAGATTGTTTTATCACAGAAAATCAGAAATGATACTTTATATATGGAAGGAATGCAAAAGCCCCACAAGTTGGGACTTAAGGTTAAAGAATTTGAAAGTGAATCCTTAATGGCAGAGACATTGGCTAAAGCAAAGGAAAATATTTGGGAAGACATCAGAAAATCCATAACAGAGGTATGGCCATCCATATCGATAATTTTTGAACAAAAAGATCTCATTACCAAGTGCAAAGTAACCATAGAAGAATAAAAATAAAATCTAAAGAAAAATCCAAGTGAAGCTAGTGATATGATCAAGATGTTAAACTCAAAGAATAAAGAATAATTGGAAGAGATAAACATACTTGACAGAACTGCAACAATATTAGAAATATTGAAAGTATTACAAAAGAGGAATCTAATCAATCAACTACAAACAAAATGTGAAGCTCTGGATACTATTATCCAACGTTTTCATACAAAGTTTAATGTATTGAATCATAAAGGACTACCATGATTGGTAGGTCTAGATGAAAAATTGATTAAATTAGAGGATTATTGTAAGAAACTATATATTATTGCAGTGGATAAGTCTAAATTTGTAGGTATCAAGAGACAGATTACAGGGAAGGACTTTTTAGAGGCTTTGTAGTAAATCAAGCATTTTTTCATTCACAAGCCTACTTTCGAGAGATACACAGAGGTGGATGAAACCTTTAGAAAAATTATGAATGTAGAAATCCCAAGTGAAGAAAAATGGGATAAATTTTGTGAAACTCCTGAGTAAAATTTTGATATTAAGAGCACGCCATCACACCAAATTTTCAGGGGCCCAATCACCAACATTTTCCATCAAAAAGGGCACAATCATCAACAGATTCCACCTAAATAGAGATACATCATCCATCTGTTTCCTTCTTCCTACTATTTGATTCTATTATTGTAATCAGTTTAGGATATTTCATAGTTTTAAAAATTAGTATAAATAACTCTCATTGTGAGTTATTAAGGGTTTCACCCTTGGAAAAGAAAATTTTTGTAAGCAGCATTGTACAAGTTTTTCGATCATCAATAATAGAAGAAGGATTCTGAATTTGTCTCATACAACTTTGTTTTCTTTTGCAAGTTTTTCCTGTTTTCATTACACTCTATTTCCACATATGTTTAATTATTATTAAGATAACCAAGTGAGATTAACTAAGTTTCAGTCATCTTATAATTCCTCTTGAAGTTATTATTTATATAAAGAACTATTTACTAAACAATATGTTTGTGTAAGTCCCTTTCATCTATAAATTGTCAGCATCTTGATAATGTTAAATGTATTCCGTTGAAATTTTAGACTTTGTTTAAAGGTTTTCAAACTTATGATTAATTACAACATTCAATCTAAATATTTAGTTATCATATTTTCTTACATAAGTCTACTTACAAATTTACAAAAATCTTAAATTACTGTGTGAGATAAAGATGCAGCCCTTAGTCTTATTTTCTAATATTATCTACAAAAATTAAGCATAATTGTTTGCAAAATTTATTTTATACATTGATCAGCCAAAATTTCAAAACAAAACAAAACATTATAGATGCTTTGGCATAATTATTGACCCCAATTATCTCAAAGAACAACAACAGGATTCCTTTTAACCCCACAAAATTCCTGTGTCCCATCTATTATATATAAATTCTAAGTTATTTGAAAGCATTTACAATTATTAGAATTTAATTAAAGCCCGTTGTCCTGGTTTGGTAACCAACTAACAAGAGTGTCATTCACAAGAACTAATAAGAATGAAAAATCCAACTCGTGATGAGACCTCTTGTCTTCTAGCTTGTCAACTAAAAGCCATTACCCTGGATTGGTGACCAGTAGCAGTAATTTCATTCTCGTTAGGATCCATGATCATAGTAGTACAACTCGTAATGAGACCTCCCATCCCTCAATTAATCATTTTAAAATAAACTTTGATTATAATTAACATTAAATAGGTTACTTAATAGGTGGGGAGGCAAATATTATCCTTAAGAGCACGGAATGGCATGAAATTTTTTTAATTACTAATCTTTATCGATTGATCCTTCTACCCTAAAGACTCATTTTAAATAAAACGTCTCAGCTAATGACTGAAATATACCTTAACTTGATCGTGCTAGGGTTAGCATGAGAGCTCATTAGGGTTAAAGAGGAGTGGTCCACCATAGGAGGCTCTTCATCAATACCTTCGAAGAGAAACTTGAAATGGTTTCTTGGATGATAGTATGTTTGATTGAATAGGATAGAAGTAGGTTTTTAAGCTTATGCATGGGAAGTATTAAATATAACAATAAAAATCCCCCTAACCAAACCAATAAGTAATCTCAGCCAATAATCAAAGTCACTTCATAAAATATGAGGCATTAAGAGTCAATTTATTCTGATAGGACTTACCACCAGGGAAAATTTCAGGGGCTAATATTCATAGATGGGATAATTTTACATGATTTTTCCAAAAAAAAATATTCGCCAATTCCCATTTTTTCCTAAAATTGATTCACCCAAATTTTATAAGAAAAAAAAAATTTACCTTGAAAATTGCCAAAATTGTATAGAGACTATATAAAATCATTATAAGTTTTAATATTTTTACTAAAATATCACCAAACATTTTATAGTTTGTATATTATGGATTAGTAATATTCGCCAAGGTTTCTAATCTTTAGCATAAATTTCCATCCTTAAATTTTTTCTTACTTACCACAAGAGTGCATAATAATGGAAATTTCAATAGTTGTGCCTTAGGAATTTTAAGAGTGAAACTATAACAATTTTATTCCAAATGCAATTTGTATTCATTGTTTCTATACACCCTACCCTAATTTAAAGATAGGAAGATCTCCTTCAAGTGTAGGATTACTTCCAATGTAACCATGTGCATATAAAAATACTAAATATACCCACACTTAGGCTTAAAATGTAAACTTCAATGCATGCTGGAGTATGAGAAATCAAATTCTTTACATTATATGGTACCAAGAGTTTCCAGTTAATGAGGGAATGGGGTGTGCTAGCAATTTTTTGGAATGAGGCTTCAATAGGACCCACATATTCAAGGTTCTCCAACTTGTATAATTATTCCATCTTTTGATGTTTTCTATCTTAAGATTGACAAGGATGGTTAAGGGAACTTCTAGGGTTTTCTTCTTGGTGAGATTTAATAATGGTTTTCGAACAAGTTTCAATCAAAGATTGATCCTCTAATGGTTTATGGATTAAAGTTTATTCTCGAGGTAAATTTTGTGTGGTAATAGGGAAGTTTTTGATTTCACTCCTCTCCCCTCTCTAAAATATATGGCATTACATTCAGTAGGTGAGTGAGTAGGAAAAATAGGGGTTTTAAATTGATGTGCAACTTGATAATCAGAATTAGGATTTGGTTGCACAAATTATTGGGACCATAGAGAAGGATAAGATGTGTAAAAATTATAAAAACCATATGTATATCATGGATTAAATATTATCTAAAAATGTACTAAAGCTAGATACTGAATCACTTCTACAAATCAATTGTGGAAATTAAACACAATCACCAATCACATGAAGCAAAGAAGAATCAGTCAAGCCACAACACAGATAATTTCCCGGGGAAATATTGCTGCTCAAAACCACACTATATTATATTGTATATTCATCATGGATACATGAAACCATTACAATACAAATCTTCTCACAAGAGCCTCCTGTACTCAGCTAATTGTCTCACACTGTCCTGGAAAACACTGACCAACACTTAGCCAATTCTCAGCCTCTAAATAGCTTGCCTTGCTTGTGAAATTCATGTGGAGTGAAATCCCTATTCTTTAGGAATTTTGGCCTTCCATGACTGTGCAAGGATCATGGGTAATGCAATGGGTGTTTATTTGAATGGGTGCAACCCAATAATCCTACAACTGATAGTCAACATACTCTTCACCTAGATCTCAACTGGGTCTCCACTAGAACTGTCATGCATGTAGCTAATAATAGTAAATAATTATTTTCATGTTAGATCCCTGATTGTGAATTAAATAATATTTAATTCACTTGATCTCCCACTAGTGCAAAAAACAGTTACAACTACCACAACTAACTTTAACTCACTTAACTGAGTTGAACTGATTACACATGCATTAACTAATGCACCAACTGCACTTCGAACTCTGTTACAACTAGAATTACTCTACATGCCTCACCAACTACCCTCAACTCGAAATTCATGAGCTAAATGAGTTTATGACACTCAGTTAACTATTACAAGTGTTTATGAGATAATATTACATTTTATTGTCCATTTTAATTAAGGGAAAATTAAAATAATCATCCACCAAATTTATCCCACACCAGTGTAGGTGTTGCTAAGACCTATGGTCCCATACTAGTGTAGGTGTTTCTTCGACCTCTTGGTCCCACACTAGCATAGGTGCTGAAATTTATTGTTGGACTTCAACACTCCCTCTCAACAAGAAAGGGATTATCCTTCACCCCGATCTTGCCTCTATGTTATTCAAATTTTCTCCTGGTGAACGCCTTCATCAGAATATCTTCATCCTGATCTTCCGTGGGAATGTACTGAAGTAACATTATATGCTTTTGCACACAATCCCTGAGGTGGTGGTACCATATTTCTATGTGCTTGGACCTATCATGAAACACAAGATTAACCGAGAGTTTAATGCAACTTTGGTTATCACAATGTATCACTGTCAGATCCATCTGAGAACCAAACAAACCAACTAGGATCTTTCTCATCCAGATGGCCTCACATGGAGCTTAAATTGCTGCCATGTACTTTGCCTCCGCTAAACTGAGTGCCACAGATCACTACTTCCTGCTGTACCAAGAAACTATTGTTGATCCTATGCTGAAGATCCCTCCTAATTTTCTATTTCTATCTGATGGACAACCTGCATCCACGAAGCCTTGAAGCATCACTCTCTTTGTCAATATGTACCATAATCCATACTCTGTTTTTCCCCTCACATATCTTAATGCATGCTTCCCACCTTTGAAAAGAGATTGGTAGGTTTAACCATAGCTTGAGTCAGTTGGTTAACTGCATAGCAAATGTCTGGTCTGGCGTTCACCAAGTACATCAGTGAACCTACTAACTGCCTGTAGACAGTAACATCCACTACCTCTCCTAAAGTAGCATCCTCTTTCCTCCAATTTCCTGGAAGAGGAGTGTCCATGGGCTTATAGCTCATGATGTGAAACTTACCTAGTATCTCTTTGGAATAATTTCCTTGAGAAACAAAAATTTCACCATCCCGCTGCCATATTTCCAAACCAACAAAATAATGAAGGAGTCACATGTCCTTCATTTTGAACTCCCTTGCAATATCCTCCTTGCATGAGTGTATCATCTGCTCATCACGAGTCAAAATTAGATCATCAAAATAAAGTACAATAATCAATAACTTTCCCTCAACCACAATCTGGTACAGTTTTTCATCAGCTTCACTTTTGGTGAATCCCAATCCGGTGAAATAGCTGTCAATCCAAGTGTACCAAGCATGAAGTGCTTGCTTCAACCCATACAATTTTCTCTTGAGTCGAAACACATGTGATTCACTTTCAAATATCTCGAAAGCTTCTGGCTGATCTATGTACACTTCTTCCTCAATAACTCCATTGATAAACACAATTTTCACATCCATCTAATGAATACACCACCCCATTTTCTTTGAGAGTGCAAGGATGGATCTAATGGAAGAGTAACTTGCAACTGGTGCAAAATTCCCATCATAGTCGATCCCCTCAATCTCTAAGAATCCCCAGGCCACAAATCTGGCCTTGTACTTCTCCACACTCCCATTAGCAGCTTACTTTACCTTGTAGATCCATCTAGATCCAATCATTGATTTACCGACTAGTCTTGGGACAATATCCCATGCACTGTTCTTGACAATGGAGTCATACTCCTCCACTATTGCGTCAACCCAAATTGGCTACTGCAATGACTCCTGAAAGGAAAATGGTTTTGTCACAATACACTTGCTCATAAGATCCATGTATCTAGTAAATGTGTTTGGAGATTGTCTCTATCTACGCAGTGAAGTAAGGGCTCCTACATTCTATGCTGCATCAAGTATCAATCTATGAGTTATTGTGGTGCTCCTTCTACCATTTCTGGTGGATGGCTCTGCATGAGTGTTTTCTGCCACTCCATGATCCTTCGCATGTGGCTGCTCCAAATCTTGAGGCTCATTCTTTGGAACCAAGAGTTCCTCCTTTGCATGCAAATCCATCTCCCTCTCAAGGGACAATCGCATGGCTTTCTCCTCATCAAATTTTATATCCCATTGCACAACTGTCATTCTTTTGTTTGGAAAATACACCCGATAGTTGTGGGGAGTTTCATTGTACCCCACAAAAATCCCAATATTAGTTTTTGGTTCCAACTTCTTCCCGACGTCTTTGGTCACATGCACATAAACAGATGAGCCAAAAATCTTAAAATTTGAAACATCAGGTTTCTTACCAGTAAAAGCCTCTTCTGGTGTACTCATGCCAAGTATCCTATGAGGACAACGGTTCTACAAAAATATCGTTGTGTTGCATGCCTCCACCCACAAATGCAACAGTAGGCCCTGATCACGCAACATTTCTCTTGCTACACCTACAATCATTCTTTTCTTTCTCTCAGTGACCCCATTCTATTGTGGGTTATGAGGCACTATCAGTTCTCTTTGAATTCCTTCTTTGCTGCAGAAGTTCTTAAATTCATTGGAGATGTACTCACCACCATTATCGCTCCTAAGAGCCTTTACATGCTTCCCTATGTCTTTCTCCACCAGTGATTTGAACTCAAGAAACTTTGAGAATGTATGATATTTCTTGTACATGAAGTAGATCCAGCACTTTCGAGAAAATTCATCAACAAATATCACATAGTACTTATGCTTTATTGTTGAAGAAACAGAGAATGGTCCACTCACATCTGAGTGAACTCTCTCAAGGATTTATGAAGCTCAGTTCTCCTTCTCATGAAAGGTGGCCTTTACATATTTTCCCATAGTACATCCCTTGCATGTGTCTGACTCTGCAATTGTACCCTTGGGAAGACCCGTAGAAATCTGTCGCATGACTTTTAAGGCTCCGTGGTGAAGATGGCCCAATCTTCTGCGGAATAACTCATCCTCATCTCGGCTCACCACTTTTTCCACCTTACCCATCAATGTTGTGCAACCATATACATCAATTTATATAGATTCTTAACTCGAATACCAATCTTCTTGGCTTGTCCTATTGTTTTTTATCGCATGAAATATTTTCCTTCATTGAAAACAACATCATAGCCTCTATCCTGCAACATTGCAACTGAGACTAATTTTTTATTCAAGCCCGCTACATGCATTACATCTTTTAATTGAAAGGGTTTACTTAACTCTCTTTGGAAGGTAATAGTACTAATCCCGTTAGCTCTATACTGCCCATCATCACCCATTTCGATATGCATATGGAGGTCCTTCTCCTCCAAGACACTGAAAATTTCTTTGTCTCATGTCATGTGAAAATATGCACCACTATCCAAATACCACACCAATCCCATTGCACTTGACACCATGCATGCAATGAGTGAGAAGTCAAGCTAAAATTACGAGGCTAAAGCCTCACCCGCTGAAGATCTTGAAGCCTTATTTTTCTTCTTCCTTTCTGGAAAGTTAGTGGCATAATGCCCATGCTCGTGATAGTGAAAACACTTCACTCTGGACATGTCATGCTTATTGCCATCTTTACCGGACTCAGATTTGGAATGGAATTTATTTCCTTTCCCCTTATTCACCTTGGTAGCCAAAGCACAACATTCTTCATCTTCATTCTTATATGAAGATCCATCTATGGTATTTTGTCTAAACTCCTCTTGCAACAAATCCGACCAAAGTCATTCCTAATCTAGCAGTTTTTACCTTCCACTGACAAAGTCTTGATAAATATGCCAACTCTTGGGAAGTCCTAGAATAGATAGGTGTACCAAATCATCATCACTGATAGTAATACAAATTCTCCCCAGCTCATACCAACATTGGACAACCTTTTTTAAATATTTTGGCATGGAGTCGCCTTTCTCCATCTTGATCTTCCTGAGTTTATCTTTTCGTGCCAATTTCCTATGGTCACTCCTTATCTGAAATAGATCTTTCAAATATCTCCACATAACATATGGTGTCAACTTTCCATGGATACTTGAGACAATGTGGTCTCATACTCCCTCCAGTAAGATCCTCCTTTCCTTTGCCACTTTCTTTTGCCATGCATCAAGATTTTCAACATCTGTCACAGCGGGTTTAGGAACATCATTATCAATGAATTCCTTCAAGCCATTATATTTGATTATTTCCTCCATCCTGTCTTTCGAATAAATTAGTTGGAGCTTCCCTTGAGTTAATACTCCAATCTCAAGCCATTGAAAGACATTTCGATCCTGAATCAGTTGTAGAACTAAGAAAGTCTTCTGCTAATTCAAATTCTATTCAATCACAAACTCATCTCCTCCTCTACTATTGTGATTTCATGTGCTATGATACCATGCAAAATTTATACAAAAAATATGTATATCATGGATTCAATCCAATTTAACAATTTACTAAAGCTACATATTGAATCGCTTCTACAAATCAATTGTGGAAATTAAACACAATCGCCAATCACATGAAGAAAATAAGAATCAATCAAGCCACAACACAAATAATTTCCCACGGAAATATTATTGATCAAAACCCCAATATCTTCTATTGTATATTCAACATGGATACATGAAACAATCACAATAGAAATCCTCTCACAAGAGCCTCTTGTACTCAGCTAATTGTCTCACATAGTCCTGGACAAAACTGACCAACACTTAGCCAATTCTTAGCCTCTAAACAGGTTGCCTTCCTTGCACAATTCATGTGGAATGCAATCCCTATTATTTAGGAATTTTGGCCTTCCTTGACTATGCAAGGATCATGGGTAATCCAATGGGTTTTTTTCTTCCATGGGAGCGACCGAATAATCCTACAACTAATAGTCAACATCCCTTTCACCTAGATCTCAATTCGGTCTCCACTGGAACTGACATGCATGAAGCTAATAATAGTAAATCATCAGTTGCATGTTAGATCACTGATTGTGAATTATATAATATTTAATTCACTTGATCTCTCACTAGTGCAACAAAAAATTACAACTACCACAACTGACTTTAACTCTCTTAACCGAGTTAAATTGATTACACATGCATTAACTAATCACCAATTGCACTTTGAAATCTGTTACAACTAGAATTGCTCTGCATACCTCACCGCCTACCCTCAACTCAAAATTCATGATCTAACTAAGTTTATCACACTCAGTTAACTATTACAAGTGTTTATGAGATAAGATTACATTTTATTTTCTATTTTAATTATGGAAAATTAAAATAGGCATGCACCAAATTTATCGCACACCAGTGTAGGTAATGCTAAGACCCGTGGTCCCACACTAGTTTAGGTGCTTCTTGGACCTCTTGGTCCCGCACTAGTGTAGGTGCTGCAATTTATTGTTGTACTTCAACAATGTGGTGGTGCATTGGACATGAATTGTGGGTGTTGTGGAATAGGTAATGGAGTTTTCATGGGGAATTTCCCTAGAGAAGAGGCTCCAAACCATCCTTGAGGTTGTGGGAATATATGGTTCGAGGGAGAGGTCCAATGTGGCCATAAGGTGGGGTGTTGAATTAGAGGAGGTTTATAATTATTTCATGGAACTGCATGGTTATAGATATGTTGAGGAACCTTTTGAGGACAATTAATATTATTCCAAGTATTAAATGATGGCGAATTTTTAGCTATACCTGGTTGTTGATTTAGTTCCTTACTTGATTCCTTAAATACTTTTTGTAACCCTAGCAGTGATGGGAAATTTATTTTTTGATCCTCCTTGCACTAATTCTCTTCTTCCTACAAATCATCCAATCGTAAATTTAGAGAAGCTTTTGTAAATCCTATCTTTGTAGTAGATTCCAAAAATTGAGAAGAAAGTTCTCGAGAATTCTTACCGATCTTGGAGATTCCTCTTGAATACCTAATGCATAATTTACAAACATCATCATATGGTAAATGAAAAACATCACCTTTTCCTATCATATTTAAAGGTTCTAAAAATTTATATTTGATTCCTTTGAGTAGGAGTGTTTTCAAGGTCTTTCTTTTCCAAATGTTTATGTTTTGATTTTTAAAATTTGTATCGAAATCTCTCAACATAGTCATACAAACTTTCATTTTCCCCTTATGTTATTCCAAAAATATCTTCACCAGCTTTGAAGTAGTCTTGATACTTATCCAAGAATACATTCTCCATGTCTTCCCATGTTTGAATGCAGTTCCCACCAAGGCTCATGAACCATTGGAGAGTTGTTGCTTTTAGAGTAAGAGGAAACACTTGCAACCTTTGATGATTAGTCCAATAACCATATCCTCTACAAAGTAATTCAAACTAAAACAAGAATGTATTTGGGTCTTCATTTTCCAAACCATGAAATTTTGGTAGTGCAGATGGGGGAAAACTATGCATTTGTGCCACTCCTAGATCTTTAGACAAGGAATTTAAATGTAACAATATTTTCCATTTCTTACCAAATGAAAAGCGGTTCTCCATGTAATACTTCTAGACTCCTTCTTTGAGAGATCCTACCAACTGATCAGTGAAATACATGCAAATTTGGATGATTGATATTAGCCTCAAACTCCTCATTTAAAAATGCCTCGAAATACCATTTCTCTCTTTTCAACAAGCTAGTTGGTATATCTTGTTAGAACGCGGTTGAATAGATGGGGGAAGGGTTATTACAATGCCCAAGAAATGAAAAACACTAAAAATAATGCAGGAAATAAATAAATTCAAAGAATCAATTTTAAGGAAATAAAATTTGCAAGAAAAAAATAGGTAAAGAGAAAACCAAAACGCAGCAAGTTACCAAGTTTAATCCCCTAGGCGCCTCCCCGAAAACGGTACCAAAATGTTGGGTGTAGTATATGGTATATTAATGGACCAAAATTTAATGTCAATTTGAGGTCCGTGGACTTCAAGACACAACACTAGAAATGTCAGAGAATGAATTCAACAACCTACAAAACTAAACCCTAATTTGTAATGCAAAAAACAGTCATTATTCACTCAAATCCTGCAATCAAATTTTTTCATTAAAAATGAAATACCAATCTTGAAAAATCATTAACAACCTTTTCAGCTCTAAAAAAAGGTGCATAAATTCTCAATTCAATTCCTATACTAGACTTGACAATTTCATTAAAAGAAATAGAGCTTGATTGATTTGGACACTAACTACTTCACTCATTAACCTATCAAGAAAATTGCCATTTAAAAATAGATAAATGATCAAAAGAGCCAAAATAACACATGTCTCAATCCAATAAATCCCACAAGAGTACTTAAGGGAATCCAAATAGATCTCAAAATATTCCTGCAGTGCTTCCTCCTACTCAATATGATTTCAAAAGTAAAGTGTGGCAATCTTGGTGTACTTAACCAAATGGATAAACTTGCATAACAAAAAATATGACATTCTATCTTACTTCCTCAAACTAAGAGGTATCTTAAACCAACCAGTCAATCTTCAATGGCTTGGTTGTACAAGCACTTTTATCCTTAATAAGAGTTCATTACTAAAGAAAAAGAATAATATTGTAACAATAGGCAAGTCTTATATAAGGAAAAAGAAACGAGATCAATTGCTCCACTCAAATATACGTATAATGATTATTGAATATAACTTGATTCTTTGGCAAAGAAACTTAAAGATTTATCAAATTCACTATTGCTTACATTTGTGCTCTATATCACAAAATATTCTAAAAGTTTGGACTGCCTTCTATATGCTAGATTTGAAACAATGTAGGGATTTTAAAGAAATATCTTGTTAAGTGAGAAATGACATACAAAATATAATAGCCACCTTCAAGGTAATTTTTGTACAACCCAGAACCCACAATGATGGAACAAGGTGTAAAGGTAATTGAACTGTTGTTGCAACCAAATCTTAAGAGGGAAAAAAATAGTTTCAAGAATCCATCTACACACAGTATTAACTCAAATGGAAATAACACAAATAAATATTAAATTTATACAGTGAATCCTTCTCAAATTTGAATTATGAATGCTCCAAATAACACATAGTTCATATATTTGAATAAGACAAAGTCCTGGAAGGAAATAAAAGAATATTAAACAAGTTTCACAAGAATAATCAACCAATAAACATGCACACCACAATGTTATGATTAAAAAAAAACAAACCAAACAAAATTCTATATAATAGAGGGGTAACGAGCTGGATTGGTTGGTCCAAAACCAACTATCTCATTCCCTAATTAAAATAAATTAACTTATAGAATAACAAGAAGCATTATCAGGATTAAACCACCATAGATCAAGAACCTGGAATTGTTTCTTGTTATTAATAGAAATATCAGTCCTTATACATTTAGAGCTCCATATTCCAGCTCCAAATCGACCTAAGGAAGGGGAAGTACTCCAGAACTCAGATTAGCAGCATGAGAGTACAACGAAATGGCTTGATGTCCTCCTTAATTCCATATCTCTGTTTCTTTTATAAACTTTTACATGAAAAATTTGGCTTGAGACAAACAAATCCTTTTCAAAAAGGATGGAGAACCAAATATCTACTATTTTACATCATAGAAATAAATTATAACCATTATCCAATTGAGGAAACACAATTTTGATATGAATTTTCCATTTTTTGGCAAATCTGGGCAAGATCCTAAAATTATGGAAAAACAATGTTTTTTTATGAAACTGCCTTAAATACCCACATGTAACTTTTGAACCAAATCGAATATTGAGAAACAATTTTTGTAAAAAACCCATTTGCTCGGATTTGTGTGATTCACCTCCATATGCACACAAATCAAGGTCAAAATTGTTAGTTTGGAAACTATGCGGATTTTGAGCAGATTTGTTGATTTAATTCTAGAGACCCACACATGCAACCTAGGTGAAATCCAACTCATAATAAAGTGTTATAACACCATTTTGGGCAATAAACATATTTTGTTTTCCCCGCAAGTGTGTTGAGATATCGAAGCCCCAAATCGGTGCAGGAATGCTAGTGTAGGAGTGTTGGTGCAAGAACATAGTGTGGTGAAATTTGTTGTTGATGCATGTGTATCTTTGATCCTGATTTAACATGCATTCCTGAAACAACACAAGCATCATCATCAATAATTATTTTGATTAAAATTTGATCTAAATAAAGGAAATAGGTTAAATAATGAACAATTACTTGATCATGCTCCAAGTTTAAGATACTAGCCCCACAATTTCACAAAAAGATAGTAATAACAATGAAAACTATGAGTAAGCATACAGTGAGAATGTGAATTAAACATGAAAATTCCATGGCATAACAATAGCCAAAGCAGATCCAATGCAACAAAAAAGAGATAAAGGAAGCACATAATTAAATTTATAGGTAAAGAAAAATCAACAATTTCAAGATAGAAGAAGCAAATCGATTCAATAAAAGTTTGACAATGTAGGAGAGGAAAATCAAAATTTTCAGAGAGTAGCACAACCAATCATAAAAAATAAAGTTTTTCCTAGGTATGAACAAATATTTCCAAGATACTATTTTACTTGTACAAATTATAGGCAAAATAAATCATACTGCAAGGTAAATCAGGCATTTAGACAGTTTAGGTCACAAGGAAGAATTTACCATTCTACAAATGAAAATGGAAGACAGAGGAGGAGCACAATTAATATTAGAAATTCAATATATACTTTAAACAATTTGATTCAATGTTATGTATGTTGGAATTTTTTCCACAAAGCAGTTTATTGCAGACTTAGAAAAAAATTATTTGATCCCAAAATCAAGAAAATAAACAAGCAACTAAGAGCCTAGAAGGAAAATGAAAACACAGAAAATTTTAATGTATTTTTATATGCTCAGAATGAAGGAAGCCATTGGTATGTTGATAGTTTCTATTCTAGGCATATGTCAAGAGATAAAATAATTTTTTTTTTAATGGAAACCAATCAACAAAGGTAATGTGACCTTTGTAAATAATGCACCTGGTAATATTGTGGGAAAAGGAGTTGTCATCCTAACTAATGTCATAGATAAATCCAAGGATGTGTTTTTTGTTTATGGTTTGAAGCATAATTTACTCATTGTGTCTCAAATGTGTGACCAAGGCTATGATGTGTTGTTTAAATAAAAAATCTGTCAAATTAAATCTACAAGCATAGGAGAGATAGTAGTTGATGTCTATGTTCTAAAAGAGAAGACATAGGGGTTTTATTTGTCAAATATTTATGAGAGATAGTTGTGGAATCGAAGGCTAGGACATATGAAATTTGATCATATTTTCAAATTGGGAAAGAAGAATGCAGTCATAGATATACCAAAGCTTTCAAAGCTAGAGAACGTGATTTGTAAGTCCTATCAGATTGGAAAACAATTGTGAGTACCATTGGGGTCCAAAGAGAAATCCTCAACTAGGCCATTGAAATTGGTTCATATGGACTTATTTGGTCCTTAAATAACTCAGTCACCTTCAAGTAAATTGTATTTTATGCTTATCGTTGATGGTTTCAACAAAATGATGTGGGTAAAATTTCTTAGCGAAAAATAATAGGCCTTTGGGAAGTTTAAAACTTTAAGGCCATGTAAGATAATGAGATTGATTGTAAAATAAAGTGCATGTTAGGTCCCTATAATAATAGTGTATCCCCTTATTGTTGTAGTGTAGCCCCCTTGTTCTTATTGTTGTACCCTTGTAACCCCCATATTGTTATTATTGTGTCCTTACATTATTATTGTTAGGATGGCTAGGATTATATTATGACCCCATGGACTCCTATATATAGAAAGGAGGTTTTTTCATTTGTATCATCCAAGAATTGTTCATTTATGTAATGTAAAGGAGGTTGCCCCCTTGAAGTGTCTTATTTATAAGGTGTTGATCTCTATTTTCTTCTATTTTGGAGCTGGTTTCATAACATTTGGTATCAAAGCTTTGGATTCTAGGATTTCACTGCTCCAAACATGACATCGTGGAATTTTAGCTATAAATTGTTTCTACGAAGGTTCAGAAGCTGAAATTTGTACCATGAGACGCTGAAATTTGGAGGAACTTCGTGTAAAAATTTCAGATCTTGGTTCACAATAATTTTAGAGATATGATATGTGGAAGCTAGGGATTTTGCAGGCTCCCAAATTTCATATAAAAGAGGTGATCTTGGGAAAATAATCATAATTATCACTCTTAGCATCGGATTGGAATTATTTAAAAATTTGAAAAAATTAAATGGATTGTAGTTTTCTTTATATCAATTTCAAAGCTGAAGGAGGAAACAATGACATGTGGTATGTCGTACAAGTTCGCTCTACTGAACCAATCCATAGTTAGGTAATTGTGGGAGATTGGGCATACCTTTGTATTGACTCATCCAAATCAGGTCAGACTTATGGCATTCGAAAGAAGATTTAGAGGGCTACTACAAGACCGAATTTTAGATATTGAAGATCCAAAATCACAAAGATAATTCAGTTTCAATATCGAGTTCCTCAAAAGAAAGAAAAAGGTGTGTATTTTTTTTTCAAATTGCATAAGTCTTGTTTGAAAAATCAGTTTGAAGTGATTCCAAGGGCATATTGAAGCATAGATATCTGTATTGGGTTCTAAAATGCCCCCCCTAAAAATACTTCTACACCTATTAAGCCCTCAAAAAATTATACTATGACGCATGAAGAGGAATAATTGTAGTATGATATATCAAAATTACAATAACAAGTGAAACAAATTTCAATATTACAAAGAGAAATAAAATATGAGATAGATGGTTTAAAAGGGAAAATGAAGGATAAGCTGGATGGTTTGAAGGATCAAATGAAAGCTAATATGGATGATAAAGTACCAGAATATCACATCGATCATCAATAACAAGTTCTCCAACTCTCAAGGGATAACCTAACTTTGGTGTAGAATCGAATGAAACAACAGGAAGATCAACATCGTAGTGAAATAAGTTCTGAAGAAATCATAGAAACAAGAACTCGACAACTACGAAATTGATCAATTTCATAGTATCTAAGCAACTGGAAGAACTTACCAGCTGAAGATTCCACATGGGAGGATGATAATTTTATACATAAGCATCCATAAATAATCAAGCATTGAAGGAGAGGGGCATGTTAGGTCCCTATAATACTAGTGTATCCCCTTATTGTTGTAGTGTAGCCCCCTTGTTCTTATTTTTATACCCATGTAACCCCCATATTGTTATTATTGTGCCCTTACATTATTATTGTTAGGTCATCTAAGATTATATTGTGACCCCATGGACTCATATATATAGAAAGGAGGTTTTTTTGTTTGTATCATCCAAGAATTGTTCATTTATGTAATTTAAAGGAGGTTTCCCCCTTGAAATGGATTATTTATAAGGTGTTTATCTCTATTTTATTTTATTTTTGGAGTTGGTTTCATAAATTACATAAGATATTATAATGGAGGCAATTTTACTTCAAATGAGTTTGATGATTTTTGCAAGAAACATGGCATTAAAAGGAATTTTACCATAACGTAGACTCCACAGTATAATGGTGTAGTATACCGAGCCAATAGATTAGTTCATCAGTTAGCTAGATCCATGATGGGAGAGAGAAATATAAAATAGATATGTTGGGTTGAATTCATTCACACAACAGTAATAATTTTAAACAAAACACACTTCAGACCAAACAGTGATAAAACTCCATATGAGCTTTGCTATGGCAGACCTACTACAATCAATCGTTCTAGAGTGTTTGGAATAAAGTGTTATATCAAGAAGAATGATGAAAAGATTTGAATGTTTGATGCAAGAGTTGATGAAGGTATTTTTATTGGATACTTTCAGACTAGCAAGGGATATAGATGCTACAACAAGAATACAAGGAGAATAATTGATTTTAGTGATGTTAAAATTGATGAGCACATTGAAATTGAAGATAATTAGCGAGTGTGTATCAACTCCAATGATCCAATAAAAAATTATGAGAAGGATCATGAACCATTTTTAGATGAATAAATTGAAAAAAACCATAGTCCACAATCCAAATATCTTGCAAGGTATGTTCAAAAACACCACCCAACTGACCAAATTTTTAGTGACTTAAATTCAAGTGTTCAGACAACAAGAAGATTTTTAAATTATCCTACTCAAGCACATGTAGCTTTCTTATCTATGATGGAACAAAAATATTTGTTTGAGGCTAACCAAGATGAAAATTGGTTGAAGGCCATGAATGAAGAGCTTGATCAAATTGAGAGAAAACAAACATGTGAGCTTGTTCCAAGACCAAAAAACAAGAATATTATTGGAATGAAATGGGTCCTCAAAAAAAAATTGAATGAACATGGTGAAATGGGAATAAACAAGGAAATATTTGTTCGCAAGTGCTATGCACAAATTGAAGGATTGGATTTTGATGAGACCTTTTCTCTTGTTACTCAATTAGAGGAAATTCACATGCTCTTGAATTTTTCTAGTTTCAAAAAAATTAAAATATATTAGATAGATGTCAAATCTGCAGGAGGAATTTTATATTGAGCAACCTGATTGTTTTCAATTATCATATCAGCTTGATTAAGTTTGCAAGCTGAAAAAGGCCTTGTATGGTCTCAAGTAAGCCCCAAGAGCTTGATATTACAAGTTGGATAATTATTTTCTCAAGTGTGGTTTTAAAAGAGGTGTCACTGATAGTAATTTTTATGTTAAATATATTGATGGAAAATTGTTAGTGGTGGTTGTTTATGTTGATGATATTATTTTTTCCAGCTATTTAGATCAACTAACATGCAAGTTTTCAACTAATATGAAGGTCGAATTTGAGATGTATGTGTTTGGAGCACTTTCATATTTCCTTGGTTTGCATATTGCACAATATTCAAAAGGATTTTTATCTCCCAAATTAAGTATCTCAAGGAGGTTTCAAAGAAATTTGGTATGGAGGAATGTTCTTTCATAAGCACTCCAATGGTTATTTGTTGCAAACTCTGCAAGGTTGATGACACACCAAAGGTGGATCAGACTCTATATAGATCAATTATTGACAACCTCTTATACTTGATGGCCTCTAGGCCATATATTATGAAATAAATTGGAATTGTTGGAAGATTTCAAGGAGCCCCTAGACAGATTCATCTTCTAGCAGCCGAGAGGATTCCTAGATATTTTAGAGCCACAATGGACTATGGACTTTGATGCCTCAGAGGTAAAGAACTTTCATTAATTTTTTTAATTGATAATGATTGGGAGGGTGATGTAGATGATAAAAAAAACACTATTGGTGGTGCTTTATTTCTTGGTGAATGTCTTGTTTCATGGTTGAGCAAGAAGAAATCTTCAATTTATCTGTCTACTTCTAAAGCAGAATATATAGAAGTAGCTTAATGTTTCACTCAAATATTAAGGATTAAGTAGGATTTACAAGATGTGTGGGTGATCTATGATTAGCCTATAGCAATCATTTATGATAATACAATTGTAATCAGTACATCCAAGAACCTTTTGTTCCATTAAAAAAAAACATATTCCAATCAAGTACCATTTTTTAAGAGAAATAATTGCAAATAAAATTTTCAAATTGGAGTATATACCTATAAAAGAGTAGGTATCTAATATATTCCCCAAAAATCTCCCAAGAGATAAATTTGAGTACTTAAGGAAAATATTGAGAGAAATTCCTCTTACCTCCCTCCATTAGATCTTCCTCAAGAGGAGGAAGGGAAGCTAGCAAGCACTTAACATTCAAAAGGAAGATGCTAGGTCCATAGGATCAACAAGACAAGGCGAGATTGGTTGCCGAGGGGGGGGCACATTATTTTCTTTTCCATTGATGTCAAAGGGGGAGGAGTATACCAAAGGGGGAAAAATACCCAAAGGAGTATAAGTAAGAGAAGTACACCAAAGGGGGAGCGGTACCCAAAGTAGGAGAAGAGAAGTACACTTTGCTTTTATGATTTCTTTTTTGGTGTTTCCATCAATGCCAAAGGGGGAGAATGTTAGGAATAAGTTGTAATTAATGGGAAAAAAATAGGTGGTTAAAAGAAGATTGTTCAAGGAACAAAGAATTTGGAGCCATTTCCAATTTATAATATTATCTCAGAAGCTCTTATAATCTACTCGGATGGATAGAGATTGGAAATCCATTTCCAACAGTATGTTGAAGTCAGAAAAAGGATTTGTAGATAAAAACATATTCTAGGTAAAAATTCAGAACTTAGTGGAGGTTAAAAGAGTCAACAATTCAAGGTTCCAATTCGGGCCTCGCTACACCCCGACCTCCAACCTAGTTGAGTGACCAACCTAGTCAGAAGACAAGATAGTTGATCTCATGCACAACAAAGAAATTAGTTGATTCCCTTGAACCCTTCCCATGTGGGACCCAATTCAAAATGACAGACGGTGATGACGTGGAATCACAAGTGGAGCCACAGTGGCACATGACATCAACATGATATAAGCACATGTAATGTGGTAGTATGTAACAAGGACACAAGGCATGCCAATTTAGAATTTTTGGGTGGACAAGTGGGATTAATTTTGGTGACACGTGGCATTAACATGATGATGTGGAAGTACATTGAAAGTCGCACTAGGGATCATGTTTAGTGACGTTTTCTGGTGCTAATGAATTTTGGCTTAGTCGGGTCTCTGTGAAGTCAGTGGAAAATAAAACATGCAAAATCATGACCTTGTTCAGTCCCCAACCTCATTAAGGTTTTGGTCCCGACCCTTGATTATATGGGAAAACGGCCAATGTATAGATTCCTGGGAAATTAAACGATTTAGACATTTCAATGATGGTTTTTCCAAATTGTGCTAGAGTTGGCAGTCCATATAAACATAATAGTGGGTTTAACCATGGATAAGTGTCATTTGGTGAAGATGGCATAAATTGACATATTTAGCAGATTATTTGCAATTTTCTCCATATATTATACTCAACTAATTGTGGAACTAAAGATAAACCCATAGTTAAATATTGTAACATACCAGAATTGTGAAAATCAACAGATTAACTCAAAGTTTGAGATCAGGTCAACAAAGGAGAAATTGAAGAAAAATAATGAACACAAAGAGGACATACCAGAAGTATAAAACAAGAAAAAATCAATATCAAACCACACTTAAGTGTAAATTATTAGTTGAATATAATTAAATTTTTAAATCTAAAAATATTAGTTCTTATTCTTTTAAACAAAATCGAATTTGCAAGAAAGTGATTGATGTTATTGCTATTAGTGTTAGTGTTGTGCATGTTGATTAGAGATCAGAGGACATTGAAGGAAGTTTTTTCATGATTGGGGTATGTGATTGAGGCAATTTATTTATTTTATGAAAGAGAGTGGCCTTCATGATGTGAGTTTGAAAATGCAATGAAAGAAGAATAGAGGAGGCCAAGCAAGTGACATATTGAAAATCAATGGTTGTAGATCCTTCCAGTTGTAGTTGGAAAATAATTTGGGGTCCAAGCTCCTTTTAGTAGCATCTGATAAATTAGGGGTCGGATCTCCTTTAACTGGTAGTTGATAAACTAGGGTTAGTTGCTCCTTTCAGTAGTAGCTAATAAATTAGGGAGTATTAGCTTCCTTTTTGTTGGATCTAGAAAAATTTGTAACAACAATTTGAAGATTTCCTTTATGAAAGTAATTAAAGAGAAGTTAGAAGAATCTATGTGTTTAATTTTTTCTTCTTGTTTTGATTCTTCATTAGAGAAATTTTGAGGTCTAAAATGGGCCTCCTAAGAAAAATGTACAAATAAAATAAATTTAATAAGGATCAATAGGATTCAAGATGATGATGTCAACCATGGGGGATTATTCACCATTTTTGGAGTAAAAAAAGTAAAAATATTAAAAGATAATAAAATAATAAAACTATTTTTTTCAACTCGTATTTTCAGCTTATCTCCCTATGGTTTTACTCAAATTTCGAGCGGGGTTACTCATTGGATGAAAAAATTAATTCCTCATCCAAGGAGTACCCATGTTGCATACTTTTGATGGTCCCATCTACACGAAAAGAGAGAAATACATGAAAAAATGTGATTGCAATCAATTTTTTCATGTATTTTTCATTTTATAGTGTAGTAGGGTCCATCTAAAGTATGCAACATGGGTACTCCTCGGATGAGGAATCAAATTATGCATCCAATGAGTGTTGCCACTCGAAATTTAAGTAAACCCATAGGGATATAAATTGAAAATATGAGTTGAAAAATAGATTTTTATTTTTCTCTCTAAAATTTGATGATGTAATCTAATCATATTTTATTATTTCCACTATTATTTTATAATTTCCTTAGGAGACCCATTTTAGACGTAAAATTCCCCGAATTGTGGTGCTTATATGAATGGTTGTTGAATTGTTTATTGGTGTCCTGTTATTCTTCACTCGTGAAAGAAATTTTTAAAATTCTTACAATACTAATTTACCCCACCTCTGAGTATTGTCTCGATTTCTAGCAATAATGGAAGTTTATTAGGTCTTAACTAAGAGGAGATTCATACAACATTCTCAAGATAAATGAAAATTTTCTAAAAGGAATTTTATTCACTTAATTCGAGGTTGAATGTTCTTAAGGAAATGGGTTTTTCTTAAGGAAATGGGTTTACCATTATGTTAGGATCAAAATGGCAGTTTAATGTCTCTAGATGTATATAAGGAGACTTTATTAAGAACCATTGCATGTTCAACTAAATTTTCAAATATGAGTGGAATGTTGGAGGGGCCAACCATAGTGGACAAACTAATGGATGAATTTTACATTCATTGTCAAGTAAAACTCACATTTCCAACTACTCCCACATAATATCAAAAATTCACAGATTTGGATATAACCTATAATAATATAATGTCATACATCTATCGAGTGAGGTTATATTGGGATTGTGTGGCTAATTTTTTCCCTAGATATTCTTGATTTCATTAACAAATTTCCATAAGAAAAAGGGAAAGTGAATAAATTTTATTGAAACTTTCTAATATATAGTTTGTTCCTATAAAGTTGTTTTTTGCAATAATAATTTGTTGTAATATTTTTTGTATAAAAACTAAAGAAGAACTCAAGGAAAGGGTTCATATTCTAATAATTAAAGAATAAATTTTTTAAGGACAATATTTTCTATATCCTTAACCAAAATATTCATCTTTCATGTGTTGTCTATGTATCTCTTTTGTATCAATTTTCTATGTGAGTTTACACTTTGTTTTTCATCTTTGAAATTATTTCAAGTTATATGAGATATACCTAAGAGCCCAAATTGGCACACACACACACACACACACACACACACACACATATATATATATGTGTGTGTGTGTGTGCCAATTCCTTGAGATAGTTTTTTGGTAGAATATATATATATATATATAGTCTACCAAAAAACTATCTCAAGGAATCAATGACACATGTTAATTAGTATTTCACTCGACGACTCCATATATCAGAGTTTTTGTTGAAATTTCAACAAGAAATGTGTGTCTAATTTAATTTTCCCTTAATTAAATGTGAAATACATTGTAATCTTATCTCATAATAACTTGTAATAGTTAACTGAGTGTGATAGACTCAATTAGCTCATTAAATTCGAGATGAGGGTGGTTGGTGGGGCATGTAGAGTGATTCTATTTGTTTTAGAGTCCAAGATGTAGTTAGTGTATTAGTTTAATGCATGAGAAATTAGTTAACTCAATTAAGTGAGTTAAAGCGAGTCTAACTAGTTGTAATTGATTATTGCACTAGTGAGAGGTCAAGTGAATTAAATCATATTTAATTCACATGCAGTGATACGTCAAGTGACTGATGATTTACTATTAATAGCTGCATGCATGTTAGTTCTAATGAAGACCCATTTGAGACAGAGGTTAAAAGGGATGTTATCTATCAGTTGCATTATTAGTAAATTGTCGGCACACAATTAGACAACCATATGATTTCCCATGATGTATTACGTAGTTTTGGAAGGTTCGATTTCCAAATTAATAGGGATAAATTGTTCTTAGAATTGCGCAAGCAAGGCAAGCTCAGAAGAGGCAAGAAATTGGCTAAGTGTTGGTCAATTTTGTCCAGATCAGTGTGAGATAGTTGGTAGAGTGCAATAGACTCTTGTGAGAAGAGTGCATTTTATTGTTTCATGATTCCTTGGTTGATTATACAATAAATATAGAGGGGCTTTGAGCAGTAATATTTCCCCAGGAAAATATGTGCTATTCTATTGATTTTCTTATTTATCTTACTTGGTGTGATTGTGCGATCATGTTTATTTTCTGCAAATATTATAGAAGGATTTAGTATCTTGTTTTATTATATTACATGATCGTATTGAATCCATTGGTGTAATTTCTACATGGTATCATAGTGCCATAAATTACTATATTGGAGAAGAAATTGAGTTTGTGTTGAACAACATTCGAATTTACAAAAATATTATTTGGTGCGACAAGCGGATCAAGATGGCATTCAATGGATTAAGATTGGAATATGCACTTGAGGGAAGTTCTAATTATATTGCATGGAAATACAGAATGGAGGCAGTTTTGGAGGACAAAAGGTTGAAAAATTTTATCGACACTGATATTTCAAGGCCCGCAGTAGCAGACGTTGCTCTTCTTGATGCTTAGCAAAAGAAGGTTGCAAAGGCGAGGAGGATCTTATTAGAGGAAGTTCGAGATCACATTTTCTCGAGTCTCCATGGAAAAGAGACTCCATATGAAATGTGGAAGGCCTTGAAAAATATATTTCAGAGCAGTAGTGACCACCGAAAATTGGCACTGAAGGAAAAGCTTAGGAAAATCAAAATGGAGAAAGGCGACACTCTTCTAAAATACTTGACCAAGTTCATCCAATGTCGAGATGAGCTTGGAAGTTTCGAGATTACTATAGCGGATGATGACTTGGTGAGCCTAGCACTTCTAGGCCTTCCCAAGAGCTAGCATAACTATTAGGACTTTGTCAATGGGAGGGAGAAGCTACCAGATTGGGAGTGACTTTGGTCGGATTTGGTACAAGAAGAATTCAGGTGAAATGCCAGGGATGGATCCTCATCCAAAACATATGATGAGGAAAATTGTGCCTTGGATGGTAAGGAAAATAAGGGGAAGCGAAAGAAATCCTATTCCAAATCTGAGACCAGCAAAGAAGGCAAGAAGTGTGACATGTACAGAGTGAAATTTTTTCACTGTCACGAGCATGGAAATTATGCCACTAATTTTCCATAGAAGAAGAAGAAGAACAAGAAGGATTCAATATCTATAGTGGGTGATGCTTTGGCTTCACAGTTCGAGTTAGACTTCTCACTCATTGCATGCATGGTGTCTAGTGTGATGGGATTAGTGTGGTACTTTTATAGTGGTGCATCTTTCCACATGACGGGAGACAAATAACTCTTTAGTAGCTTTTAGGAGAAGGATCTTTAGATGCACATCGATGTGGGTGATGATGGGAGGTATAACACTACCGGGATTGGTACAGTTAATTTCCAGAGACATTCAAGTAATCCTTTCTTATTAAAATATGTCATGCATGTACCAAGCTTGAAAAATAATTTAGTTTCAATTGCTATGTTGGAGGATAGAGGATATGATGTGGTTTTCAGTGAAGGGAAAGCATTCCTTCCTCACAAAGCCATAGGACATGTTAAGAAGATTGGGTTTCGTGTGAAGAACCTCTACAAACTTGATGTACATGGCTACGCAAAATTGATGAGTAAAGCAGAAAGAGTGGTGAACCGGGATGAGGGTGAGTTATGGCACAGGAGAATGGGCCATCTACACCATAGTGCTTTGAAGCTCATGCAATATATTTCTACGGGGCTTCCAAAGGGTACACTTGCGCAGATAGAGACATGCAAGGGATGTACTATGGGGAAGTATACAAAGGCCACTTTTCACGAGAAGGAGAACCAAGCAGCAGAAATCCTTGAGAGAGTTCACTCAGATGTGTGTGGACCATTCTCTACAGCTTATATAGCAAAGCACAGGTATTACGTGATTTTTGTTGATGATTTTTCTAGAAAGTGTTGGATCTACTTGATGCAAAAGAAAGATTAGACATTCTCAAAAAATTTTGAGTTCAAAGCACTAGTTGAGAAAGATATAGGGAAGCAAGGGAAGGCTCTAAGGAGAAAAAATGGTGGTGAGGACATCTCTAGTGAATTCAAGAAATTCTGTGGCAAAGAAGGAATTCAAAGATATTTGATTGCGCGTCATAACCCACAACAGAATGGGGTTGTAAAAATAAAGAATAGAACAATTGTGGGTGTGGCACGAGCTATGTTACATGATCAGGTCCTACCGTTGCATCTGTGGGCAGAGGCTGCAACACAGTGGTATTTGTGCAGAACTGTAGTCCTCGTCGGATACTTGGCATGAGTACACCAGAAGAGGATTATTTTGGTAAGGAACCTGATGTTTCATATTTTAAAATTTTTGGCTCATCTGTCTATTGCCATGTTACCAAATATTCCAGAAAGAAGCTACAACCAACAAGATAGATTTGGATATTTTTGGGGTACACTGATACTCCCTAAAACTATTTGCCAAACAGTAGGATGACAGTTGTCAAGCAGGATGTAAAATTTGATGAGCAGAAAGCTATGAGATTGTCCCTTGAGAGGGAGTTTGATTTGCATGCAAATGAGGAACTCTTGGTTCCAAACGATGAACCTCAAGATGTGTAGCATCCAAATGAGGAGTATCATGGAGTGGAAGAAACCACTCATGTAGATCCATCCACCAGACATGGTAGGAGGCGCACCATAGAGGTTGACAGATTGAGACTTGATGCGACAAAACATGTAGGAGCATGTACATCACAACACATATAGAGACAATCACTAGATAGGTATACTGGATACATGGATCTTATGAGAAAGTGTATTGTGATAGAACCATCCGCTTTTGAGGAATTAGTGCAACAACTAACTTAGGTTGACACCATGGTTGAGGAGCATGACTCCATCATCAGGAATAATGCATGGGATGTTGTCCCAAGACCAGTTGGGAAGTCAGTGGTTGGATCTAGATGGATCTATAAGGTGAAGCAGGTAGTGGATGGGAGTGTGGAGAAGTACAAGGCTATATTTGTACCTCGAGGATTCTCATGGGTTGAAGGGATTGACTATGAGGAGACTTTTGGACCGGTTGTAAGGTACTCATTGATTATATCTATCATTTCACTCTCAGTGTAGATGGGGTGGCAAATACATCATATGGATGTAAAGACTGCATTTCTCAATGGAGTTATTGAGGAAGAAGTGTACATTGAGTAGCTAGAAGGTTTTGAGACCTTTGACAGGGAGTCGTATGTGTGCAGAATGAAGAGAGCACTGTATGGGTTGAAGCAAGCACCTTGTGCTTGGTACACTAGGATTGACGGCTATTTCACCAGGTGGGCTTCAAAAAGAGTGAAGTAGATGCAAACCTGTATCAGATTGTGGTTGATGGTAAGCTTATGATTCTTGTACTTTATGTATATGATATTATTCTGACAAGTGATGAGCAACTCATAACTTCTTGCAAAGAGGATATTGCAAGAGAGTTTGAGATGAAGGACATGGAACTCCTTCACTATTTACTTGTTTTGGGGATATGGCAGGGAGATGGGGAGATATTTGTTTATCAAGGCAAGTATGTCAAAGAGATTCTGAGGAAGTTCCACATGGAGAGATATAAACCCATCGAGACTACTCTTGTAGGAAACTGGAGGAAGGAGGATTCTAATTCAGGTGAGGTAGCAGACACTATTGTTTACAGGAAGCTTGTGGATTCGCTCATGCACTTGGTGAACACACAACCAAACCTATGCTACATAGTTAACCAGATTAGTCAAGCTATGGTTAAGCCGACCAAGCTCTTTTGGAAGGTGGGGAAGCATGTCTTGAGATATCTCAGGGGCACTACAGAGTATGGATTATGGTACAGACGAACAAAGGGAGCGAAAATTGAAGGATTCACTGATGCAGATTGGGCAGGAAGTCCATCAGACAGGAAGAGCACATCAGGAGGGATCTTCAGCATAGGATCGATAGAAGTTTCTTGGTACAGTAGGAAGAAGATATTAGTTGCACTCAGTTTAGCCGAGGCAGAGAACATGACATCCAGTCAGGCGACATGTGAGGACATCTGGATGAGGAAGATAATTGTTTGTTTTTTTGGTCATCATATGGATCCGACGGTGATACATTTTTACAACCAGAGTTGCATAAAAATCTCGGTTAATCCAGTATTCCATGACAGGTCCAAGAATATTAACACCCAGTACCACCATCTCAGAGATTATGTTCAGAGACACATTATGTTACTTCAATACATTCCCATATAGTATCAAGATGCATATATTCTAACAATGGTGCTCACCAAGAGAAAATTTGAATACCACAGAGGTATGATCAGGGTAGCTGATAATCCCTTTCTTGTTAAGAGGGAGTGTTGAAAATTCAACAAAAAATGTGTGTCTAATTTAGTTTTCACTTAATTAATTTGGACAATAAATTGTAATCTTATCTCATAATCACTTGTAATAGTTAACTGAGTGTGATAGACTTAGTTAGCTCATGAAATTCGAGTTGAGGGTGGTTGGTGAGGCATGTAGAGTGATTTTATTTGTTTTAGAGTCCAAGTTGCAGTTAGTGTATTATTTTAATGCATGAGAAATTATTTAACTCAATTAAGTGAGTTAAAGTCGTTTAACTAGTTGTAACTGATTATTGCACTAGTGAGAGGTCGAGTGAATTAAATCAGATTTAATTCACATGCAGTGATCTATCAAGTGACTGATGATATACTATTAATAGTTGAACGCATTTTAGTTTTGATGAAGACCCATTTGAGACAAAGGTTAAAGGGATGTTATCTATCATTTGTATTATTAGTAAATTTTCAACACACAATTAGACAACCATAGGATTTCCCATGATGTATTGCGCAGTTTTGGAAGGGTGAATTTCCTAATTAATAGGGATCAATTGTTCTTAGAATTGTGTAAGCAAGGAAATGTTGGCAATATGATGTAATGTGTTGTCCTTAATGGAAACCTACTTGATGAAGTTGTCCTTGATGGAAACCTACTTGATGAGTTTCCTTTTGATAGTAACCTACTTGTTAAAGATGTAAGAATGATGTATCTACAGATTAGTTCAGATGTGACAGAGAAAATAATTCTAGTAAGTGCCAAAGAAATGATAAATATAATATGTCACAATGTATACGCTACTTTTGTGAAGGCAAATCGCGTATGGATGCAATGTATATGCTACTTTTGTGAAGGAAACCCACGTATACATTCAGGGTTAGCATACACGCAGTTTGTATGAAGAGAAGTTGCGTATACATGCGGAAACGAACGCTCCAAGTCGCGTATGCCTTTTGTGCTCTAAAATTAAGATACCAAGGGGCATTACCATGGTATTAGCCCATGGTATTGAGCATTGCATTGTATATTTGATTCCATCTAAGAATACCATCAAAAGTTGTGTGGTTTGGATCATGGTATTGATAAATGCTAAAACTATATAAGGAGAAGAAGATCATAGTGAAATGGTGTGCATGTGTCTGGGTATTAAATGGATACTTCACTTTGAAGTATATCTGCATGGAATGGGTTACAGTTTATTGATAGATCTGAATTAATAATGCACCTATGAATAAAATGATGGATCAGGATTTCTAGACTTTAAATGAATATATATCTTCTAGATCTATTTATGGAATGTTTAGATCTGAGATGTGGCGAATGTTTTCTGAAGTGAAGGGTAAGATCTGATCTGTTTATCTGTTCTGAAGAGTTGTGCAGCCCTGCAATGTTTGCAGATCTACACGCATGTTTGTCGCAGCGAAAGCGCGTATATGCGTGGGTTAGTTTTAGAAAAAGTACGTATGGAATCTAAGGTCAGTCCTAAAATATTTGTAGATATATACGCATGTTTTTTTTTGTGAAAGCACAGGTTCAGTGAAGTAAAAGCATGTATGGAATCTAGGGTTTTGCTTAAGTGTGCAAAAGAAAATATCTGATCTATTTTGTTGTATTAATGTTGTCTGTCAATGATGTCTTCATACAGATCTGAGTTGTTTGAATACTGATTATGCTGCTAGTTTATTATGATTAAAGATCAATGGTTGGTTGGTTGATTGGTGATTCATTGAATGAATTGATGGAGTTATAAGTTTCAGTTTGATGAATGTTCTTTGAGCTTAAATGTGTGGAGTGGGTCCAGTCTGAAAATCTGATGAAAAGAGGCCTAAAAGTTGTGTTATGTGGAAGCTGTTGGATCTAGTATGAAAATTAATGAAACGTGGTCCATGGTGGTGTTGAGGGTCGAAGCATTTAGTGAGGGGTTTGTAGCTCCCTTCCAGTGGTAGCTGGTAAACGAGATCAGGGGGTTGTAGCTCCCTTCCAGTGGTAGCTGGTAAACGAGATCAGGGGGTCGTAGCTCCCTTCCAGGAGTGGCTGGTAAACGAGATCAGGGGGTTGAAGCTCCCTTCCAGCAGTAGATGGAGAACGAGAGAAGGTTGCAGCCTTCTACAAGTGGGTGCCTGCGTGATGGTATGAGTCTGCACCAGTACAAGATTGTAAGCAGTTTTCTTTATAATAAATATTGAAGACAGAGATGACAGCAACAGTGGTTTTCTCCCGAATTGGGTTTCCACCTTAAATCCTAATGTTCATGTGTGTTTCTTATGTGTGATGATTTATTCTGTTCTTACTGCACATGCTTAATTCTTACTAAAAAATCTGATGAATGAATGATGCACTGATCTAATTAAAGAATTATATGCATAATAAGATCTCTGGTAATATGCAAGTTTTCTTAAGGATATCCATGTGTATACGCGAGTTAGGTTCATTAATGTCACGTATGGAATTTAGTAAGGAAAAAGTAAAAGTTTTGAGTAAGCTCTAAATACTGATTCACCACCACCCCCCCCCCCCCCCCCCAAGTATTTTTCCCAATAATTGGTATCAGAGCAGGTCCTTCTGAATGAGCTTGATCGCTTGAAGGAGATCTGTCACAATGGGAAGGAAGAAAAAGAAGAAGGCTACTCAAAGAAAGAAGATGTCTCAGAAAACATGTACAGCAGAAAATGAAGAAGATGAAATAGGTATTGATTGTTGTTCTTGTGATTCACTTTTTTGTGCATGAAATGGCGATGATTGTGAAAACCAAAGTGAAAGTAATGTTATGGATCTAGGAGCAGTAATTGCAAATCTCAAGATTAAATTTGAAGATCAACAAAGATTATTTAATGAGAGGGAATATATCTACAAAGATATGATCTCTAGAATGAATGGATAGATAAACAAGTATCAAAGGCTGCAGGATGAAGTAACCAATCACAGTGAAGGACTTGAAGAAGAAATCATCTCTCTCAAAGAAGATCTGGAAACATCAAATAAGAAGAATGAAGAAATTCTACAATCATTTTAAGAACAAGAAAATGGGTTGAAAGAAGAGATTTTAAAATTTAATGAACAAGTAGAAGAAGGGAGAAGGGTCGAAGAAAGTATGAAGAAGCAATGCCAAAAATTGGAGGTTGAGGTAAACATTTTAAAAGGTAAATTAGAAGAAAAGGATAAATTCTTGAGGTTTCAAGATAGTACTAAGATTTTGGATAATATTCTTAGTAGCTAAAGGTCTCCCTCTATTAAATTTGGTCTTGGTTTTCATGAAATTGTGAAAGGAGAATCTAGTTCACAAGACAAAGCTAAATATTCAAAGGATATCAAAGCAAAACCTGAAGTGTTTAAAGAGACAAAAAGGCAACCAACAATCATGAATTCTCAAAGGAAATCATTCGCTCCTAAATATAGAAGCATCAATTGATTCTCTCCTTTGATCAATAATGTTGAATTATTTATATGTCATAATTATGGAAATATTGTAGCCAAGTGCAGAAGAAAATTGTTTCAGTCAAAGACAGATAGAAACTACACAAAAAGATAGTCAATTCCCAGGTACTCAGGCTTCTTTAAGGGATATTGTTTTTCATGCAACAATTTTGGTCATAAAGCAATTGATTGCAATAGAAGAAAGATTAGAAAAACATATTATGACCCCTATGCTCCCTTTTCTGGTCACATAAGATGTTATGCTTGTAACAAGTACGGGCATGTAGAAAAATAATGCAGATTATGTATGATGAACAGATCTGAGAAATTGGAGAATTTCCAGCAAAGCTGGAAAAATAAGAAGCCCCAGTCAAAAACGTAGGGAAAGTTGACCCTACTGCAGTCATCCAATTCTAAAGTGTACTTCTCATAATGATTGCAGGAGTGATGTGAGATACATTATAGGAATCAGTAATGTATCATTATAGAGGGAGAAATATATGGTGATTCCCATGGTTGGTTTGGTAATTCTGGTTGTGTTTATTTCTAACAGTGCATCCGATGTGACAAGAGAAGACAGGTACAAGTGGTATAAGTTCAGGGGGAGATGGAGTTGTGATTTTTTTTTGTATTTCACTTTCTATACGTGGGTTTCATGAACTAAAGCCGCGTATACATGCGATTTCCATTGGATAAAGTTGCATATGTTTTTCTCTGATAAGAAAAAAAATGAGGAGGAATCAAAAACAGTTTTTGATATGCTGTTGACAGTAATAAATTTCTTGATCTAATGTTGATGGTTATATCTACTGATATGATTTTAAGTTTTGATTATCTGCTTAATGAAGATGCTTTGATGAATTGGTTGGTGAATATGTTTAGGATGCTCAAGTTCAGGGGGAGCATTAGCCTTGCTCAGAGTAATGCATTGTTGGCATTATGATGGTTCTGAAATATGATCTCTCTCTTGAGGTCTTTTGGTCTTAAAAAGTCATATCTGTAATTTGATGAATCAAATCAAATGTTCACCTCCCATATCCATTATGTGTGATAATACAAGTGCCATCAGTATCTCAAAGAATCCTATTATGCATTCCAAGACCAAGCACATTCCTATCAAGTATCACTTCTTACGTGAATAAGTGCTTGAACAAAAGGTGAAATTGGAGTATGTTTCCTCCAAAGAAAAAGTTGCTGATATATTTACTAAACCTCTTCCCAGGGAAGCATTCGAATATCTCAGACAAAAGCTGGAGTTGTCTTTGTTGTTCAAAAGATCAGATCTGATTAAATTCAGAAGATTAAATTGGATACACATATTTCATAAAGGATAGTCACGTATATACGCGAGTTTATATACATAAAACCGCATATGGGTTTTTGCTGGCACAATTTTTTGGATCAACATTTTCAGAATAGTTGCAGTGTTGTTGGGTATCTCTTGTGATGTTCCAGTTCCCACATTTCTATTTTATTCTCTAATATTTTTTTATGAATATACCTTGATGATTTGCTGTTGAAAGTGTTTAGGGTACACAAGCTAAGGGGGAGCACTTGTCCTATGGGAAAGGATGCATTATTGGCATTCTAAGTGTTTGTTGTTGTCTGATCTCATGATTGAGATTCATTGGTCTTGTTTATAAAAAGTCATTTGATGAAAAGGTCATGTTGAGACCTATGATGTAAAATTGTTATATTCAATCATGTAAAGACTTGGTAAAATATGTAAACCCACTTGGTTGGGTAGTTTAGTCAAATATGTAATTCCACTTGTTTGGTTCATTGGTGTAAGTATGAGTCCTTGGTGATAGGAAAGGTCATACTTGGTTGAGTTATAGAGTCATGTACTTCATTGAAAAATCTGTCTAAAGAGTCAGCATGAACTCAGGGGGAGCATGGTAAATTCAGTGCACTTTAGGTCTATAGAGATCATCTTTCTACAAGGGAAGAGAAACCTTGTTTTGGTTTTGATCCGCCCTTTTCCCTTGATGTCAAAGGGGGAGAGTATCATAGTGTTTGAATAATGGTTATGATTAATGTATCTATCTGTTTTGGTGATCAAACACCATCGTGGTTTCCATCAAGTCCAAAGGGGGAGATTGTTGGCAATATGATGTAATGTGTTGTCCTTAATGGAAACCTACTTGATGAAGTTGTCCTTGATGGAAACCTACTTGATGAGTTGCCTTTTGATAGCAACCTATTTGTTAAAGATGTAAGAATGATGTATCTACAGATAAATTCAGATGTGACAGAGAAAATAATTCCAGTAGGTGCCAGAGAAATGATAAATAAAATATGTCACAATGTATACTCTACTTTTGTGAAGGAAACCTACGTATGGATGCAACGTATATGCTAATTTTGTGAAGAAAACCCGCGTATACATTCAGGGTTAGCATATACGCAATTGTATGAAGATAAGTTGCGTATACACGCAGAAACAAATGCTCCAAGTCACGTATGCCTTTTGCGCTCTAAAATTATGATACCAAGGGGCATTACCATGGTATTAGCCCATGGTATTGAGCATTTCATTGTATATTTAATTTTGTCTAAGAATACCATCGGAAGTTGTGTGGTTTAGCTCATGGTGTTAATAAATGCTAGAACTGTATAAGGAGAAGAATATCATAGTGAAAGGGTGTGCATGTGTCTGGGTATTAAATGGATATTTCACTCTGAAGTATATCTGCATGGAATGGGTTACAGTTTATTGATGGATCTGAATTAATAATGCACCTATGAATAGAATGATGGATCAGGATCTCTAGATCTGAAATGACTATATATCTTCTAGATCTGTTTATGGAATGTTTAGATCTGAGATGTGGCGAATGTTTTCTGAAGTGAAGGGTAAGATCTGAGCTGTTTATCTGTTCTGAAGAGTTGAGAAGCCCTGCAATATTTGCATATCTATACATAGGTTTGTCACAGTGAAAGCGCATATATACACGGGTTAGTTTTAGCAAAAGCGCATATGGAATCTAAGGTCAGTCCTGAAATAGTTACAGATATATACACAGGTTTGTTTCTGTGAAAGCGCATATATACGCGGGTTCAGTGAAGTAAAAGTGTGTATGGAATCTAGGGTTTTGTTGAAGTGTGTCGAAGAAAATCTCTGATCTGTTTTGTTGTATTATTTTTGTTTGTCAATGATGTCTCCATACAGATCTGAGTTGTTTGAATACTGATTATGCTGCTAGTTTATTATGATTAAAGATTAATGGTTAGTTGGTTGATTGGTGATTCAATGAATGAAATGATGGCGTTATAAGTTTTAGTTTGATGAATTTTCTTTGAGCTTAAATGTGTGGAGTGGGTCCAGTCTGAAAATCTGATGAAAAGAGGCCTACAAGTTGTGTTGTGTGGAAGTTGTTGGATCCAGTATGAAAATTGATGAAACGTGGTCCATGGTGGTGTTGAGGGTCGAAGAATTTAGTGAGGGGGTTGTAGCTTCCTTCCAGTGGTAGCTGGTAAAAGAGATCAGGGGGTTGTAGCTCCCTTCCAGTGGTAGCCGGTAAACAAGATCAAGGGGTCATAGCAACCTTCTAGGAGAGGCTGGTAAACGAGATCAGGGAGTTGAAGCTCCTTTCCAGTAGTAGCTGGAGAACGAGAGAAGGTTGAAGCCTTCTGCAGGTGGGTGCCTGCGTGCTGGTATGAGTCTGCACCAGTACAATATTGTAAGCAGTTTTCTTTATAATAAATATTGAAGACAAAGACGATAGCAGTGGTGGTTTTCTCTTGAATTGGGTTTCCACCTTAAATCCTGGTGTTCATGTGTGTTGCTTATGTGTGATGATTTATTTTGTTCTTATTGCACATGCTTACTGCTTACTAAAACATCTGATGAATGAATGATGCATTGATCTAAGTAAAGAATTATATGCATAATAATATCTCTGGTAATATGCAAGTTTTCTTAAGGATATCCGCGTGTATTCGCGAGTTGGATTCATTAAAGTCGCGTGTGGAATTTAGTAAGGAAAAAGTAAAAGTTTTGAGTAAGCTCTAAATACTGATTCACCCTGACCCCCCCGCATTTTTCCAACCAAGGTCGAGCGCAGGCGGGAAATTGGCTAAGTGTTGGTCGATTTTGTCTGGATCAGTGTGAGATTGTTGGTAGAGTGCAACAAACTCTTGTGAGAAGAGTGCATTGTATTGTTTCATGATTCCTTAGTTCAAGATGGCTTTGGCAAGTTCCTTTTACTTCTGGAAAATTTAAAATGACAATATCATCATGGAACAATGTGCTTCTAATGTCATTGGTTTGACCACCAATGAGGCCTAGGATTGCAAATAATACATGCGCGGTGGGAGTTTGCAGATCATATTGATATGATTTAGTGGTTGTGAGTCATATCTATTTTTTTTCTATAAAATGAGTGGTTTATTGGTGTGAGATACCCTATTAAATATATTTCAGCACCATACATCAATGTCATATCCTTCAAAGAACCAAGACTAAAATCCCAATGGTGGCAGTGGATCCTATGTTTCAATATATCCAACACATTCAATCAGTGATGAAATATTTTTATGACTCTATGTCCTAGTGTTTCAAAGACAATATCAGTGAGTAAACTCATAATTTTCCACTCACTTATGGTTGTTATGGTTTCTTACATGATCCAATGGATAGATCACATACAAAAATTCAATCTATGTAGAATATAGACACATTTATACCCTGTGTATTTTCTACTAAGGGAAATTGATTGAGTCGTAACGCTAAGTAAGAATCAATTCAATGATGAAACATGATTTGAGCACCCACCACTTTGAATAAACCTCACAAAGTATGATCTAGATATCAAGAATATCTACTAGATACCATAATTTCAACATTGTGTCACAATATTTAAGGCTCTGCAACTATAAATGCATATTTATCATGGATACATTAGCCTAGGTAGATTATGTTCTAGGTGAAGAAATTTTCCACTATTTTCAATTACTGTGACTTTATTGGAAGAAATTCTCCATCCTTTGTACCTAGTGTTGGTAGTTGATGCAGATCCAGATCCAACTCTCAACTCACATTTGTATTCTTTGATGGATAACAAATAAGCTCTTGGTTTTTATGACCTATTTTCTTTATCCATCAAAGAATACAAATGGTTGTAATAACTTGTTTGTTGTATTTTGTATAAACATGTTATGAAATAAGTTGTGATGGAAATTGAAAAAAATTGTGAGTTGAGAATTGGACCTAGATTCGCATCAACTGCCCATGACAGGTAGAAATGATGGAGCAGTTCTTCTGAGAAAGTCACATATATTGAAAACAGTGGAAAATTACTTTACCTAGTACTACACCTACCCATGCTAATGTCTCCTGATATACACATACATGAGCTGTAAATAAATAGGAAATAAATTCATCTCAATTGATTCACTTATTGTAGATTTCAATTGTTAGACTAAGTCCCTAGATAACCACAAATTCTAATATCAAATAGACATGAGTTATAAAACTTATCCTTAATAAGTAGTTTTCATGATCCACTATTTATTTTTTTATGATATCTAGATATAGAATTCTCATTGATGAATTATAAATCTGAATCATGAGATCAATACAATGGAATTACAACGACAATAAGAATTTTTTGCCACTTTTCTTGTCTTGTCTTTCTCATGTCTAATTATTAACATGGTATCATAATGAAGTTATGAGATATGGTGAGAATATTATAGACATGGTTATGATAGGCTCATGATGAGAAATTTTGTCTTAAACAAGTGCATTCCAAAATCAAGAGAAAAATGTGTGCTACCTACAAGAGCTACATTATTTTGAACACAACAGGTAAAGAAAAGAGTGATTTACTTAGTTCTATCGATATACTTATCAATATCATAAAAATTAGTAAGTGATCTAACATGATGATGATATTGACCCCTCACATTTGTAGGTGGTTGTAGATATGCAACAAGGGTTCTAAAATCTAGATCAATGAATATTGAATGCATGAATACAGTGATTGGTATTCAACAAATAATGCATTGAAAAGACCATGGCGATTTTGCAGTTATACGAAACAAAGAATGGGTCCTTTCCACGATCTTCTCAATAAAAAAATCACAATATTTCCCAAAAAAATTGATCTTGCATCTCCTCCATGGATTTGTGATCTACTCAATGATCTAGAGAAATTCTACTCTCAAGATATTGAGACAATATCAAGATCTACTCGGTAAAAATTTCGCTTGGTATTTATCTATCGGTTTTTATTCCCCATTTTTGTTATCCATAAAAGAATGAAAATGTTTGTTAGAACTTGGTTTTTGGTTATATTTTAAACATGCTATGAAAGAATTTGAGAATTGAGAGTTGGCTCTGTATCTACATCAACTACCCATTCCAAGTAGAAAGGATGGAGTAGTGCTTCCGAGAAATGAACACCCATTGAAAATAGTGGAAAATTACTTCACTTAGAACGAGATCTACCTAATTTGATGTCTCCATAATAAATTTTCATTTGTAGTTGTAAATACTTAAATATTTGGGACATTGTTGAAATTATGGTATTTGGTAGATCTTCCCAATATCCAAGCCATAGTCTGCAAGAAAATACGAGCAAAGAGGTTTAAAATTATTAATGTCATCATATTTAATATTGTATTAATCCAAGGATATGAATTTATAATACATCACTTGGACCATTCTAGATCTAGATCTCACCGATAACTCATTAGTGGATAATGAAAACACCTCATCAAGGATAATATTTACAACTCATGCCTATGTGGTCTTGTATTTTGTTATTTCCTATGGGTTGAATCTAACAATTGAAACTCTACAACAAGTGAATTAATTGAGAGATGAATTTATTTTGCATTGATTTAACAAGTCAAGATTGAAGTTGTGGGTGAAGGTGTTAGTATGAAATTTCTTGGAAGGTGTACCAAAAATATCTCACTTAAGTCGCAGGTGACTAGTGTCCCTAACAACAGTTTTGGTTGCATATACTTTAGATCAGTAATAAAAATGTGAGAATAACATGTAGAAAAATGGATGTATGTGATCTAAAATAATAATCAACAAAATAAATCCGATGTAATAACCCAATTATGAAAACATATTTTAAAGAATAAATATTTTATTAATAGCACCTAGTGAAGCAGATTGACAAAAAGGTCGTAAATCCCCCTCCATGGAATGGGTCCTTAGATGTCTTTGATGCTTCATTATTATATCTTCCTCTCTCAATATGTGAAAACCGAAACAATGTGTAGAGCTCTAGTGGGAGCTCAAAAGTATTAAGATAATAATGGTGACGATGATAATGGTCATGGTGAAGAATGCATGAACAACCCTCTTATTTATAAAATTGGGTTGATATCGAAATGGAGAACAATAAAATATTATTGACCAAAATCTAGATCTAACCATTAGGAATAATTTATTAAATTTTTGGAGAGGAAAAATATATTCAAAATGGTCAAATAAATTTATTTATAAATAATTAACAAATAAATTTATTTAATAATTATTTTGTGAATATTAAGAAATGTGTGAAAATGAAATAATTATTAAATAGTGATTTAACAATTATTCTAAGAATGGAGTTAAGGAATAAGAAATAAATAATTATTTATTTAATTATTCCTACGTGATTTTGTCAAAATGTGATAGGAATAATTATCAAGGAAATGATTTAATAATTATTCCGAAGGAAAATTTTAAGGATTGAAATTTATCTTAAAGATTAGAAACCTTGGCAAAACTTACTAATCCATAATATGCAAACTATAAAATTCTTGGTGATAGTTTAGTACAAATATTCAAGTTTCTAATGATTTTATATAGCCTCTAGAAAATTTTGGTTATTTTTAAGGTAAAAAAAAGAATTCTTATAAAATTTGGGCGAATCATTTTTAGGAAAAAATGGGAATTGGCGAATCTTTTTTTTTAGGAATAGAATGGAAAATTAGACCATCTGCAAATATTATCCCCTATAATTTTCCCTGGTTATTCATAGAGAAAATTAAATTAAATAATGGTTTATTTAATTAGTCTCATGGGGTTTTTAAATTTTAATCATAAATAACTTAATAGAAGTGGTTTATTAAATTATTTCCTATAGTGAAGGTGATTTTACTATAGTAAAATTAAACTTACATGGTGTATTTTGATCCGGCTAGTTAGAAATGGCTAGGTGATCATTTTTTGGTGATAACAGAAGGGGATAATATTTCTATCCATCTTTCATCCTAAAATTTACTTTAAAAAAAATTAAAGAAATAAAAATCCCAGTTGTGATAATCCAAGTTTCTAGCACAAACTAGACTTGATTTTATGTTGGAAAACCGAAAAAATGGCTAACAAAAATTCTCGGGAAAAAAAAGGATGTGTTTGATGATTAGAAAATTCAGCAAAAACTTGTAATAAATGTTCAAAAGGTACAAATGAATACCTACTTGATATTGAAACGTTGATCTGTCGAGGGAATTAACAAGTGGACGGTATTAACATTTATTTTGAAGAGGAACTAAGTGATTATCGAATGTACATTTTTTACAAAATGATGTATTCCATTTTAACAACTTCATGTGAAGTATCAAAAGAATAACTTGAAATAATTTATGATCCAAATTAGAAATAAAATATAGTGATCTAATTACACATGCGAGAATGAAACAAATTAATTATAACATTATTATACATGTCAAAAGGAAATGAATTATTTATAACTTGATTACACAAGCCAACAAAAATGTATTAGTTATAGCTTGATCATACATTCCAGAAGGAAATGGGTTAGTGTTGGCAATATGATTCTTATGTCTTAAAATGTTGTCCTTGATGGCAACTCTCTGGAAATTAATCGAATGTATGTCTTCTAGAGAAGCACAATAGTTTACAGAAGGTCTAACAAAAGAAATGTGTATAGTCTAGCAGAAGTTGGTTAATACTCATAATTTAAGGTTCTATACACGGTTTAGTATAGACCAAGTCGCGTATGCATGCAGACAAGAATGATCCAAGTCGCGTATGCCTTTTGCGCTCTAAAATTATAATACCAGGGGGAATTACCATGGTTTTATCCCACAATATTGAGTGTTGTGTCATCTATTTGATTCCGTCCAAGAATACCATCGGCACTTGTGTGGTTTTGGCTCATGGTATTAGGAAAGGATAAATCTATATAAGGATAAGAAGATCATAGTGCAAAGGGTGTGCATGTGTAAGGGTTGTCACTGTATACTTCTCTCTGAAGTATATCTGCATGGGATGGACTTTGTTTATTGGTAGATCTGAAACTATGATGCACCCTTGGATACAATGATGGATCTAGATTTCTAGACCTGAAATGACAATGTATTTTATTTATTGAAGAGATGATTAGTTTTGTGACCTGGCGCATGTTTTCTAAGGTGAAGTGAATAAATCTGGGTAAGTCTATAGATTTGAAACTTTCTACAAAATTAATCTTTACATATCTATACGCTAGTTCATCTTGGTGAAAGCGTGTATATACGCGGATTTGTCTAGAAAAAAGCGCGTATGGAAGTCAATTTTTTTTAATCTTACTGGGGAGGCTATATGTTTATTTTTTTTGTATTTATGTTTTCTGTCAATGAAGTCTTCATGTAGATATGGGTTGCTTTAATACTGTATATGCTGCTAAGTTGAATATGTACACATCTGATCAATGAGTGAGTAAATATGTTTAATGATGACTGACTGAATAAGGGTTCTGCATTACTGAAAATATATCTGACTAAAAGCCTCAGATCTGGTTTTAAGACTGATCATATTCTGTAAATTCAGTATTCTCAGATCTATATGCAGGTTGTTGTGAAGGAAAGCGTGTATATACGTGGGATCAGTAAAGTGAATTATCATATGTATTTTAAGATAATGAATTATCAAGGTTGATATTGATTCAACATACTGATTCTAAAATCTGGGTTTATTACTGTGTTCTGGTTACAGTGGTCTCACTATTCTGATTGAAGTTTGGGTTAAGTTTATTATTGATGATATTTATGATGAGTTGTGTTGAAGCTATGGGATCCAGTGTGAAAATTGATGAAACATGGTCTGTAGTGGTTCTGATGGTTGAACCCATAGTGTGGAAGTAGAAGCTTCCTGCCAATAGAAGCTGGTGTTTTTATCAGAGGGTTGAAGCTCCCTTCCAGTAGTGGTTGGTAAACGAGATCAGGGGGTTGGAGCTCCATTTCAGTAGCAGCTAGAGAACGAGAGAAGGTTGCAGCCTTCTGTAGGTAGATGCCTACGTACTGATATGAGTTTGCATCAGTACAATATTGTAAGAAGTTTTCCATATAATAAATATTGAAGACAAATACGACATCAGCGGTGGTTTTCTCCCGAATTGGGTTTCCACCTTAAATCTTGGTGTTCATGTGTGATTCTCTTTTGTGATGATTTATTCTGTTATTACTGCACATATTTACTGTTTAAATCTCTCATGCATAACTGATCATTTGGGTTAAAGAATGTTTCTGAAATTTTATCTAATAATAAAGTTATCTCATTATATGCAAGTTTCTATTAGTGTGTCCATGTATATACACTAGTTGGGCTAATCAAAGTTGTGTATAGAAATTATTAAGAGAAAAGTAAAAGATTGTGATTATTGAAAATATTGATTCATTCCCCCCCCCCCCCCTTTCTCAGTATTTTTCCTAACAATTGGTATCAGAGAAGGTCCTTCTGAAGAAGCTTAATCGCTAGAAGGAAGATTAGCTAAGATGAGCAATCAAGATGGGACAACATCTATCAAACCTCCTCTCTTCAACAGAAACAATTTGATGTTTTGGAAGACAAGGAAAATATTCTATCTTCAGTCTCTTGGAGCATATGTACAGGCTATAGTTGAAGGAGGTTATCAATATCCAGCTTCAGTTCCAATAGATCCAGCAGCAAGAAAGAACTATGAAACCAATGCAAAGGTGGTCAATGCATTATTGGGAAGTTTGACTGAATCAAAATTTGTCAAAGTCATGTAGTTGAATATAGTAAAGGAAATATGGGACAAAATAATTCAGAGCTATGAAGGTGATGCCAAGGTAAAAAGTGTTAAACTCCAAACTCTCATAATTCAATATGAAAAACATATAACGCATAATGAGGAAAGCATTGCTAGTTTATTTTTACATCTATATGATATTGTAAACCGTATGAGAAATCTAGGTGAAACCATAACTGGCACTAATCTAGTAGAAAAGGTTTTAAGATCTCTAACTCCCAAATTTGAGTCAAAAGTGTCTGCTATTGAAGAGAAGCAGGATCTACAAACTCTTACTATTATTCAACTTCATGGGATTCTAACTGCATGTGAAATGAGGAAAGGAGGTCCATCTGAAGTCAAAGAAGTTGTCTTTATAGCTACGACAAAAGGAAAGGAAGTATAAGAACAAGAAGGATCAGGGTATGTTTCAGAAGAAGATGAGATAAATTTTATAAAGAATCTACACTAGAAGGTTTAGAGGTAAGCTTCCTTTCAAATGTTTTTCTTGTGGAAGAGTTGGTCATTATGTTGCTAAATGTCCCCATAAAGATAATAATGAAAAGGGAAAGGAAGTGGAAAAATGAAATAAGAAATGGTTTATCAATAGAAAAAGTTATTATACTCATGGAGATAGTGATGGTCTTTCAAATAGTGGAGAAGGAGAATTTGATCAAGATATTAGACTGGTCATGGCTTTTGAAAAAAACTCTAGTGAGGCTAAAGATACATTTATGGATGCATTAGAAGAAAATGATTTTCTTGAAGAAATAAATCAACTCAAAATATCTTTGGAAAAAAACAAAATTTCCATAGATACTCTAAAGAATCAGCTTATAGAAAAGGAGAAGCACAATGAGAAATTAGAATGTGAAATAGTAAGTCTAAGAAAGGAAACTGAGAAAGTGAAAACTTTAAATCTTAGATTTTCTAAAGGATGTGAAACCTTAGATGAAATTTTCAAGATACAATGCTCTCCTCTTGCAAAGACGGGTCTTGGATATATCAGAGAATCCTCTCAATATTCAGTATCAAGCTATCTAAATTCAGCTAAAGCCAGCCATCAACATTTTGTCACTCAAAAAAAGAACAAAGAGACTACCCACGTAAATCATGACCACTTCAATTCAAGGAAGAATAGTAACAGAAATATCAATCAGCAGGTAAACATAAATATAAGGTTTCATGATCACAAAAATTTATTCTTTAATGGACAATTTTTCTCATTTCATAATTTTGGTCATAAAGTTGTACAATGTGTTGCATACAAAACCATCATGACCAGAGAAGCTAGAAAGCAAAGAAATGAGACTGGAGTAAATAAGAATACTTACAACAACTTTTCTCCTCTTCAAGGTGAAATTGAATTTTCTTATTGTAATAACTTTGGACATGAAGAATCTGAATGCAGGAGCAAACTTCAGCCAAAAGAACATATATCCACAAATTCCAAGGTATGGAGAAAGAAGGAATCACAGGTTGAAAGTTGTGGCATAGTGTTATTTGCAAAAGGAGAACAAAATCAATGGTACATTGATAGCGGATGCTCAAAACACATGACGGGTGATAAAAATAAACTTCTTTCATATAATGCATTAAAGAAGGAAAAGAATGTTAGTTTTGGAAATGACTCTCCTGCTATCATTAAGGGTAAAGGTTCTATGTTTCTAAAAGAAAAGGTTAAAACTAAAAATTTTATGTATGTGGGTGGGTTAACGCATAACTTGTTGAGTGTAAGCCAAATGTGTGATCAAGGAAACGAATTTGTCTTTAGTTCAAAAGAATGTGTAGTACGTGAAATTGACACAGGAAAAACAATAATAAAAGGAAATAGAACACCAAGTAATCTGTATATATTGAAAGGTGGCCAAGAGCAACGCTACGTAGGTAAATCTACATAAAATTGGTTATGGCACAAAATATTGGGACATTTGATCTTCTCTAAAATAATCAAATCTAGCAGACTCAAAGATGTTCGTGATCTTCCTAGCATCACTCTGCCTGAAAGTACCATATGCAAATCATGCCAATTTGGTAAGCAAACCAGGGTGAAATTCAATGCCCAATAAGGATCAGCAAGTAAGCCTATTGAAATTATACATAATGATCTATGTGGTCCTATAAGGAAAATTTCCCCTCGTGGAGAACAATACTATATTTTATTTATTGACCACTTCTCTAGAATGTGTTGGATCGGTTTACTAACACATAAAGATGAAGCATTTGAAAATTTTAATATCTTCAAAGCTTTGGTTGAAAATGAATTAGATCTAAAAATCAAATGTCTTAGATCTGACCAAGGAGGAGAATATATATCAGATGCACTCTTTGATTTCTGTGAACATCATGGCATAAAAAGACAGTTTTTTGTAGTTGGAACACCACAAAAAAATGGCGTGGTAGAAATAATGAATAGATAAATTCAATAGATGGCTCGTGCTATGCTTAATGATTCTGGAACTCCCGATACCTTTTGGAGAGAAGAAACCCATACTGCTGTAAATATTCTTAACAAGGCTCATGTTCATGTGAACAATGATAAAAATCCTTATGAGCTCTAGTATGGTAATCTTCCCACTATAAAGAATTTTAGAGTTTTTGGAAGAAATTTTTTTATCAAGAACAATGATGAAAAACTTAGTAAGTTTGAGCCTAGAGCAGATGAAGGAATATTTCTTGGTTACTCTTATAGGAGTAAAGCATATAAATGTTACAATAAAAGACTTTGAAAGATTGTTGAATGTATTGATGTTGTAATTGATGAGTCTTTCACAACTCCTAAAAGGGAAATAACAACAACAAAGGAAGATTATGATGATTTATATTTTCCCTCATAGAATAGCAACAATATATAAGGAGAACCCAATGAAGCACCAGAAGAAGATATATCTTAAAAGGCTCGATCCAGGTATGTTCAAAAGAATCATCCAGAATCTCAAATTCAAGGAGAAAATGGATCAGGTGTCCAAACAAGAAGAACTCTTGTAGGATCCTCTAGCTATTTGGCATTCTTATCCACTATTGAACCAAAGAATTTAAATCAAGCTAGTAAGGATGAATGTTGAATTCAAGCCATGAATGAAGAACTTGATTAGATTGAAAATAATCATACTTGGGAATTTGTTCCAAGACCTCATGATAAAAATATTATTGGAACAAAATGGATATTCAAAAAAAATTTAAATAAAAATGGAGATGTTATTAGAAACAAAGCTAGACTTGTTTGTAAAGGGTATGCTCAACAATAAGGTATAGAATTTGAAAAAACATTTTCTCCTGTAGCCAGACTTGAAGCTATAAGAATGTTTCTTGCTTTTTCAAGTTTTCAACAACTCAAAGTTTATAAAATGGATGTAAAATCTGCTTTCCTCAATGGTGATATAGAAGAAGAAGTTTATATAGAAAAACCAGAAGGATTCATTCTCGGAAATGATGAAAAAATTGTTTGCAAACTTAAAAAGGCTTTATATGGTCTCAAATGGGCTCATCGGGCATGGTACTATCATCTTGACAAATATATTCAACAACAAGGTTTCACAAAGGGATTTGCTAACAGTAAATTATGCACAAAAATTGAGAATGATAAGCTATTGATTATTGTTGTGTATATTGATGACATCATTTTTGGAAGTAATGAAGAGTCCATGATTCAGAAATTTGCTTCTGTTATGCAGCAAGAATTTGAAATGTCATTACTTGGGGAACTAACATATTTTCCTGGCTTACAAGTGCAACAAGCAACAAATTGCATATTTGTATCACAAACAAAATACCTCGAGAAAATTCTGAAGAAGTATGGGATGAAAGTCTGCAAACCTGTCAGTACCCCAAAGGTAACTAGATGTAACCTCAGTTCTCATGATGATTCTCCCATGGTGAATCAACCATAGTATAGACCCATGATTGGAAATATGCTTTATCTAACTGGGACAAGAGTAGACAGTATGCATGCACTTGGGATTGCTCGACGATTCCAAGCTAATCCAAACGAGTCTCACCTTCAGGCTGTAAAAACAATATTCAAATATCTTCAAGGGACTCAATACTTTTGTCTATGGTATCCAAATAATGTTGATCTCACTCTTCATGATTACACAGATGCGGATTGGGCTGGAAAGTTTAATGATCGAAAAAGCACTAGTGGTGGTGCATTATATATGGGGCCCCGATTAGTATCTTCATTCAGCAAGAAACAAAGTTCTATTGCCTTATCTACAGAAGAAGCAGAATATGTGGCTGTCGCATCATGTTTCACACAACTTCTTTGGATGATGCAGACATTACAAGATATTCAAATCAAATGTTCACCTCCTATATCCATTCTATGTAATAATACAAGTGCTATTAGTATCTCGTAAAATCTAGTTATGCGTTCCAAGACCAAGCACATTCCTATCAAGTATCTCTTCCTACATGAACAAGTGCTTGAACAAAAGATTAAATTGGAGTATGTTCCCTCCAAAGAACAAGTTGCAAATATATTTACTAAACCTGTTCCTAGGGAAGCATTCGAATATCTCAGACATAAGTTGGGCGTTGTCTCTACCTCTCTTATCAAACATTCTTAATTTCATAAGATTAAATTCGGTACGTTGATTTCATAAAGGTGAATCATGTATATACGCATGTTTATGTGAATAAAACCATGTATGATTGTTACTGACATAAATTCTATGAATCATCTTTTAGAATAGTCTGTGGTGCAGTTGGGTAAAATATGTTGTTCCATTATTTTTCTTCAGTGCATTTTTTTTATATTCATATCCTTGATGAATTGGTCATTGAAGGTGTTCAAGATGCACAGGTTTAGGGGGAGTAATTTCCTTGCTGAAAAGAGTGCATTGTTGGTACCATGTTGGTTGTTTTTTATTAGATTCTTTGGTCTTGGATATAAAAAATCATATCAGTTATTTGATGGAAAGGTCATGTTGATACCTATGATGTAAAATTGTTATATAAAATTGTCATGTAAGGACTTGTTCAAATTTGTAAACCCACTTGGTTGGGTAGTTGTGTAATGTAAGTATGAGTCCTTGGTGATAGGAAAGGTCATACTTGGTTGAGTTATACAGTTATGTACTTCATTGAAAAATATGTCTGAATTTTTAACATGAACTCAGGGGAAGCACGGCCAATTTAGTGCACATCAAATCTACAGAGCTCTTCTTTCTACAAGGAAAGAGAAACCTTAGTTTTGGTATTGTATTTCATTAAAATTTTGTCCGCATTTTCTCACGGGGAGAAATTGTGCGCCCTTTGCCCTTGATGTCAAAGGGGGAGGGCGTTTGTTGTTTGAATAATGTTTATGTATCTACAGGATGTGGTGATAAAACTCCATCATGGTTGCCATCAAGTCCAAAGGGGGATATTGTTGGAGATATGATTCTTATGTCTTAATATGTTGTCCTTGATGAAAACTCTCTAGCAATTAATGGAATATATGTCTTCTGGAGAAGCACAATAGTTTACAGAAGGTATAACAAAAGAAATGTGTATAGTCTAGCATAAGTTGGTGAATACTCATAATTGAAGGTTCTGTACGCGGTTTAGTACAGGCCAAGTCATGTATGCACGCGGACAAGAACGATCCAAGTCATGTATGCCTTTTGCGCTCTAAAATTATAATATCAAGGGGCATTATTGTGGTTTTAGCCCACAATATTGAGCGTTGTGTTGTCTATTTGATTCCGTCCAAGAATACCATCAGCACTTGTGTGGTTTTGGATCATGGTATTAGGAAAGGCTAAATCTATATAAGGAGAAGAAGATCATAGTGAAAAGGTTGTGCATGTGTAAGGATTATTACTGAATACTTCTCTCTAAAGTATATCTACATGGAATGGACTCTCTTTATTGGTAGATATGAAACTACGATGTGCCCTTAGATAAAATGATGGATTTGGATCTCTAGACCTGAAATGACTATGTATTTGATCTATTGAAGAGATTATTAGACTTGTGACCTGACGCATGTTTGATGAAGTGAAGTGAAGAAACTGGGTAAGTCTATAGATCTGAAACATTCTGTAAAATAAATATTTATAGATATATACGCTAGTTCGTCTCAGTGAAAGCGCGTATATATGCGGCTTTGTCTCAGAAAAAGAGCGTATGGAAGTCTGTTTTTTTTTTTTTTCCTGAAGCTTACTAGAGAGGTTATTTGTTTATTGTTGTTGTATTTATGTTGTATGTCAATGAAGTATTCATTTAGATCTGGGTTGCTTGAATAATATATATGCCGCTAAGTTGAATATGTAAAAATCTGATCAATGAGTGAGAAATTATGTTTAATGATGACAAACTTAATAAGGGTTCTTCATTACTGAAAATATATCTGACTAAAATCCTCAGATCTGGTTCTGAGATTGATCATATTTTGTAAATTCAGTATTCTCAGATCTAAACGCAGGTTGGTTTGAAGGAAAGTGCGTATACACGCGGGATTAGTAAAGTGAAGTAGCATATGTATTTTAAGATAATGAATGATCAGGGTTGAGATTGATTCTGCATACTGATTCTGAAATATAGGTTTATTACTATGTTTTGGTTACAGTGATCTCATTGTTATGATTGAAGTTTGGGTTAAGTTTATTATTCATGATCTTTATGATGAGTTATGTTGAAGTTGTGGGATCCAGTGTGAAAATTGATTAAACGTGGTTTGCAGTGGTTCTGAAGGTGGAAGAATTCAGTGTGGAAGTAGAAGATTCCTGCCAGTAGAAGATGGTGTTTTGATCAGGGGGTTGAAGCTCCCTTCCAGTAGTGGTTGGTAAATGAGATCAGGGGGTTGGAGATCCCTTGCAGTATCAGCTAGAGAATGAGAGAAGGTTGCAGCCTTCTGTAGGTAGATGCCTACGTACTAATATGAGTCTGCATCAGTACAATATTGTAAGCATTTTTCCACATAATAAATATTGAAGACAGAGAAAACAGCAGCGGTGGTTTTCTCCCAAATTGGTTTTCCACCTTAAATATCGGTATTCATGTGTGATGATTTATTCTGTTATTACTGCACATATTTATTGCTTAACTCTCTGATGCATAACTAATAAGCTGGGTTAAAGAATGTTTCTGAAATTTTATCTAACAATAAAGTTATCTCAATATACGCAAGTTTCTGTTAGTTTATCCGCGTATATACGATATTTGGGCTAATCAAATTCACGTATAGAAATCAGTAAGATAAAAGTAAAATATTGTGATTATTTAAAATACTAATTCACCCCCCCCCCCCCTCTCAGTGTTTTTCCTAACAGTTATTTGTAGTAAAAAATTTAAAAATATGCTACAACAAGCAATTGAAGGTACAATACAATAAGCACCATGAATACATTAGCATGGAGTTACTAATAATCATTCAATTGAGGTTGAAGAGTATAATTGAGGCTGGGTAAAATATAATTTTTTATTTTTTATTTATTTTGCTAATGAAAAAAATAAAATTAAATAGTATACATTCATGTTTTTATGGTCACTATTATCATAATAGTAATCATACTCCTTTTAAATAAGTTTATTCCAAAATACATTCAAATTATCATTAATTTTTACCCTAATATTTTTAACCATGCCTGATTATTACCATATTATTTTCAGTCACACTTCAAGACCTTTTTCTTGTATAGTTATCACTCCAATACAAGAGTCATTATACCAATATAGACATCAACCCATTCATAATTGTTACTATCCCACCATACTGTTATAACTCTCTATGTTACCTCTCATCATAATTAACATAATAAGAGTTATTTTGACATGAAAAACTTATAAGCTAAATTTTCTCCCTGTCATATTAAAAGAGATTTAAAATATAATACTCTACCACCTATTACAAACCCATTTCACTTCAACCCTTTCATCTATTTCAAAGGTTTTTACTCTACCACCCTTCTAAACCATTTCGAAGACATTTGGCCCACCACCTATCAGAATATCGAGACATACAATATTAGACACTAAAACTTTACTAGATTATTCTCTTATGCATATAACAATAGCATTTAATTAGTGTAAGAAAGAGACAAGAGACAACTAGAAAAGTACACTAGATATATGTGGTGAAAACTCAATATGGGGAATCACCCATGGGAATGAAATGAATCTTAATTTAGAGAACCTTCACAAATGCTTTACCCTTTACAAAGATGAGAGAACCTTAATTTTAATCTAATGTAAACTGAATTAACATGATTAAATGGAATTGTTTAAGGATTACAATCACTAATATGGAACGAAGAAAATAAATATATTCCATACTTAGGTTGTAAAATAAATATACCATTGGACATATGCAAATTTTGAAGACCCAGAAAGTAGTGTAATATGCCTAAAGTAGTCTAGGAGAAAGTTCATTAAATTGAACATCTCACTAAATGATAACACCTTGGGTAGATCAATAAAATAACTTATAAATTTTAGAATCCTCATTATAACTAATGAAAATATATTTTTGAGACTTAAGCTTTAACGTTTTTTCGTTTTTCACTAAGAATATGGGCCCAACATTCTAATGGGCCTCAAAATTGAGATATTTCTAAAACCTCTTTTCGATATTATTAATTCATTTTCATTATCCTATGATCTCATATTATTTCATTCTAATTCTTATATGTGGGATCTAGACAAAGTTTTTTTATTTCACATGAATTTATGATTAAAATCATATTAAATTAAAATTAAAATTTAAAAAAAAAATTGCATTTATCTTCGAGTTAATTTGCAAATACAATTTGCTAGACAAATTGTTATGTAGGTTGTGATGTTTCTATAGGGGATGTTTAGGTTACAATTGTTGCAACTGAAAATTTTATTGTTGAAATTCCATTTACATTGCTACTACAACTCCATTTACATTTTGGCTACAACTCCTATTGTTGCAACTCTTATTGTTGCAACTTCATTTCAGATTATTGCTACAACTCATGTTGTTGCAACTCACATTGTTGTAGCCATGAACTTTATTACTGCAACCCACACTAATGCAATTCTAGTTCACATTATTATTACAACTCCAGTACACAATGTTGTTGCAACTCTAGTTCATAATGCTGCTACAAAGGAACTACGATGCACGTAAGGAATTACACTATAATTTAATGCCACAAATTTGAAGTTGAAATTATTGTGTTGCAACTCTCGACACAACAAATCAGCACAAGAACCATGAGACAATGGAACCTTGAGTTAATGTTGTTAAATAGTTGTTATTCCAATATTTCAATTTGGATCAATATTAGAGACGATTAATTGAGTTGTTAATAATTATTTTGGAATTATGTATGGGTTTCTTATTGTTTGCTATTTATTAGAAAGCCACATGAGATAATTGTGGAGCCATATTTATTGTTTACTAATTGTTGTTATTCCATTATCAATTTGGATCAATGTTAGAGATGATTGATTGAGTTGTTAATAATTACTTTGGAATTATGTATGAGTTATTTATTGTTTTCTATTTATTAGAAAACCACATGAGAAAATTGAGGAATATTTATTGTTTACTAATTATTAGCAATTCATATGAGAAACTTATGGATCTCATTTACTAAGCTTGGTAAGGTTCATTTCAAGGGAGGACTCTTAGAACATTGTCCAAATGATAATGAAATAATTTAATTATTAAGCTTTTATTTCAATTCTAGTTTATCATTTCCATGGTTTATAATTTCATTAATTGATTTAATTTACTTATTTTTGCATATTTATTTGATTAATAAATTTGATTTATCTCTTTTTTCATGTTTATTTTCTTTGCATATTTATGAAATATTAATTTCTTTTAACTAGCCTATTTAATTAAATTAATTCATTTTGTCAATGCAACAAGTGTTGTTAAATATCAACACTCTATTCTATGGAGGCAGGGCCACTCCAATAGAACAAAGTGATATATAATTTAGATAGTTCTCTTTTCTACTTGTACAATTTAACTTAGTTATTTATTCATATAGAATTTATTTACTTCTGTAATTAAATTTTGGTTGTGTTATCTTTGAAATTAATCATTCATGCATGGTTGTATCTATTTATTTATCAAGTTATTTAGACAATTTATTTTTCATGTTTACTTAATTTGAAATACTTTCATTTCATATTGGTTTGAATTCATAAATGTTGCTAAATAAATATGCTCAATACATGATTATTTTTATTGGTTTGAGTAAAAATAGAGATCATCTTAGCAAGGATTAGTCTTTTCATTCCCTTCCTCTGTGTTTTGTTCTACATGTGTTGAGGGTTACAACATTAAGCTTCCTAAGATAACTAGGTAGAACTATGTTATTTAAAATTTTCAAGTGTGATATTTAATTTCCTACAAGCATGTTTACTTTCCTACAAATGTGTTTAATTTCCTGCAAGTGTGTTTACTTTCTTGCAAGTGTGTTTATTTTCCTATAAGTTTGTTTACTTTCCTATATGTGTGTTTAATTTTGTGCAAGTCTGTTTACTTTCCTACAGGTAGCTTTAGTCACTTTACCTTTGAATTTGTAGAACCTTACCAAGCTTGTGACCTTACCAAGCTTGTGAACTACTTATACTCCATACAAAAAAGTAATCATTGATACTACAACTACAAAACAAACCAATGAAAGTACAAAGTATGATTTTCATATATAGTGTACAGTAACTCGCAAGTTCCATATGATCCCCAAGTTGACAATTAAATGCATAGTCTTTTGGTTTTCTTTCTGAGCAATTGGGAAACTTAATTAAAATGCCCATCATTTTTTATGGCATTTCATGGGAGTTACCAAATATACATTTTTATCGTGCATCGATTTGAATTTCATATTTTTGTATGCATAAGATATTGTTTTCTTTTGTTGTTTTTAGAGTACATCATATAGGCCATTTAGATATATTTCTTGAATTAATAAATATTTTTATGGCGTAGTAAGAGCCATTCATAGTACTAACCTTTATTTTGCAATAATTTTGGAAGAAGGAAAAGAAAAAAATTTATGAATGAAGAGGAGTCAAGGATATGTCAAAGCCTTCAAGCTTGAGGTATGAGATGAATTAATAATTTCATGGATTTGGTAGTTTTTAATATCACAATTTTTCTATTATAATTTCTTCTTTTTCCATTCTTCCCACTCCCCCCTCCCTCATGACACCTAGTCACTTTATTTTACATTAAATCAATGAATAAATGTTTAATAAATTAATGGTTGGAAATAATACTTGATTTTTCTTGCTAAATTTTGATTATATGTCTCATATCCTCCATTTTATTAGTAAAATATTGTTGTATGATTGACATTGGTACATTTTTCATCTAGGCCATTCTTCTATACAACTACTGAGCTTTATGATTGGGTACTTAGGTGATGTAGCCAAAGCTGCAATTACCCACATTTTGCATATAAAATGCTTTTTCAACTTAAAACCCCAATTAAATCTCAGCATGAGGTAACCTTAATGCGGAAGCTTACCTTTTTCAAGACCTATGGTTAGAACCATATAATAAAACCCACTTATGAAATTATCGAATCAATATTCGACTTTGGATTAAAACCCAAAGTATCATCCATATATATATAATGGCCCAAATTTATCTACTCACCTTACCTTTATTCAATGCTCATATGCGATCATCAATCCACATGCCAAGAAAATTAATATAAGCTTTGGAGCCCACCTTATTACTCACCTTATGGAAATTTGATGACGTTGGGTTTAATTTAAAACCCAAATATTGCAGCATATTTAATATTCAACCCCATGCTTTATCAATCAAACATATAGACTTTCAACCCACTTTTACTTTGGTTAAACCCCAAAACAAATCTTTTATTCGGGTCCCACGGCCTACCATTTCATTATATATATTCGAGTCCATGCGAACATATATTAAACCCAAAACATATGACTATATCTGGGTCCCACAACTTTATAACGTACCTTTTTCTCTGTTGTCAGATCTACTCTTCATTAATCGGACAGTTATCGCATTAAGTTTCACAATCCGACAATGTTCGCATTCCAACCCACTGCAACTTGCGCAAACGTTTACCACGCGATAAAAGTGGTTTTGATATCCACGTGTCGCTTCCTCCACTGTATCGCGTTCGATCCGATGATTACCGCTTGTCCTCCAAAATCGGTGCGATAAGGCCTTTGGTGGTTTTCAAAACCATTTCACGGTTCCACCATGACTTACTCATTGTGCTAAACCTTAACTCATGGTTCCAAAAGTGTGTAGTTCTGAAACCTGCTTCACGGTTCCAAAATGTAAAATTATGTCCGACTCATTCACTTGTGATCCGCTGCCAATAAAAATTAATATATATTCGGCCCATGTTTAATACTCCATCCTTTGGGTTAAAACCCAACATATCAACATAATCTTTTATTCGGCCATCAACATATTATTTCATTTCACTCACAAGTTCAACTTTGATAAAGTTTATCAAAGGTATCAACATACATAAATGTTCTCGGCCATTCATTAATTCAAGGTCATTCGATTGGGAATTTTACTACATAGAATCATACACATATTTCTCAAGGCATAACAGAATAAAACAAATCACACTGCAATCAAATCTTCATTTATCATGAATTATACAAATACCATCAAATCCTTTTTACAATCGGGATTAAGGCCTGATATGCCCTTACATGGTCTTTCTCCTCTTTTCTGTCAAAGCCCGTAGGCTTTAAGATAAAATTCCTTCTATCATCTATCTCACTCTCATTCCTCTCTGCCCCCCTCTAATTCTTCAAAAGCTCACAATTTATAAAAGAAAAGGATTCATGAACCAATTTAGTTCAAATCCAAAAATCTCTCACTGTCTCCTAAATTATCTATTTATCTCCTCTCTTTATTCAACATAATCATAGATTAGATTTATAAATCCCTCAAATCCTCACTATTCCTAGGATTCCTTACTCATCCCTAATATTTTACAACTCATGAGATATTCTCCATAAATCAATTTACAATTAAATTTCCTCAAACTGAACTAAACTTTAGGAAAATAAATAAAATGATTAAGGGAACCCACTCCCTTTAGTAAATGAGAAATAAGACTCATGGGTCTTATAAGTTTTGAATAATTCCCCTACATCATTAGGTGTATCTATATATGGGAATGTGTCAATAGGATGACCAATGGTTCAATTCCTGCATCAAGGTTGATGTTTGGCCATAGAGTAGAACTAGTTCCCAGTCAACTTATACTAGTGTTTGGCAAAAAAGTTCACTTGGTTCCTAGCTAGTATATTTATTTAAATCATAATATTATAAGTAAATATGAGATTCATAATATTAAAAACAAAACTTTACACAAAAAGTAAAAACTTTTTTGCAACAATGATCTTTTTCAAATTCCCTAAAAAACATAGTTCAACAACATACTAGGTACCTAAAATCATCACCAAGTAATGGGGCTCTTCATGGACTCCCACTATGGTTGTGGTAGAATCCCATTTCTACCATCTCATTTCTACCAAATCATATTTTGAAAAAAAAAAAAATTGATCATATTTTTTTGGCATGTCAATTTGACAATTTACTAACATAGATTTGGGACAATCTTGTTTTTAGATAGCATAAGGGCATGCTTTTAAATATTTTTTATACCTAAAATATCCCTTTAAATTTAGTTTCTAACCAAATTATAATTTATTAATTTGGATATAAAACGAATTTATGGTGAAAACATTAACTTAATGTCAAATAGGAAAATTTGGGACAAAATTAGAACATAGTTGGGACAGTTCATTTTTGGATGCCTAAATATATGGAATATTCTCCTATGAATCTAGTTTTCAACAAAATTTTAATCACTCTATTTCAATAGTGTATGAGAAATTTATGCCTAAACTACTAATTTCTTAACCTAAACCTACAATGCTTAAAATTATTTCCTAGTTTGTTCACTAGCATATTTGAATCATCAATTCCTCTTGTCCTTAAAAACTATTTCTTTTGGAGATATCCATGTGAATCTAATTTAATTTCCAATTGGGGTCATATTGATCCATCATCAAATGAAAAATATACACCTAAATTAGGGATTGTTGGTCCAGGATGAAGAACAAAAATAGTTTGGTCGTATAGGTTGTTCCACAACATGTTTAGCGCCTTATTTCAAGGAATTTTAAAATATTGTTTATATTTGAGATACATTAACAAATATAATTTCATATATAATTAAAATCATTTCAAACCATCAAAAAACGAATAATTAACACCTAAAATATTATTTTTTGGTCTATGCAGGGATTTAGAAATAGCCTTGTTATGCAAGTTTTTCTTACGAAAATTTGACATAGCATATCATAAAGTTTTCAAAACTTGTTTCTATCGAATATAATATTTTTAATATACTTTCATTTGGATTTGTAACCACCTTAATCAAACATCATATAAAGAATTTATTAGAAAAACACTATGGGGTAGTTTAGTTGGCCAACAATACTCAACAAGTATAAAATTTAAATTTCTTTATTTATCTTTATTTGGGATTATTTTATTAGCACTATTTATGATTTTTTTTCCATATGAATTGGTGAAAAAATTTTATCACCTTTATTCTCCCAAGGTCTCATGTTTCATTGTGAATAAGTGTTAGTTTTTTCAGGTCCTAAGAAGAAAAAGAAGGTCCATCTATCCATAAAGTGATTTTTTAAGACAAATTTTCACACAAAAACACATAACTGGAATGTTGCTACAAATCTAAAGAATTTTTTCTACAACTCTCAACCACTATTGTTGCGATAATGGAGTGTTTTTCTTTCAACTCTGAATGTTGTTGCTATAACTCTAAGGAATCATTGATGCAAATCTAAAGTGTTGTTGTTGCAACTCAACTACATCTGGTAAATAAATTTCTAAGTCCTTTCTTTCACCATGTTTTTAAGATCAAATTATTTGAAGCTTATCCCAACAGTATTTGAGGTAAAAATAAAGACGACATTATGAATGGATAGAAGAAAAAGACAAACAAAGAATTGATTGAAATAATTAAAGACTAGTCTTCCAAAAATCAAGTCCCATCATTACATTTCCAATTGAATCTCTTCAATAAGACCTACGATTCATCTGGATCATTTATAAAAACCATCATATTTTCTTGAATTTCCTTCTTCTCAGTTAAAAATAATTGCACATTGAGGTTTATGAAGTTCGTGTGTTTATGTGGCTACATTTGAAGCTTAATATTTTTCACTACCACTAAATCACAACTTTAGCCTCATCATTTCCCAATTCCTACTCAGGCCATCCCTAACCCATGCTAAAGTGACTTATGTCGCTTACAATGTTGAGTTACCTCATTTTCCTTTCTCTTTCCTTAATAAATTTCATGATTAAAACCTAAATCAAGCACCCTAAGACTATGGAATGTTTGAAAACCATCTTGTGAATGGGAAATCCATGAAAAAAATAAAAAAATAGAAAATATAATTAAAATAATGGCTATTAAAACCCTCTGAGCACAGATAGGAAAATCTTGTTTGAAAACCAACTTTCTAGCAAAAAAGATCCTGCAAATAAAAAGACAATTTCTTCAAGTTTCAATTACTATTTGAATAAGGATTCACAAACTTCACACAAGAGGTTGTTTCACATCTCAATCTACATCTCACATGGTGATCTAAGATATGAAGCTCCACATTATTCTTTAGCAGATAATTTTACAAAATTTGTGGACCATATCAGGCTATTAAGTATGAAGGTTGTTACAAGAGTTGGTGCTACAGTGATGCTACAACTATTGTTATGGGTGTCATCATAAGTGATGTTTCAGTTGTTGCAACTCCTATCATCTACTTGTTGTGACTCCCAACAACCAGTTGCTAAAACACCTATTAGACAATTGTTGTAACACCACTTAGGTTAGGTATGCTTATTTTTCTTGTATTTATTATAAGTTCGTTGGATTCTATGGAAGTTTATTTGGAAAAACACTTAAATTTTTTTCCTACTTCCTCATATTTTACCTTTTCTCGAGGGTGGAAAATCTCTTCAGTTTGGGGTGTACATCACCTTTGCATCTTGTAAAATTCCCTCACCATTCCTATCCATCTCCACTCCAATATACATGCATGAAAAGGATTCAAATATGCCAATATTAAAATACCTTCTTGTTTCCAAAAAATAACCAACAATAAGAACAATAGAAATTCTTGCTACTTCCACACAAGAACAAGTAGCTAGAGAAAAAGAAGATTTTTTTGATCCAAATGAATTAACAATAGAAAACTAAGAAACTGAAAGGGGAAACAAACATTTTTTAATGCCATATCTCTCTTGCTTTATCCATGAGCATATTCATATCCAACTTATCAATATGCGAGAAACAACAAGGAATTCTAAGAGAAATAATAGCATAAAGAATCCCTATAGCTACTACACAAGAACCAATAAAAAAAAGTATCATTGTTGCTACATAAGAACCAACATCAGGAAATGAAACATCACCATGTCTTAAGACTTAAACTACTATGATGTTTCTATTAAAGTTATAACACTAATGTTACTACTTTAGTTTTTATGTGCAGATAAGGATTTGTTTATATCTCAAAATTTATGAATTGGATGGTCATGCTTTTTTTGAGGAAATGAATGAAATAGGACAATCATGTTTGCATAATTTCTTAGAAAAATAGTTTTTTATAAAATGGCTAAAATCAGCTTGATGCTGCTCCTACATTACTCTTGTTGCAACTTCTGAATTTGTTGTGAGCTCATTAAAATTGTTTCAGGATGCTAATTTTGAAGTTTGAAGGATGCTTTATAAACATTAACAACAAACATTTGAGGAAAATGGAAAATATTAAAAAATGAGAAAGCCATGCATTGGAAAGAAGAAGTGTGCATATAGTATGGCTAATACATGGGTACTAGGTTGCATGAGAACATGTAACATTTTTGGCTAGGGGGAGATGAATGGCCTCAAAATTGGCATCTTTTAACACCATGTTTCCCTATTATTAATTCCTTTTCATTTACCTATGATCCCCTATTAGTCCATTCTAATAATTATATGTGGGATTTAGACATAAAGTGTTTTCCATTGCATTCCATAGTATTTCACATATATATATGATTAAACATTATAAAATGATCATATTTTTATTTATCTTTGAATTAATTTAAAAAGACAATGTGTCATACAAGTTGTTATGTAGGTTGTGATGTTTCAATAGGGGATATTTTGGTTATAGTTGTTGTCACTCCAAACTATGTTGTTGCAACTCCATTTCACGTTGTTGTTGTAAATCCCATTAGAATTACAACTTGAGTTCACGTTGTTGTTGCAACTCCCTTTGTCGCAATTCTAGTTCACATTATTGTTGCAACTCCAATTCATGTCATTGTTGCAATGTGGTAATTATGCTATGACTCACTGTAGTGATTCTAATGTTGAAATGTCATAACTACAAATCGACACTGAAACCATGAGCTAGTGGAACCTTGAGTTGATTGAAATTTTGAGTTGTTGTTGTTACACAATTGTTATTCCATTATTTTAATTTGGATCAATATTAGACATGATTAATTGAGTTGTTAATCATTATTCTTGAATTATATATGTGTTGTTTATTGTTTTCTAATTATTAGAAAACCACAAGAGAGACTTGTGGAGTCATATTTATTCTTTGCTAATTATTAGCAAACCATATGAGAAATTTGTAGATCTCATTTGTTGATTGTAATTTTACATTTAAAAAAAATTTATGTATAAAATGAGTTTTTCTTTCATTTCACAAGGAGGATCTTTAGAGCATTTTCCAAATCATAATGAAATAATTTAATTATTGAGGTTTTATTTTAATTATAATTTATAATTTCCATAGTTTATAATTTGATTAATTTATTTTTTCACATTTATTTTCTTTGCAGATTTATGAAATATTAATTTCTTTAACTATTATATTTAATTAAATTAGTTCATGATGTCTATGTAACAAGTGATGGTAAATATCAAAACTTTGTTCTATAGAAGCAAGGCTCATTCTAATAGAACATAGTAAATTTAGGTAGTTATCTTTTCTAGTTGTGTAATTTAACTTAGTTATTTATTCATGCAAGATTTATTTACTTCTGTAATTAATTTGTGGTTGTGTGATCTTTGCAATTAATTATTTGTGCATGCTTGTATCTATCTATTTATCAATTTATTTAGGAAATTGATTTTTCATGTTTACTTCCAATTTGACATGCTTGCATTTCATATTAGATTTCACCCATTTACATTGTTGAGAAATATGCTCGGTGCATGATTACGTTTCTTGGTTTTAGTAAAAATAAAGATCATCTTGGCAAAGATTAGTCTTTTCGTTTATTACCTGTGTTTTTTTACCTATGTTGGGGGTTACATTTGTTGGTTTTAGTAAAAACAAAGATCATCTTGGCAAAGATTAGTCTTTTCATTTATTACGTCTGTGATTGTTTTTACCTATGTTGGGGGTTACATTGTTAAACTTCCTAAGCTCACTAGGTAGAAGTGTGTTATTTCAATTTCACAAGTGTGATATTTAATTTATTGCAAACATGTTTACTTCCCTGCAAGTGTGTTTATTTTCTTGCAAATATGTTTACTTTCCTACAAATGTTTTTAAACAAACCAATGAAAGTAGAAAGTGTGATATGCATATACAACTCACAAGTTCCATATGAGCCCTGGGTAATAATTAAATGTACTCTTTTGTTTTTATTTTTGAGTAAATAGAAAGATAATTAAAACGTTGGTCACATTAACTACTAAATATCGTAAAGCTAATTATATCAAGTTTTCTTCCATTCTATTTTTTCATAAGTAACTCGCAAAATTTCCTTAATGGTGACTCGATATAAAATATAGTTAGCACAAAAAATGACTTCAATCCAAAACCTTTTATGTAATCTTTTAAAATAAAGCATGCATATGACCATTTTAACCAAAGTTCTTTATTTTTTCTTATAGCTACTCCATTTTATTGAGGTGTATAATGAGCAATATTTTGATGTTGAATACTATTCTTTGCTAAATATGCAACGGATTTATTTTTAGTGAATACCCCCATTATTAGTTCTCATTGTCTTAATAGGTTTATTAGATTCATTTTTAACTATGAATTTAAATTCTTGAAATTTACCAAAAGTTTCACTTTTATGTTTCAAAAGATAAATCTAATATTTTTTTTATATAATCATTAATAAAAATAAGAAAATATTTTACCATAATTCAAATGGCCTAATATTTCATTCCATAATTTCCTTTGTTCATCGGCATGAGCAACATAGGAATAAAATAGTTGATTTTTAGTGGAACAAGTAAATGCATATAAACTAGAATCATGATCAATAGACGGGAAACTACTTTGAAGCTATATCTTTAAGAACATATTTATTATAATTGCTTCAAGATTTTAGCCTTTTTGGCTTGTGTTAGCCACCTATAAAATTTGTTATACCAAAAGGTGGCTAAATATTTTTTTGGAGCCTTCAAGGAACAAATTTTATTGCAAAAATTGTTGGCTCTTGAAGACTCTTAAAGGCCTCATGCCTCTGTCCAAAATCTTCCCTACTGTGCCCATTTTACACCCTGGAATTCCGCTGATTTCATGAGAGACTGTTGCAGAATCATCATTTTCCCCCTCCTTCCACTTCCAAAACTAACCTCATTTTTACCCCTTTATTCTCCATAAAAAAATCCTTCATTTTCATATTTTTCCCCTTTCCCCTCCCTCGAAACCCCTTTGATAAGGTTTAAGACTCTTTCTTTGCCTTATCGAAACCCTCATAACCATTGAAAAACTTGAAAATTTTCATAAAAAACACATTTTTGTATTACAGACTTAAGCCCCCTTGGGCTAAGTTTTAAGCCACTTCCCCTCCATGTGCCCGCACCATAGAACCAGGTGCTAGACCCACAAAGCGCTTATCACATCGCAAAATCTGAGCACATAAGTCTGTTTGCCGTGTATAAAACTCCGATGCTGATTAGCCCTATATATTATAACCCCCGGTCATATTGCATTTCATATAGACCAAGGCCCCGCAGTCGGGCGCCTATCCGCTTCGTATATATAAAACCATCCCAACACATGAAACCTTTATTTGTATTAATTTTTGTGTTTTTTGTAGGGTTTGAAAAGTTTTCCGCTGGTGCATAGCTTAATTCGCTCCCCACTGTCAATCTAATCTGCAGATCGACAGTCCACAAATCAATCGCCCTGGTGGTCCCCACGGTTACTCACTGTACAAAAGAGAGCAGTTTTGATCGCACCGCTTTTGTAGGGTAAGCGGTATTTCCGATTCAAGCGCGATCAATGCCACAGGCCGATACGTGGCCATGGGCGGTTTGGAGATACCACCCTCCTCGGGCGTTGAAGGTCGACTGTGGGCTCAACGCGATATTGGCGTATGTCGTCCAATCTGAGGCCGACTCATCGGACGACGATTGCACTCAAAAGGAGCTCAGAGGATGAAATAAGGTACGATGCATTCATTAAAACATCTCCGTTGTCGGTCTGATTTGCAGATCGACGGCCCAAAATCAGTCGCTTTGGTCCCCACAGCCACAGCAACAATCAGCGATCCCACAGAACAGGTGGTCCCCGACACCTAGTCAACATACATATCAGTGCACATGCGACAATAGCGGATTGGAGCGGGCCTTGTTTGTTTGCTCGTATGGTCGTGAAATACAGACCTGGGGAGATCTATAGGGTGGATTTCATAAGGATTTTGGGTCACACTCACCCTGACGTCAGCAAGCCCCAAAAAGGACCCGGGGAACTTTTTAGGGCGGATTTCATAAAAATTTCGGGTCACAAACACCCTGATTTCATCAAACACCTTTTGTGACCCGAAATGGTTATACAACTTAGTTTTATCAAAAGTTTGAAGTCTGGATATATCGTTTGGTAAAGGGTGATTATATGGTTTTTCTGTTGTGCCGAAGAAAAAAGCCGAAGGCTGGGGTTTTAATTCTCGCGCCTTCGATTTATTAAAGGAAGCCATCCATGGGTTCAAATTTCCATGCCTCAAATGATTCAAAGGCATTGATGCCTCACGAGCCCTGTGCAGCGCTGCACACCATCAGAACACAATAAATGAATAAAAAATCAAAGAGTATCAGTGTCAAAGATAGAACGCACTATAATGGAAGATTAAAGACAAATTTTGGGGGATTACGACTAAGATTGCTTATCAAAAGCCTAATCCTCCCAATTAAGACACAGTTAAAAGGAAATCAAAGTTTTTATCGGACAGCAAGGCCTCCACCACCACATCTGAGGCAAATTGATTCCTCCCAGCTACCATAGTGCCACCTATGCCTCAAAGCATTCAAACAGAGGCAAAAGTTATTGATCAAGATCAAATATTTGCCTCAGCGCAGCCAGAGAGTTAATTCTGAAAATAAACTTAATGACAAATATCAGTAGAGTTACTTTAACATAATAGAGAGATTCAAAAGTCAAAAAGAGCTCCCACCGAGCTTAAATATTAATGTAAATTATTTAATACAGAGGACACCTATGTAAGCTTCTTCATCTAGCCCCCCAAAGGCTGAGAAGCCATTAAGTCTGTATTAATTATCTTTGGTGATATTTTATCAGATCTCACCTCCTCATTCTTCTATAAATACTACTGGAGAAGATGAGAGAGGGGCTGGTTGATTTGGTTGCTGAACTTTGAAATGTAATTGATCTTGAGACTTCTACTTGTAAATAGTGTTCAATGGCTCTTGGAGCTCTGCTTGTGATAGATAAGTTAGTATGGGAAGTGTATATGATTTCTAAACTAAAGCATTGGACTTAAAGCTGTAATTGGTTTGGAGCATCAATACAAGCTGATTTATGGGATCCTGGTCTATGTTGACGGTGATGTTTTTCTCATTGTAACTCGTTATTTTGTTTCTGTTTTCACCGTGTTCATCTTCTCTTATAAAGGACAACATGCATAGAGTTAGGACCTACTATATATCAGTACCCGTCTCTGACTGAAAATCTTTAACTACATGTTTTATTCCAAATCTGTGTTATTTAGGAATGATTTAATTCAGTTTAAGCATAGGAATGCTGGTGTTCCCTCATCCTGTTGCCTTATCTAATTTTTATTCTTAAATTTTATTTTCAGTATATGTTAAGTAGAGATGAACTAAGGAATATATGGTGTGCCATGTTCCTAGTTTTATCCCCAAAGACTGTTTGAATGTTTCCCTAGGAATGTGTTGAAAGCTGGCTAGTTTGAAACCACTTACCAGATCTTAGGCCATTCTTTTTTATCTTTGTGTTTGTCTTGAAAGTTACCAAGTAGAGAAGAGCTAGGAGAGGATTTGTGGTGAGCCCGGCCCACTATTTTCTTCTCCAACAGTGGCCTTCAAGTTTCCCTTTGTTTTAAGAATGTTTTTCTATTGAAAGTGCATCAAAAGCAGGCTAGTTTAGAATTAATTACCTGATCTTAGATTAATTTTATGTCTTTCTTAATTGTATGTCAAAATCAAGCTAGTTTAGAAGTACTTACCTAATCTTAGGCTGCTCTTTGTTCTTCATCTGTTTAATTCCCCTTCTTTTTATCTCATTTCATTCCATAAATCAAACTTTAAAGAGATCCTTAGACATAGATGAATTTCCCCATGGACCACTCTTTCCTCTTGTTGTTTCAATTAAACCCTATTATGACTCCATAGCCCAATGGACTAAAACCTGCAATTATCTATCTTCCTGGCCAAAGCTTGTCCTATTTGCTTGCAACTTCACACCTTTGAAACTCTTTGCATTTAGAACTTTCCACTCAAACAGTAATCATGCTCAACCATCCAAAAACAAACAAAACCCTTAGCCTTCATAACTAGCCTAACATCATTACCATAAAACTTCAAAGATAGATCCATGTTTGTACTTATTGGAGAGATCCCTCTCCATATTCAAGAGGGCTAGATCCTAGAATCCCAAAGTGGTTGAAACAATGTTGTTTCTGTGATCAAACTTTGCCAATATTGCTGATTACAGATTCCTAACATTTCTGGTGACTCCGCTTGGGACTCTTTCTGAGTAATTTGCATTTGAAGGTAATCATAGGATATCAGAAATTTGGTTCAAAGATCATTTTCTATATTAACCAGCTGAGCCACCAGTAACTAACATTTCTGGCGACTCTACTGGGGAACGAACCTAATTAGAATCTCTGGTTCCCCTTAAAATTTCATACAAACATTGTTTAGTGAGTAAGAAGCATCTTTTTCAAGAACTACCAATAAATGGTAATCATGATGAAACTTGTTTGAATCAGTGACAAACTAGGCAAAACCCTATGATTCTCATAAGAGTTTGTCCAACCTTGAAAAATCAGTTGGCTTAGCCATAAGAGTAGACTGTCTTTGTCTCGTAACCATAGCTAAATTTTGAAACAGAGTTAGGACATTCTTAGAAACCAAATAACTAAAAAATAACTCAGAAAACACCAAAATATTTCAAATTGGTATCCAATAAACATGGTGGTGGACCATAAAACCTTTTACCTCCTTAGGAGCTAAAAAATTCCACTTTCCGACTCCACAATCCTTAACAGACCTTAAGACTCCACTGGGAATAACCCTTATCCTTATAATATCATTCAAACTCAGTTAGAGGACTGTAGGATTAAAATTTTTGTAAACAGATTAGTTGACCTTTTAAAGACTGTCATACCTGGTTGAACTTTTCTGGTTTATTTGGGTCTAAAAAACACAGCATAGTGGCTCCTAGAAAGATTCACACTAGAGCCTATCCTGACCCTGATCCACCTAAGATAGTTGATAACCCAGAAAGTATCCTTAGGAAATCTACTAGGATTAAATTATCAACTGTTTTCAGATCACCCTTGAGAGCTAATTCAGTTCTTGGAAATCTTTCAGCTCTACAACAATCACAAGTTGACTTAGTAAATCCCTTTAGAACTAGGTCTCTTGATGATTTAGATCAGTTATATTCTGAGTCTTCACTTTCATCTCCTGAAACAAGTGAACATCCTGGTAGCAGAGAAACAACTCCTCCTGATTTACATTTCCTTCACAACTTAGGTGTCTCCCATCTAAGATCAGCTCAGCAATCTACTCTTGGTCCATCCACTTCTGCTCACCCTACATTCACTGTTCAAACCACTCCACTTCAGCCCACTTTTCCTTTTTTTAATCCACCTCTTGTGAATCCACCCCCACTACATATCATGGCAGCATGGTATGCTCCCTTAATCCTTCATGTATCATTAGTCAAACTTCCATAGGACTATCAGTCCAAAATTCCATTATATGATGCTAGTAATGCTACAACTGCATCACAACATGTGGATAAGATGAATGACTACTTTGACAGAATTGAAATTGATGATGATTATGTCAAGCTTAGGCTATTTGCTCAAATTTTGGGGGGAGAAGTAATAAAATGGTTTAAAGGCTTAACCCCCCATAGTATCAATGATCTCCAAGCCTTCCATCAAACATCCTTAAACAAATGGGAAGTAAATAAGAATCCTTTCCAAGTCCTTTCTGATTACAAGAACCTCCATAGGAACACGGGGGAAAGTGTACAAGCTTATTGTACCAGATTTAAAAGTGTATATAATGCACTTTCCTGAGATCTAAAACCCCCACAAGGCTCAGCTTTAAACAAGTTTCCTGAAGGGTTTGACTCTGAAATGGCCTATCAGCTGAGAGAGAGAGAGACCCTGCAACTCTTGAAGAGATGAAAAAAGGTGCTCTTGCTGTGGAAGTCAACTTGATGGAGAAGAGAGCAAGAATGAAAAATGAGAAGAGAGTGTCCTTTAGAGAAGAAAATACACCCTCTACTTCCAACTCAAAGATAGAGAGAATGATGGAGGAGATGATGAAGAAAATGAGCATCCTTGAGAGAGCACAAGCCAGTCAAAACCAAAATTATCCTTAAAATAGAAATTAGAACCAGAATCAGAATTTTAGAAGGAACCAACCTCCAAACAGACCTAGGGAAGATGATCAACAGATCACTCCTCCCTTTCATCAAAATTATGTAAGTGAGGTTGAGAAACAGATGAAATAATAGAGGAAGATGATATCAACATGTTGGGGGTATATAATGATGACTTTGAAGTTCATTATGATAGAAAACAAGGTCTATAAACACCTTATGGTGAAAAAAGAGATGATGATGAAAATTATCATCAAGACATGGAAAATGTCATCATAGAGTCTCAAAGAGAATATGACCTTAGAAGCAAAACCAGTCAAAAAAATCCCAACACCAAAACCTCTGATAAATCTTCACAAAATAGCACTGCTACCAAGCCTAAAGTTATCAAACAAAAGGAAAAAACAATGGTTGTTAATTCTGATAAAGGTAGAGAGAAATGGACTCAAAACAATGAAAAATAGAGTGCAGACCTTAGTAGTACTAACACTTCAGCTAGTACTCCTGTTAAAGCCATTTTTTCAAATGTAAATAAAACAAATCAGCAAGTTGACATTGCTGATAGACTAGCAACTAGTAAGGCTGAGACAAGTTCTTCAAAGAACCAAATTCCTTTCAGCCTAGAGCAATAAATTTCAAAGATTAAAATCTCTATTCCCCTAACTGAGTTAGCTACCCAAATTGTATATAGAAACCAAATTTTTAAGGCTTTAAATATAGAGGAAAATGAGGATACAGTCAATCTTAATGATGACCAGCCAGAGCTTATTTTCGGTCCAAAGATTGAAGGTAGATATCAAGAGGGACTTGTTCCTCCCTTTTATGTGAGTTTAAATGTTCATGACAAAATTTTGCACAACGCTATGCATGACTCAGGGGCCTCTCACAATTTAATGCCAAAAGCTGTGATGGAAATCCTGGTTCTAGAAATCACTAGACCTTATAAAGATCTTTACTCCTTTGACTCAAGCAGAGTAAAATGTTTAGGATTAATCAAAGACCTCTGCGTTAACTTAGCACCAATTCCATCCAAATTCTTAGTCATGTATATTGTTGTGGCTGATGTGCCCCCAAAGTATGGAATGTTATTATCTAGATCTTAGGGGGCTAAGTTACAAGGGACTATGCAGATGGACATGACCTATGCGACCATCCCTGTTTTCAATCAGACAAGAATATTTTACAGGGAGTCCCATATGCAATACATGGTTACTAGTCAAGACCGACCACAAAACTCTCCTTTTTATTCTGTAAATATAAGCCTTGATTCTTTTATTATGTTCAACGATGAAATACTTAGTGAACAAGTCACTTTAACAGATTAATGGTCGATAGGGAGGAAGAGGAACACAACCTAGGAGTGTCAAAACAATTTGCTGCATTTGAAAACGTTAGCAAACCAAACAAAGTTCTTGAGCTACAAGTCATGAGTCCATTGCTCTTAAACCTTGACAGTCAAGAAAACAACCCTCAACACAGTGAAAAACTTGAGGAGTTGAAACAAATCCAACTAAGTGCTGGTAGTCAACAAAAATCAGAAAGCACGTTAGTTGAAGAGGACAGTAACCAGGACAAAATAAAAAGTAGTCCTCTATGGAGTATGTATTTTGACGGATCCTGCACTGGGAACAATGTTGGTGTAGGTGTCTGGATTTCCAACACTAAAAACAACCACACAGAAAGCATTTCCTACAAATTAAACTTTCAGTGTTCTAACAACATAGCGGAATATGAATCCCTTCTCTTAGGCTTACGTTTGTTGAAAAAGTTAGGAGCCAAGAAAATCAAAGTGCATGGGGATTCTGAGTTAGTCATTAGGCAAGTCAATGGGGAGTATAATGCAAATCATCCCAGACTTAGGGCCTACCGAAACGATGTCATGGACCTTTTAAAGACTTTCGAGGAGTCCAAATTGATTTTTGTCTTAAGGAAAAAAAATATTGCGGCCCACAATTTAGCCTTTGCAGCTAGGACATGCTTAACACCATATGGAACCAAAGACTACACAACTCAGATAAAATTTAGACCAGCCATTCTCGATAACGAAAAATACTGGCAAGTGCTCGATGGAGACAAACAAATAGAAGACTTCATCCAGTTCAGAAATGAATTCGAACTACCAAGTTCAGATTCAAATTATGAAACCGAAAGCCCTATTGAAGAAAATTTTCTTGATAAAGAAGAAAGGTCTCCTAAACTTGCTAATGTAAACCTATTATCTAGCAAACTTGAAAATGAAGCAGAGATGAATGCAGAGTTAGAAACAGAGGAGTTGGAAACTCTACACTCTAAAGATGAAAGTTTTCCAAATGGACTGGCACCTTTAGAAGAGTTGCTTTATTTTAACAATGTGGCCAGGAAGCCAAAACTGGAACCTGTAGAGACTGAAGTGGAGGAGTGCAATATAGGCAGTGAACTTAAACCTATGATGATTAAACTGTCTAAAACTTTACCAACTCACATTAAACTCAAATACATAGAGTTGTTTAAAGAGTTTTCTGATGTTTTTGCTTGGAGTTACGAAGATCTGAAATCCTATGACATTGAAATAATACAACACAAAATCCCTCTCAAAGAAAATGAAAAACCATTCAAACAGAAACTACGCAGAATAAACGTTGTTCCGTTGCCTTTGGTTCAGAAGGAGATCATGAAAATGTACGATGCTGTTATTATTGTCCCTATTAGATATTCTGAGTGGCTGTCTAATCTGGTGTCAGTTAGGAAGAAAACAGGAGAAATCGGGATTTGTATAGACTTTAGAGACCTAAACAAAGCTTCATTAAAAGACAACTACCCTTTATCTAAGATGGATCATATATTGCAAAGGGTGGTAGGGTCTAGAAGAATTTCTTTGCTTGATGGCTACTCAGGGTACAATCAGGTCTTAGTTCACCCTGCTGATCAATTAAAGACAACCTTTACTACACCATGGGGCACTTTCATGTATGTGAAAATGTCCTTTGGTCTAATGAATGATGGAGCGACTTTTCAATGAGCCATGGACATAGAATTCTCGGAAGAACTGGGCTACTTCATCATTATATACCTTGATGATGTCATTGTGTTTTCAAAAACAGATGAAGAGCACTTAAAACACTTAAGAAAAGTTTTCGAGAAATGCAGAAAGTTCAGAATATCTTTAAACCCTAAGAAAACACTATTCGGTCTCCAAGAAGGTAAACTTCTTGGGAACATCATTTCATAATTGGGTATTAAGATAGATCCCAAAAGGATTGAGGCCATATTGCAAATCTCTCATCCTCGAAACATCGAGGAGTTGCAATCTTTCATTGGAAAGATTAACTTCTTGATAAGGTTCATGCCCAACTTGGCTGAGCTTCTTAGAAATATCACAAACATGTTGAAGAAGGAGAAAGGGGTAAAATGGACCTTGGAAGAAAAGAAGTCCTTTTAACTGCTGAAACAAGAATTAACCAAAACACCGGTTCTAATAAGTCCTGATTTTTCAAAATATTTTTATATTTTTTCATTTGCATCAAAACATATAATAGCTGCTGTCCTTTTACAGAAAAATCCACAAGGACAAGAGCAGCCTATTGCATTCTTTAGCAAGGCATTGAGGGATGCCCCTCTGAAATATAACATTATGGAGAAGCAAGCTTTTTCTTTGGTTAAAGCTTTGAAAGACTTCAGAGTATACATCCTTCACTCACACATCATTTCCTCTGTCCCAAACTCGGTTGTTAAAGACATTCTAACACAGGACCCAGATGGCAAGAGAGGTAAGTGGATTGCTATTATTCTTGAATATGATTTAGAGATAAAACCCACTAAACTCATCAAAGGCCAAGGCCTAGCTAGATTAATGGCTGAATCCAATTTTTAGGCTCTCAATATTAATATGATTAATGTTTTGGATGAACAAGAGGAAATCTCCACTCCCATTGTTGAAGACCATTTCATGAATTCATCTTGGTATGCTGATGTTATTTATGTTTTGCTTAATTTAAATACACCCCCTGGTTTGAAAAAAACAAAGGCAAGGTTCCTAAAGTTAAAATTTGTAAACTATTGCATTATAGATAGATGTATTTATTGGAAAAATGCAAGTGGTGTATTGCTTAAATGTTTGCCTGAGTATGATGCAGAGAAGGTTAAGCACGAGTTCCATGAAGGAGAGTGTGGAGGTCATTTGTACTGGAAGACAACAACCAACAAAATTTTGAGGGTTGGTTTCTATTGGCCTACTCTCTTTCCTGATATACACAAGATGATCAATGCCTATCATAAATGTCAAATTTTTGAAGGCAAAAGAAAACTGCTACCCCTACCTCTGCATCCAATCACTGTTGAAGCTCCTTTTCAACAATGGGGACTTGACTTCATAGGAGAAATCCATCCACCATCTTCTGCTCAGCATAGATGGATTCTCACTACACAGACTACTTCACTAAGTGGATAGAAGCCATACCTTGTAGGCGGGCCAATGATTCTGTTATTATAAAATTCATGGAGACTAACATTCTCTCCGGATTTGGTTGTCCTACCAAGACCATCACTGATAATGCATCGACATTTGGATCAAAGAAGATGGTTGAATTCTGTCACAGATATCATATAGCATTGGGCCATTCCACGGCCTATTACCCTCAAGGTAATGGACTTGCAGAATCCTCAAACAAGATTATAGTGAACATAATCAAGAAAATGTTGGAGGAAAAAAAAAAGTCTTGGCACACAAAGCTAGTTCATGCACTTTGGGCTGACAGATTGACTTTGAAGAAATATATTGGTATGTCACCTTTCCAGCTTGTGTATGGTACTAATGAAATTTTTCCAACCAGCCTTGGTGTACCAGTGATGAATTTGATTCAAGAGTGGCAAACTGAAGATAATGACATGATCAGAAGAATAAATCAGACCATTCATCTTCAGCAAACCAGGGAGGAGGTTTATAACAAAGCATTACAGAAGCAGGACAGCATTAAAAAGCTCTTTGACAGAAGAACAAATGCCAACAATTTCAATATTGGGGACAAATTTTTGAAGTGGGACTCAGGAAGGGAAGACAAGGGCAAGCATGGAAAATTTGACAACTTATGGCTTGGCCCTTACTCTATTCATTCAGCTGTTGGTAACAATGCATTTTTCTTACAAGGGTTGAATGGAGCAGAATTGTTTGGGGGTCCTGTCAATGACAGGATGCTTAAGCATTACTTCACTTGATCCATGTTATGTTTTGAAAGCCTTTTATCTTTTTCTCATTGTAAATACTTCTCCCATCATTACATTCAAAGTTATAAAAATAAAAAATACAAAAACAAAGAAAGAAAGAAAAGAGGGCAGATTGTAAAACAAGAAAGGTACAGCCCCATACCAAAAAGAGAAACAAATATGAAAGTATGCAAGCTCAAATGCCACTCCTAAAAAACACACTTCTAGTTAGTCAAACAACCTGATCTTGACTAATTAGTTTTAAAATTTCTACTGATAGGATAGTGAATTTGATTTTCCAAACTGTTTAATCTTGGCTTATTAGTAGATAGTTTAGGATAGAAATTAAAGGTTCAAACATGCTAAAAATCTGAACCAGTTGAAAAAGGAAAGAAAGCTCAAAACAAAAGTCAAAACAGAGTTGTAAAAAAAATGAAGGAAATGCTTTGAAAGTTCAGATCCTAAGCCTTCCATTTTGTTTTAATTTTATGCAAAATAAGATCTATGTGCAGCTTGTTTTTTATGCCATAGATCGGCAACAAGTTAGACTGTTCAATCCTGACTTATATGCTTTTAAATTTCTATTGTAGAATGTATAGAATAATAATCTGTTGGACAGTTTAATCCCAATAGATAATAGATTAGGTATAGAATCACATGGGCTCAACTGTTTAATATGAGTCCATGGAGAAATAAGGAGTAGAAATAGATTATATTTCCTAATTTTGAAAGAATAAATGTTATAAAAGAGTTTTCCAATCCAAGTGCACTCTAATGAAGAAAAAATGTTAGATTTGTAGGATTGGGTAGGTAGAAAGCTTGTTGATGAAAGATCCATTTTTTTTATGACTTATAACCTGATTTCAGAACAAAGAAGATCATCCAAGGAAAGGAAGACAACCCAATGGATAAGGCACTGATCAGCCTCCTAGAGAATGCAAGTCTGAAGTTCTTGATGCCTTCAAGAAGGCACCATCCCCAAGTGGAGCTACTATTAGCCGCCTATAAGATTTGTTATACCAAAAGGTGGCTAAATATTTTTTTGGAGCCTTCAAGGAACAAATTTTATTGCAAAAAGTGTTGGCTCTTGAAGACTCTCAAAGGCCTCATGCCTCTGTCCAAAATATTCCCTACTGTGCCCATTTTACACCCTGGAATTCCGTTGATTTCATGAGAGACTGTTGCAGAATCATCATTTTTCCCCTCCTTCCACTTCCAAAACTAACCTCATTTTTACCCCTTTATTCTCCATAAAAAATCCTTCATTCTCATATTTTTCCCCTTTCCCCTCCCTCAAAACCCCTTTGATAAGGTTTAAGACTCTTTATTTTCCTTATAGAAACCCTCACAACCATTGAAAAACTTGAAAAAATTCATAAAAAACATATTTTTGTATTATAGACTTAAGCCCCCTTGGGCTAATTTTTAAGCCACTTCCCCTCCACGTGCCCGCACCCTAGAGCCAGGTGCTAGACCCACAAAGCGCTTATCGCATCGCAAAATCTGAGCACATAAGTCTGTTTTCCGTGTATAAAACTCTGATGCCGATTAGCCCTATATATTATAGCCCCAGGTCATATTGCATTTCATATAGACCAAGGCCCCACAATCGGGCGCCTATCCGCTTCGTATATATAAAACCATCCCAACACATGAAACCTTTGTTTGTATTAATTTTTGTGTTTTTTGCAGGGTTTGAAAATTTTTCCACCGGTGCATAACTTAATTTGATCCTCACTGTTGATCTGATCTACAGATCGATGGTCCTCAAATCAATCACCCCGGTGGTCCCCACGGTTACTCACTGTACAAAACCGGAGCAGTTTTGATCGCACCGCTTTTGTGGGGTAAGCGGTATTTCCGATTCAAGTGCGATCAATGCCAAAAGAAAACACGTGGTCGTGGGCGGTTTGGAGATACCGCCCTCCCCGGGCGTTAAAGTTTGATTGTGGGCTCAGCGCGATATTGGCGTATGTCGTCCGATCTGAGGCGGACTCATCGGACGACGATCGCACTCAAAAGGAGCTTGGAGGATGCAATAAGGTATGGCGCATTCATTAAAACATCTCTGTCGTCGTTCTGATCTGTAGATCGACGGCCCAAAATCAGTCACTCTGGTCCCCACAGCCACGGCAACAATCAACGGTCTCACAGAACCGGTGGTCCCCGACGCCTAGTTAACATACATATCAGCAGACACGCGACAGCAGTGGATTGGAGCGGGCCTTGCTTTTTTTCTCGTATGGTCATGAAATCTGGACCTAGGGAGATCTATAGGGCAGATTTCATAAGGATTTCGAGTCACACTCACCCTGACATCAGCAGGCCCCAAAACAAACCCGGGGAACTTTTTAGGCCAGATTTCATAAAAATTTCGGGTCACAAACACCCTGACGTCAGCAAACACCTTTTGTGACCTGAAATGGTTATACAACTTAGTTTTATCAAAATTTTGAAGTCCGGATACATCATTTGGTAAAGGGTGATTATATGGTTTTTCTGTTGTGCCGAAGAAAAAAGCTGAAGGCTGGGGTTTTAATTCTCGCGCCTTCGATTTATTAAAGGAAGCCATCCATGGGTTCAAATTTCCACGCCTCGTCAATGATTCAAAGGCATTGATGCCTCACGAGCCCTGCACAGCGCTGTACACCAACAGAACACAGTAAATGAATAAAAAATCAAAGAGTATCAGCGTCAAAGACATAATGCACCAAAATGGAAGATTAAAGATAGATATGGGGGGATTATGGCTAAGATTGATTATCAAAAGCCTAATCCTCGCAATAAATACACATTTAAAAGGAAATCAAAGTGTTTGTTGGACAACAATGCCTCCACCACCACATCTGAGGCAAATTGATTCCTCCCAGCTACCATAGTGCCACCTGTGCCTCAAAGCATTCAAACAGAGGCTAAAGTTATTGATCAAGATCAAATATTTGCCTCAGCACAACTAGAGAGTTAATTCTGCAAATAAACTTAATTATGACAAATATCAACAGAGTTACTTTAACATAACAGAGAGCCTCAAAAGTCAAAAAGAGCTCCCATCGAGCTTAAATCTTAATGTAAATTATTTAATACAGAGGACACCTATGTAAGCTTCTTCATCGAGCCCCCCAAAGGACGAGAAGCCATTAAGTCTGTATTAATTATCTTTGGATATATTTTATCAGATCTCACCTCCTCATTCTTCTATAAATACTACTGGAGAAGATGAGAGAGGGGTTGGTTGAGTTGGTTGCTGAACTTTGAAATGTAATTGAGATTGAAACTTCTACTTGTAAATAGTGTTCACTGGATCTTGGAGCTCTACTTGTGATAGATAAGTTAGTCTGGGAAGTGTAGATGATTGCTAAACTAAAGCATTGGACTTAAAGCTGTAACTGGTTTGGAGCATCAATACAAGCTGATTTATGGGATCCTAGTCTATGTTGATGGTGATGTTTTTCTCATTGTAATTCATTATTTTGTTTCTGTTTTCACCGTGTTCATCTTCTCTTATAAAGGACAACATGCATAGATTTAGGACCTACTGTATATCAATACCCTTCTCTGACTGAAAATCTTTATCTACATGTTTTCTTCCAAATCTGTGTTATTTAGGAATGATTTAATTCAGTTTAAGCATAGGAATGTTGGCATTCCCTCGTCCTGTTGCCTTATCTAATTGTTATTCTTAAATTTTATTTTCAGTATATGTTAAGTAGAGATTAACTAAGGAAGATATGGTGTGCCCTGGTCCTAGTTTTATCCCCAAAGACTGTCTGAATGTTTCCCTAGGAATGTGTTGAAAGCTAGCTAGTTTGAAAGTACTTACCAGATCTTAGGCCATTCTTTGTTATCTTTGTGTTTGTCTTGAAAGTTACCAAGTAGAGCAGAGCTAGGAGAGGATTTGTGGCAAGCCTGGCCCGCTAGTTTCTTTTCCAATAGTGTTCTTCAAGTTTCCCTTTGTTTTAAGAATGTTTTTCTATTGAAAGTGCATCAAAAGCGGGCTAGTTTAGAAGTACTTACCTGATCTTAGGCTGCTCTTTGTTCTTCATCTGTTTAATTCCCCTTATTTTTGTCTCATTTCATTCCATAAATCAATCTTTAAAGAGATCCTTAGACATAGATGACTTGCCCCATGTACCACTCTTGCCTCTTGTTGTTTCAATTAAACCCTATTATGACTCCCTAGCCCAATGGACTAAAACCTGCAATTATCTATCTTCCTGGCCAAAGCTTGTCCTATTTGCTTGCAAATTCACACCTTTGAAACTCTTTGCATTTATAACTTTCCACTCAAACAGTAATCATGCTCAACCATCCAAAAACAAACAAAACCCTTAGCCTTCATAACTAGCCTAACATCATTACCATAAAACTTCAAATACAAATCCATATTTGTACTTATTGGAGAGATCCCTCTCCGGATTCAGGAGGGCTAGATCCTAGAATCCCAAAGTGGTTGAAACAATGTTGTTTCTGTGATCAGACTTTGCCAATCTTTCTGATTATAGATTCGTAACAGCATGCAAGATAAATATAAAGAAAATTAATGGAAAATGATTGAACATAAAAACATCTTTCAATGTACCATGAGTAACTTTAACATTACTAGAAACTACTACAGAAAGTTTTTTACCATCACAAATGGAAACTTTATGTGATGTGTGCTTGTCAGTGTCACACGAAGAAAAAAAATGAAGAAATACTAGACATATGGTAGGAAGCACCAGAATCCATAATCCATTCCACAAAGGACGAATATTTATCTAGCTGAATAGAATAAATGAAAAAAGAAACATGTTGTCCAGCGAAGGGTTTCTTTTTGGAATTATCAAGTTCACATCTTTGTTTAATCAAATAGATTCAAGATGGTTAGTTTTACCACAACACTTACAAGGAACAAATACTTTCCTGTTACTAGTATCATTACAAAAATAATTAGAAGAGTATTGGGAAGATCTTTTAGTGTGACCTAGGATTTTTATTAAAAATTTTAATATTTTTATTTTTATTATGTGTCATTAGAGCTTTATTAGGTGTTAATTGTCCTAAAACAATCAAACTTTCTTGTTCATTAATAAAATATTTACAAAAATATTAAAGGGTAGGTGTCATACTTCTTTTATACATTTCAATTACTTTATTCTGAATTTATATGAACACATTAAAATAAGAAGACAACTTTTGTTCTACAAAAATTAGTAGGGATGTATCAATTTTCTTGTAATATTTTCCACAATTATATATATTTTCATTTAGGGTTTTTCGTTTCAGCAATAAATAATTCTATCCTATAAAAATATTTAGAATGAAACCCATGGATTTTATTTTTGAGGTAGTAAGAAAATACATTATCCAATTTATCAAATAAAAAGCTAAAGTTTTCCATACTTGAATTGGCCTATCTTCAACCTTAAAATGAACCCAAAGGCTCTCTAAAACTATTAGTCAATTATTCCTCTTACTTGATCACATTTTTATTCTCATATATCCAAGTTTATAGCATTCATAGTTTTTTAACTCTTGAGAATATCTATCATATTTCTCTTCCATGGAAGATAGTTAGAACCCACTAACTCAGGAATTAAAACTACTTCTGAAGTCATGATGATGAATAAAAAAAGAAACTAAACTCTAATGTAAACAAAGAACTGAAAATTATGTCTAGAAGAAATTATGAATAAACTAATTTTTTCTTACCTATGATAAATCTAGAAGTAAAGTACCATGCTTATGATTTACAAAAGACACATAAGAAATGTGCGCTAAAAAAATTTTTTGTATTCTTTTCCAAGAGCAAGTTATTGATGTATAAATCACATATATTAAATTTGGGGGTGTCGATCATTGTATAGATTTCCATAAACTATTAATACCAAGTGAATCATGCCCACTCCCAAAAACATGATCACTCATTTATGACCAATTTCTTAGGGCATTGAATGCGAAGGAAGGAAAGTCAATAGTGGGATGTGAATAGGTGGATTTTACTATCTTCTTAATCCCTTAATAAATTCCCCCCAAAAATGCACATAATATGCTTTTGTTTTAAGGGCTTGAAAATTATAATTGTTACAATTAATTTCTACAAGTCTGTGGATTTTTTGTCCATTCACCCCCATAGATAAGTCTAGGGAATCATGATCGGATAAGTTTGCAGAATCTTGATCTTGGAACCACATACAACTGCGTGGGAGGGTGATAACAAGACTAGGAGGAGATAATGCTAAAAACCAAGGGAATCAAACCTATGTTGCACTTACCAATATATAGAGGCTCAATGGATACATAAAAAAGAATGAAGTGGTTATGAATCTAGATTACACTATATTCGACACCAAAAGATAGATCGAAAGGAGATTTATCAAACCTAACCTTCAACCTATTTTTTAGGAAACTCCATTTGTAAAAATTCCACATAGTATCATATATTGCAACAATATGAGTATATAAGGGTCAAGAAGATATATTTTTCTAAAACATGCCCATAGAAAAATTCATAGAAAATAGACTTTGGATGAAAATATAGTAGCTTCGAAAAAAACGAAAACATAAAAATATAGGATGGGTGAAAGAAATAGAATTAGTAAAAAAATAATCTTGATAGCCACCAAACATAAAAGAGTTCCAAGAATATTAGGTTATAGATAAATTAAATTTCCTAATATAGGCTAGGAAAACTAATTCAAATATGAGCAAACCAAAACAAAATTTAAATAACAATTTACAAAGTAAGCTAGAGAATAGTAATAATATTTGATACCATGTTAGAATATTGAGACGTATGGGTGAAAATGCGAAGATGGGTAACACTTTTGTGATAATTCGGAGCAGAAATTTTTTTTCCTCCATAGTTCAGCCGAACTATTGAATTTTTTTGGCCGAACTTCATTTTCCATTTACATTGATGGCGTACTGACGACAATGGCAGGCATATTTTTCGCCTGAGTTTGGAAAACCAGAAAATAAAGTTCGACCGAACTATTATTTTATAAATATATTTCTCACAACCTGTTCCAGGTTTCTGTTCACATTTATCGTGCACTCATTTCTGTCCAGAATTCTCGCGCGCTCAATTCTGTCATGCGCGAATTAAGCTCATGGAGGTAAGATATACCAAATTTTAAATTTCTGTAATTTTTTTTGTTGTTGACTTTTTTAATTTGGTTTTAATTTGATTTTTTGTTGCAGAGGTCTTCCACGACGTCTTCAGGGATCATTGTCTTAAGCGTCTTCAAGGATTGTTGTCTTCAGCGTCCTCTGCTGCGAATTTCCAGGTACGTTTAACATTGTCACTGTTATCCTGTAGGGAATTTATGCAGAAGAGAAATCAGTTATGAATGAGAGAGACCCTGTCTCTGCTTTTTTTGGCACTGTCTCTACTTTTTTTGGCTCTATCTCTGCTTTTTTGGGCTCTTTGCTTTTTTTGGTTCTCTGCCTTATGTACAATGATTCATTCCATATTATTCATAGATCAAATGTCATTTAAATACAAGATTTATCATAATGTACAATGAATCATTCCATATTCATTTTTAGATTCAGAAGGAGCTGATTTATCATAATGTACAATGACACATTCCATATTCATTTTTAGATTCAGGAGGAGCTTTTGAGAATGTTATGATAATTCCAATAAAGAATGAGCTAGAATCATCTTTAAAATCTATTAATTAGATATGAAAATTTATAATACTACTGTGTACATTTGAGAATATTTTGGAACAAGTTTATATAAATTATATATACATATGTACTTTTTTTGGCTCTATCTCTATTAATTAGATATGAAAATTTATAATACTACTTTGTAAAATTGAGAATATTTTGGAACATGTTTATATAAATTATATATACATATGTACTTTTTTTGGCTCTGTCTTCGCTTTTTTTGGCTCTGTCTCTACTCTTTTTGGCTCTGTCTCTGCTTTTTTTGGCTCTGTCTATATTAATTAGATATGAAAATTTATAATACTACTGTGTACATTTGAGAATATTTTGGAACATGTTTATATAAATTATATATACAAATGTACTTTTTTTGGCTCTGTCTTTATTAATTAGATATGAAAATTTATAATACTACTGTGTACATTTGAGAATATTTTGGAACATGTTTATATAAATTATATATGCATATGTACTTTTTTTGGCTATGTCTCTACTTTTTTTTGGCTCTCTGCCTTATGTACATTGATTCATTCCATATTATTCATAGATCAAATGTCATTTAAATACAAGATTTATCATAATGTACAATGACTCATTCCATATTCAATTTTAGATTCAGGAGGAGTTGATTTATCAAATGTACAATGACTCATTCCATATTCATTTTTAGATTCAGGAGGAGCTTTTGAGAATGTTATGATAATGCCAATAAAGAATGAGCTAGAATCATCTTCAACATCTATTAATTAGATATGAAAATTTATAATACTACTATGTGCATTTGAGAATATTTTGGAACATGTTTATATAAATTATATATACATATGTACTTTATAAATATTTTGGAACATGTTTGTTGTGTGAGGAAGTGGTACTTTATGATGATATGTTTAGTGATTGAAGGAAGTAGAATATTTTATTTTTGAAATTATTATTACACTTGTATTGAAACACTTAATAGATATGTAAGTTCACTGAAATTTACCTGAATATCTTATAGAGCCCATTTCATGCAAAACACTGAAAAAGAAGTAACTACTATGTATTCCACTTCTACTCTAGATAGAGAAAGTAATGACTCTTTCTTGCTTAACCATTAAACCAAAGAATCTTCCTAAGTAGAATTATACATTGTCCACTTGTACTTTTCATGTCATCCACACAAGCCTAGTTGAATCTCTATATGTTGTCGATGTAAATTTCTCACCTTTTGGGTACTATAGTCCATTGTTTGTAGTCTCTTTCAAGTATCTTAATATTTTTTTGTTGGTAATAGATGACTTTCTCACCTTTTGGGTACTATAGTCCATTTTTTGTAGTCTCTTTCAAGTATCTTCATATCTGTTTGTTGGTTTTTGTTGGTAATAGATGACTCTGTTTAGTTGTTGATTGAAATATTCCAACTAATATAAATTCCAAAAAAGTATATAGTATTTAAACCTTGTTATGTATATCAATCTCCTATCATATAGATGTAAAGGTTAAGATCAATAGATCACCTCATTCATCATCCATCATCTGCACATAACTTGCATCCAATTGATATGGAGATTCACTTAGGTCATTCATCATCAATCATCTAAAAATAGCTTGAATTCCAAAATTATATCTAGTCTAAACATTGTTATGTATATCAAGCTTTCTATCATATAGATGTAAAGGTTATGATCAACATCACCTCATTCATCATCCATCATCTGCACATAACTTGCATCCAATTGATATGGATAGTCACTTAGGTCATTCATCATCCATCATCTACACATAACTTGAATTCCAAAATTATATCTATTCTAAACCTTGTTATGTATATCAAGCCTCCTATCATATAGATGTAAAGGTTATGATCAACATCACCTCATTCATCATCCATAATCTGAACATAACTTGCATGCAATTGATATGGAGATTCACTTAGGTCATTCATCATCCATCATTTGCACATAACTTGCATGTTATGTTCATCCAATTGATATTCAACATGTATATAGTATTTATAAGAAAAAAGTAATTTGATACAAAACATAGGTTTTAACCAATTATATAGTTTTTCAGTTTCATATCCATGGTCTCGAACAATGAGAGAGAAAAAACCTTTTATATTCAACATGTAAAACACAAATTAGCCATAAAAGGTTCCCATTGAAACCAAAAGTGATTTGATACAAAACATAGCTTTTAACCTAATCTAGTAAATGCCCCTACATTCAATTTCTAGAATAGATCTAATTAGAATTTTTTCATTTTCATATCCATGGTAGTTCTATAGGTAGAGTCTATAAAGGACTAGGTAGCCTTTGGATCTCATCTTTTATAAAAGGTGACATATCTAGTAAATTCCCCTACAGTCAATCTCTGGAATACATCTAAATGCCCCTACAGTAAATGCCCCTACAGTCAACATGTATCTAGTATTTACAAACAAAAATTAATTTGATACAAAACATAGGTTTTAACCAAGTATATAGTTTTTCATTTTCATATCCATGGTCTCAAATAATGAGAGAAAAAACCTTTAATATTAAATGTATGTAATAAACAAACTAGCCATATCTCTAGAATAGATCTAAATATAAGTTTTTCATTTTCATATCCATAGTCTCAAACAATGAGAGAGAAAAAAACCTTTAATATTCAACATGTAAAACAAAAATTAGCCATAAAAGTTTCCCATTGAAACCATAAGTGATTTGATACAAAACATGGGTTTTAACCTAAGAGTAAATGCCCCTACAAGTCAATCAATCTCTAGAATAGTTTTAAATATAGAATTTTTTCATTTTCATATCCATGGTCTCGAACAATGAGAGAAAAAACATTTTATATTCAATGTATGTAAAATGAAAATTAGCCATATCTCTAGAATATATCTAAATAGATGTTTTTCATTTTCATATCCATAGTCTCAAACAATGGGAGAGAAAAAAACATTTTATATTCAACATGTAAAACACAAATTAGCCATAAAAGTTTCTCATTGAAACAATAAGTGATTTGATACAAAACATAGGTTTTAACCTAAGAGTGAATGCCCCTATAGTCAATCTCTGGAATAGTTTTAAATAGAAGTTTTTCATTTTCATATCCATGGTCTCAAATAATGAGAGAAAAAACCATTTATATTCAATGTATGTAAAACACAAATTAGCCATATCTCTAGAATAGATCTAAATAGAAGTTTTTCATTTTCATATCCATGGTCTCAAACAGAAAAAAGCCTTTTATATTCAACATGTAAAACACTTGAATTAGCCATAAAAGTTTTGATTGAAACCATCTTTGATTTGATACAAAACATAGGGTTTTAACCTAAGATTAAATGCCCCTACAAGTCATTAAACATGTAAAACATAAATTATCCATAAAAGTTTCCCATTGAAACCAAAAGTGATTTGATACAAAACATAGGTTTTAACCTAAGAGTAAATGCCCCTACAGTCAATCTCTGGAATAGTTTTAAATATAATTTTTTCATTTTCATATCCATGGTCTCAAAAAACAAGAGAAAAAACATTTTATATTCAATGTATGTAAAATGCAAATTATCCATATCTCTAGAATAGATCTAAATAGAAGTTTTTCATTTTCATATCCATGGTCTCAAACAATGAGAGAGAAAAACCTTTTATATTCAACATGTATATAACTTATTTAGAAGCAAAAATTAATTTAATATAAAACATAGGTTTTAACCAATTATATAGTTTTCTTTTTCATAATCATGGTCTCAAACAATGACAGAGAAAAAACCTTTTATATTCAACATGTATATAACTTATTTAAGAAACAAAAGTAATTTAATAAAAAAAATAGGTTTTAACCAATTATATAGTTTTTCATTTTCATATCCATGGTCTCGAGCAATGAGAGAGAAAAAAAACAGCACCTGTTCAACATATAAAAACACAAATTAGCTATAAAAAGTTCCCCATTGAAACCATAAGTGATTTGATACAAAAAATAGGTTTTAACCTAAGATTAAATGCCCCCTACAAGTCAATCATCTCTGAATAGTTTTTAAATATAGAAGTTTTTCATTTTCATATCCATGGTCTCAAGCAATGAGAGAAAAAACATTTTATATTCAATGTACATGTAAAACACGAATTAGCCATATATCTAAATAGAAGTTTTTCATTTTCATATCCATGGTCTCAAACAATGAGAGAGAAAAAAACCTTTTATATTCAACATGTAAAACACAAATTAGCCATAAAAGTTTCCCATTGAAACCATAAGTGATTTGATACAAAACATAGGTTTTAACCTAAAAGTGAATGCCCCTACAAGTCAATCAATCTCTCGAATAGTTTTAAATATAGAAGTTTTTCATTTTCATATCCATGGTCTCAAACAATGAGAGAAAAAACCTTTTATATTCAATGTATGTAAAACACAAATTAGCCATAAAAGTTTCCTATTGAAACCATAAGTGATTTGATACAAAACATAGGTTTTAACCTAAGAGTAAATGCCCCTACAAGTCAATCACTCTCTCGAATAGTTTTAAATATAGAAGTTTTTCATTTTCATATCCATGGTCTCAAACAATGAGAGAAAAAACCTTTTATATTCAATGTATGTAAAACACAAATTTTCCATATCTCTAGAATAGATCTAAATATAAGTTTTTCATTTTCATATCCATGGTCTCAAATAATGAGAGAGAAAAAAAAACTTTTTATATTCAACATGTAAAACACAAATTAGCCATAAAAGTTTCCCATTGAAACCATAAGGGATTTGATACAAAACATAGGTTTTAACCTAAGAGTAAATGCCCCTACAAGTCAATCAATCTCTCGAATAGTTTTAAATATAGAAGTTTTTCATTTTCATATCCATGGTCTCAAACAATGAGATAAAAAACCTTTTATATTCAATGTATGTAAAACACAAATTAGCCATATCTCTAGAATAGATCTAAATAGAAATTTTTCATTTTCATATCCATGGTCTCAAACAATGAGAGAAAAAACATTTTATATTCAATGTATGTAAAACACAAATTAACCATATCTCTAGAATATATCTAAATATAAGTTTTTCATTTTCATATCCATGGTCTTAAACAAAGAGAGAAAAAAAACCTTTTATATTCAACATGTAAAACACAAATTAGCCATAAAAGTTTCCCATTGAAACCATAAGTGATTTGATACAAAACATAGGTTTTAACCTAAGATTGAATGCCCCTACAAGTCAATCAATCTCTTGAATATTTTTAAATAGAATTTTTTCATTTCCATATCCATGGACTCAAACAATGAGAGAAAAAACCTTTTATATTTAATGTATGTAAAACAAAAATTAGCCATATCTCTACAATAGATCTAAATAGAAGTTTTTCATTCTCATATTCATGGTCTCAAACAATGAGAGAGAAAAAAACCTTTTATATTCAACATGTAAAACACTTGAATTAGCCATAAAAGTTTCCCATTGAAACCATAAGTGATTTGATACAAAACATAGGTTTTAACCTAAGAGTCAACGTATGTAAAACACAAATTAGCCATAACTTTAGAATAGATCTAAATAGAAGTTTTTCATTTTCATATCCATGGTCTCAAACAATGAGAGAGAAAAAAACCTTTTATATTCAACATGTATATAACTTATTTAGAAACAAAAAGTAATTTAATAAAAAACATAGGTTTTAACCAATTATATAGTTTTTCATTTTCATATCCATGGTCTCAAACAATGAGAGAGAAAAAAACCTTTTATATTCAACATGTAAAACAAAAATTAGTTATAAAAGGTTCCCATTGAAACCAAAAGTGATTTGATACAAAACATAGGTTTTAACCTAATCTTGTAAATGCCCCTACATTCAATTTCTAGAATAGATATAATTGGAATTTTTTCATTTTCATATCCATGGTAGTTCTATAGGCAGACTGTAAAGGGCCAGGTACTCTCTGGATCTCATCTTTTATGAAAGGTGACATATCTAGTAAATGCCCCTACAATCAATCTCTGGAATATATCTAAATGCCCCTACAGTCAACATGTATATAGTATTTAGAAACAAAAAGTAATTTGATACAAAACATAGATTTTAACCAATTATATAGTTTTTGATTTTCATATCCATGGTCTCAAACAATGAGAGAGAAAAAACCTTTTATATTCAACATCTAAAACACAAATAAGCCATAAAAGTTTCCCATTGAAACCATAAGTGATTTGATACAAAACATATAGGTTTTAAAACCTAATCTAGTAAATGCCCCTACATTCAATCTTTAGAATAGATCTAATTAGAAGCTTTTCATTTTCATATCCATGGTATTTCTATAGGCAGAGTCTGTAAAGGGTCAGGTAGCCTCAGGATCTCATGTTTTATTAAAGGTGACATATCTATTAAATGCCCCTACAGTCAATCTCTGGAATAGATCTAAATACCCCTACAGTAAATGCCCCTACAATCAACATGTATATAGTATTTAGAAACAAAAATTAATTTGGTACAAAACATAGGTTTTAACCAAGTATATAGTTTTTCAGTTTCATATCCATGGTCTCAAATAATTAGAGAGAAAAACATATATGTTTTAACCTAAGAGTAAATGCCCCTACATTCAATCTCTAGAATAGATCTAATTAGAATTTTTTCATTTTCATATCCATGGTAATTCTATAAGCAGAGACTGTAAAGGGCTAGGTAGCTTCTGGATCTCTTCTTTTATGAAAGGTGACATATCTAGTAAATTCCCTACAATCAATCTCTGGAATATATATAAATATAAGTTTTCCATTTATCCCATGCATTTGCAGTAAATGTCAATTTAATATATATATTTTTATTGAATTTGTTTTTTTTTAGGGATAAGAAAACCATTAAATATGGTTGAAAAATGGAAATTATGCATAGAAGTTTCTTGCTATCCCAATCTAGGGAATGTAGTGATTACATATGTGCTTTCCAATATTGTGACTAGCAAAGTCATCCAAAGGAAAATGAATATACCGCAAAGAACAACAAACAATGAGGCATATTATATTGGATTGATAGATGGCTTGGGAACAACGATGGAGTATGGATCAAATGGAATTGTAGTTTTCACCAATTCTGAACTTGTGTGCAATCGAATGAATGGCGTATACCAAGTTAATAAGGAGAGTTTAAAAGAACTGCATGGAATAGAAAACAATATTGTTAGCCAATTTCAATTTTTAAGTATAAGGCATTTTACAAATGTGAATAAGATGTCTGCTGATTTATTGTATGGGGCAATGCAAATTCAGGATTCATCCCTCAAAGATGAATTAGTTTTCAGACACTCTTCTTCAAAAATTCAAGGTTCATCTCTCAAAGATTAATTAGTTTTGAGACGCTCTTCTTAAAAAATTCAATATTCATCTCTCAAAGATGAATTAGTGTTGAGACGCTCTCCTTCAAAATTTATTGATTGACATTGTAACATATCTTGGATATGTGTGTGTTGTGTACTTATAAATGTGTCTTTTTTAATGACCATGTGCTTTTTTCAATTATATAACAAGTGTGCTCCCACCACACCATGTAAAGTGCAACTTGGTGAACTTCACATTTGCAACAAGTGGTGAACTTCACATTTTTATGAAATTAAAATGTGGGGACTTCAACAAATTTTTGTTTAAATGGAGTTTCACTTCTTTTTTAATGACAATGTGTTTTTTTCAATTTTATACCAAGTGTGCTCCCACCATGTAAAACACAATTTGTTGAACTTATCATTTTTATAACCTTCTTTTTGCTTAAATTGAGTTTCACACATCAATCAATGCTTTGAAAGTTGTGTTTTACATAATTTGTTTACACTAAATTAAACATTAATTTTCTGAACTTTATTTTGAGTTTAATTTAAATTATTTATTTAAAAAATTAATTGTAAATGTCCACTGTAGATATATATATATAATGAAGGATGAATGACGAAGATCAACAGAATCCCATATCTCTACGAGAGGGGAGGATTAGGGATCGGGATTGAGAGCTATTCATGGTAAATTTAAATATAATATTAAATCTCCATACATGTGTGTACATATGGAATTGATTTTTTATCAACTTTGTGAGTTAAGTTAATTGTTAATAAGTTTCATTTTTTATGTTTTAGGAGCTAATAAGAAGAGAAGGGTCTCTACTCCAGCCATGGATGCCCATGTTTCACCCAGTTGTGGTATGGTTTAACACAATTTAATCAATGAATATGTACACATGTATTTATATGTATGCATGTATTTTTCAATTGATTATAAATTCGTATTTGTTTATGAAGCTTCTCTCTCCTCTCGAGAAGTTGGTGGTGGTTCAAATCCCCTTAGAGGGCCATCAATAAGTGGTAGCAGGTTGCGTGAAGGTGGTGATATTTATTCTCCCGGAGGCCAATCAACGACTGCTGGTGGTGGTTCTCAGCAGGGTCATTCTAGTTCTCAATAGTTTCAGGGTGGAGAAGATGCTAGCCAACCATGTCGAGGTTGCCATCAATTTCAATATTTTTTTCATTGAATTTGTACAAATTTGTTTACATGTGTTTTTTCTAATATACCAAATTTCATATATATTGATGCAGAGGCTGAAAATGTTCCAAATATTGGTCAAAATAGACACAGGGCAGAACAATACATTCAAGAAGAAGGTTGTCTACCCACCACAAATTATCCGGCTGACATTTCTGATATACCTTAGGAAAGAAACATGGCGTAATGCACCTTAGAAAGGTGTCAACAACTTCATGCAAAATTGCGGAGAGATCTCGTGCCTTTGAATCTACTTGCTGAGAGTCGAAAAGCCTCGAAATAGTTACACATTCATTGGGAGAAATAGTAAATGTGTACAAAAATCTTGGGCCAACGACTGATACATTTGTAGAAGTCATGAGAAAGAGAAATGAAACAGTGATGGGTCCCGATAAATGGGAGGATGTAAAACAAAGAGTTACAAAAGATATGGTGAAGTCAATTTTTAATTTCAAGGAAGAGCCAAAAAGAAAAATGCTGAAGGTGCAATATTTCAAGCACCTCGATATAGCTCACTATTTGTATGATAGGCACCTTGTGGCCTATGGAAGGCTCCCATAGAACAAAGAGGTTCCTGTTTATTTTTCACAATTGTTTTACACATAATTTTTTTTTGAAAATGAAACCCAATTACAATGACCTTCTATCAGAATTTATTGGTCCGGGGAAAGGTCGATTGTGTGAATGTAAGGGCGCTAAGCGAGATGTGGAGTTGCCTCGCCCTGAGCTGCCATTGGTGAGTCGAGCTTTTCGGGTCGAAATTCTGTGGTTAGAGATGGATGCGACTTCTCAAATAAGTCGAGAAGCAAGGAATGTCATGATCGACAATGTTTACAGTGGATTGGGTGGAGTCGATGTTTGTCTAAATCGAAAAAGAGCACGTGAGAATGCACGTGCTAATTTTGTGTATTGTACAGATGAAGATATTGACAACATGAATGTTGAAGATCTCTGAATATATGCAAAGAATTGTCGCAATGGTTGGCAAGACCTAATTCTTCATGAGGAAGAGGGCATGGGAACAATATGTGTTAATGACCTTAGGGTTCAATTATTTTAACACATACATGTGTACAATTTGTAAAAAATACATGTGTATGTATATGTATACATTTATTTGTATGTACATTAATCTAACAAAAATGTATCAATATATGTTAAAACACCATTTGCAGTTGTCACGCATGATGAATGACAAAAATGTTAATATCATGTTCGGGACCTCCGGTTCAAACAATGTAGATGGGTCTCACCATCAAGATATGTTGACAAATGTTAGTGTTTTTTAAGTGACATTTTTAAAATAAATAATTGTTCAAACATGCACATGTACATATATAACAATAAAATGTTTTAACAGATTCCGATTCCATCCGATGTTTTTGGGATGGTGGTACCTTCTTCTTCCTTGGGAGATTTACCTTCTACATTCTGAGGACATGTGCCACATCCACAACAAGTATGGACAATTTTTCACCTTTAAAATTTATGTTTAAGTTATATATGTGTGTGTGTGTGTGTGTGTGTGTGTGTGTTACGTAGTAATTTGTCACCGTCCCTACAATCCCCCGTCCCGCACATTGGAGGGCCTTTTCCATGACCTATGAGCAGTGACATAACCTAAAACCACTTTCATGGCATCCCCCTTGACAAGGATAATCATTCCTCTAAAGAAAGTTTCCTTTGAGAAACCCTAAAAACTGATATTTTGGTCTTGACGCGACTAGCCAGTTCAGCCCTCGCGCCAATGGGGAAAATCCACCAAAGAGGGCGCGCCAACTGGTGCTCTGTCCCAGTTTATTTCCCGCGCCAAGCTTAATAAGAATTATTTTTTAAAAATAAATGGTGGAATTTTGATTCCAACCAACTCCTAAACGAGTCTCTAAAATGAGTTGGGAGGTTTGGCTCTGGATCTCCATGTATGGGAGGTGGTTTTCCACCTATCATGGAAGCTTCCTTGAGGATAGGGCCAATCCCACAATTGTAGGGATCCCAACTCCCCTTCCACCATCTATATAAGCTTGCCATTCTCCCTTAGCAAGCTAGTAGTCTTGATAACACTAGTACTAAGAGCTGAATCTGTAACAAGGAGACTATCGCCAGACAGCCTCTGAGAGCCAAGCTGAAGAGAGAGAGATTTGTCCCATTCCCGATGAGCTTCATTGAGATGTGCTCCACTGTCGACCCTACTAAAGGAAGATCCAACGTCAGAGCTCAAGGTCATGGAAAATTGTAGGGGCTAATATTCGCAGGTGGGCTAAATTTCCATGATTTTTCAAAAAAAAGATTCGCCAATTTCCATTTTTTATAAAAATTATTCGCCCAAATTTTAGAATATAAAATTATTTTATGTTAAAAATTGCCAATATTATATAGAGAATATATATAAAATCATTATAAATTTCAATAATTTTACAACTACATTAATAAACATTTTATAGTTTTCATATTAGGTACTAGTGAGATTCGCCGGTTTTTTAAACTTCAAAATAATTTTCCATCCTTAAAATTTCCCCTGCTCAAGGTTGTATCATTCCTTTTTTTTATTAATGATAAGCGACTTTGATTATGGTTTCATTCGTGTATCTTTATTTTTGATGCAATGAATTACATCTTCTCTGACTGATGTATAGTTACAATATTTAGATTCTATGCTATGTATCGTCGTGTTTCTTCGCATGTGTGCAGGTGTTCGGACGCACTAAGCAAAAGGATTGTGATCTGCCAAAGCAAAGGACGGGAAGCGCCATCCTTCTGTCGACAACCATCGGATAGGACCTGAGGTAGGAAAATTATCATTTCTTGTCATTTTGTAACTAGAGACCTGCGTCTTAGCGTGACTTGATTTTTTCTAGACCCGATCTGGGCTAGTAGGGATCAACTCTGTCTGCAGAGGGGATTTACCTCTCCAACAAACTGGCGACTCCACTGGGGATTTGATTGGAGTTTGTCTTGTCTCTTTTGGTTGTTTTGGCTTGTGTGTGCTTGATTTTCTCTTCTGGTTTGTCTCCTTCTAGTGTAAGACCCCCGTTCAGCCCCAGAGGATCAGATCTGACCTCTGCTTTTACGAAAATTTCATCTTTTCATGGTTGGCTTGATTGGCGCAGTTTCCACCCTGATAGTCGCGCCCATTGGCGTAAGTTTCCAGTTCATCACTCACGCTATCCCCTGTCTGGCATGGATTACAGCCAGACAGTCGCACCATTTCCTATAGGTGCTAGGGTTATCCCTTGTTCGGAAGTCTTTTTGGTCAGTGCTTTTCCTTCTGGGTTGTTTTTAGATTTTGCTTGAAGTGGTGAGTTTGGTCTTGGTTAGGAAAAATTCTTTGTTTTTTCATTTCCAGGCGTTGGCACTTATTTTCAGTTAGCAACCCATGCCAATTGGCCATTGGTGCTAGTTTTCAGTGAGCAAGTCGCGCCAGTTGACGCTAGTTTCACCCACAAAAGTTGTGCCAATTTCAGGGTGTGTGAAAATTGAGTTTTTTTCCCTAAATCCTTCACCAATGTGTCTTTCCCTCCCGGTCTTTTCTCTGTACGAGCATAGATTACATTGCTCATTGTTCAGCTGAGATGTCTTCTTTCCATGATTGCTTTATGTAAAAGGGAATGAATGCCTTGTTTTGATCTCATGCTTTGGAAGTCCTCTTTGTGTTTGACCTCATATGTCTTGTCACCTTTCGAGGAATTTTGTTACAAAGTGTTTAAAACAACGATTTCATTCTTAGTGTTTGCTTGCATCCCTTTTGCATTCATTCTTCCATTAAGGAGTTTTGTATTCATTTAGTTTTCATCTTAGAGTTTGATTTTCATTAGAATGCATTAGATCACATTGCATTGAAAATTATTCTTGAGATTTCTCATCGAACTTAGATCACATTGTTTAATGATTTAAAGCTAAAAATCACATCGAGTGCATTCTCTTTCATTAAAAGCATGCTTTAAGTATATTCTCATTTCATCGAAAAATGCATTGAGTGCATTCTTATCATTTGAAAAGAAAAAGGAAATTGTGCATAGATTACAATTGCATAGTTTTCGAAAAAGAGAATTTTTCATAGATTACATTGCATTATTCGCATCGTTGAATGTTTTAGATTACTTTTGGATAGTGAGAGTCATCTAGTTTGGAAAAATTTCGTTTTTAGTATTGATGTTTGTTGCATCATTGTTTGAAGTTCTTCCCTTAACTAGATAGCATTCATCGAATTGAAAAGTTTTCTTTTCTCATATAGCTGCATATAGGAGATTGTCAGATGACATATGGTAAGGCCTTGAAACCGAGACATAATTGAAGATCAACCATAAAATTTATTCAATCAGCCTAAGGAAGCATTGAAACATTAACAAAATATCTAGAGGTCTAGGCTAGTGACGTGTTCTAGCATCGTTAAACCTAGTAGTTTTCGTTTGCCTCTTGGCTTTAGACAACGCTAGTACAGACTTGTGCTCCCTGTACCGTCGTGTATATAAAGGGAGACACCACTAGGTTGCTATCCTTTATCCGAGGAAGCCAAGTCTGCCACCTTATACCCATGATACACCGGACACAAAATTCGGGGAGATTTCCTGCACGCATGTTAAGTCCTTGGTTGATTTATCTTTTTAACCAAGGTGTATATTGCAGTTCACGGATATATGGTACACCATTTTACCTAGAGTTCCACAGTAGTCATTTCGATCTTTTCTAACTCATTAAATTTTAAAGGATCATAAAGCGCTTGTCCTTTCACACTTGTTTCCAATCTGAAAGTGCTAGAGTCACCTTTTTCCTGTTTCTCAACTCTTAAAAGATGAAATGATAGAGTTTTGTTTCAATGTTTTAAAAAAATTAACTTCCCACGAAATATTCCTGGTTAAAGTTAGTTTCCTTAGGGTGTTTTTTTGGGTCGTTTCCGATGGCAACTTTTCCAGAGTTCACCAACCAAGGAATCACCTTTGAAGGGAATCTGGGTCCTTTTCCTCCTTTTTGAAATGTTGGCGCTCCTTATATGGCAACGTTGTCCCTTCCTGGGTTAACTGTTGGGTTTCTTGTTTGGTTGTTTTCAACCTCTATGGTCTCGAATGTCCTGGCTACTGTTCAATCAGTTCCTCCACCTAAGCAACATCATGTTTATTCCAAAGTGGACCTATCCCCTTCTTCATTTTTTTCTGCATCCTCCTCTTCTACTTCACCTGGTGAAAGTCTGGATTTGAGTAACCAGGTGGCTAAGAAGAAGAAGAAGAAGACAAAGAAGAAGAAGTCCGATAAGATAGAGGCTAAGGCTAAAACTACTGCTCCTACAACGTTCGCTCTTGATAAACCTTCCAACCCTCTGCAGAAATTTAAGTTCCCTTGCATGATATGCCAGGGAAACCGTCTTCTTCGAGATTGCCCTGGCATTCCCAAGGTGCTCAAAGTATGGCCCAACGGTCGTCCGCTATTGCCTTTGGCTTTTGGGAGTCAGGTTGGAGGCACGTCTTTTGCTAGTGCTAGTAAGACTCCTAAGAAACAGGGTAAGCTCACCAATCCCTGTAAGTTGTGTGAAGGGCACCATGCCATTCACCTTTGTCCGTATATGGATGAAGCCAAACGAATTTTGGACAACTCAACTGTTTCTAAACCATGCCTCCCAGCTAGTTATAAGTGACTTTCTTTGATTCCTCCACCAGATGATCCTATGATTGGTAAAGAGTCATCCTTGGTCGATCCCGCTCCCCCGGAAATTCAAATTCAGGAATCCATTCCCGACCAACCATTGGTCGTGGGATCGGTTGAGCTGGCCCCGTCTACGGTGCACAAGGTCTTTTCCATTGAGAGTGGATCTCATACCCCTCATGTTCTTCTTGTTTCTTCATATTCTTCAGACTTGGAGAAAGATTCTCCTATCCCTATATCTCAAGAAGACATTCCTCCACCTCCCGTGATAGAGGTCCCGGAGGATACCCCTCCCGCCTTCGAGATGGAGGCTGTGGAGGATGCTCCTTCTTCTATCGTAACACCAGGGGAAGACCATCTCGGTTCGATGGTAGCCCCTCCGAGTATTTTGGTCGTTTCCTTTGATTGGAATCGATTTCCGGGATACCGCCTTCCATCTTATGTGCCTTTCGAGATAACAGTACAGGCCTTTGGTCTGGTCGTACCCAGCACCATTATAGACGAAGGTGCGTCTGTTAGTATTTTATCCTCAACTACTTGGCAAGCTTTCAGTTCGCTGCTGCTTGCGCCTGTTAGGGATCCTTCCAAGGTTACATGTTACATTGGGAGATAAAACTGTCCATATGGACATGATGGTTGTCCCTGGCCCCTTGGAATTTAATTTACTCCTGGGCCGCGATTATACTTATGCCATGGGAGCACTTGTCTCCTCCCTCTTTCGTGTGATGTGTTTTCCGCACTAAGGTCGGATCGTGACCATCGATCAGCTTGCATTCTTTGGTCCAGATATGGAAACTAGTCCACCATCATCCTTGTCGGATCTTTATCCGCCAGTTGTGTCATCCCTGCCACATGTCAATTATGTGGCTACCTGTCCCATGCCCGCATTCAGTGATAGTGCCATTTTGCATCAGGTGTTGGGGGCATTGGGTCTAGATTTCCGAGATGTTGTTCTCCCATCGGTGTGGAACTCTTGGAAGCCATGAATTCTTATTCATCATGATGAAAGGTTTTTGGAGCATGGTTTGTTTTCTTGTATCAAGCTCCTTAAACCATGTAAGAACAAAGGTCCTATCGGAGCATGTAGTTCTTTTCTTGTATCAAGCTCCTTAAAATGAAACAAGCTCATTGGAGCATAGTTCGTGCAGCAGTGACAAGCCACTTAAAATGAACAAGACTAAGCCAGGCAGAATTGTTTTCTTGTGCTGAGCCAAAAAATGAAGCAAGCCAACAAGACAGGGTCGTTTTCATGATAAGCTGCCAAAAAATGAGAACAAGTTCGTCCCCAAAGCAGTTAGGTTTTTCTTGTATCTGACTCTGAAAATAAACAAGCTCTTGGGGATGTTCATTTTAGTACATCATTCTCATTAGAATAATTGACATTCCCTCAATTCGAGGTCTTGCTCAAGGTTTAAGCCAAATCCTAGACAGATTTTTCTCTTGTCTCGCTGTTTGAACTGCTCCTTCAATTGCCTACGTATGAGTAAGCCTTGCCCGGGTGTGGCACTTCAGATGAGGAAGTGTCACCATGCTGGGGGCATGCTTAACTTTTCAAGCATAGTTTGTTTCCATTTCAAGCTTTTGTAAAAATGAAATCGGTTTCAAGCATAGTTTATCATTGTTTCAAGCTTGTGTAAAAACGAAACCAAATTCAAGCAGAGTTTCCTGATTTCAAACTTGTGTAAAAATGAAACCTTTCCCATTTTACCTCTTGTGATTACCATTTTATCAGCCTATTTTGCTAGATGAGCCTTGGTTTTCTCACTCCATCGTCACTATCTACTTGGCCGATCATATGCCTTCACTTGGTTGTTTTACCCGTTCCTGAGGAACCGTTGCGATGAGTGGTCTTGTTAGCCAGCCTCTTAACCTTTACTTGTTCTGAGTAGTTCCACCATTACCGGTGTTGATCATATCAGCATTCTATTGAAATTTTGATAAGCAGCCTCGCTTAAACCTTCCAAAACCCCTCTTTCGCCCTGAGAAATTTATTTTCTGCTCATCATTACCTTTGCCTAGCCTCAAAATTGCTTTAAAAATGGCCAAAAACCCGCATTTGAAAATATATAAGGTTTGGCACCTTTCGGCCCTAGCCCCTCAGTCTTTTTCTCCATGTAACCTGGGTGCCAGACCAAGCGCTAAACCCGGAAGTGCTTATCACAGGCAGATATCGAGCGCAGTATTATCCGTCGATCTGTACAAATCGGACGGTCTTCGTGGATCAACGCTACACCCATATCCCGCCTGTTCACCATCCGATCAAACCATAAATCAACAGTCCTTAGTACACCCGCCTTCGTGGTCCCCACGCCCAAAAACATTGTTCAAAACCTGCCCGGTTTCTATTGCACCATATTTGGGCGGTAGGCGGTATTTTATTTTTTAGAGCGATTCCATACATCGCGCGATGCGTGTCTCACGCACTATTTCAAAACCACCTGCTCATCGTGCATTATAGTTCGGTAGCGGACGTGGTGCGATATCGCTATGAGCCGTCCGATCTGGGGCGATCCATCCGACGGTAGTCGCTCCACGAAGCTGCATGGGTGTTAATCCAAGTCAACAGTGCCCCTGGCCCACCATTTCATCACCCTTCGATACGTTTTCAGCCGTCGATCTCCTCCTGAGACCGAACGGTCCAGATCACTTACCTCTCCGCCAGTTGACTCCATACCTCCATGTCACCCATTCCACGTGTTTGTCGTATTTTTCCTCCGCCATCATATATTCCATTCATTAGTCAAATTCCAAATGTTTACGTTAAAAACTTTCACCATTCCATCCTCCATCGTTACGCTGCATTTTCAGCCACATCCACCATCCCCATGCCCGGTTTTCCTAACAAGTTTGCGAATTTTGCAGGGTTACAGTGGCGGAAAACTGCCATGATTTACAACCTTTATTACAGTAACAGAGAACACATCAAAGGACCATTTTTCAGAAGCTGGAATTATGGAGAAAGGCCTGGGAAGGTATGTAGACAAGACTTCCATTAAAGAAGCAGAGTTAAAATCTGTCAAACCCTCCAAAGTCATTCAAAGCCTAGATTGCGCAGATGGAGACATTAATGGAGCAACAGAGAAATATCAGTGAATGATCGAGGAATTCAACGTTCAGCATTGAAGATCTTGAACCTTAATTCAGGGTTTAGAAGGCAGAGGGTACCATTTGCAGAAAAAAACACCCTAAAGTTTTCTTTTCAGCACCATTTTCTTTCAGGAAAGGACAGAATGTTTATGTGATTTTACTTCTTTGCCGTGTTCCTGAAGAGACTTTCACCCAGTGCATTTATTTCAGTAAGCATGCAGCAGAGTACACATAGCACTACTGAGTCATTCAGCAATATGGGCATGCACGTTTCCGCCATCTTTTTTTAATGAGGCAAATTAAATGTTCATCACCTACTCCCTTTTCGAGCTTTCTTGTTCTCCTATAAAGCTCCTGAAGAACAGATGATTTAGGGTTACAGATTTTATCAGAAAATTATGCAGTGAAAGGATTTTTGTATGCATTTTGTTGAACTCTTGTATGAAGGCTCAGAGCCTGTAGGGTCTCAGTGAGGAGGAGCTCCATCTGTTAAGAGGATTCTGGTCTTTGGTATTTCACAGTTTGTAACTTTCTCTTATATGTGTTATTTTAATAGATCATTTCATTTCATCCATATTTCCTGTATCATGTTTCTGGAATGCGAGTGGCTCACTGATTTTTGGTATGGATTTATCCTAGTTGATACCCATGCTCGGATTAGTCAAGCGCTTTAAATATGGCTCAGGCATGATATTCTGTTCCACTATTCATCTAAACCATATTTCTGCTATATTAGTTGCTTTGGGAGGGTGTTTTTAAAACGCTATTATCATGTATGGATTCTTAAATTGGTAAGCCCATTACATGGTGGTATTGTGTATCTGGATATCAGCTCATTGACAACTAGTATTTCTCAATATTTCATTCAATACATACACCTTTTGATTATTTATTTCTGTGAGGTATTTCTGAATTGGCCCTCTTTACAGTAAGCTGTCTCTGAATTGTCTGTTGCTTTTATATTGGAGTTTTGCATGTTGCCTCTGCAATATTATTTCCTCTATGTCAGTTTCTGAAGGTCTTGGTCCCATTCAGATTAATATTCCTTGTTTACAAGAGATAGCATGAGAGCTTTTTATTGATAACTTCCTCTGTTATACCATATGCTCCTTGCTAATATAAGATGTCCTAGGCACTGGTCTATCACAACTCTAGGTTGTCTCTAGGAATGACAACATCTTTTTGGCGCCGTTTCCGGGGAACGAAGTTGAGAAATTTTAAATCCCTGGGCCTCGACAAAATCTAATTCACTCTTCAAGTAGGTGAGTATGGAGAGTTGAGAGTTGTAGATCCCTCACTTTGGTGACTCCACATTTGTTCATTAGATAAATTTATTTGTAGTCCTGGCTTCTCGTAAGCCACACATGAGGTCAGATACATCTCAGCCAAAGACACCTTCAGTGTCTGACCCCGATAAGATCATACATAGAAGAAATTGGAGGGAAATAAAATCAGTCCACTCTGAAATCCCTGAATTGTCTATAGAAAAATTTCCATCCTCTTCTTTTCAAGTAGCTCAAGTGCTAGTTCCCGACCCCACTATGGGAGATACCGATTACTATTCAGATAGTCCACCCCGAGTAGGTGTCAGAAATAAAGATAATTTTCACCCTACTTCTGAGGTCGAAGAGGTCAAGCAAGTCACCGAAGTATCTGCTATTAACAGACCGTTATTCCCCTCAACACCTCAAGTTGTTGTTCATTACATCCTTGTTGTTATTCATACCCCACTTCCACCTCCTCCTCCTCCTCTTACTCATCAAACTATTGCAATACCTCCACCCCCTCCAATGGCCAATGTTCCAAGCTTCTTGCTAAATAAATATGCCCCTCTGGCATTACCCCAAGTATTGAATGATATTCCACATGATTATCTAAAGATTTTACCCCGATTCAATGGGGAAAACGAGATTGATGCGCAAAAAAATCTTGAGGTCTTCTGTGCTTTTGCAGAGAATTTTAATGTGGAACATTTAGATGTGGTCTTAAGGTTGTTTGTCCAATCTCTTGATGGTGAAGCTAGAAAATCGTTTAAGACATTGGTAGGTCGTTCTATTACCACTTGGGAAATAATGGAAGATACTTTTCTCAGAAAATGGGGAGAGAAGAAAGACCATGGACATTGTCTTACTGAGTTCAATACACTCAAGAAAAGACATATTGAAGGAGTGTCAGAATTTATCAAGAGATTTAATAAATTGTATTTGAGTCTTCCTGCTGATATGAAACCTCATCAAACTGCTGCTAAAGTTGTTTTTGTAGCAGCTTTTGATTCAGAATTTGGTTTCTCTCTCAGAGAAAGAAAGCTTGCTACTCTGGATGATGCTCAGACAGATGCACTAGAGTTGGAAGAAAACTTTTCCTCCACTGGAAAATCTAAGGGAAAATCTGAACAAGATACTAGAAGAAGGGGCAAAGAGGAGGTATCTACCTCCTACCAAGACAAAGACTCAGCTAATGAGAGAATTGAAGAAATGAGCAAAATGATTAAGAAAATTTCTGGTAAACTGGTCAAGCTTGAGTTGGAGGCCAAGAATTCAGCCTCCAAGAATTTCCACAATGCTCCAAATAGAGGTTACAATCCTCAGTATAGGAAACCACCCCTGCAAATATTGCCAAGAGAAATGAAAGAACAACAAGATCAGGTACCACACCCATTGTACCTGGAAGGTCCAATAGATGATTCTATTGAAGACACTGCCTATGAACTGGAGGATGCAAATCTCGCTTTTTCAAATAGTGATGGAGAAGAATGCCCTTTGCGAGGAAATGATGGAACCGAGTGCTCATTACAAGAAGAAGAAAAGTCAAGAGACACAGAAGACGCAGAAATTGATCATTATTGTAAACAATTTTCTGATTTCATGCAAGCACAGTTCAATAGAAGATATGATCTCAGATCTTCTAGGAAGAGGACTCGTACTCAAGATCAAGAAGAAGAGCTACCCTAGAAAGAAGCACCTGCTCAGAAGGAATCAACAATGTAGAAAGTCACAGACAAAGGTAAGGGCCCTCTAAACAAACCTTCGCAGTCTAATGATCAAATTCCTTCCTCTTCAAAAGTAGTCATTCCCCCTAATACCAAGTCTGTGTCAAAAGAAGTCAAACCCTCAGCTGAAAATAAAGAGTCAAAAGAGGTTGTAATAGAGAAGTCCTCTCCTGTCTTCAGTCTGCAAAAGGAACTTGAGAAAGTCAAAATCCCAGTTCCCTTGACTGAACTATTGAAGCAACCTTCATATCAATCCCAAGTCACCTCTTTTATGATCCCTCCAGAAGCTGCACTCACTCCAGATAGTCTCAATATTCAAGAATAAAGACCCATGGTTGTATTTGGCCCACATGTTGAGGAATTAGATGCTTCTACTCCTCCTTTCTATGTGTCTCTAGTAATTCATGACCTTCTATTGCATAACTGTATGTTAGATTTTGGAGCTTCCCATAATCTAATACCTCTGTCAGTCATGGAACAACTAGGATTACAAATCACTTGTCCATACAAGGAACTCTATTCAATTGACTCAAAAAGAGTTAAATGCCTAGGGATGATCAAGGATTTGGTGGTCAATTTGGCTCAAATCCCAGCAAAAAGTGTGGTAATGGACATCATGGTGGCTGACATCCCAGCTCACTTTGGCATATTGCTGTCAAGCTCCTAGGTAACAAAAATTGGTGGATCAATTAAGTTGGATCTAACATATGCCACCATCCCATTTTTTGGTGGCCAAGAGAGGAGGTTGTACAGGGAGACTAGATTTGTCAAGATGGTGACTAAAGCTGACAACTCTGTTAATTCACCAGTCTATAGTAAAGAAGGAGATTTCTCAGGCTTGATGCTAGAAGAAGATCAAGATTATGCTCATGAACCATCCTTATGCAAGATCAAGACTGAGCAGCCCTCAGAGAGCCATGAAGCAGGAATCTGGACACTTCATTTTGATGGAACAAATTCAAGAGAAGATAATGGAGCTGGAATATTACTGATTTCTCCTACAGGGAAATGGGTCCCATTTTCCTTCACACTAGAATATGAAGCTACTAATAATGTGGCTGAATATGAAGCACTTCTGTTAGGATTGCAGACATCCAGGAACATGAACATACAAAGTTTAAAAGTTCTGGGAGATTCAGAATTGGTGGTTAGACAAGTTAGGAATCAATGTCAGACCAAACATCCTCGGCTGAGGGCTTATAGGAATGAAGTTTGGGACATGGTGGAAAATTTCTTCTTGGCATTCAATATCCAGTTCATGCCCGAAGAACATAATAGGATGGCTGATTCCCTTGCTGTGGCTGCTAGTACATTTCGTCCACCTCATAATCCTCTTTTAAGATATGAAATTGAGGTATGTTACCGGCCGTCAATCCCAGATAACATCAATCACTGGCAGGTATTTGAGGATGAAGAACAGATGAAGAGATTTCTGGAAACAGTAGGGGAATTATCCAATATAGAGATTGATGCTGGTGAAGAGGGAGAGAATGAGGATACTTCAGAAAGAAATTGGGAGGAGAAAATGGAAGGTAATAAAGTGTTGCAGGTAAAGGGAAACATTATACCTAGAGGGATGGTGCCTCTAGAAAGATTATTTGACAAGAATGATCTCTCACTGCAACCAAGCAAAGTGGTAGAAGAAAACCAGGTAGAAGACCTGAATCTTGGTACTGAAGCTGACCCCAAAATTGTAAAATTGTCCAAGAAAGTCCCAGAAGAATATAAAAAGCTATACCATAAATTATTTCAGTCTTACAAAGATGTGTTTGCATGGTCCTATCAGGATTTGAAAACTTTTGACATCAGTATAATGCAGCACAAAATCCCACTAAAGGGGGATGCAAAGCCTCATAAGCAGAATCTCAGACAAATAAATCCCTTGTTGCTTCCCTCTATTGAGAAGGAAATTAAGAAGCCGTTAAAGGCCAAAATAATTGTGCCATTGAGGTACTCTAAATGGGTGGCAAACCTAGTTCCTGTCCGAAAGAAGAACGGAGAAATAAGGCTGTGTGTGGATTTCTGAAATTTAAACAAAGCATCCTTAAAGGATAATTATCCACTGCCTAAGATGGATCACATCCTGCAGAAGGTGGTTGGAGCTTCTAGGATGCCAGTGATGGATGGATTCTTTGGTTATAACCAGGTGGCTGTATTTCCAGAAGATCAAAAGAAGACTGCTTTCACCACACCATGGGGTACATTTATGTATGCCAGGATGCCTTTTGGATTGATTAATGCAGGGGCCACTTTTCAGAGGGCCATGGACATCGATTTTGTTGGGGAGCGAGATAAATTTCTGGTAGTCCACCTCGATGATATCACTGTATTTTCAAAGAATGACACTGAACACATTGAGCATCTGCGTAGAACCTTTGAGAAATGCAGAAGGTATGGTCTCTCTCTAAATCCTCAAAAGTTTTTATTTGCATTAGAAGAGGGTAAACTTTTGGGACACATTGTAACAAAATATGGGGTGAAGATAGATCCTAAGAGGGTAGAGGTTATAAATGGTATTTCTTTTCCTAGAAATAAGAAGGAGGTATAGGTGTTCCTAGGGCGCATCAATTTTCTGAGAAGGTTTATTCCTAACTATGCTGAAATAGTTAGACATATAACGGACATGCTTAAGAAAGATAATGAAGTTAAATGGTCCCAGGAAGCATGAGAGGCCTTTATCAGGATAAAAAATGCTTTTGCAGAAGTCCCTGTACTAGCTGGACCAAATTATGCTAAACCTTTCATGATATTTTCTTTTGCATCACCTCATACAATAGCAGGAGTTTTATTGCAGAAAAATGAGGAAGGGTACAAGCAGCCGATTTCCTTCTTCAGTCAGGTGCTCCGTGATGCAAAATTGAAATATAACATATTGGAAAATCAAGCATACGCCCTAGTAAAATCCCTCAAATCATTCCGCATGTATATCTTGCAGTCCCATATCACTGCATTTGTGCCTACAGCTGCTGTAAAAGATATTCTTATCCAAGGGGATAGTGAAGGAAAAAGGGGGAAGTGGATTGCCAAGATACAGGAGTATGAATTAGACATCCGCCCTAATAAGTTGATCAAAGGATAGGGGCTTGCCAAAATCTTATCTGAATCAAACTATCAAGCTTTGGGTATAAACTTGTCCACAATAGCAGGTGAGGAATCTGAGGAGAAAGAAGAGCGACAGGGAATTGGGGTAGCTAGTTCGAAAACACATATAAAGTACCTCACTAGTCAGTGGTACAAAGAGATAGTAGAATATCTCCTCACACTCAGCCGCCCTCCAAGTTGTGATAAAGTTAAATACAGAATGCTGAGATTGAAATCATAGAAGTACATAGTCACCAATGGCCGATTATATTGGTGTGATCCCTCAGGCATCCTACTCCTGTGTCTCACAGAGGATGAGGTAGAGAGTATAATAGCTGAATTTCATGAAGGAATCTGTGGGGGTCACTACAGCTGGAGGGCCACTGCTGACAAAATCCTGAAGGCTGGTTTCTATTGGCCCAAGATTTTTGGAGATGTTTTTTCCTGGGTAAGAGCCTGAGAGAAGTGTCAGAAATTTGCTACAAGACAGAAATTGGCACCTCTGCCCATGATTCCAGTGCACGTGGATGAACCATTCCAACAATGGGGAATTGATTTTTTAGGTGAAATACATCCTCCATCGAGTGGTCAGCATAAGTGGATTTTAACTTCCACTGATTATTTCAAAAAATGGGTGGAAGCCATACCTGCAAGGAACACAACAGATACTGTCATAAAGAAGTTCATGGAAGAAAACATCATATCCAGGTTTGGATGCCCTGCCAAAATAGTGATTGATAATGCCCAGGCTTTCAAGTCTACAAATTTTGTGAGTTTCTGTCAGTAGTATAACATCATACTAAGTCACTCTACAACTTATTATTTATAGGGAAATGGCTTGGCAGATTCTTCCAATAAAACCCTGGTAAGAGCACTGAAGAAGGCTATAAATGAAAATCAGAGAAATTGGGATTCTCAGTTGAAATTCACTCTGTGGGCAAATAGAATCACCAACAAAAGAGCAACTGGAAAATCCCCATATGAATTAGTATATGGGAAGGCAGCAGTATTCCCTATTCAATTAGCCCTACCAGTAGCCCGATTCATGCAGGAAATTCAAGAAGAGCCTGATGATATGACCAGGAGAATAAATCAGCTGGTGGAATTGGAAGAAACGCGGAACCAGGTAAGTCAAAGGCTGACAGAGTATTAGGAGAAGATGAAATACCTTTTTTATCAGCATGCCAAGGACAAGAATTTGCAGATTGGTGATTTAGTACTTAGATGGGATATCCGAAGGGCTGAAAAAGGAAAACATGGTAAATTCGACCCACTTTGGTTTGGTCCTTTCAAAATCATGGAACAAGGAGCTAACAATACTTTCAAGTTGGAAAATTTACAGGGTGACTTGCTTGACGCCCCTGTAAATGGTCAGTTTCTTAAACCCTACTTCAAGTTCTAATTCAGGAAGAGATAGCCTGATGTATCATACTATATATTAGTTTCATGTTTTCCCCGTTGTTTGAATAATGTGGGTGTCGTGATGAATTATGAAAAAGAAAAAATAGAAGTGCTAAAGATGCAGAGTTCACACAAAAGATTATCAGGTGGTCTGGGAAGTTCTCGACACACTCAGGGATGAACGTTTCGTCCCTAGATGGAGCCAATGTTGATCATATCATCATTCTATTGAAATTTTGATAAGAAATCTCGCTTAAACCTTCCAAAACCCCTCTTTTTCCCTGAGAAATTCGTTTTCTGCTCATCCTTACCTTTGCCTAGCCTCAAAATTGCTTTAAAAATGGCCAAAAACCCGCATTTGAAAATATATAAGGCTTGGCACCTTTCAACCCTATCCCCTCAGTCTTTTTCTCCATGTAACCTGGGTGCCAGACCAAGCGCTAAACCTGGAAGTGCTTATCGCAAGCAGATATCGAGCACAATATTATCCATCGATCTGTATGGATCGGACAGTTATCATGGATCAGCGCTGCGCCCATAGCCTGCCTGTTCAGCGTCCGATCAAAACATAAATCAATGGTCCATAGTACACCCGCCTTTGTGGTCACCGCGCCCAAAAACACTGTTCAAAACCCGCCCGTTTTCTATCGCATCGCCTTTGGGCAGCAGGCGGTATTTTATTTTTCATAGCAATTCCATACATCGCACGACGTGTGTCTCGTGCACTATTCCAAAACCACCTGCTCATCGCGCGTTATAGTTTGGTAGTGGATGTGGCGCAATATCGTTGTGAGCCATCCAATCTAGGGCGATCCATCCGACGGTAGTCGCTCCACGAAGCTGCACGGGTGTTAATCCAAGTCAACAGTGCCCCTGGCCCACCATTTCATCGCCCTCCAATACGTTTTCAGCCGTCGATCTCCTCCTGAGATCGGACGGTCCAGATCACTTACCTCTCCGCCAGTTGACTCCGTACCTCCACATCACCCATTCCACGTGTTTGTTGTATTTTTCCTCCACCCTCATATATTCCATTCATTAGTCAAATTCCAAATGTTTACGTTAAAAACTTTCACCAGTCCATCCTCCATCGTTACGCTGCATTTTCCGCCACCCTGCATTGTTCCACCATTTCGCCATGTCTGCACCACCATTTTCATTGACACCGCCACATCCACCATCCCCATGCCTAGTTTTCCTAACAACTTTGTGGATTTTGCAGGGTTACAGCGGCGGAAAACTGCCATGATTTACAACCTTTATTACAGTAATAGAGAACACATCAAAGGACCATTTTTCAGAAGCTGGAATTATGGAGAAAGGCCTGGGAAGGTATGTCGACAAGACTTCCATTAAAGAAGCAGAGTTAAAATCTGTCAAACCCTCCAGAGTCATTCAAAGCCCAGATTGCACAGATGGAGACATTAATGGAGCAGCAGAGAAATATCAATGAATGATCTAGGAATTCAATGTTCAGCATTGAAGATCTTAAACCATAATTCAGGGTTTAGAAGGAAAATGGTACCATTTGCAGAAAACAATACTTTAAGGTTTTATTTTCAGCACCATTTTCTTTCAAGAAAGGACAGAATGTCTATGTGATTTTATTTATTTTCCATGTTCCTGAAGAGATTTCTACCCAGTGCATTTATTTCAGTAAGCAGGCAGCAGAGTACATACAGCGCTATAGAGTCATTCAGCAGTATGGGCGTGCACATTTCCGCCATCCTGTCTTAATGAGGCAAATTAAATATTCGTCACCTACTCCCTTTTCGAGTTTTCTTGTTCTTCTATAAAGCTCCCAAAGAACAGATGATTTAGGGTTCCAGATTTTATTAGAAAATTATGCAGTGAAAATATTTTTGTATACATTTTGTTGAACTCTTGTATGAAGGCTCAGAGCCCGTAGGGTCTCAGTGAGGAGTTCCATCTGTTAAGAGGATTCTGGTCTTTGGTATTTCACATTTTGTAACTCTCTCTTATATGTGTTATTTTAATAGATCATTTCATTTCATCCATCTTTCCTGTATCATGTTTTTGGAATGCGAGTGGCTCACTGATTTTTGGTATGGATTTATCCTAGTTGATACCCATGCTCGGATTAGTCAAGCGCTTTAAAGATGGCTCAGGCATGCTATTATGTTCCACTATTCATCTAAACCATACTTCTGCTATATTAGTTTATTTGGGAGGGTGTTTTTAAAACGCTATTTTCATGTATGGATTCTTAGATTGGTAAGCCCATTACATGGTGATATTGTGTATATGGATATCAGCTCAATGACAACTAGTATCCTCTCAATATTTCATTCACTACATACACCTTCTGATAATTTATTTCTGTGAGGTATCACTCAATTGGCCCTCTTTATAGTAAGCTGTCTCTGAATTGTCTGTTGCTTTTATATTGGATTTTTGCATGCTGCCTCTACAGTATTCCTCTCTCTGTGTCAGTTTCTGAAGGTCTTGGTCCCATTCAGATTAATATTCCTTGTTTTTCAGGAAATATCATGAGAGCTTTTTATCGATAACTTTCTCTGTTATACCATAAGCTCATTGCTAATATAAGATGTCCTATGCATTGGTCTATCACAACTCTAGGCTATCTCTAGGAACGACAACAACCAGAACCAGTAGCTACCCTTTATACCACTTGTTCCTCCAGGAGGAGTCAACTTTCAACTCTTTTCTGACTCTCTAAAAATGAAAATATTTCTGAGTCGCTTGTCGTTTTGACCTCGTTAAATTGGATGTGAAATGACATCTACCCAGTATACTTTTACCCCTTTTTCGGGCTGGGATAGACTATTTACGAAAAAGGAATACCCTAGCTTATCATGACTAGGAGTTTCTCTCAGATATAGTTTTCTACATTTTCGGATCTGAGGAACTATCTACGAAAAGGGCTTGTTGGAGTTTACTTTTCTACTGTCTTTTCAAACTCTTTAAACATGAAAAGACGTTGAGTTTTTCCTTTTTTAGACTCGTTAAACCCTGATGACATCGGATTCCGTCGTAATGACGATACTCGAGTTTCTCCTTCCTAGGGCTCGTTAAATGTACTAGGTTGGATTTGTCCAAAGGACGAAATTATATCACAAGCATATGTTATCCCCTTCAAGATTTTTTTCAAAAATAATTGGGGCACTCGCCGAAAATGGTGGGGAAAATGGAACCAGTATCATCATCGTGTCGGCAGTATGTCACTCTTGAACATGGCACTTGTTTGCATTCGTGTCGGGTTGGGGACATCTCATCTCGTTCTCTTCTTGCCTCCATGGGTTTGGGTAATCCCTTTTGACCGCTCATCTACTCTTTGCCTCGTCGTCATGACCTCAGATCTTTTGATGTCAAATACTGCCAAATCCATTGTCGTGATGCCGATATGTTCAAGAGAAGTTCACCTCTGCAGTTTTTAACCCTCCTCTAATTCTCATCTGATCCTGATTCACAAACATTATGTTCCTCTATCTCATGTCGATGATGTGGGAAACACTATGGGCCACCTTCGATCAAGGTCACTTCCTGTTGACTCCAGCTCATTATCTAGGAAGTTGATCTAGAGACTCCTTTCTGGTACCTTGGAGCCTGCATGCCTCAATGGTAGGTTCTTCGCATTCGACGTGGGGTTTTTATCATTAGCCTCCGATTGAATGATTCTGTGGGTGTTTGACGTTAGCTCATTGTTCAAATTCTGTGGATTGTACCTATAGAACCTTGAGGGCCATTGTCATTATTGGTGGTACCTCTCATGTCTGTTAACGGCTTTCATCATTGGCTAGTAATCAGACAATGTTCTTGCATGTTTGACTTCGGCTCACTTATTCACATGCTTGGACTTGTACTCTATTCGGGTCGAGATGGAGCGCAAGACCCTGGATTTTGTCTGATGGAATCCAGGCTGCAGATTTTGTGGATTATCATGATTGGCTACATGACTCATTGATTATATGGCTGCGACCATACCTAAGTCTATTCACTGATCATCATTAGATGGCTGCATTCATGCCTTAGATCTTGATTATTGCATACTCTATTATGGATGGCTGCGCCCATACCACATATCATGTATTTGAGATATCATTTGTAATTGTCTACGTAGGTTTTTCAACGGAAATGTTTTCAGTTGGGCACGTTCTCGTAAATAATTTCACCCTTCTCTCTCTCTCAAGCCTCATGCTTTAGGGGGCATCTGTTACACAATAATTTTTCATTGTCCCTACAATCCCCCGTCTCGCACATTGGAGGGCCTTTTTTGTGACCTGTGAGAAGTGACATAACCTAAAACCACTTTCATGGCATCCCCCTTGACAAGGACAATCATTCCTCTGAAGAAAGTTTCCTTTGAAAAACCCTAAAAACTGATCTTATGGTCTTGGTGTGACTAGCCAGTTCAGCCCTCGCACCAATGGGGAAAATCCACGAAAGAGGGCATGCCAACTGGCGCTCTGTCCCAGTGTATTTCCCATGCCAAGCTTAATAAGGATTTTTTAAAAAAAATAAATGGTGGAATTTTTATTCCAACCAACTCCTGAACAAGTCTCTAAAATGAGTTGGGAGGTTTGGCTCCAGATCTCCATGTATGGGAGGTGGTTTTCCACCTATCATGGAAGCTTCCTTGAGGATAGGGACAATCCCACAATTGTAGGGATCCCAACTCCCCTTCCACCATCTATATAAGCTTGCCATTTTCCCTTAGCAAGCTAGTAGTCTTGATAACACTAGCACTAAGAGTTGAATCTGTAACAAGGAGACTATCACCAGACAGCCTCTGAGAGCCAAGCCGAAGAGAGAGAGCTTTGTCCCATTCTCAACGAGCTTCATTGAGACGTGCTCCGCTGTCGACCCTGCCAAAGGAAGATCCAGCGTCAGAGCTCAAGGTTGTATCGTTCCTTTGTTTTATTAATGATAAGTGACTTTGATTATGGTTTCATTCGTGTATCTTTATTTTTGATGCAATGAATTACATCTTCTCTAACTGATGTATAGTTACAATATTTAGATTCTATGTTGTGTATCGTCATGTTTCTTTGCATGTGCGTAGGTGTTCGGACGCACTAAGTGGAAGGATTATGATTTTCCAAAGTGGAGGATGGGAAGCGCCATCCTTCTGTCAACAACCATCGCATAGGACTTGAGGTAGGAAACTTATCATTTCTTGTCATTTTGTAACTAGAGACCTGCGTCTTAGCGTGACTTGATTATTGCTAGACCCGATCTAGGCTAGTAGGGATCACCTCTGTCCGCAGAGGGGATTTACCTCTCCAAAAATATCGAAAGGAATCATATTCTTTAACAACACTAACCATAACCACAACATAAATTTCCTTGTTGTCTTCATGAAACTAGTATTCGTACTTTTAAGGAGCTGCTACAATCACACATGATGAAATACCTCCATGATAAATTGATTTGAAGATGAGTTGGATAGCTTCATGGACCAAACCTATATGAAAATATCCTTATGACCATATTTGACCTCCACATGTGATTAGTTGGCCTTGAATGCACCACTTCAAACTGAAATTCCTTCAAAATTTAACTCGCTACCAAAAGAGGGGAAAACAAGGTAGTTTCGTAGAAACTTTTGGTAGAAAATTAAATTTACCAACTTCCACCACTTAGTAGCTCTCTTTTCTGTCATGGACCTATTTGATAGGTTAAAAGAGCTAATACAAAGTTTTTTAAAAGCTTGATTTTCAGTTTGAATAGCTTTTTGGTCAAAAATTCATCTTCAGAATTTTCATAGCGCCTTTTGGGCTTCAAGCCTAGTTGGCGCTACGAAAACACCTAATCTGTCATAAACGTAGAAGAAATCCCTTTCTTCAATAATTTCACTTTTTGATGAGTAAAAACTACTGGATAGCCTCTTCAAAATTGACAAAAACTTACCCCACTCCTAAAAACTTGGTAATTCTAATCTTCTTTTTCATTTTAAGCTTGAGTGTCTTTAGGCTCATTTATGACTGTTATTTTTAGGCCCCTCTTTTTCAATCCATCATGTATCATTTCCATATGTTCTTGAAGTTCCTTTAACTGATTCTGTAATGATATTATTTTAGCTTGCAAGTGCAAAGTCATATTTTTGGTATGTTTGGCCAAAAGCCTTTAGGGCTGGGTTCTTTTCAACAGTGCATTAGCATCACTCATAGATCCTGTAAAAACTGAACGTTAACTGTCCCATTTCTTCATCATCTGATCAAACTCAATATTTTCTAACATGTGCTTCTCTATTTCCAACTTTATCTCAATTATTTCTTCCCTTGCTTCTCTTATTTGTTCTGTGAGGAGCTCCATCTCTAATTTTTAATCAACCATCTTCTCCTTCCCTTTTCTTTTCACAGCGATAACTTCTTTGACTAGAGAGAGATCAATGATTTCTTGTATCAGAGGCTACTTTCCTTTATCAGTTTCTTGATACATAACATCTTTGGCCAACTGTGATCTAGTCACTGGTTTTATTGGCTAAAAGACAAACTCTGCAGCTTCCCTAGTGAAGTCAATTTTTTTGGCAGTGATAACCTTCTTTTGATTTCTGCTCCCTCCAACATCAACAACCTCGATGATTGGGGAATTTTCTATGTCTATAGCTTAAAGGATGGCTTCCAAATTACCATTCTCACTTGCTTGGCCCTTAGTTTTACTTCTTGTCATCCTATCTTTGTTATTCTTGCTACTGAACTTCAGTTTTTTTCTTGCAAGTGCTGACAATGGGACAGGTGTCTCTTGTGCAGGTTCTGTATCAATGTCCATTGGCTCTTCTTCAACATTCATTGGATCTTCTTCTTTATTTTCTACATCTATTTCAAGCTGCTCATTTTTAATTGAGTGAGTGTCTTTAGGTTTAGGAGTCTTCTTAGGGGTCACTACATCAACTTCATATCCATTTAGAAAAAGGAAAGAAGACCAGTCTCTGTTGATATTTCCTAATTAATCCAAAACTAACAACTTGATAAGCCCATGATGAAACACATATGTATCACTATTTTGTGGCCTATCCTGCACCTTATCTACCATCTTTCTCAAACTTCTAAATAGGTAAAAAGGAATATCAATGGCTTGCTTACCAGTGAAATGCAGTAGAAGCTTGAAGTGATATTGATACACCATGTGAAACCTCCCTTCGCAAGTGAGATATATATGAATGATCATTATTAGTTTAGAGTATTCTTCTTTTAGAAGTGTCTTGGAATCCCAATACCTATCTTAGCCCCAACATATTCATCCTTCATGAATTCATCACAATTTCAAAACTTGAATTTAGTGGACTTAAAACACTCTTCACATCGTCTTGTAATCTTTGTAGCTAGGGATATTGTCCCAGGGGAGACAACAAAATTCAACATTCCCACCTTAGATGTTGTACTAGTGAAATTTGTCGCAAACTCCTTTGATATCTGAACATGGAAACCCTGCAATTTCTGGCAGAATCTCATACAACTCGTGTTTCTGAAATATTTAGCGAAATTGGGCTCTTCATTTAACATCTTCAGGTCCATTGGTTCTAACCTCAAACAATAACCTCCTTTGTGTTCCTTCCTCTTTTCTTCCATCTTATTTATACTGCTCAGCTTTCTTCACTGCCGTGACACCTGCAAAATAAAAAAGTGGACAAGGAGCTACCTTGAAAATGGACAAAGAGATGCTTTGGGGATGGTTATGAAACTAATATGGGACAAGGATGAATGATCTAATGATATGGTATGGGTGAGTGGAAATTTATTAAAACCCATTTAAAAACCCCACGATGAGAAAAATGAAAAATGTGGTGGAAAGCGGGAATGAAAATGCAGCAATCATGATTTTAACATAATGATGACTCCCATAACTAACTAGAAAAGACACCACTTTAACCCTAACTAATGAAAAAATGACATTTCATTCAGACCTTTGTCTCTCGCATAAAGTCATGATTTTGCAACGCCATCAGTTAAAAATATAACAAATTCGCTATGGAAATTTTATGTGTTTCAGTATCTCAAACTGTCATTTCGTATCTATGTGTGCTACGAAAACAGGTAAAAACAGACAGGTTAAGAGTAAGGTTAAAAATGAGCCTTGAGATGATATATGATGACAAAAACCTGACAAGATGTGGTCTATGATGATTTTAGGATTTAGGATAAGCATGATTTACGCCCCCTTTTACCAATTTTCATGACCCAAATTGACATAACATCAAAACTAGGAAGACCTTATCTTAGATAGGGTCTTCCTAGTTATGATGTTATGTCAATTTGGGTCATGAAAATTGGTAAAAGGAAATCATGCCTATCCTAAATCCTAAAATCATTATAGACCATTTATTGTCAGTTATTTTTCATCATATATCATCTCAAGGCTCATTTTTAACCTTACTCTTAACCTGTCTCTTTTTACCTGTTTTCGTAGTGCACATAGATACAAAATGACAATTTGCGCTATGGAAACACCTAAAATTTCTGCAGCGAATTTGTCAGATTTTAAACTGATGGCGCTGCGAAATCATGATTTTTTACGGGAGACAGAGGTATGAATGACATGTCATTTTTTCATTGGTCAGGGTTAAAGTGGGGTCTTTTCTAGTTATTTATGGGAGTCATCATTATGTCAAAATCATGATTGTTGTGTTTTCATTCCTGCTTTCCACCTCATTTTTCATTTTTCTCACCATGGGGTTTTTTAATTGGTTTTAATAATTTTCTAGTCACCCATGCCATATCATTAGCTCATTCATCCTTATCCCACAATAGTTTCATCTCCATCCCAAAAGCAAGCCTCTGTCCACTTTTTAATTTTGCAGGTGTCACAATAGTGAATAAAGCTGAGTAATATAAAGAAGTTGTCAGCCAAGAGGAATGAACACAAAGGAGGTTCTTGTTTGAGGTTCGAACCAATGGACCTGAAGCTATTAAATTAAGAGCCCAATTTCATTGAAGCTTTCAGAAACACAGGTTATATGAGATTCTGCCAAAAATTGCAGGGTTTCCATGTTTAGATATCAAAGGAGTTTGCAACAAATTTCACTAGTACAACATCTAAGGTGGGAATGTTGAATTTTTTTGTTTCCCCTGGGACAATAGCCCTAGCTACAAAGATTCCAAGACGAGGTGAAGAGTGGTTTAAGTCCACTAAATTTAAGCTGCAAAATTGTGATGAATTCATGAAGGATGAATATTTTGGGACTAAGATAGGTATTGGGATTCCAAGAACACATCTGAAAGAAGAATACTCTAAAATGCTAATGATCATTCAGAAATATTTCACTTGCGAAGGGAGGTTTCACATGGTGTATCAATATCACTTCAAGATTCTACTACATTTCACTGGTAAGAAAGCCATTGATATTTCTTTTTACCTGTTTAGAAGTTTGAGAAAGATGGCAGATAAGGTGTAGGCTAGGCTGCAAAATAGTGATACATTTGTGTTTCATCATGGGCTTATCAAGTTGTTAGTTTCAGAGGAACTAGCAAAGATCAACAGAGATTGGTCTTCTTTCCTTTTTCTAAATGGATATGAAGTTGATGTAGTGACCCTTAAGAAGACTCCTAAACCTAAAGACACTCACTCAATTCAAAATGAGAAGCTTGAAATAGAGGTATAAAATCAAGCAGAAGAGTCAATTAATGTTGAAGAGGAGCCAATGGATATTGATACAAAACCTGCACAAGAGACACCAACCCCACTGTCATCACATGCAAGCTAAAAACAAAGTTCATTAGAAATAATAAACAAGAAAGGATGACAATAAGTAAAACTAAGGGCCAAGCAAGTGAGAAAGGTAATTTGGAATCCATCCTTCAAGCAATAGACACAGAAAAATACTCTGTAGTCTTAGCTGTTGATGTTGGAGGGATCAGAAAGAAAATGAAGGTTATCACTACCAAAAAACTTGACTTCACTAGGGAAGATGCAAATTTTGTCTTTCAGCCAAGAAAACCAATGACTAGATCACAACTGGCTAAAGATACTATGTCTCAAGCCACTAATAAAGGAAATCATCCTCTAATACAATAAGTCATTGATCTCTCTCTAGTCAAAGAAGTTATCACTGTGAAAAGAAATGGGAAGGAGAATATGGTTGAAAAATCATAGATGGAGTTCCTCATAGAACAACTAAGAGAAGTAAGGGAAGAAATAATTGAGTTAAAGTTGGAAGCAGAGAAGCACATGTTAAAAAATATTGAGTTTGATTAGATGATGAAGAAATGGGACAGTGAACTTTCCTTTTTTACATGATCTATGAGTGATGCTAAAGGACTGTTGAAAAAAACCCATCCTCTAAGTCTTTTGGCCAAAAATACCAGAAAGATGAATTTGCACTTCCAAGCTGAAATAATATCATTAAAAAATCAGGTAAAGGAACTTCAAGAATAGATGGAAATGATATAGGATGAATTGAAAAAGAGGGACCTTAAAAATAACAGTCATAAATGATCCTAACGACATTCAAGCTTCAAATGACAAAGAAGATTAGAATTACCAAGTTTTGAGGAGTGGGGTAAGTTTTTGTCAATTTTGAAGAGGCTATCTAGTAGGTTTTACTCATTAAAAAGTGAAATTTTTGAAGAAACGGCTTTTTTTTGCATTTCTGACAAATCAGGTGCTTTCATAGTGATAGGCTGGCTTGAAGCCCAACAAGCGCTACAAAAATTCTGAAGATGACTTTTTAACCAAAAAACTGTCCAAACTGAAAATTAAACTTTGAAAAAACTTTGTATTAGCTCTTTTAACCTATCAAATAGATCCATGATAGAAAAGAGAGCTAGTAAGTTGTGGAAGTTGCTAAATTGAATTTGCTACCAAAAGTTGCAACGAAACTGCCTTGTTTTCCCTTATTTTGGCAGCGAGTTAAATTTTGAAGGAATTTTGGTTTGAAATGGTGCATTCAAGGTCAGCTAATCACATGTGGAGGTCAAATATGGTCAAAAGGATATTTTCATACAGGTTTGGTCCACGAAGTTGTCCAACGCATCTTCAAATTATCAATTCATCATGGAGGTATTTCATCATGTGTGATGGTAGCATCTCCTTAAAAGTAGGAAGACTAGTTTCATGAAGACAGTGAGGAAATTTATGTTGTGGTTATGGTCATTGTTGTTAAAGCACATGATTCCTTTCGATGTAGTTGGGTTGTCCTTTAGATAAATATGTAATAAATATGTAGTTGAGCTCTGTTAGGACTCTAACTCCTACGTTAATAGGTGTCAATTTCTAATTCCAAGTATATAAATTATGGTTAGAATAGGTGGCAGAAAAAGAACTTAATGATATAGCCTTATTGGTAGATTCTATGTAAATTTTTTATGCTTATTAATAGGCAGTAGTTCGATGAATGAAGGGTTGGAAGATGTTAGTTGTTACTACTACTATTGTAAATTTTTCTGATCAGTAATATACAGTGGTTGTGGGCTTTCTTCTTCACCTAAGATTCATTTGATGTTTCCATGAAACTTTTCTTATGTATCTTGCTATTTTTCTTTCAATATATTAATGTTTTATTACTCATAATTCATCTACATCATGCTCTGACTTCCTTAAAGCATTAAACTATTGCATATATTTCTTAATATTCTTCTTTCAATATCTTAATGTTCATTACTCAGAATTTGTGTTTCTTATGCTCTGACTTCCTTTGAACATTAATCTATTGAGTAACTTCTGTGTGTGTTGTCCTTTCATTTAAATATCTACATGTCTCACCTTCCATAAGGAGAGCCAATGTCATTGAGTTCCCTAGCACTAACTCGATAAGCCCAATGGTAGCAAATCCTCTACATTTTCCACCTGCAATTATATACAATCAAGTCATTATCATAAAATTCATAAGTTATCTTGAGATATCCCTCTCAAAAACAAGAGGCTAATCTTCAATCAAAAGCTTGTTTGAAATAGTTACTCCAAGTTGAAAATTGAAGCAGCCCAACAGGACTCAATTTGGTGATAACACATACCTTCAAAAAGTGACCCTTCTGAAGTGCCAAAAAATAAAATAGAACTTATATTATTTCTTTGTTAAAATAGCAGCTTCAAGTACTGAGACCATGGTTAACTTCCTTAATCCTCAATAAGGAGGAAAATATTTATTCTGTTTATTGTTGATTAAATCCCGAACCAAGGCATGACCTGAGTTAGCAACCGGGAGAGCATAGGAAGGAAGCCATTAACCCATGGTCAATCACTATTCCAAAACTGCGAGTGGACTTGCGAAACCGAACTGCCATATCGCACCGCTTTTGTGAGATAAGTGGTATTTTTTCATTTGGGAGCGATTCCATAGAGCAACTGACACATAGCATAAGGTGGGACCCCAAAAACCGCCTTTTCGCATTTTATCACACGCTAACGTTTGACATCGGAGCCCGCGCGATATTGAGGTGAGTCGTTCGATCTGGAGACTGATCATCGAACGAAGATCACGTTTGAAAATAGTCCGGAGGATAACCAAGGTACGGTGCGTGTATTTGATTAGCCATTTATTATACATGTGGGCCCGAGGCCTAAGGTTGTTTGTTTAAACAAGGCGTCGGGTTAATATAAAGTTTCGAAGGGTTAAAACCTGGGTTATAAGGTTTGGCGACAGAATATAAAGTTCGGGAGATATAATTAAATTTCCAAAGTTTTTTTATTATGTTTATTTGTAAAACTCCTCGAATTTGATAAATAAAACAAAAGAAGTTGTGGAAGACCACGGGGAGGTGAACGGAGTTAATTCGATGGAAAATGCAGATAGAGCTACGAGATGAGACTAGCTCTCCTTAGGGGCCGACTTTCAGTTTTGTTGTTGTCATAAGTGGTATCAGAGCTGTTGTTTTTGAGTTGTTTTTGCAGAGAATTAACATGGAAATCCGAGTTGGTAGAGGTGCTGGAAGAAGGAGACATGTTGCCAATGCAGAGTTGTTGGATATTTTCATAGGTTCAAGGCCAGAATGGATGCCATGGAGTGAAGACAGACCAGAGATCCTGAAGACATCAGCGAACCTGAAAGAGAAGAAGCTGAAAGGAATGCTTAGATTCCTCCTGACTCGAGGCTCCTCAGAACTGTTCTGGGGTCTGCAGTTAAGCCCAAGATTGAAGTCTCAAGTTTTGTAGGAGGACTGAATCCAGAAGAGCTAGTGGACTAGATTAATGAAATGAACAAGTGCTTTGATTATGAAGAAATAAGCGAAGATAAGAAGGTCAAGTTTGCAGTAACAAAGTTGAAGGGACATGCTGCACTTTGGTGTGATGGAGTGCAGGCAGAAAGGAGGAGAGTTGGAAAGCAACCTATCAAAAGCTGGACCAGAATGATGGCTAAGTTAAAAGGTAAATTCTTTCCTAGTGATTATCAGCTAACATTGTTTAGGCAAATGCAGAACCTGAGACAGAGGTTGCTGACAGTATAGGAATACACAGAATAATTCTACAGAGTGAGTATAAGAGCTGGACAATTCCAAGACACACCAAAGAAGACTACCAAATATGTGAATGGTCTCAAGCTGGAGATCCAAGATGAGATTGGTCTTCTATCTCCTAAGACAGTTGAAGAGGCCTATCATATGGCCTTGAAAGCAGAGGAGAAACTCCTGAGGAAGCAGTCTGCCAAGAAGAGAGGTACTTTCCGTGGAAAGGGAAGTCAGGGTGGTAGAGGAAAGCCTACTACACCTAGGGATGGAGCTAACAGTAGCTCACCTTAGAATGCATCTGCAGAGGATGATGCAAGAGGCAGAAGGGGTTCTTATAGAGGAAGAGGAGGCAGCAGCAGAGGTAGAGAATTGAGGTGCTATAGATGTCAGCAAGTGGGACATAAGCACTATGAGTGCCCAGAGAATGTGGGTGCTGATCCAAGAAATGTTGTTGTTGCCCAGGCTGGAGAAGAGGCAGAAATTGAAGAAGAAATTCTACCAAAGAGAGGAGAGTCCTTGGTGATTAATAAGGTCTTGTTGAAGCAAGCCAAAGAGGTCCCTAAGCCTGCACAAAGGAAGACTTTGTTTAGGAGCATATGCAAAGTCCAAGGGAAATGCTTCTAGCTAGTCATTGATAGTGGCAGTACAGACAATCTGGTTTCCACTGAGGTGATAGAAAAGTTGAAGCTGAAGACAAGGGAGCATCCAACTCCCTACAGGGTGTCCTAGCTGCATAAAGGGCACCAGCTGGTTGTAAAAGAACAGTGTGATTTAGAGCTGCAAATGGGAAAATACAAAGATAAGGTCCTATGTGATGTAATGCCCATGGATGTGTGTCACATACTACTGGGTAGACCTTGGCAGTTTGATAGAGCAGCGGTGCATGATGGCAAGAAGAACACTTACAAGTTCTTTAAGGATGGGGTACATCATACATTGATACCCATGGAAGAAGGAGAGTCATCAAGTAGAGTGATTGATCCAAAGACCTTGTTGCTGAGCAGAAAGGAATATCTGTAGCAGATAGAAGAAGAAGAGGTAATTTTTTCTTTAGTTTGCAAACCTAAGGTAGTTCTTACTTCTACAAATATTTCTGATTTGCCAATATAAATCCAAGAGATGTTAGACAATTATTGTGACATTGTTGTGGATGATTTACCTGATGAGCTGCCACCTATGAGAAAGATCAGCCATCAGATAGATTTTATCCCTGGTTCAAATCTGCCAAATAAGGCAGCCTACATAATGACTCCCACAGAAAATGAGAAAATCTAGAGACAAGTACAGGAATTGGTGGACAAGGGACTGATCAGAGAAAGTTTGAGTCCATGTGCAGTACCAATAGTATTGAGCCCAAAGAAAGATGGAGGCTGGAGGATGTGTACTGATTCCAGAGCAGTCAATAAGATCACAATCAGGTACATATTCCCTTTGCCCAGAGTTGAGGATTTAATGGACTGTTTGAGTGGTGCTAAATATTTTTCAAAGATAGATTTAAAAAATGGATATCATCAGATCAGAATAAGAGAGGGTGAAGAGTGGAAAACTGCCTTTAAAACAAATGAAGGACTATATGAATGGATGGTCATGCCTTTTGGTTTGTCAAATGCACCTAGTACTTTTATGAGACTTATGAATGAAGTATTGAAAGAATTCATTGGTAAATTTGTGATAGTGTATCTGGATGATATATTAGTTTTCAGCAAGACTAAAGAAGAACATTTAAGGCATCTTAATTATGTCTTGAAGAAGCTGCACCAAGAGAAAATGCTGATAAACTTAAAGAAATGCTCATTCATGAAGGAAGAGTTGGTGTATTTGGGTTTTGTTGTTTCTGCAGAAGGATTGAAGATGGACCCAAAAAAGGTTAAGGCAATTGTGGAGTGTCCTTCACCCAAAAGTGTTTTTGAGGTAAGAAGTTTCCATGGACTTGCTAGTTTTTACAGGAAATTTATAAGAAACTTCAGTAAGATTAATGCCCCCATAATTGAGATAATAAAGAAGAGAAAACAACCATTTAAGTGGACTGCTGAAGCAGAGAGAAATTTTAAACTTTTGAAGCAAAAGATAACTGAAAAACCCGTTTTGATTCTGCTTGATTTTACTAAACCATTTCAAGTGAAGTTTGATGCCAGTGGAGAGGCCATTGGAGCTGTGCTGAGTCAGGATGATAGGCCTGTAGCCTATTTCAGTGAAAATCTGAATGACACCAGAAGGAAGTATTCCTCTTATGAGAAGGAATTCTATGAAGTTGTTCAGGCACTGAAAAAGTGGAGGCATTATTTGATGTCCAAAGAATTTGTATTATATTCTGACAATCATGCTTTGCAGTATATTGTACAACAGCCGAAGTTAAATCATAAGCATGCCAAGTGGGTTGAGTATCTCCAAGGTTTTAACTTTGTTTTGAAACACATAAGTGGCCAAGCAAATAAAGTAGCTGATGCTTTGAGTAGGAGGCACATGCTTGTTCAAGAAACTAATTTTGAAGTTGTAGGATTTGATTTTCTCAAAGAATTGTACAAAACAGATTCAGATTTTAAGGAAGCATTTGAGGCATGTTGTAACCCTGTTCTAACAGATAGAAGCTAGTGGCTGGATTATTTCTTGCAGGAAGACTTGTTATTCAAGAGAAACCAACTGTGTGTACCAAAATGTTCCATGAGAGAAAATTTGATCAAGGAGAAGCATAGTGGTGGACTTGATGGACACTTTGGTACTGATAAAACTTATGAGCAGCTGAGTCACTTCTATTATTGGCCCAAGATGAGAGCAGAAGTGGACAAGTTTGTGAAAAATTGCAAAATCTGTCAATATGCTAAAGGAAGGAGCCAGAATGCAGGATTGTACACTCCCTTGCCTATTCCAGACAGGCCTTGGGACATGGTGAGTATGAATTTTGTTCTAGGATTGCCCAAGACTCAGAGAGGGAATGATGCAGTCTTTGTTGTGGTAGACAGATTCTCCAAAATGGCACATTTTATTCCATGCTATAAAACTAGTGATGCCACCCATGTTGCTAACTTGTTTTTCAAATAAGTTGTTAGATTGCATGGGTTTCCCAAGAGTATTGTTTCAGACAGAGACACCAGATTTGTGGGCCATTTTTGGAGGACACTGTGGAAGAAACTTGGTACCAAACCGAGTTTCAGCTCAACTTATCATCCTCAGACTGATGGACAAACTGAGGTAGTGAATAGGAGTCTGGGAAATTTGTTGAGAAGTCTTGCAGGAGAGCATCCCAAGCAGTGGGACCATATTTTTCCCCAGGCAGAATATGCATATAATGACTCACCAAACAGGAGCACAGGGTAGAGTCCATTTCATATTTTTTATGGAATGCACCCCAGAGGAATATCAGAGTTGAGAAATCTGGGAAAGGCAGAGCTAAGGAGTGCAGATGGTGAGGAATTTGCTTCAGAGATCCAGGCCATACATGAACAAGTGAAACAACAACTACAAGGCAGCAGCATCAGATACAAAAGCAGAGCAGACTTGAGCAGAAAAGAAGTTCATTTTGAAGTAGGAGATCTGGTTTTGGCACACTTGAGAAAGGAGAGATTCCCAAAGAAGCAGTATAATAAACTGAAGTTCAAAAATATTGGGCCATGCAAGATACTTAGAAAGTTTTCTGCAAATGCTTATGAGATTGAATTGCCACCTAATGTTGGAATATCTCCAATTTTTAATGTTGCATATTTGTACAAGTATGAAGATGATGGTGCAGAAGAAAGATCAGCAGACAAGGAACAGATTGAATGGAAAGAGCAGCTACCTCCAACACAACCATTGCAACCAGAGAAGATATTGGACAAGAGAGTGTTCAGGAAGACCAGAGGACAAGAGTACTTTCAGTACTTAATAAAATGGAAGGACAAGCCATAGGAAGATGCCACTTGGATGACTAAAGGAATGTTGCAGAAGATAGGCAGATCAGTGGAAAAGCTCATGGACAGGAGCCCATGAAGAAATCGCCTTCGGGAGTCTGATGCAGGGGCATTAGAAACTAGCCAGCAATGTAGGAGGTTTTTTCCACATGTTGTGGCTAGGATTGTTCAAAATTATTGAATTGTAACAACTAGGTGTCAATACCTCAGCTGACTGTTTCATTTAGACTAGCTACAGTCCATAGAAGTCGAATAGGTTTGGATTCGATCCATCTGTCATGTTTCAGTTATTTGAATAATTGTAATTAGGATTTTCATTTACTAAAACGGTCCTCCCAGAGGAACCGAAGAGATAAATGTTTATGTATATATGTAACCCCCAGATTTCAGGGAAGAGAGATTTCTACAATAAAATTTGTGTGTTGAACAATTACGTCCGGTTGAACAGATTTCAGTTCTCATGATTACCAAATTGTCTTGAATAGATATTGTGAAGGAATTTGTTTAGCAGTGAGGCGATTGAACACTGGTCTGTGTATCTCTTTGTCCATTATTTCTCTTGAATTATCCGCACAAGTTCTATTGAATTAAATCCCAACCGCAGACGAGGTCTATGTAAAATCATGGTCGTTGAATTCTGTTTAATGATAGTGGAAATCCTGCCTAATAAAGAGATAAATATGTTTATTGTTGATTAAATCCTGAACCGAGGCATGACCTAAGTTAGCAACTGGGAGAGCATAGGAAGGAAGGTGTTAACCCGTGGTCAATCACTGTTCCGAAACCGTGAGTGGATTTGCGAAACCGAACTTCCATATCACACTGCTTTTGTGAGATAAGTGGTATTTTTCCATTTGGGAGTGATTCCATAGAGCAACTAACACGTAGCATAAGGTGGGACCCCGAAAACCACCTTTTCGCATTTCATCGCACGCTAACGTTCGACATCGAAGCCCGCACAATATTGAGGTGAGCCGTTCGATCTGGAGACTGATCATCGAACGAAGATCGCGTTCGGAAATAGTCCGGAGGATAACCAAGGTATGGTGCATGTATTTGATTGGCCATTTATTATACATGTGGGCTCAAGGCCTAAGGTTGTTTGTTTAAACAAGGCATCGGGTATTAATATAAAGTTTCGAAGGGTTAAAACCTCGGTTATAAGGTTTGGCGACAGAATATAAAGTTCGGGAGAAATAATTAAATTTCCAAAGTTTGTTGATTATGTTTATTTGTCAAACTCCTCGAATTTGATAAATAAAACCAAAGAATTTGTGGAAGACCACGGGAACGTGAACAGAGTTAATTCGACGGAAAATGTAGACAGAGCTACGAGATGAGACCAACTCTCCTTAGGGGCCAACTTTCAGTTTTGTTGTTTTCACATGTATATGGAGGTTTTCTTGGAAATGTAGGTCCATATAAAGGTTATGTAACATAATATTATTCTGGAGCATATGAAGGTATCCATGGAGGATATGCTTGTGGCGTAGGAGGAGATAGTTGTGACCTTGGTTATGATGGATTTGGGTTCATTATTTCAAAACCTAGCTTTACCTTTGGTCCAAATTGTACTTGAGAGGATTGTATAGGTTGTGAAGTAGCCTTCTCCTTTTGGCCCTCAACTACTATTTACACTGTAACTGACCTTCCCTACATGTCAAAAATGTTGATGAGTGTAGCAAGAAAGTCTCAATTTGACTTAGCCTTGGTCAAATTGATAAAATTTAAAATCTCCACATCAGCAAAAAAACTTGGAGGTAGTTAACTAAGGTGAAATGGATATTATCACTCAATTAGCTAATTAAATTCGAGTTAGTGGGCTTAGGGTTCAGTTATGCATGTATGATTGCTAAGTTTTAGTAATCTAGTTGAGTTATTTCCAATTGTACTTAGTTAACTAGTTCTAAAAATTAATAGAACTAGTTGGAGGTCATTTGTGTGGTGGGATAGCATTCTAACTTAGATATCATCCATTTAACTGATCAATCAACCAAAAATAGCTCATTCATCAAAGGAATTTTAATTTCTCAGTTGTGGTGGAGATTCTAAGGCATTGTAACATGAGTTGTAGACTAGTCTTGAGTGTACAACACTCACTGTGTTGCACGCAATAAATGATCAATCCTTGGGATTTTAATAATAAATTTGGAGGAAATTCCTAAAGAATAGGGGCCAATTTTTCTCAATATTTTCACAAGGAAATAGGAGCTCATGTGGGGGAAGAAATTGACTAAGTCTAGGTCAGAGCTTTTCATTGAGCAGAGAGAACAATTGTTCTTTTACAAGTGTTTCTCAAGAGGAGAAAGCAATTATAATGAATTATTTATTCATCTGATTATTGCAATCAAGCTTAAGGGGTTTTTACCAATTTGTTTCCCTTGATATATTTGTGTACTTGTGTATGTTATTAATGCATGTTTGCAAATGTTGTTCTAAATTTTGAATTAATTTTCCCAGAGCAGTAGAGTATAGTTGTGTCTCTTGATTTAGATTAAATTTCTTGAGCGGTTGTAATTATATCACTAAATTTTATACATGGTATCATAGTAGGATTCACAATAGAACAATAATTTTGAATTTTTTCCTCGGGATGTTTAGATTTACAGCTTCAGTGTAGTTGGATTTATTTAGAGTTGGGAGAATGTCCTTCAATGGACTAAGGTTAGAGTATGCCTTGGAAGGAAGCTCGAATTTGATTTCCTGGAAGGATAGCATGAAGGTAGTTCTTTATGAAAATGGATTGCTTGAATATGTCAAGACATACATTCCAAAACTAGGATCAGTTTATGCCCAGAACCTATCCCAATGGAAGAAAGATGTAGCCAAGGCGAGGAGAATAATCTTGGAGGGAGTGAGAGACCACACTGTCTCAAATCTCCATGGAAAAAAGCTCATTTCAAAATTTGGAAGGCATTGAATAAGTTATTCGAGAATAGAAGTGACCATAGAAAAATCTCACTCATAGACAAACTTTGAAACATTAAGATGGGGAAGAATGATATTATTTTGTAGTATCTCACCACATTTACACAAGTTCGGGATGAGCTTGGAGGGATTGGAGTGAATGTTGCATACGATGACCTAATTACCCTATCTCTTCTAGGCCTTCCAAAAAGTTTTCATAGCGACCAGGACATGGTGAAAGGGAGGGAGAAACTACTGAATTGAGAACGCTTGCGGTCAGATTTGATACAAGAAGGAATCAGGTGAAATACTAGAGATGGAATTTCATCCAAGGGAGAGGATGAAGAAATTTTTTCATTGGTTGGAAAGGGAAAGAAGGGAAAAGGGAAAAAATCCAAAAAAAAACCAGAATCCAGTCAAAGGGGAAAGAAGAAATACTCGTCAAAAATAAAATGATTTAGTTGTAATGAATACGGGAATTATGTTACAAAGTATCCACATAAAAATGTTAGCAAGAAGATCTTGGGAGGAGCAACGTGTGAAGCATTTGTTTCACAGTACGAGCTATACTTCACCCAGCTCGCATGCATGGCCAAAACTGTGATGGGGATTGTGTGGTACTTGGACTTAAGTGCCTCGTTCCACATCACAGGGTGCAAAGAGTTTTTCAATGACCTAGAGGATAAATATCTCTAGATGCATTTTAATCAAGGGGACGACATAAGGTACGGTGCTACTGGGATTGGTATAGTAACATTTAAGAGGGATTCAAGGTTCCCTATTCATGTCAAATATTTCATGTTTATATCAGGCCTAAAGAATAACCTCATCTTTGTAACAATTTTGTAATATCGTGGCTATGATGTAATCTTTGGTAAAAGGAAAGCCTTTTTGAGACACATATCTACTAGGAAACTGATGCAAATTAGGGTTCATATGAAGAACCTATACAAAATTGATGTGGAATATTGCGCTACATCAAGTAGTAAGGTAGAGAGACTACAAAGTCGAGATGTTGGTGAACTATAGCACAAAATAATTATTCATTTGCACCATGGCGCCCTCAAAATTATGCAGCAAATAACCCTAGCCTACCTAAAGGATTACTTTAGCAGTAGGATGTTATCAAAGGTTGTACCTTGTGGAGGTATGTAAAATACACATTCCATGAACGAGGCAACAAAGCACATGCAATATTGGAGAGAGTTCACTCTGATGTTTTTGGACCCTTCTTGATAGCCTCCACTATTAGACATAATTACTATGGTATTTTTATTGATGATTTATCAAGAAAGTGTTCGATCTTCTTTATGCTGAAGGAGGATACATTCTCAAATTTTTATAATTCAAGGCTCTAGTTGAGATAGAGACCAACAATTAGGTGAATGATATCAGGAGCGATAATGGAGATGAATTTGTTTTGAATGACTTCAATGAATTTTTTTCAAAATAAGTAATTCGAAGAGAACTAACAACATCCCACAACCCATAATAGAATGGGGTAGCTGAGAGAAGGAACCAAAGCATTATGGTAGCTACAGGAATTATGCTACATGAACAAAGCTTGTCATTGCATTTGTGGGCATAGGCATGTAACACTTCAGTCTACTTGTAGAATCAGAGTACTCATTACATTGTTGGTATGATTACACCAGAGGATGATTTCTCAAGGAGAAAGTCAGATCTGTCTCATTTCAGAATTTTTGGAGCCTCTATTTATTACTATGTATCTAAATATTCAAGGAAGAAACTTGATTCGATAACAGAGTTTGGATTTTTTTTGGGTTACACTGAAACTCTGCATAACTAATGGGTGCACTTAAATTCCCTAAAAATTACAATTGTGTGAAGGAAATTAATTTTGATAAGGAGACAGAAATGAGAATATATCTTGTGAGGAAACTTCAAATCCCACTGGAAGAGGAGCTTTTAGCTCCAAAGGAGGAGCCTTAGGAAGTTGTGGAGCGACCACAAATGGAGGAGCAGAGAGGAGGTAGAGTGGAGACATCCACTCAAGAAAAACCATCTAGAGAAGGTAGAAAAAGAACCAGAGAATTTGATATATTGGTGCAGGAGGTGAGGGAGAATGTGGGGGCTCCTTCAAAATTTTGCACGAAAAGGAGGTCACCTGAGAGGTATACCAGCTACATGGCTCTAATGACTGAGCTTATAGATACTGATTCATCCTCTCTTGAGGAATAATTTGAGGAACCTGTTTGGGTTGAAGCAATGATATAATAATAAAAATCCATCATGATGAACAGTGTTTGGGAATTGGTCCCAAGGCTGAAAGATAATTCAGTTGTGGGTTCGAGATGGATCTTCAAGGTTAATCATGCAGCATATGGAAGCATAAAGAAGTATACATCCATTTTATTCATGGCCAAAGGATTCTCTCAAGTTGAGGGAATTGACTATGAGGAAATATTTTCTCCCATAGAAAGGTATTCATCCATTAGATCAATTCTTGCACTGGATGCACAGATGGTGTGGAAGATCCACTAGATAGATGTAAAAACAAAATTTATCAATGGTTTTTTGAGGAGGAAGTGTAAATAGAGAAACCAGAAGGTTTTGAGACACTTGATCGGGAGTCTCGTGTTTATAGACTCAAGTGAGCATTGTACAATCCCAAACAGACACCCTAAGCTTATTACACTCAGAATGATAGTTATCTCACTATATTTGGCTTCACCAAAAGTTATTTTGGTAGAAGGTAAATTGCTTATAATTTTCTTATATGTTGATGATTTAATATTGACATGTGATGAGCAGTTGATCGAATCTTGCAAAGAAGACCTTACAAGGGAATATGAGATGAAATAAATGGGTCTCACGTGCTACTTCCTCATGATGGAAGTATGGAAAGGAGATGATGTATTGTTTGTGTCTCAAGGAAATAATTCCACCAAGATACTACATATATTTCACATGGAGAGTTATAAGCCCATGGAGACACCTATAGCGACCAACTGGAGGAAGGAGAATGCCACTTTAGGTGAAGAGTTTGATGCTACCATTTATCGGAAACTAGTGGGTTCATTGGGGTGCCTTGTGAACACATGACCATATATGTGCTATACAGTCAACCATATGATCCAAGCTATGGCTAGGCAAACAAAATTCTATTGGAAGGAAGAAAAGCATATTTTACGGTACCTAAGAGGTACTACACAGTATGGAGTATGGTACAAATGGATGGAGGGAGTGAATTTGTGTGGCTTCACAAATGCATATTAGGTAGGGACTCCATCTAACTAAAAGAGTACATCAAGTGGAATTTTCAGTGTTAGGTCTGCAGTAATTTCCTGGTACAGCATGAAGCAGAGGTGTGTGGTGATCATCCTAGAAGATGTTGAATACATGCTTTTAAGTCAAACAACAGGTAAGGTGATCTGGATGAGAAAGATACTTGTGGGACAATTTGGTCAGGAGATGGACCCAACTATGATATATTGTGATAATCAAAGTTACATTAAGCTCTCTAAGAATTTGGTATTTCGAAATCGATCCAAGCATATAGATATCTGGTATCATCATTTACGGGACTATTTGCAAAGGAGGATAGTGTTGCTACAATAAATTCTAAAATAGGAAAAAGATGTTTCCATCTTAACAAAGGAATTTTCAAGAGAAAAGTTCAAATTCCACAGGTGTAAGATAGATGTGGTTGAAAATCCATTTCTTGCTAAGAGGGAGTGTTGAGAAGCGTAGCAAGAAAGTCTCAATTTGACTTATCCTTGGTCAAATTGAGAAAATTCAAAATTTCCACATCAGCAGACGAATTGGAGGTATTTTTTGACGTGGCATGGCTCTTGTCACTCAGTTAGCTCAATAAATTCAAGTTATAGGGCTTGGATTTCAGTTATGCATGTGTGATTGCTAAATTTTAGTCATCTAGGTCAGTTATTTCTAGTTTTACTTAGTTAAATTAGTTCTAACAATGAATAGAACTAGTTGGATTTCAGATGTGTAGTGGGACAACAATTTAACTTAGAGATAATCCAGTTAACTGAACATTCAACCAAAAATACCTCATTCATGCAAGGAATTTGAATTTCACAGTTATGGTGGGGATTCCAAGGCAGTGTAACATCAGTTTTAGAGTAGTCTTGAGTGTAGAGGTGTTACAATCAATAAATGATCAATCCTTTGGAATTGTGCAATCAATTTGGAGGAAATTTATAAATAATAAGGGCCAATTTTCCTCAGGATTTATGCAAGGAAATAGGAGCTTGGGTGGACGAATAAATTGACTAAGTCTATGTCAGAGATTCTCCTTGAGTAGAGGGAACAATTATTCTTCTGTAGGTGTTGCTCGGGAGGAGCAAGCAATTGTGATAGATTCTCTATTAATTTGATTAATGCAAGCAGGATTAAGGTGTTTTGACCAATTTGTTTCTCCTAGATAAAATTGTGTACTTGTGTATGTGATTGATGCATTTTTGCAAATGTTGTTCTAAATTGTGAATTAATTTTCGCAAAGTAGTAGAGTAGGATTGGGTCTCTTGATTTAGGTTAAATTGATTGATAATTTGCAATTATATCACCAAAATTCTACAAAAAAAAAGGTACATATTCCAAACAATAATTTTCCAAAGAATTCAAGTCTATCCTTTAAACTTTCCAAAAAATATAATCTCAAGAGCCATTAAAAAATGCACATCTCCATTCCTTACATAAATATTTATGTTTGAATTTCAATATCCCTTTAGGTCGTTTCAGCAAACTTAAATTTCACATATTCAAAACCATTGTTTGAAAAAAAAAATTAAGAGTAGAAATATAAAACCATATTTCCAAACTAGATATAGTATATATAAAAAAAATTCAGAAGGCATAATTACATGAAAATAAAGTTTCTATTTAATAATTTCATTTTTAGCTAAAAATAAATTACCTAGATCTATTTGTATTATTGTAATATGCAACAAACCTTCCTTTATTTCTCCGTACTGTGAAAAAATCAATATGAGTGCCTCGTTTGATGTCTCATATAAAATTACACCAATGTAAAGCTTCCTCTATGATTAATTGGTAGTTTTTGTTGGATTGGTTCCTGCAGTTGTTATATTACATAAAGTAATTTGGCCCTAAAAATTTATCACCCCATATTACAAAATTATTCTTGAACTCTGAGTGAAGCAACGTCGAGTTAAATTTCCAATACAATAACACACAACTAACAAAAACATAAGCCCCTGCATAAAATATTACAAGAAACTTTCCATATCCCTATCTGGAAATATATAACAATTCTCCATGAAAAAGATTCCTGAAATATGTAACATCTCATTAATAGTAGATTTAACAACATCTTAATTTTCAACGACCTACATAGGGGGAGAACGCTTCCTGCAATTTAAAATATCAATATCATCCAGAATAATAATTTTCACATAATTCTTTATTCATGTGATTTTTAGCAGGACAGATAGTGTTGAATTCCCTTCCAGTTATATTTATTTTTTGGAAGAAATAGAAAATTGACTCTGAATCCACTTATTATCAATCCTATCATAGAATAAAATACATGAAATACTTCTCCAACGTGTCCACATATTTTTTAGGAAAACATAATCGTCATAACATTTCATGTGTATAATGTTATACCTCAGAGTTTACAATGACTTAAGAAAAAAACATATGGAATCCCTGAGGACACGTATTTTTTGGATGGTAACCATATGATATAACTTATTTTTAGAACATTTAAAACCAAAGTTGTGAGTGATCAGAATTAGGGTTTCCCACAAAATTACATCAAGCAGAACCCCTTCTAAATATATCACTTTGAATGTTGAAGCTCTAATGCATTATAAATTTATGGGTGGAATACTTCAGCATTAGTGTAAACATCGTATGAAAAATATGCATTTTTGAGTAAGGTAACCATGATGTATAATAGATCAGTCACTTCTTTTGCTTGACCTTAACAATGTAAAGTTCTCTCGCTTTCAAATCTTACTGAATTCTCATTGTATGAATTTGAAACAAGTATAAATTCCTTGGCCTCTTGTAATATCTTAATAATAGTGGACCAAAAATAATGCTCATATAAGAGGCTTCCATGGTATCCCAAACAATCCATGGAGGAAGATGGAAACTAAAAAATGGAAACAGTAATAAAAATTCAATGGGGATACCCATTACATTATAACCTAATTCCTATATGTAATTAACTTTAATTCAGGTCCTTGAAAGTTCAATGGAAGTAATGACATCTTTCAAGTTTATTCTCATCAGTACTATGTCAACAACTTCAATGGTTATATCTATATTGACACCAATTACAATGCCCACATCAGCAGCCACGAGGGATGGTGAATCATTGATGTCATCTCCCCCCATCACCACTGTTATCCCATACATTTGCAGAACCAAAATAAAAAGGAAACAATTTCTTTTAGTACAATTTGAACACACTTTTATAATCAAAATGTTGAGAACTCAAAAAATGATTCTAACCTCTTTGGATAGCCATACTAAAAATGCACTTAATCAGGTTAAAAATTATTCGAGGACAAATTTTTTTGGCCAAGCCTTATGTATTAGAGGATAACGCATGAAACAAACACTTATTGAATGCATTCTAACTATGCTAATTTATACATAAATCGAGTCGGAGATTCAATAGTGAATCCTACCGACGATCATTATTTCTTGCCAACTATCGTCAACCAAAAATTCATTGTTGGCTATGGAACAATCTTCGTCGTCGCATGAATAGAGGTTGTGATTATTATTTTGACACATCCCCTTAATCATGACATATACGTTAACTTGTCTGCTGGTATAAGTCTCAGCTAGGCTTACAAACATGACTCAAATATTTCATTTTGACTTTATTTGCTATAGTATTTTGATGAAACTTTTTTTGAACTTGTTGCTCCAAATTTCTTTTTTCTTCTTCTTACTTCAGATCAGGAACACTGAATATTGCTCCTTGTTAGAACTAGGATGATGCCAATTCATTTCAACTGCCTTTTCAACACTTTCACTTCCATCATTGAAAGTTTTTATGTATTTTTCAATTGACTCATTCATGTTATTTTCATCAAATTCCAAGTCTTGATTGTAGATATGCATTACAACTGATTTATATTCTTCTTTTTATATTTCTTCTTCCTGGCTACTACCAATACTTGCACACTCATAAACATTAGTGAGATTTTAAAAATCATGATTTGAGTGTTCTTCATCTTAGTCTTCCTCTACCAAATTTTTTTATTCAGTTTCATCTGGCTCATCAAATTGATTTGCAAGCATAGTTACTCTCCCACTTAACAAATCATCTACAAGTTTCCTCTCCTGCAACATTTGTAACCAACCTTCTCTTGAATATAATTCATCATCATATTTAACTGAAATTACCAAGGGTTCACATAATGGTTCACATTATTATTTATTGTCAGCTATAGACATACTTACTTCATTAATCATTGTAGTTTCAATCTTGATACTTTCAACACAATCACTGAAATTTCTCAAAGCTACACTTTGGATTTTTCATTCACTTTGCGCCTCTTCATTCACTCTTTGATAGCTCTGCACTCAAATATACTTCGTGTGGAAGTTCCATGCTCACCAAACACCAATATTAACATGTTCTCAACACAAGAACCCTGGATACAGGGGCTCGCATCCCACCAGTCACTCCACGCTTCTATTGTGCAAACAAAAAACAAGGCATGACTTCCTTCTAACAAACTCGTCTAATAGCATGCTCACGTTCAAGGACGCTAAATGGGTCAATAATCTTATTTCTGTTGGGTGCAATTGGGTATATTCATTGGTAGTTTGTGCAACACACTCACACTACACCAGTCCAGTCATCGGTGACATGCCACTCATTCATTTAGGGTTGGGATTGATATGAATTCACATTTTCCTTTCTTCTTAATAAGTCGATTCTTTCCAAGTTTCTTCTCCTCACACTCATGCTATTCGCTTATGTATCCAACTTCTATGCTCCTCCATGCCTCTTCTCAGCTTTAGGGTTCCATGTAGATCATGTAGCACCAAGAAGAGGTCTGCATCAAATCACAAAGGTGGCTACTCCAAACACAAATTTGTTGCAAAAGTTACTATGTTGAGAAGAGTCAAACAATTCAATCTAGGAAACGTTCACACCTTCCTTCATATTAGCACAAGCTCTCTTCTCACAAAGATTGTGTTGGAAAGGTAGAAGATTAAAGGCACAAAATAACAAAAATAATTCATACACACAATAACACATGAGTTGCAGCTCTTTTATTGATCACACAAACTTGAATCTATTACAATGAACATGGTGAAGGGTATTTAAACCTTTTCGACTAGTGACTCGCCTAATATAACTTGACATGAACACACTTACTAAATTCATCTATCACTTGACTTGACTCAACACATAGTTAACTGACTCTCTAAATATATTAAACTCTTCATGCAAGAGTTAATTAGTTGTTTTAACACTCCCCCTTAATTACACCCACTAAACTAGGACATGACTCATGAAAACTCAAACATGCCTCCTAGTCTATGTCTTAGCTAGGCTTACAAAACCTAATTTTATTTTGTGAAAACAAAACACACATTTTTTTAATGACTTTGTAAATATATCAGCCAATTGATCACTCAATTTACAAGGCTTCAAGTGAAAATCTCCATTATTCACAAGTTCTCTAATAAAATGAAATCTAGTATCAATATGCTTGCTCTTTTGATGAAACAAACTATCCTTGGATAGTGCAATCGCTAAGGTGTTTTCCCAATATATTGTTATTTATCCTTTTTTATTCTTCTTGAGTCTATCCAATACTCTTCTTAACCACATTTCTTGACATGTTGTTGATATTGTTGCTACATATTCTACTTCTATTGATGATAGTGTCATGATAAGTTTCTTCTTCGATGCCCATGCTATCACACCTGAACCAAGATGGAACACATAACCAGAAGTTATCTTCCTATCATACAAACTACCTGCAAAATAACTATTTGTATTTCCAATCACATATTTCTTTTCTATACTTGCATATAATAAGCCACAATCTCTAGTTCCTGCTATGTATCTCGGAATTCTTTTTCCTACTCTCCAATGTGTTTCTTTTGGAGTCTCCATAAATCTAGAAAAAAAAATAACTCCTTGCATAACATTTGGTCTTGTAGCTGTGAGATACATGAGGCTTCCAACCAATATTTTGAATACAGTTGGATTGACAGTTGATCCTTCATCATATTTTATTAACTTTGTACATGTTGCAACCAGTGTAGGGACAGGTTTGCAATTTTCCATCTTGAAACTTTTCAGAAAATCTATAGAATATTTATTTTGGCAAATAAAAATTCCTTTTTTACATTTCTCAACTTCTATGCCAAGAAAATATTTCATGAGACCAAGATCTGTCATCTCAAATTATTTCATCATGGCTACTTTAAATTCATCTAGCTCAATATCACCTGTAAAAATCATATCATCAACATATAAGAAAACAACCAAAAATTGTCCATGCTCATTTACCTTTGTGTACAAGGTAGGATTAATTTTGCTTCTACAAAATCCATTCATAATCATGTAGTTGTCGATTCTTCTATACCATGCTCTAGGTGCTTGCTTTAGTCCATAGAGCACTTCCTTCATCTTGTAAACTTTATCTTATGTACCTTCAACTTCATAACTTGGAGGTTGCTACACATAAATATCTTCTTCTAGAATTCCATTCAACAAGGTTGATTTCACATCCATGTGATATACTTTCTACTTGTTCATAGATGTTGTGCCTAGAACTACTCTGACAGTATCCAATCTGGTTATTGATGCAAATGTTTCTCCAAAATCTATTCTTGGTTGCTGCAAAAATCCTTGTGCTACAAGTCTTGCTTCAAATCTACCAATTTCACCTTTCTGATTCAACTTTTTCATGTACACCCATTTTACACCAATGAGATTTGTGTCTCTTAGAAAATCAACCAAATCCCATTTATCATTCTTTTTAATAGCTTCAATTTCTTCATCCATGGCTTGAACCCAATTTTCATCTCTAATTGCTTCTTCAAATGAAGAAATTTGGAATGACAACAATGAAAAATTTGAACTAACATCCAAATCATCATAAATATCTTTCAGAATTCTCATATTTCTCTTACCATTGCTTGATTCATCACCTGATTGTCTGTTGGGAGAATTCTGGTTTATTGATATGCTTGAAGATCCATGCTGCTCTGAAAATCTTGGAGTCCTTGCTGGTGTCCGCTCTTGTGATTCTTGCTACTCCTTTTCTGCTACATATTCTTCTTCCATCAATGGTGTTTATGCATCAATTGTTTTGTCTATAGTCCCATTCCATGAATCTTGTTCTTTGAAAATAACATCTATGCTAATTATGTTCTTCTTGGTGACAGGGTTATATAATTTGTAAGCTTTTGATTACTCACTATAACTAGTAGATATGCATTTTTCACTTTTATCATCCAATTTTCCTCTTATATTCTAACGCACATGTGCATAAGCTACACATCCAAAAACTCTGAGATGAAATATGTTGAAATACATACCTGACCATGCTTCTTCAGGTAATCTACTCATCACACTCTTTGTAGGAGATATGTTTATCACATAAATAGCACATGAAACTGCTTATGCCCAATACTCATTAGACAAGTTTCTTCCTTTCAACATGCTCCTTTCCATGTTCATAATTGTTTTATTTTTTCTCTCTGCTACATCTTTCTGTTGTGGTGTGTATCTAGTTATAAATTGTCTTCTAATTCTATGTTGTTTGCAGAAATCATGAAATGTCTTTGAGTCATATTCTCCACCGCGATATGACCTCAATACCTTGATATGCCAATCACTTTGGTTTTCAGTTAAGGCTTTGAATTATTTGAACTTTGAAAAAGTTTCAAACTTATACTTAAATATGTAAACCCAAGTCTTCCTGCTATAATCATCAATGAAAGTGAGGTAGTAACAACTTCCACCAATCGACTGTGTCCTCATATGTCCACACAAGTTTGTATGCACCAGCTTAAGAGGCTTCTTTGTTCTATATGCAACTCCCTTTGGAAAAATTCCATGGTGTTGCTTTCCAAACATGAAATTCTCACAAGTACTAGCAGGTTCTTTGATGGGAAGTAATCCTCTGACCATTGCAACAATCTTAAACCGGAAAAGTGTAAGTGTCCAAATCGAAAGTGTTATAACCAATAATCATTAGAACATGAAATTGTAAACAAACTGACCTGATCACTATAATTCATGATTAAAGAAAAGAGTTTATTCCTTGTCATGTGCACCTTTTCTATCAAATGCTTTCTTTGGGGATTGTCATAAATAACACACTTTTATCCCTGAAAGATAACTCACTATCCTTTATGCATCAATTCAACAACACTTATCAAATTATTTTTCAGACTAGGAACATATTATATCTCTGAGATTGCCTTTGACTCCCCCTTCTTGGTCAAAATGTTGACCACTCCTTTGCCATCTACATACACAATTTTTTTAGTCCCCAACTTTAACTCTGTCTTCACAAACTGATCCAAATTTTTAACCAAATTCTTGTTGCCTATCATGTGGTTACTGAAACCATCGTCTAATATCCACGCATTATCAAAAGGTTCATGCATGGTATGGAAAGCTAGGAACATGGAGTTAGTATTATTTTTACTAATGTTAGCTCTCTGGTTTCCTTGATCAGTTATCCTCTTCTTGCAATCACAAGTATAGTGACCAAATTTATTGCAATAATAACATTTCACCTTTGATTTTTTCAAACCTTTGATTATTGTTGAAGTTTATGTTTTTGCTTCCACTTTCATGTTCATGCTCTTCTCAGCCATCTCTCTGACCACCATATATTCTGCCTCTTGATCTATTTCTTCATTGACCTCCATCTCTTGAAATACAAACCTGACTTTTGAAAGCGGTTTCTAAAGTGGAATATTTATTTCTGTCAATTCTTGCCTCATGTGATAGAATTGATCCCATCAACTCATCAACTGTTAGTGTTTCCAAATATTTGGCTTCTTATATGGTTACTACCACAACATCAAATTTGGTAGACAAAGATATGAGGACCTTCTCAATCACTGTTTGATATTTAATATCTTCACCATAAATTTTTAATTGATTCTATTTCATGAAATAATCAATGTCCTTTGTATCCTTCATCTGCGGACTTTCAAAATCTCTGATAATATTTTTCAGCTTAATAGTATTGATTTTGGCCATACCTTTATAGCTTGTCACCAAATTTTCTCATGTTGGCTTTGTTGAAGATGTGATCATAATCTTCTGTAACATGGTTCTATCCACTCCTTGTTGGATAAAATGCAACACTTTTTCATTCTTCCTTTTGTCTTTCTTCCATTATTCCCTCTCTACATTAGTGAGAGTTCATTATTTTGCTTCACTCTTAGGTTCTCAAAACCCAAACAGGGCATGATCTCAAACATCATGCACCTTAAACGTGGTCTTTGTCTTAATGGTCCACACAACATAATCCTTCCATGTGAAAAAAAGAATTATGACTGGAAACTGGTTGTTGTCATATTTCTTTTCAAATTTATCTCTTGAAACCCTAATAAACTTTGTAAAGCTCCTCTTTCAATAAAACTCTATTTATTTTTTTTAATTCTTTTATGAAAAGTATTTATCTAAAAAAAAACTTATATAATAAGCCCTTTTTAAGAAGAAACTTATTATAATAACTCACTTTTCAAAACTTTAAAAATATTTTTAAAATCTTCTTTTAATAGGACCACTCCATGTACTTAATCCAAATTTGGGATTTGAATCAACCTTTTCACCATTCAAATCGTAACATGACTTGTTAAGCATTTTTCGAATTCCCTTTGAAATTTTTCAATGTGCTTGATGTTGACTTTTTTTGTTTTATTCACTAACGTGTTTGCTATCAATGTTGCAGTGCATGTTAATCTTGCTCGAAAAGGGAGAGACCCGTGTTAGTGAGCTAACACTACCAACTAACAAGACTGCATGTGTGCCTGAAAACTTTTTAACTTCTAATGTGTATAGAGCTCACTAGTGTTATAACACCCTGTATATAATTTACAAGGTGAGTTATTGCTTAACACAAAAAAAAAAAAAAAAAAAACAAAAAAATATTTCTCTTTTGACACACATTATTGTTGGTATGGTTTTTCTGACTCTTTGTAACCTTTTTCTGATACCAATTTTTTAGAAAGATAGAAGGGTAAAGCCACGAAATAACAGAAATAATTCACACGCAGTAACACACTATTTGGGGCTTTTCTATTGATCACACAAACTTGAATCTATTACAATGAATATGGGGAATGGTATTTAAACCATTTTTTCTAACGACTCGCCTAATTTAACTTGACATACACACACTTAATAAATTCATCTATCACTTAACTCAACTTGACTCAACACACAATTAATTGACTCTCTAAATATAATTCATTTATCACTTAACTCGACTTGACTCAACTGACTCTCTAAATATAATTTATCTATCACTTAACTTGACTTAACTCAACACATGATCATTTGACTCCCTAAATATATCAAACTCTTCATGCCCTAAATATATCACACTCTTAATGAAGGATTTGATTATTTGTTTTAAAGGATCGGTCAAGGATCAGTCCACCCAAAAACAAATACACAATATCACGTACAACTTTGGTTCTCATCAGTCACTTAGTGGGCTCTTATTAGTGTGTCAACAACACTGCTTCAAATGCTTCAAATACACAACAAACTCAACAGTGAAGGAACGACTCTTCAAACAGGTGTGGATTGTTGCTACAAGTGTGATCGAGCAGTGCTTCCAACAGCTCTCCTTCTCAAAATACACAACAAGTAGCTACACCTCTACGCAAATCAATAAGATCTTCCTCCTTCGTACCATGCTGCTCCTTAGCAGACAACATGCCAATGCTCCATAGGTCAATGCCTCACGACTCATATACTCGTTGGTCATCACATTTATACTCAAGGGATACACGTCTAGTGCACACATCTCTAACAACTCTAAAGCTCCAACATAGGCCACTTACTTTACTTTATGTTTCCATAGAAACTTTTTCCACTTGTCAAGTTGACGATTTTCCTTCACTAACCCAACACAACACACAACACACTTCTAGTGACTATGTTCTAATTCCACCACTATTATAGCGGCAGCCTAAATCTGATATTGATCAGAATAATTAACAGAGTTGACCAGTCAAGGAAGCCACAAATTTAGTCAGTGATTTCCAGAAAACGATTTCTTAACAGCGGGGATGGCTCTACAAAAAAATCACCTCCCAAGCAACGCTCTCACTATAGATTCATTCTTCACACTCTTCAATACTACAACCCTATGATCTTCACTACATGTAATACCATATTAGAGGATAATGCACCAAAAAAACACTTAATGATTGCATTCCAACTATGGTAATTTATACATAAATCGATTTGGAGATTCCACAGTGAATCCTGTCGACTATCATTATTTCTTGTTGACTATCACTGACCAACTATTCATCACCGGCTATTGAAAAATCTTCTTCGTCACATGAACCGAGGTCATGATTATTATTCTGGGTAAAGAAAACAAGGTAATGAAATGTTGCTTGAGATGATCTAAGTACCTATAACTCTTTCACGTTCTCTATTTTTCCATTGGGTTGTATTTCAGACATAACATTTTCAATTCCAACCTCCTTGGAAATGGCTGTTGTAGAACCCCAAGTGTCTCTTGTGACCATAATACTTCTAACTTTCATAAATTTCAAAATGGACACCACAACATGTGCCTCGAGCTTAACTAGATCTGATATTGTAATTATTCCAGCCAAATCCCTATCAATAGACACCAAAATTCTTGTTCGAGCCTCGAGACATCCCTTCAACCTCCTCCAAAATTTCATAAGCATATTTAGAAATAATGATTCCAGAATCTAACATCAACTTGATTTTTCCCACAAGAAGATTCTTGTTGTGCACTCTAGCCCTGACACCATGGCCAGTTTTAGACACAAAATATTGTGCTTTAGGCAACTTGCCTATCTCTAAACTTCCTTCCCTCAAAGTTTTGGCATACTCCACCACAACCTTGGCCAAAGGTTGCTCACTATTTTCCTGGAGCACAAGCGTATGGTTAAATATATCTATTGATAAATATAATGCCTATGTTTTTAACCTATAAAAATATGATATGATGCAAATTAAAAGTATATAAAATAGTATAATGTTTTTAATTATTTGATTATACAAGAATGAATCAATGTGCATGTTACCAAACCTATTCTACTCTACAAGAACCAATCACAACAATGGCTTCTACGACATAGACCACCCAAGAATCAACATATCCCCATGTAAAGTTATAGCACAATCAAGGTAATCAAATATTAAAGATGCAAGACCTACCCTTGTTGCAACAAAGATTTCATAGAAGTCACGCAAGACCATGTTTTTCTAAAAGCTTGGTGTTAAAAAAAATAGGTTTTACAATAGTGAGTGTCCTTGTATTATCAAATATAATGTAGTTCACCTGTGGACAACAAAACATCTATTCATAAATAAAAATTTTCTTTAAAATACCATCATAACAAGATTTAGAGAAGTATTTCCCTAATTCTTGATAACTGCTTCAAGTTGAAATTTCGAACCATAAAATAGTTGTTAATATATTGCTTACTTTATGTGCACCCTCAAGTGCCTTTCCCCCTTTAATGAGAACACCTTGTGTGGCACCGACTCAGATACCCACCATGACGGGAGTGGGTATTGCAAGGCCCAAAGCACAAGGACAATTTATAACCATGAAATATATGCCAAATTGAAGAGAAAGCTCAAACTCATCCATGGAAGAAGGGATGTAAGACTTGGGGTATGGACTCAGGATGACATCTTGAGTTTTATCTTCGTACAACCAGCACCAAAGAAGACTCATTTACAAAACTTAGATGAGTTTCAAAAAATACTTACAAATGGTTAATACACAGAAGTCATCAAGAAGAGATGCCCTACCATACTACTACTATGCAGCAAATACCAATCCTATGAAATAAAATTGATCTAATAATGGGAATTCTAAGGACATGATGCGAAAATCATACTAAATTTGACATGTGTCCTCATCAGGGTTGATAAATTATAGCATAAGGTAACCATGGGTTAGCATAATATATTAATATAAGTTATAGAATGAAACCTTACAAGTAAATTTCTAATGGAAAAGTTTTTTTAGAATTTGGGATGAAACTAACATCATTAATACACTCATATCCTGAGTATAATTTTGACATGGAGCTATGCAAATGTGATGTGTAGCTGATTCAACTAATTTTAGGGATAGCTTGTAATATTACAAGTTTAAATTTGTATATCAAATTTAATTCCAGGTAATTCAAGGGTATATTGTGGAACCAGTGTCATAAAGGAACAAGCATATAGGTTTTCGCAACGTTAAGCCAAAAATCCTCTATCCACATTCCAATCAAGACAAACTCAAAGAATCTAAGAAGTATATTTTTGAGGTGCCAACCATTTTTTATGGAAACATTAAAGTGGCGAGAATATTGGATTATACCCATACGAAGGTGAAGGTTAATAATTCATACCTAGGTTTACATGGGTCTCTCTAGGGCCCCTATTTGACACAGCTAATACATCATCAATCTTCAATGCACTATTACACAAACCAATGCATTATCAAAATTCAATTCACTATTATACAAACACACATAGTTGATAGATCACTCCCACCATGAGCCATAGAATGCACTTAGCTTCTCTTTGTGAAATTGATGAAATAGAAGCATAGCAAGAATTACAAGAATTATCTCAAAGAAACATAATATCTTATTTTTTAACCATCATTAAAATATTGATAGGATGAAGATAGACATATTAATAGCTCCATCTTTCGGCTCTTCTCTACTCTAGTAACCTCCACCAACACTCAAAATTAATCGCTTGTCACCATCGTCTCAACCATTACCCAAACAAGCACATGAAATTCCCTTATTAACATATCACTCCATTTGAAAATCCATCCCCAACTTTTATCAGTCTGGAAAGGAAGATACAAAGGCATAATTTTCATAGGAATCCCTTGGGTATCCATGGGAAACTCTATAATCCAATCTTTGAATCTACCCTCAACCATGGAATCTTACCCCTCACTCAACCACTATCTAGACTAGTTCAAAATTAATTCATAGTGCCTTGGATTCATGGTGTAAGGTCTAACGATGGTTTAGACTATTTATATTATTTAGTCCCTCTAAATAACCATACTATCACAATATATGCATAATCTAATTTATTATATTCCAAGGGTAAAAATTATAGTGTTACCTCCCTGATATTCTATGCTTCATCTAATTAATTATATTAAAATGGTAAAAATTAGTGTTACATCTGGGATATCAATGTTAAGTATGTATCTAAATGAGTGGATGCACAAATATGAATTCATTAATTTAATGGAAAAATACTTGGTAAGCTTTGGGCCAAATCTAAAGGCTAACTTGTGATATGCAAAGAAATAAATGTATTGCCTATAAATGTTGCTCATGTGATTTAGATAATTATACTCGAAGTAAAGGAATTTGATTTACTAACTATGAAGTATCAAGTAAGTCCAATAAAAAATCACAATTCAGAAAAATTTCAAAGCGAGTTCCATTATGTTAAATGGATCAGTGTTAATTCTTTATTGTCTCACTTAACATTTTAAGTATGTAAGTTGTATTCATGTGAATAAAAAATGTATTAAGTTGGTTCTTTATAAATATGTTAAAATGTTTAGCTATATTACTAAATTAGTACTTTACAACTTTAAAAATTAATAATGCAAATTAGTGTTTCACATATTTATAATTATAAAAAAAAATACACATTATAATTATACTATATATTAATCAAATATTTTATATAGATTTAAAACAAATTAGATACAAAAGAGATAAAGATATTTTTTCGAGATTGTTATGAATGAGAATTATTTCAAAAACTTGAAGTCCCTAAAACCTATTTGTGTTATTGGAAAATCTATATATCCACTAGTTTTGGAAGCCTCTTGAAAATTTCCAAATATGAAAAAATCATCAGAGAATAAAAAGTTATATGACTAAATAATAATTAAATAAATAAATAGACATATCAACAAGTATGAGACTCTATATAGACTATAGTGGAATACTTAAATGAGCCTCTCTTGATTTCGTGAATAATATATTCTCTACTAAATAAGGCTAACCATGTGAAGTTGGAAATTCATTTGGCCTCTCTGCCCCACACCACCTCCCCTCAACACCACTCTCAATTCCCCATACCCATACCTAACCTATCTACTCAAATATAATTGAAAGTGACATACTAAGATTCATGCATAGAAAGTAGCAAAAAAAAACAACTTATAGTAAATGAAAAAAATAATGTGTATAGATAGTGGTTTTGTACATACAAAACATATCATATTTATGTATAAAAGGGTGGAAAAACAAAAAATGTAGTAACACATGGTTTATATTAATCAATTTTATCCAAGGAAAATTTTAAGGATGGAAGTTTATCTTAAAGTTTAGAAACCTTGGCAAATATTACTATCTTTAATATGCAAATTGTAAAAATTTTGGCAATATTTTTGTAGAAATATTTATATTTCCAATTATTATTTTGTATTAATCGATATAATATTTTGGTGATTTTTAAGGTAAAATAATGGTGTACTATAAAATTTGGGTGAATCAATTTAGAAAAAAATGAAAATTGGCGAAACCTTTTTTTGGAAAGAGCATGAAAAATTAGCCCACTTACAAATATTAGCCCCTAAAATTTTCCCTAATTTTATCATAGAAATATTTCTATAATACATATATATACAATCACTTCTTTTTTGGTTTATTCTTTTGTAAATATTATATGATTGGCTAATCCATTTTTTCATCCCCTTGAGTTGTTAGGCCCACTTTTGGTGTTGATTCAATATGCATACTTTGACATATTCTGTCTGGTAGTGTTGTTCTCCCCATAACGTGAAGGTTGTTGCAAAAGGTATTAACTGACAAAAATGATTAAATTGATATAGTTAGTTATTATCTATAAAAGTATTTTATTAATACAAGCATCACTATAATTTACTTTACCAAGTTTACTAGTCGAGACCATTGGTTCAACTACCATGTGTACCTTTTCTTGCAATTAAACATCCTTTTGTAGCCACACCACTCTCATATTTTGAGGACCTTTTATATAAATTATTATTTTTTGTTTTGTTTTAAGCTTCCTTTCGGTCGTGATCATGTTCTTAGTAAAATATATTTTATATTTCATAATCATTTTTTCAAGTGATGATACTATGTTCCTCTCTTTTTATGATACTTGCATCACTGATTTAAGTGGCGTCACACATCGCATTTGATTTACTTGATAACATTTTCCTCGCACCTCAACTGGCTTCACTTTATCATCATCTGTATAATAAATGAACTTAGCGCTTCGCTTGACACCTAAATCTAGACGCATTCCGAAAATTTGATTGTTTTTTTATAACGCCTTGCTACGATACATCTCTCTTTTGATTTTCTAATAAGTTTTTGGTCTAATTCTTTATCTTACATGGTTTCTTATTAACTTGAAAAATTGAACGTAACGACTCATTAACGTAAATACATGAAAATGTAAATAATTATATTTAAATATTAATATTCAAAAAATCAATATCATAAATTTATATTTTTAAACTATTAAATATTTATATTTTAATATTAATTATTACAACATGTTTATTAATAAAACATGATAAATTATATTTCAAATAAAATTACATTTAAAAAAAAAAAAAACCTATGTGATCACTTCCAACGAATTTTATAAGGCAAAAGAAATAAAAAAAATAAAGACCTATGATGCCACATAAAACTCAACCTCCGTGCCGTTGTACTCATTTATTGTTAGTAGTAAGTTTTAATATTTTAAGCACACTAAGAATCCGTTTTGTTGTTTTGCAGGGAAAACGAATATGCTTCACGAAGTCATTCACGCCTTTTCAAAATAGAATTGCAAAAACAATAGTTTCATCGATGGATTGATCGGATTAACCAACCAAAGTTCATTTCGGTCATTAGGTATTGAATAGAGGTAAAAGTTTTTGTAACGGTCGGACGATAGTAAAAAGTCATAGCAAAACTAGTAGCTACTTGTACTAAAAAATAGGTAAGTGTGATCTCTCTAGACAATAAAATATATTGATATGAGGAGGAACATATTCACTGGTGATATCATCCGCAATTGCCTGAATCTCGAGACGCTCTTCAAACCGATCGTATACTTTATTGAGATAGGTAAACTGAAATTCCCCTTCTGAAAACCGTACATGATAATTTTCCTTCATACGGCTTGAACAAGAACATGCAAATGCTTTTGAACACAAATATATAAATTGGGGAAAATATTGAGATACTTTATGGTTCGTTGCCTGACCGGCTGGAGAAATGAAGATGATTCGAAACAATCCAGCATTTCTATTAGAAGACTCTATAGTGCCAAAATTTCAAATAGTGCCAAAATTTCAAGTCGGCTCATCCCCATGATAAATCACTATAGGCCCTTTGAACAATATTTTACCCTATTCCTGTGATATCAGTTCCCTAGAAAAGAACTAATATAGACGATTTATAGGAATTATCTTGTCGAGATCTCAATAGATGAATCAATCCAAACCTCAGATTTCAATTATACCTCGATGATTTTCTCAAAAGGTTCTCTGGGTAATAACCTTTTCATTTTTGCCCATTCAACGAAATAAAATATGCTAACTAAGAGAAATAAGATACTATATCATTCTTTGGTCATAATCAGCATAATTATGAGAGGGGATAGATCCTTCGATTTATTATAGGAAATACCTCTTTCAAATTCTTTATTGGAAGTCTGGTGACGAGGAAATGATAGGTACAAACCATAGTTCAGATCTTCCCGGAACATATCTATGATAGACCTCGTGCTCTAGAGATTCAATATTCTAGAAATGAAATATCCAACGAGGTAGGACCATCTTTATGAAGATAACAGATCGGTCTTCTTTACTATAAATATGGATCTATTTCAACAAGTCGCACACCCATATTCCAAAAATCCTTAGAGAAAAGTAATTACACGATCAAACTAGTGGAACAAGACAAGCTAAAAACTAAAAGCCACTATTTGGTCTGGGTTTGAATCCCTTAGTTTTTTTTTTTTTTTCTTCAAGAGCTCACTAGGCTAATTTTGGAGTTCCTCTAGTCCCAACTAACCAGAATCCCATCCAATAAAACGGAAGAATTATAAATCTCCAAGATAATAGATAGGAATACTGCAAATAGAGCCAACAAGAAAGTGAATTCCATTTTAATGTGGAGATTTTTTTGGAAGGGCATATTGTTCTTTATGTTATGGTTTATTTTTTAACTTCAAACTTGGTTTAGTATTTCTTTATATACATAAGAAATAAAAAAAAGGAAGTAAATTCACAAATTTAAGTTATAATTTTATATTTTATAATTACAAATTTAGTTTTTTATTAAAATAGTTTACATACATCTATTTATTCAAATAAATTATATTGTGAATATTTTTTCTCCTATATTTGATTACAAAATTATTGTACTCCCTATTAAGTAAAAAAACTTGATTAATAAAGAATTGAATGCCAAATTGAAATATTACTCAAGTGAGAACTACTATAATATATAGAACTAATTTTTTGATGTATAAATTATTTGTTTTATATGTCGTTCAATTTCCATTACCTATTATCTTCAAACCCGAGGGGGAGGTATTGAACACTTTAAGTAAATAAACATTCACATTGTCAAGTTAGACAAACAAAAATTTTATAATCCTAAAATTCTCTTACCTAATCCTCTTTTTAAAGATATAATTGAGTTCCATTTATTAAAAACAAAGGCAATATTAAGAACCTCCTAGAGTTATCAAAGGTAATTAACATGAAAAATAAAAAAGCTCCCCATGACAACATACAAATGCTAATCTTAATTGAATCATTAAAAAAGCAAAAAGGGATAATAGCTTTACCATTTATATCATTAAAAAAGACCACTTTCTCAATCAAATTTCTACATTAATTTTTAAAAATATTATTTTATAATTATATATAATTATAATTGCATATTTTGAGTGTGTGTGTGTGTTATTTTCATATAGTGAAAAAATATATTATAAATGTATTTATTTTAAATGAAAAAACGATAATCTACTATAAAAGAGAAGAGCATTAAAGGAAAATAGAGAGCCTAAAGGAATGTGGAGGAACAAAATAGAAAGAAAGAAGGAGATGTATAGGTAAAAAATAGAGAGCTTGAAAGAGATGTGGATGTACTTGGAAATGATGAGGAAATGAGAGATGTAGAGGAACTTGTCAATGAGATTATTGACCACACAAATGAAGTCACCATCTTAATATTTTAAATTTTTTCAATGTCCATGTCAAGTTCAAATTAAAAATTGAATATATATATATATATATATATATATATATATATATATATATATATATATTATGTAGGGACAACATCTTACCTACAACAAGACCGTACCACACCTAGACAAAACTAGGACATTAATCAAAAGTTGCAAGAAATTTTTATTTTTTTTTCTTGTGGCTACAACTTAGTCTTGGTTGTCACCTAGTTATCATGATTCAAAACTTTGTCATCATCTCAAATCCTTGTAGCATTAGATATATTTTGTGAGCTAATGTAATGGTTTTTTTTTTTTTTCACAATGATTCAAAATCAGTTATTACACCACAATATTGACTTTCTCGTTGTCTGTTTTTTTTGTGAATCCTTTAAAAATGCTGAGATTCAAAAAGATGATGAACTTAGTGAAAATTAAGCACCTTCACTAAGTGGGGCCCGCATGCTATTTTTAGGTGTATGTCTGTTTTTATAATGGTGAGCATATTCTAAAGTTAGTAGGATGTTGATTCTAGATGGTTGAGAAAATTCTATCTTTGGATGAATTTATATTTTTAGAATATTGGGCAAAGTCTATTTATAGATCGCTAATCTAAAAATAGATGCATGTCGATTATTATTAGCCCTTTATAATAATCAGACTCTAAATATAAACTTATTCTCTTGGAGCACTTTATTTTAGTGAACAGGTGTGGAACATCAATGGGCTGAAGGAATTACGCAATTCCTAGGGTGGTTGGTAACTCATGCATGGAGGACTCAGTTATAATTGATAGTGGCAAGTTTTGAAAGAGTTGGAAGAGTAGTTATGTGAGCTATTATTTCGTTTAACTCAATTAAGTGAGTTAAACTCAGTTGTGCTAGTTGTATCTAGTTCTAACTGAAGATACACTAGTGAGAGTTCAGTGAATTAATTATTTAATTAATTCACAACTAGAGACTCACTTGTAACTGAACAAATACAACAATTAACTAATTGCATGTTAGTTCCAGTGGAGACCAAGTGGAGAGATAAGTGAAAGGGTGAGATGGACTATCTGTTGTGACTATAGTAATGAATTCAATGCATCTACACAAACATTGGAGTTTCCAATGAGGATTGCGCAGTCAAGGCAAGGCAAGATTGAATTCATTCAGGGATCTTTCTCAGTAGGGATTGCGCAGTGGAGGCATGCTGTCATGAGGCAAGAAATTGGTGCATAGATATGCAAGTTTCTGCATGACAGTGTGTGACGATTGTTGATTGTACTGAGAGCTTGATGTACTAAGCTTTGTATAAGATTGTTACATGTTCCATTGATATACATAATATATGATAGTTTGGGTTTTTAGATTTAATCTTTCCCGTAAAAACATTCTTGTTATGTGTGATTGATTTGCTTCATATGTGTTTGCAATTGGCAATTTAATTTCCGCAAAGAATTAAGTGGAAGAATTTTGCATTTAACATAAGATTAATTTGTTAGATTAGGGGAGTCTGGTAATATACATGCATCTTGTATAATTTATACATGGTATCGGAGCAGTGTTGATCACTGGAGATTGCAATACTGAAGCAGTGTTGAGTTTTGTGCTAGTGGACAATTCGAATTTGTTGCAAGAATTTCTTGGTGCTACAGTTGAGTATACATTGAAATGGCTTTCAAAGGGTTACGGTTGGAGTATGCACTTGAGGGTAGCTCCAACTACATAGCCTGGAAGGATAGGATGGAGGCGGTGCTTGAAGATAATGGTCTGAAGGAGTTCATAGATAGCGATGTTCCTAAGCCCACTTCGACGGATGCTGCATTACTTGACGCCTGGAAAAATAAAGTAGCGAAGACAAGAAGAATTTTGTTGGAAGGTGTGAAGGACCATATTGTGTCAAGCCTTCACGGGAAAGCCATTCCATTTGAAATGTGGAAGGATTTGACAGATCTTTTCCAAAGCAACAACGACCATAAGAAGTTGGCACTGAAAGATAAGCTCAGAAAAATAAAAATGGAGAAAGGCGACATTATTCTAAATTATCTCACGAAGTTTTTCCAATGTAGGGATGAGCTGGGGAGTGTGGGAATAATAGTTGCGGATGATGACTTGGTGAGCTTGGCTCTCCTTGGGCTACCAAAGAGTTGGCGCAGTTATCAAGACTTTGTCAATGGATGGGAGAAACTTCTTGATTAGGGGCGACTTTGGTCGAATCGAGTGCAAGAGGAGATAAGGCAAAGTATCAGGAATGGATCTTCATCAAAGAATGATGATGAAGAGAATTTTTCTTTGGCTGCCAAAGCAAGGAAAGGGAAGGGGAATAAATCCCATCCAAAATCCGAGGCTAAAGGCAAGAAGCTAGATTTTTCCAAGGTGAAGTGTTTTCACTGTCACGAACATGGGCATCTCGCCACTAGTTGCCACAGAAAAAGAAGAACAAGAAGACTACTGGATTTGCAGCTGGTGAGGCCATTTCCTCACAATTTGAACTTTATTTCTCTTTTATTGCATGCTTGGTTTCAAGCACAATGGGATCGATGTGGTATCTTGATAGTAGTGCTTCCTTCCACATGACGGGAGACAAGCATTTGTTTAGTGACTTGGAGGAGAAAGGTCTCCAAATGCATATAGAGATGGGAAACAATGGTAGATACAGTGTGACCGACAGTGGAACCATTACCTTTGAGAGGGAGTCAGGTAAACCATTTTTTTTGAAAGATGTTATGCATGTTCCAGGTTTGAAGAAGAACTTAGTCTCTGTCGCGATGTTGTAGGACAACGATTATGTCGTTGTTTTCAATGAGGGAAAAGCTTTCCTGCGACATAAAACAACAGGTCAAACCAAGAGGATAGGATTCGAGTTAAGAATCTCTACAAGCTGGATGTAGATAGCTGCGCTGCAATGATGGGAAAAGAAGAAGAAGTGGTGAGCCAGGATGTGGGCGAATTATGGCACTGGAGATTGGGCCATCTTCACCATGGTGCCCTGAATATTTTGTAGAATATTTCTACTGGACTTCCCAAGGGTACTCTTTCATAGTCAGATCAGTGCAAGGGATGTACTATGGGTAAGTTTGTGAAGACCACCTTTCATGAGAAGGAGAATTGTGCTTCGGTGATCCTCGAGAGAATTCACACAGACGTGTGTGGGCCTTTCTCAGTTGCTTCAACAGCAAAACATAGGTATTATGTTATTTTTGTTGATGACTATTCTCATAGATGTTGGATCTTCTTCATGCAGAAGAAGGATCAAACTTTCTCAAATTTCTGTGATTTTAAAGCATTAGTGGAGAAGGAGTCGGTGAAGCAAGTGAAGGCTCTACGGAGCGATAATGGTGGTGAATGTATCTCGAACGAATTAAAAAAATTCTGTAGCAAAGAAGGAATTCGAAGAGAACTCATAGTGCCTCATAACCCACAACAGAATGGGGTCATGGAGAGGAAGAACAGAACGATCGTGAGTGTTGCACGAGCTATTTTGCATGACCAAGGCCTACTGATGCACTTGTGGGCGGAAGCATGCAACACTGTTGTTTATGTGAAAAATCGTTGTCCACATAGAGTACTTGGCATGAGTACACCTGAAGAAGCTTTTACTAGTAAGAAGCTAGATATTTCTCATTTAAATATTTTTGGCTCATATGTTTAAATTCATGTGACAAAGGACACCAGGAAGAAGCTGGAGTTGACTGCAGAAGTTGGGATATTTGTGGGGTATAAATAAACACCCTATAATTATCCTGTGTATTTTCCAAATAGTTGGATGATTGTGGTGCAATTGAATATAAAATTCAATGAGGAGAAATCCATGAATTTGTCGCTTGAGAGGGAGCTACACTTGCATGTAGAGGAGGAACCTTCGGTTCCCAAAGATGAGCCTCAAGATGTGGATAAGCCATAGGAGCAAGATCATGGAGTGGAGGAGTCCACTCATGTAGAGCCAAACATCAGAACAGGCAGAAGGCGTACCATAGAAGCTGAGAGGTTGAAGCCTGATGCGGCACAGAATGTAGGAGTCCCTACATCATAACGCAAATAGAGACAGTCACCTGACTCATTCACTGGATACATGGCTCTCATGAGCAAGTGTATCGTGACAGAGCCATATTCCTTTGAGGAAGAAGCACAGGAGCCCACATGGGTAGATGTCATGGTGGAGGAGTATGACTCCATTGTCATAAAAAATGCTTGGGAGATTGTTCCAAGGCCGGTTGGTAAATTAGTGGTAGGTTAAGGATGGATCTACAAGGTAAAGTAAGCTGCTAATGGGAGTGTCGAGAAGTATAAGGCAAGATTTTTTTCCTGGGGCTTCTCACAGATCGAGGGGATTGATTATGAAGAAAAATTTGAACTTGTCGCACAATATTCTTCCATAAGGACCATCCTTTCTCTCTCAGCACAGATGGGTTGGCACATTCATTAGATGGATTGAAGACTGTGTTCCTTAATGGGATCATTAAGGAAGAAGTGTGCATTGAGTAGTGTGAAGGATTTGAGATCTTCAGTAGTGAGTCGCATGTGTACAGACTCAAAAGAGCGTTGTATGGGCTGAAGCAAGCACCCCGTGCTTGGTACACACACATCGACAACTATTTCACTAGAATTGGCTTCACCAAGAGTGAGGCAGATGAAAAATTATACCAAATTGTGGTGGAGGGTAAGATTTTAATCATTATTATTTATGTTGATGATTTAATACTAATGGGTGATGATCAGTTGATACAATCATGTAAGGAGGATCTTGCAAAATAGTTTGACATGAAGGATTTGGGCCTCCTTCATTATTTCCTTAGATTGGAAATATGGCAGCGAGAAGGTGAATTGTTTGTGTCTCAAGGGAAGTATGCTCGGGAGATACTTGGTAAGTTTCACTGGCAGGACTGCAAGCCCATGGATACTCCTCTTCCAAGAAATTGGAGGAAAGAGGATGCTATATCAGCAGAGGTAGTGGATGCTACTGTCTATCGACAGTTGGTGGGTTCGCTCATGTATTTAGTTAATACAAGACTGGACATATTCTATGCGGTGAACCAGCTTAGTCAAGTTATGGTTAAGCCTACCAAGCTCTTGTGGAAGGCAGGCAAGCATGTCCTGAGATATCTTAGGGGCACATCTGAGTATGGCTTATGGAACAGACAAACGGATGAGGTGAAGTTGCATGGCTTCATGGATGCAGATTGGGAAGGCAGCCCAACGGACAGAAAGAGCACATCAGGAGGGGTTTTCAGTATCGGATCTACAACAGTTTCTTGGTACAGAAGGAAACAAAGATCCGTGGTACTCATTCAGCGGAAGAAGAATACATGGTAGCAAGTCAAGCTACATGTGAGGCTATCTGGATGAGGAAGATCTTGGTCGATTTGTTCAGTTCTCATTTAGATCCTACGGTGATTCATTGTGATAATCAGAGTTGCATTAAACTCTCGATTAATCATGTGTTTCATGATAGATCTAAGTATATAGATATCCAGTATCATCATATCAAATATTGTGTGCGACAGAAGATCATGTTGCTTCAGTACATTCCTATGGAAGATCAGGATGCAGATATTTTGATGAAGGCGCTCACCAGGAGCAAATTCGAATACCATAGAAACAGGATCGGGGTGAAGTATAATACCTATCTTGTTGAGAGGGAGTGTTGAGATTCAACAAGATGATGAGCTTAGTGAAAATTAAGCACCTTCACTAAGTGGGGCCCGCAGGCTATTTTTAGGTGTATGTCTATTTTTAGAATGGTGAGCATATTCTAAAGTTAGTAGGATGTTGATTCTATATGGTTGAAAAAATTCTATCTTTGGATGAATTTATATTTATAGAAGATTGGGCGAAGTCTATTTATAGATCACCAATCTAAAAATAGATGCATGTCAATTATTATTAGCCCTTAATAATAATCAGACTCTAAATATCAACTTATTCTCTTGGAGCACTTTATTTCAGTGAACAGGTGTGGCACAGCTATGGGATGAAGGAATTACACAATTCCTAGGGTGGTTGGTGACTCATGCATGGAGGACTCATTTATAACTGATAGTGGCAAGTTGTGACAGAGTTGGAAGAGTAGTTATGTGAGCTATTATTTAGTTTAACTCAGTTAAGTGAGTTAAACTCAGTTGTACTAGTTGTATCTAGTTCTAACTAAAGATACACTACTGAGAGTTCATTGAATTAATTATTTAATTAATTCACAACTAGAGACTGACTTGCGACTGAACAAATACAACAGTTAACTAATTGCATGTTAGTTCTAGTGGAGACCCAGTGGAGAGATAGGTGAAAGGGTGAGATGGACTATCTGTTGTGACTATAGTGATGCATTTAATGCATCTACACAAACATTGGAGCTCACAATGAGGATTTAATAGTCAAGGAAAGGCAAGTTCGAATTCATTCAGGGATATTCTTCAGTAGGGATTGCGTAGTGTAGGCAGGCTGTCAGGAGGCAAGAAATTGGTGCATAGATATGAAAATTTCTGCATGACAGTGTGCGATGATTGTTGATTGTACTAAGAGCTTGATGTACTAAGCTTTGTATGATATTGTTACATGTTCCATTGATATACATAATATATGATAGTTGGGGTTTTTAGCTTTAAGCTTTCCCATTAAAACATTCTTGTTATGTGCGATTGATTTGCTTCATATATGTTTGCAATTGGTGATTTAATTTCTGCAAAGAATTAAGTGGAAGGATTTTGTATTTAACATAAGATTAATTTGTTAGATCAGGGAATTACGGTAATATACATGCACCTTGTATAATTTCTACAAAAAAACCATAGGAACATTTGATTTTACACTGTGAGATAATGCAATGTTTTGTTTTTCACAGTGATCCAAAAATCAGTTATTATACCACAATATTGACTTTCTCGTTGTCTGTTTTGTTTATGAACCCTTTAAAAAATCCATAGGAAAATTTTATTTTACACCATGATCTCCCCAGCATGGGTTGGGGTTTCAAAAATTGGAGAGTAAATTGCGTGGGTATTGTTAGAAATTGTTTTATAAGATGGGAAATTCGACAATATGGATTTCATAACAGATATCTATTTTGAATTTTTTAGTGTCACTGGCCACCATGCATCTAATAGGATCCATTTCAACTTATAATGTCAATACATCATTGTGAAAATGATAACTTGTGACATCCCTAGCCATTTTCTTTGATTGTGGATCAAATTATAAACTAATAAACTAGCAATTGCACCTAATGTTGCAAAGGAAACGTCGTAAGGAAGATGCTAGAAAGATATTAACTGTAATTAATACTACTAGATGAGCAATGAAAGTTCTCCTAAATGATGCAAAAACACATTTTGTCAATTACATTTTCATTTATTTTAATAAAAGAATTCATAGGATCCTGCTCTTCACTCTGCCTTAAGACAGACTTAGTGCAAACACCATTTGTTTTTCAGCTTGCTAGGAGTAATGTCAAAAAGGAAATTGAATGCCATAGTGGGAAACCTTGTGCACTTGTTTGCTTACTGAGGTGATGACAGAAATTATGTCGGTCTCCTCGGTAAATTTCTCCAGTCGAAGGATTCCTTTGAGCTGTTGGAGGGACACAACAATCGTTGAACCCGCCATGTACCCTTCAATAGTTACATGGGAAAGGAGGTCTATGATGAAACCTAACTTGCAACATAATACAATATCAAGTATATGCAGTAAATGGCCTTAATAATGGATTCAACCCCAATTCAATTCACTTATCAATGACTAATCTAACAACAAACTAGAGTGAGCTTTTATGAAATCCAGATATATATATATTTTTGGTTTGACTCACTTGAAAGTTGAACCTTAAATTATAAAATTTACATAATATTCAATAAAACAGAGATAGCCCATTAAACTACAGAATTGGTTGTATGTCTCATATGTCATTTACTTTTAATTTTATTGTAGTGGTTATAACTTATACCTGAAAATACCCAAAGATGCTTGGAAGACACCGGCAAAAAAAGTGGTAGTAATGGCTAATGTAATATAAAGTTCAGGCTTTTCTGTTGGCGAGACCTCGTCACTAATCACCGAACCAAGAAGAAGCGATACAACAGCAATCGTACCCACTGCAAGACCCTTGGAACTCCCCATCATTGCATATATCAGGGAAGGAACAAAGCTGGCATCTAGAAAGAAAATAAAAATAAATAAATAACAGCAAACCCAATCAAGAACACAATTCAAAGTGTCTAGTAGCAAGCAAGGATGTAATCCATAAATGAAACAATCAAAGTCTCCTAAATCTTCTTGTTTTCCAGTTGCAATTGAGAAGTGCACACTGCAAACCCAAAAAAAATCAATTCCACCAAGTTTCAATTGCAATTGAAAAGAGGTAATCAAGAAGCTTGAACCCTGATGACAAGTAAAAGCAGGAATGTTGTGTAACCAGCTCCAAAAATAGAAGAAATGAGATATCAACGCCTTATAAATAAGCCACTTCGAGGGGGAAACCTCCAATACATTACATAAATGAACAATTCTTGGATGATACAAATGAACAAAACCTCCTTCTATATATAGGAGTCCCTGGAGCCACAATATAATCCTAGTGGGGCCACAATGTAATCCTAGCCGACCTAACAATAATAATGTAAGGGCACAATAATAACAATATGGGGGTTACAGGGGTACAATAATAACAATAAGGGGGGCTACATTAACATAATAAGGGGCTACACTATTAATATAGGGACTTAACATGCCCCTCTCCTTCAAACAAGTGTTGTCCTCAACGCTTGATTATTTCTTGATGCTTCTGTATAAAATTCTCATCCTCCCATGTGAAATCTTCTACAGGAAAGTTCTTCGACTTGCTGAGATACTCTAAAATTGATCGTACTTGTCGAGTTCTTGTTTCTATGACTTCTTCATAACTTCTTTCGATGTCATGTTGATCTTCCTGTTGTTTCATTAGATTCTGCACCAAAGTTGGGTTATCCTTTGAGAGTTGGAGAACTTGTTGTTGATGCTCGATGTCATCTTCCACTAATTTATCATCCATATTAGCTATTATTTTATCCTTCAAACAATCTAACTTAGCCTCCATTTATTCTTTTAAACCATCTATGTCATCTTCGGTTGCTCTTCGTAAGATCGAAATTTGTTGCACTTGGTACCGTAATTTTGATATCTCATATTGCAATTCTTCCTCTTCATGCGTCATAGTATAGATTTCTGAGGGCATAATGGGTGTTGAATTATTCTTAGGAGGCATATCAGAACCCAATACTGAAATATATGCTCAATAGGCCCTTGGAATCAATTAAAACTGATTTTTCAAACAAGATTTATGTAATTCGAAAAAACAAATAAACACCTTTTACTTGCTTTTTAGGAGCTCGATATTGAAATTTGATTATATCTATGATTGCAACACTTCAATATCTGAATTTCAGTACCGATGTAGCCCTCTAAATTATCTTTCGAATGCCACAGGTCTAACCTGATTTGGATTCTCAAAGACAAAGTTGTGTCCAATCTCCCACAATGACCTAATTATGGACTGGTTCAGTATAGCAGACTTGTACGACTTGCCACGTGTCACTGTTTTGTTCTTCGCCTCTGAAATTGATAGCTAAGAAACTGAAGTCTATTTACTTGCGACCACTATTTACGGCACTATAATCCAATGCTTAGAGAGAGAGTTATTGAAATTTTCCTACGATCACCTTTTTGAGATGAAATTCAGGAGCCTGAAAAAGCACTACATTCCACAGATCATATCTCCAAACATATTGTGAACCAAGCTCTGATATTTTTTTACGATTTTCCTTAGGATTTCAGCTTCGCACCATAAAAATTTCAGATTCTAAGCCTCAGTAGAAAAAACGTTATAGCGCAAATTCCACGATGACCTGTTTAGGAGCCTGAAAAAATACCTAACTTCCACGGATCATATCTCCGAAAATATTGCGAACCAAGCTCTGAAATTTTTATACAATCTTCCTCAGGATTTTTGCTTCGCACCCTAAAAATTTCAGATTCTGAACCTTCGTAGAAAAAAATTATAGCGAAAATGCCACGATGACCTATTTGGAGCAGCGAAACCCTAGAATCCAAAGCTCTGAAACCAAATGTTGTGTAACCAGCTCCAAAAATAGAAGAAATGAGATATCAACGCCTTAGAAATAAGCCACTTCGAGGGGGCAACCTCCAATACATTACATAAATGAACAATTCTTGGATGATACAAATAAACAAAACCTCCTTCTATATATAGGAGTCCTTGGAGCCACAATATAATCCTAGTGGGGCCACAATGTAATCCTAGCCGACCTAAAAATAATAATGTAAGGGCACAATAATAACAATATGGGGGTTACAGTGGTACAATAATAACAATAAGGGGGGCTACATTAACATAATAAGGGGCTACACTATTAATATAGGGACTTAACAAGAAACCACCATTGAGCATGAATACTCACAGAGCCCCATCAAAGGAGGCAACTTAGCCAACTTCGTGTAGCTTATTCCCTGTAAGGATTCTACCACGTTATATACACATAAAATGTTAAATGAAACAGATAAATGAGAGTATAGAAAAAACAGAATCCACAACAAAAACTTAAAATCAAATTATTCGACATAGCAAAATATTTCCAAAATCTGCAATCAAACATAACTTCAATATACCCAATTCTGCAAACACTGAACCTATCAAATTAACTGTGGAATGGCAAGACTGGCAATAGTGATGCCAGATAGGACATCAGATTTCAACAAGTTGAGAGAATATTTGGGTGCCCATTCAAAGATGGGAAACACATATTGTAACCCAAGAACACATTTTCTGGACCTAGGCTGGTTCTTGAACTACCGAAAAGGGTCATCGTGAAAAATGGGAGAAAAATAAAACGTGTTGAAACATAACAGGAAGTGCAGGAACCGACTATATTCATCATTCCAATAGCAACCATCTCCTTATTGCCATCAATTTGATAGATCTTGAATAGAGCAAATGTTCTTCCAACAGCTAATCCTTCCTGTATATGTTATTAATGGCATATTATTAAAATTTATAAGTATATGGAATGTTTTAACTGACATTATTCGACATAACAAAATATTTCCAAAATCTGCAATCAAACATAACTTCAATATACCCAATTCTGCAAACACTGAACCTATCAAATTACCTGTGGAATGGCAAGACTGGCAATAGTGATGCCAGACAGGACATTAGATTTCAACAAGTTGAGAGAATATTTGGGTGCCCATTCAAAGATGGGAAACACATATTGTAACCCAAGAACACATTTTCTGGACCTAGGCTGGTTCTTGAACTGCCGAAAAGGGTCATCATGAAAAAGGGGAGAAAAATAAAACCTGTTGAAACATAAAAGGAAGTGCAGGAACCAACTATATTTATCATTCCAATAGCAACCATCTCCTTATTGCCATCAATTTGATAGTTCTTGAAGAGAGCAAATGTTCTTCCAACAGTTAGTCCTTCCTGTAGATGTTATTAATGGCATATTATTAAAATTTATAAGTATATGGAATGTTTTAACTGACATTATTATCCTAAATTTTTATATTCTTGATAAACAAGAGGGCGGTCTATTCTTGATAAACAAAAACAAGAGCAAAATTAATGGTTTGATTTCATTTGGTCTGATTTAAAGATATTTTAAAAATCTGCTATCCCCTGGTTAGATGGGATTCTAAGATCAGACACCACGTAACATTCCACCTCATTAACCTAGCATATGAACATGCTTTCTAGTGTTCCTAAACACGTGCAATTTTTACTATCGAAATTATTCTTAAACCTATAATACTAAGTAAATACAACATATTCTTAAATCTATAATACCAAGTAAATACAACATAAGCCTACACTCCAAGAGACTGTCTTAGTTTACCTGCTTTAGCTAGGATAGAAGACAGAAATCCCTCATCCTCTATGAACAACTTAAGATTTTTTCTCTGAAGCATGAAATCCACTGCTGTTGAGTTAAAGTCAAAAGCACATCCCAATTTAGTCAACTCACATAGTCCTCCAACCAAATCTGGAAATTCTGCTAACAGACCTTGTGAGATTACTTCAACAAAATTAGTGACAAACATCATCCTTGCCTTTTGGTTGTTCCTATCAGGAATCTGTATCAAAAGCCTCTTGGAGCTTTTCTCCCATCTTACCATAGCTGTTTTTTTTACTTTAATATTCTGTCCTGCTAATAGAGAATATTCTACACTGAGTGGTTTTACCACTCCATAGACAGGACACTCCATGAGAGCTATCGATGTGACTGCTCAAGATATCATATTACCACCTTCTGAAATTCATGAATGAATCAATTGGCATGGTCCTAGAGTTGGGCCCTTCATTTGGTGGGTCAAGTAAGAGTTGATTCAATGTGATGTGCCAAGTTGGTTGTGTTGTGAAGTATAATGAATCAGTGCAAAGTGGCTTCCGTGCTGTGAAGTCATGAATTCATAAGCATATATATATATATATATATATATATATATATATATATAATAGTCATATATAAATTTCCACGTGATTCTAGTTCCTGGTCCCTAATCAATGAAAGGTGGCCTCACCCTACCTATATATATTCAATCGATTCAGTAATGAATCAACAAGCCCCATACCAAACAACATATTAGCGTCCCTTTAGAGCAGGCATCTGATCCCATACCAAACAAAAAATTAGTGTTTGCCCCCAAGATGGTTGAGCACACAATTTCTATGATACACGATGTGATTGTTGGATGAAATTCTCCTCGTAAGTTAAGTTATGACCCTACGTCTGGTTATCTGGGCATACCATACCTGTTTAGTGATAGAAACCTACTATTTCAAAATCAGCTAAGAGAAGAAAATCCATAAATCCATAAATATATTTGGACAACGAACTTCAATCTATCCTGGAGACACGGGTAATGTAGTAGTCTGATTGTACTTGATTTCATGAGACCTAAAATTCGTTTTAAATATTATGCTTAATCACCTTAGTTTTTATGTTAATGTTGCAGATATAGATGGACTCGGTGTTATGAAGCCCATTTAAAACATAACAGTTGTAGAAGACAAGGATATACATGCAAGGGAAGGAAAGGCATTAGTCTGGACACGCAAAGAAAGGTAAGGTATAAAATAATAGGAATCATATTGAACTTTTCATAGTGTTTCAGCCTTGTTCAATTCTTTTATTTGGGATAAGTTCAGCTCACAGGGAAGTAACAAAATTAGGGGGCAGTGGTTTGATACTCTATCTACTTCACTATTTTTTTGGAGGATTTTATGATGTCTTTCGCTAGCTAACTTGGTGAGATATGAATATTGGGATGCAAAGATTTAGATTCAAATATATGTCTCTATGATTCCTAACCACATTTAGTACCACTTACAAGAACAAAAAGAGAAGCAAAAATAGACTTTAAAAATGTTAGTGTTGAAAAAGTTTTACCAGGTTATACGAAACTAAAGTAAATCAAATATGAATATTGGGATGCAGAGATCTAGATTCAAATATATGCTCTAGCTTCCTAACCACATTTAGTACCACTTACAAGAACCAAAAAAAAGCAAGAATAGACTCTAAAAATGTTAGAGTCGAAAAAGTTTTACCAGGTTACACGAAACAAAACTAAATCAAAACATTTGCAAAATTTTCTCAATTATGCAATCAATTTAGTTCATTTATTATTATTAGCTTCCAAAACCTTTTGATTGATTGTTGTGAAGGTAGTGGTTACTCGTGTTACATATTCTTAAATCTATAATACCAAGTAAATACAACATAAGCCTACACTCCAAGAGACTGTCTTAGTTTACCTGCTTTAGCTAGGAAAGAAGACAAAAAGCCCTCATCCTCTATGAACAACTTAAGATTTTTGCTCTGAAGCATGAAATCCACTACTGCTGAGTTAAAGTCAAAAGCACATCCCAATTTAGTCAACTCACATAGTCCTCCAACCAAATCTGGAAATTCTGCTAACAGACCTTGTGAGATTACTTCAGCAAAATTAGTGAGAAACATCATCCTTGCCTTTTGGTTGTTCCTATCAGGAATCTGTATCAAAAGCCTCTTGGAGCTTTTCTCCCATCTTACCATAGCTATTTTGTTTACTTTAATATTCTGTCCTGCTAATAGAGAATATTCTACACTGAGTGGTTCTACCACTCCATAGACAGGACACTCCATGAGAGGTTTGACAAGTTGATGTCTCTTTTGAGAGTGCAATTTGAAAGAATTCTTTGCTAGATATGCAACACATACTCTGTATAACCCCATCCCCAATATCCCCTCCCCAAACTTAAGCTTCTGCCAAGAGTTCCTCTGTTGCATAGAAATATCAGTTTTGGTTACAGCTTGAGATATATTACGAACGCCCAGATGGTTATAAATGGAGAACAAAGAGTCCAAATATATTTGAGGATTAGAGCGAACGCTCAGATGGTTATAAATGGAGAAAAAAGATTCCAAAGGTATTTGAGGATCAGAGGAGTTCGAGTGCCAAAAAAAATTTACCATTGGTGAACGTCCCTTGAACAATTCTTTCAGCTGCAAGTCGTCTGGGATATATGCTTGGCTTGCACTACTAACACGGATATCTCCATTATTTGTGCAGACAGGGACTTTACTGCTGCTTCCAAGATATTTTTTTATGAAAGAGGAGGAACTCGACCACTTATGCACAATAAGGTTCCATACCAGACAACATTGTGATTCAGTTATACCATGGTTACCATTTTCTCCCCAATCCCGCCACAGCAAGCAGAAGTCTTCAATTTTTGGATAGTTGGGTACGCAAAGAGAATTTGAAAAGAATTTGAGAAATTTTTCATCGTACTAGTTTTTCAGCATCTTCAACCTCGATTTGAAAAGCCCATTTACGTCATGAATCACATAGGATCTTGTCGGCATCCATTTTTTCTCATCTGGAATCCAAATTTGTAAAGCCCCACTTACAGAAGGCTCCCACTTTGAAAACTGAAGATACTTATATAGCCTTTTTATGGTTTCGAAATCTATGTGCTTTTGAATATGATGATCAACAATAACATCGCATCCTCCTCCAACCTCAGTGACCACTCCTATCTTTCTAAGAGCATTTTTGAAATCATAAATCGCATACTCATAGAATGCCTCGTCAATACAAGGAACATCTTCCTCTTCCAAATGTTGAGCAAACCTCCCTTTCCAATTAAACAAAAAGGACTTAGCAGGAGATTCGAAACCCTTACCTGTTTTCAGCCATTTGCATTCTGATACACTCTGTTTAAAAGAGGGAGATAGCTCCTCGTATCTTACCCAATGCAGCAGAACAAATGCACTCTCCTTATCCAAATGATTAAAGGGGAAACGGTCATTTGGAGGGATTAGCTGTGGAATATCCAATGCACCAAGCTGTTGTTTGACGAATGAAACCAAATATTTACATTCTTTTGTCAAACCCCGTGCACAACGAGGTAATGTAAGATAAGATTCAGAGAGTGCAACAAAGTTTTTCCCAGTCCCTAGATGACTTCCCATTAATTTGGCCCACTTACTTATTGATGCAGGAAGGAGGATCTTTAAAGAACCATGTTGTCTGACAATACCCCGCCCATCCACGATAGGAATAGTAGAGCAAATATCGAACAAATCTCCCTCTCCGATGTACCTATTTACAGATGAAAAATGGAAAAAATGTGTAGCATTGATAACAAGCTTACTATTTCTTGAAGACTTTACAACCTCCTGGAGCTGCTTGGCGAAACTTGAGATTGAAAGCTCTGTAATTTTAGGATACTCTTGCAACCACTTAAGCAGTTGCTCACCTTTGTTACCACACAAATCTACTATGGCCTTCTGAATAGGTTCAGGCATAAAGTAGTGTCGGGCAGCACTTTGAAGCTCTCCAGACCATTGTGCAAGCCACGTTATGTGCGACCGCTATGAGGAAAAATATATTCGTGTGCCCAGTTCATTATTTGATACCCTTGCCAAAGTTGTGTTGTTGGCAGAATTTAAATACTTCAGAAAAGGAGTATTTTGTAGGTGACTTGAAAATACAGACTTACAATTTTCAGCAATGAAACAAAGAAGTTCCACATATAAGTTGTCAGACAGACCATTCACCCAACCAGATGACTTAATGCAACCAGCATACGAATGATTTTAAACATTTTCCACTTTCAAGAACTTCAAGATATTAGAAAACTCAGGCTTATCAAGGCAGGAATGGACTATTTTGTCTTCTCCAGCCACGAAAGCGTCTAGGCTGCTCTGCCGACCTTGTTTTCTTGCTCTCTTCAGAATGATTCTAAATGCTGGAACTACTGTCTGAGTTTTTGTTGGCCTGCCAAAATCTTTGTCAACAAAACTGGAATCGCATAAAATTATTTCGTCCATCCTTAACTGGGCCTGAATACCAGTTCTAACATGTTCCAGCTGCGGGTAATGAGGGGGTTAGGGGCGAATGTGAATCACAGTGGACGAGAAAATGAAATGCTGAACGAAAAGCTATCGGAATACAGTCTAGTATTCCCTGGTTCTAGTTGCCCCTTCTTTGCAGCGAATCTGCAGCAAATAGCTTAAGAAGGAGGATGACTCTGGTCGATTAATGTTAAATATTGCATATTGAGATTTTTAGTTATGTTTTAGTTTTTAACTATTTTTTATCTATGGCTGAGCATTCTTCAATAATCTAACAAAGCATCTGACGGTCAGCAATAGTACACATAGGTAGGTAGGAAAGTTGTTTTCAAATAATAACGCCTTACGGCGTAATTATATAGTTTATTATTATTTTATTTTACACAGGAACATTTGATTAAAAGTAAATTTAGTGTTATTTAAGAAATGAGAATTATAAAAATTCATCCTTATTGCTCAAGATAAATCATGTCCTATGAAATAATTTGGAAATTTAAAAAATATCACATATTTTTAAAAAATTCATTGTTAATTTAATTTATTATATATTAAGAAATACTACTCATGAATAATAAAAGAGTTGTAACATAAATAATATATATTAAAAAAAAACATGTATTTTTGGAATAATAAAATAGTTGTAACAAAGATAATATAGAACAAGAAAAACTATGTATAATTGGATGTATGAAAACTTAGATACATTTTATTAAGTAAAATTTTAAAAGAATAATGGTTATAAACATTTAAAAATAATTTTATTAAATAATTAGTGGAGATCTATATTATTTACCATGGGATCAATTCTCTTTTCACTCTAAAAGAGGTTTGCATATCAAGACACTTGTTCCCTTTTGGCTCTTGGTAGATCCAGAGTTGAGATTGATCTAGGCCATCTAATTTCCCCCTTTAAATAAACTATATTCCACATGAATACCATGGGTCAATACCATGAGCTGTTTTTATAGTTTACTATTATTTTATTTTATTATTTTTATTTTTTCTTGCCCCCTCTTGGTTGTTGGTAGATACAGAGTTGAGATTGATCTAGGCCATCTTAATTTCCCCCTTTAAATAAACTATATTCCACATGAATACCATGGGTCAATACCATGGGTTGTTTTTATAGCTTACTATAGTCAAAATGTTAATGAGATCTATATTATCTATCACAGAGATCAATTCTCTTTTCACTCTAAAAGAGGTTTGCATATCAAGAAATTTTCTCCCTCTTGGCTCTTGGTAGATCAGAGTTGAGATTGATCTAAGCCATCTTAATTCCCCCCTTTAAATAAACTATATTCCACATGAATACCATGGGTCAATACCATGGGTTGTTTTTATAGTTTACTATTATTTTATTTTATTATTTTTATTTTTTATTGTATTTTTACCTAGTTAAAATGTTCATTACAGTATGTGAATCCTTTTAGTTAATTTACTTTTATTTTTATTTTTGTGTAATTTGACATAGTCAAAATGTTAAACATGACATTACAACATTTCTATCATATTTTTTTGGAGAACATCATGACAGAAAAATGTAATATTTAAATATATAAATAGTTATTTTCCTTTTTTATGTATTTTTTATCCATGTAATATAAATTAATTGGTTTATGTGGAGTTTAATTTTATGATATAAAATTTATTTTAATCTAACAAATTTTGAATAACAGCATTTTAACTTAAGAGTCACCAAAACCTAAATTCAATATAACTTATTAAAAAGAAAAGAAAAAACTAACATCATAAAAAAGATATATAAAACTATTTACTTGTGGATCTAATAGCCTAAAACATTTCAATCGTCTAACATTTGATCCAGTGGCTCAGGCATTTAGGGGAGTTGTTTTCAAATAGTAACGACGTAAATATTATATCATATATTACATTTAGATTCATATGCCTATCTTTGTATCATAATATCTTTGGTATTTCATACAAAATATTATTGCCCTGATCCATAATATCATATTGTTAAAACATATTTGTAAGAGCCTTGTAGATTTATTAAATTGACTTAATTTGTAGATAAATGTCTTTCGGATTAATTTGAAAGACATTTATCTACATTATGGATCACAAAAGTCTTAGATCTAACATGACTTAATTTTTTTTCATTAATTTGGATTTGAGTTAGAAATGAGTTAAACAAGGATTTATTTATTAAGATGGATAATTATTTATTTTTCTATATAAATTCTTCTATTTTCTCTCTCTCCTTATATAAAATTTATAGTTAACTCTCTCTACCTCCTCTAATTAAAACACTTTTAGCTCTTTATTAAGGACGAGGCTATCTTGTGTGTAATCATGATTGTTTTCATTTTATGTTCGGTTGCGTAGTTGCATTCATGTTTCAAGACTCCTTGCGTAGTAGAAAACCTCATAGTGGCTTGATTGAGCCTTGGTTTTAGTCACCTTTAAGAGGTCATATTTCGAAATGTCATATCATATTGATGATTCTATAATCTTCATTTTGTTAATCATAAACATCATCACTCTTAAACAAACTAAAGATCATTCTTGTTCATATTGTATATATTTGCTTAGGCAACTTAGACTAAGTTAACATAGGTTAGTTCTATGGCATGGGTAACTAGAAACTCTTTCAAACCAGTTAGGATTGCCACTATAATGGAAAGGAGTCTAATTGGGACTATGATCGGGAAATTTTCTCAGAGGTTGAGCCAGGAAATTTCGAGGCATCAACACATCCTCATCTACATGCTCTTCCATTGAAATAATAAAAAGTTATAATTTATACACCATTTACAAGTAAATATTAATAATTGTGATTGTAATTTTATAACCATAATATCATCATGGTATATTGAACACAACCAGGATCAAGTTGCACTTCGGGTAGTTTTCCATTGTTGACCTCATCATGTTGTTGCTCTCCTAATTAAATAAAAATTTAGACACACCAGATTTATGGGTGAAATCAATTGTGAATAGATTTTACAAGTAATCAACAACAAAAGTCCATTGATTTTATTTACCATGTCATTAGAAGGGGTGGATTGTGTTTTCCCATGATTTTTGGCATTCAACCACGAATTGAAACAAAACCAAAGGTCTTCTTTAGTGGTCATAGTTTTGAACTCAACCTCTACATTGCATAAGATCACAAATTTTCTTATTCAATACAATTAAGTAAAATTTGGGTGATGATAGGAATTATATGGTTTAATTCTTTAGTACTTAAAATTCCTACTTTTATTTTCATGTAGCCACCCAGGCCAAGTTTGTGCTACCTGTGATTTCTAGTCATTTGTTGGTTGTTTTTAATGTGTATAGGAGCTTATGAAAATTTTAAAACTAGTTAATTATCTCAATTTTGATGTAGAATTAAAGAAAATCTAGCATATTAAATTCAAAATATCATATACCTTCCTAGACTAGGTGACACCTTTATCAATTTATTTCACATTGCTTTCTCCTTTGCACCCAACAGTATATTATTCCACTTAGTATTCATTAGAGGACACTCACATCTAGGGGTTTTTTTTAAAAAAATCATATATTGATCCCTCACATATTTCAAATATGTACAAGTCAATGAGGTGGATTTTCCCTTATTGAAGGATTCACCAAATAGTTCAACCAAGTAGTCAATAAGATCATTTTTCAAATTGAAATTTAAACATTATGTTGTATTCATATAGTGGGCCCAAACATATCCAATTCCTTGTCATTCATGCACATAAAAAAATATTGTTTCCTATGATCCAGTTGGTGATGTAGGTTCATTCCCACAATCACCCTACGATAATATAAGAAGCACAACATACTTATAATTTTAATTTTCTTAGGGATATATGTTTATTTGCTTTAGATGTTTTCATTTTATCATTTACATATTCAATTCACCCCACAACTCATAACATTTTTAGTTTTACCACATTATTCAACAATATATTCAATTATATAGAAAGAACAATATCACTATCAATGTAGCAGAACATAAAGTAACAATATAATAAAACAATTCACACATAGATACACTAGGATTGGTTGGAGACCAAAGCAAAATCCATTACGGGGGAAAAAAATTTCAAATTATTCTTCTTGTTAGATTGTCATTTAATGATTCAATAAAAGAGAGTAAGATGATACATATCTTCAACCATAATCCTATTTAAAAAAAGAAACTAATTTAAATCCATGATATGAACCCAAAAATGCTAATAATCAAAACCCTAATTCAAAAGCCTACTGTCAACTGCCACTATCTACGGTGAATTGTTGAACTTTGTGGTTAATTGACAAAATATGCGATAAATTGTAATTTACTCAAACCCTAGATCCAAACCGCATGTAAAGAGTGATGTGTTTGTGGATGAAACCCTCCAACCAAATGCATGGGACTGTGTGCTTGTGGTTGCAACTGAAGTTTTCCTGAAGCATGCCTTTGGCTAGAAACCAAAACCCTAAACACACATGCAAGCTTTGAACCCTGAAATCTCAGACCATTACGAACCAATCTCCACGAACCAACCTTAGACTTGTGCAAGCCAAACCAAAAAAAAGAAGAATGATCATGATTATTTCCAAATGAAGATCACTTGAATTGTATTTATAACCATAAATGTGTGTCCAATTTCTCTTTTTTTCTGACCTATCATTTTTGTGAAAATAGGGGTGTTTCATCAAAAATACACTTACCTTTATCCAAATTGAGCGCTTCAACAATCAAAATTAGTCCTCTCGAAAAGTGGAATCTAGTCCCATGATTGGAATTTGTCTTTGAGCTACCAAATTAACACTCCCTCTTAGGTAGGTATAAATTTCAATTTCATCATGTAATCATCACAAGCATATTTTCATCAAATCATGTCCCATCTCAAGTATCTCATCATCAAATGTCATCATTGCTTATCTCGGTTCATCTCTACTTATCCTTGCTCATATCTTTATTATCCTTGCTCATATGTTTAACATTCTATAATCTAAAATAATAATAATTTGACATCCGAGGGAAGCCTAAGCTACCACCGTCTATTCATTTTTAGTGGGAAGCACAAAGCTACTACTCGGGAAACATCAAGGAGCACATCTCAACCTTAAATCAAATCGAGGAGCTCAGTCTCAACACAGAATCTAATGACAATGAGGTAGGTCCTATGGGATACTCTCACCTCATGTTTATGACAATGAGGAAGGTCCTATGGGACACTCTAACCCCAAGTCATCTCATCGAACAATAGGCGAGATACAACTTACCAAGCAAGGATCATAGCTATCCCATTGTGCAATCAATGGGTGGGATACCACTTGATATATGAGGTAAGGATCACAACCATCATATTGTTTGTTGGTATTCCCAGAAATGAACTTGAGGAGTCATGTGATAGAACACCTACATCATAATCATCATGGGTAACACACCTCCAAGTACTTTCTCAACTCGTCGGCCAAATGGGGAGTGAATCCCCAACAAGCCAAGATTGTGGGTATGATTCCAACTGGGGTATACTCTGCATAGACCAAGATATGGGAGAAACATATCTAAACTATTGGGTAACAAATAAGGGTGATAACCTATTGTCCATAGATCCCTCGACCCCAAGAGCCCTCCATATTAATTCATCATATTGGGAGCTCAAACAAAGGGGAAGAGTTGTATCAGTGTCCTCAATCAGTCCTGCTCTCTATAGATCATAAACATATCATTGTATTCATATCTGGTATTAGATAAAATAACTCCTTAAAGAGTTCAACCATAATGTCTCAATAATGGCAGTATCTTGTTCATGCAAGATATCAAATCAAATATTATATTAGAAAAAATATATATCACAAAAAGGATACCTTACTTATCCTCCCTCCCATGGAGGTAGTAACCACAAGCCTAAGCTTGTTTTTTTCAGTAGCATTGTCTCAATATATGGATATATCTCAATCCAAAATATACACAAGATTCTTTTCCAATCATATATCACTCTCTATTATCGTGATGTATCATGGTCACATCCAAAACTTGTTCAAAAAAACTTTCCAAAGAGTTTCTTCAACCTTCCTCACAGCTAATCATGCTAGCAACATTGTATTCAACCTCGGCTGTGCTTAAGGCTATGAATTTTTCATCCAAAATATCATGGCAGATCTCATACTAAGGTAGCAGCTAGATGTGCACATGTTATCAATAATGATCCCAAACAACATCAGTGCATCCATATAGTCACATATCATAGGAAGAATATCTTAGATCAAAAAATTTAGTCCCATGCAAATATCTTGAAGTTTTTTTAGAAGCAACCATATGTGTATGAAGTGGTTCAATCATGAATTGACCCAGATTCTATGTGAAACACATATATATATGGACACGTGTTCACACAGAACATCAATGCTTCAATCAATTATCAGTTTCCAAGTCAGGTTCAACAATATCTCTTCACAACTTATTGAAATTCAATCAATGTCCAAAGATTTTCATTTCCACTTTCTATAAACTCTTCGATAGCTTCATGATATATATTTTATTTTAAAAACTTAAAAAAGTAATTCATCATGCCATGATTCTTCTTTCTAACTTTATAAATTAATTCATCATTCCATGATTCTTCATTTCGAACTTCAGAGGCCAACTCCCTCCTACTTTGATCACCATAGGCTCATTACCTGTCAATAAAAAACCATCAATGTATAAAACCAAAATCAAAGTCATACCTTGGACCTATTTTGAATTAAAGGTTTGGATTGGCACATCTTCCTAGATTCACCAGGTAACTATCAATGCAAACATACCAAGCTAAGGAAGCTTTCTTCAAACCATACAATGCTATCTGAAAAGATTATACTAATCAAACCAATATAGTCAGCCTCACACAAATCAACATTGTGAAATCAAATTGACTAATTCAGCTTATCAAGACTTAGATGCCAGATCAAAACTAATATCAAACTCATAAAAGTTTCTACCAATATCATTGTAACAAAATCTTCAAACCATGTGTCACGTAGAGATACATCCAAATACTAAGTTATGACTTCATCTATTGTTTTGTCAACAATTTTTATTAATAAATATCAAACGCCATCAAGAAATCCATATAATCATAATATGAATTATTTTTTTTATTATACTTCAAGGATAATTCATATAATTTTCATGCATTCATTGTGAGATTTATACATATTGAATCAAATTTTTTTATACTTCAAAAGACATTAATTTACTAGCCTTCAAGATTCATTAATTTCCATTTTCCATATAAAATTGTTGCCTTCATTATATTTCAACCAACTTCATTAGCAACCAGGCCTAATAGAGACTATCCCATCTAGTGCTACAGAAAACTTGACACAAGTGCTTGAGCATCTTCACACTAATCATGCATATCTCAATTCTTTGTCATAATCCAAGGTTTCTTCCAAACCCTAACCTCATAATACCCACCAAACCCTACTAATCGAATTTCCTAAGGTTTCCTTCAAACCCTAATATTCTCTTAGGTATCCACCATCTTCTCTAGATTCCATGAAAGGTGTCTTCTCAAGGGTGATCGCAATGAATTTTCTTCAACCCATCTCTGATACCATGTTAAATTTTCTTATGGCTATATTGTTCTTTGCTTTAGATAATTTCACTTCATCATTGATATATTGAATTCACCCCACAACTCATAACGTTATTCATATTTACCACATTATTAAATAACATATGAAATTATATATAAAAAAATAATATCATTATCAATGCAACAGAACATAAAGGAACAATAGAAGAAAATCATTTGCACATAGAGACACCAAGATTAGTCAGAGACTAGGGAAAAACCCACTATGGGGAAAACCCTTTAAAATTATTCTTCTTTTTAGACTGTCATTGAATGATTCAAAAAAAGAGAGTACAATGATCCATATTTTCAACCATAATCCCATCCATAAAAATAAACAAAATAAAATCCATGTGATGAACCCAACAATGCTAATAATCAAAACCCTGATTTAGAAGCCTGCGGTCAACTACCACTATTTGCGATCAACTTTTGAACTCTGCGGTGAACTGTAAAATTCAAAACCTAGTTCCCAACCACACACAAAGAGTGATGTGTGTGTGGTTGAAACCCTCCAACTGCATGCATGATATTTCATCCCCACGGTTGTGACATAAGTTCTCCTTAAGCATGCCAACAGTTGGAAACCAAAACCCTAAACACATGTGCGAGCTTCAGACCCTAAAAGCTTGAACCTGTATGAACCAATATTTGTGACCCAACTTCAGACCTGTGCGAGCCAACCCAAATAAAGAAGAATGATATTGATGATGACCAAATGACGGTCATTTGACTTGTATTTATAGCCATCCATGGGTATCCAATTTCTCTTTTGGTTCGACCTATCCTTTTTGTGCAGATGTCGGTGTTTCCTAAAAAATACACTTTCCTTTATCCAAATTAAGCACTTCAATAGTCAAAATTGGTCCTCTCAAAAAGAGAAATATAGTCCCATGATTGGAATTTTTCACTCAGCTACCAAATTAACATATAATAAGTATTTTTCATGTTTATTTCTTTGAAAATTATGATCATTAATGCAAGTATGTATTCATATGCATATTCAAGAGGGAATTTAGGAATACCGTTAACTAAATCTAGGTGCTATGGAGTCATCCAAAACAACTAGTGAATTTTCATATATTAGTGACTTGATACTCATGGCATGTATATAGGCCTCAATTTCTTACAAGAACATTACAATACTTCATGAAACTATATTATTGTTACTTCTTGGCATGCTTATAGATTTTGATTGGTCTAGCCTAGAAGCCACCCTTATTATACAATATATTTACCCAATAGGAAACAAAAAATGCACCATTTTATTCTTTTTAAAGTGTTTCCTAAAGCACAATAATTGGACCAAATAGGTTGGGCACCACAAGTGTCCCACTTGAGTAGAAAAAATGGTTTTTTAGAGTGAACCATTGAATATAAGGAATTCCCTACTTTTGGCTAATCTCTCGTGACAAGGATGCATTTTTTTCAAAATCACCAAATACTATCCCAACCACTTCTACTCAATGTCTATTGGAAATTTGAATCTTGATGGGTGGATTCAAATGTCATTTTCTTCTCTTTTAAAACATAGATCCATTGAAAAAAATTGACCAGATTTATTAGAATAATGTTACATTTTACTTTATATTTATTCATTTTGAGGTGGCAAAGATTATGAATAAAATATCACTTCATGTTTAATGGGAATCCATGTTCTCATGGTCAATTAGGATTTCCACATTGCATTGGAAATAATTCCTCAACAAATCTTTGAAGTCTCAAAAATAGTTATGCCATTTGTATGTTTTCCACAGTAGCAAAACTTTAACCTAAAACATGAATTTTTGAATGCTCTTATTTAATACCTTTGCTAGAATAATTTGTGAGTAATAATTATACCTTCCAAGTCAACTTGGTTGAAGGCTCAGCCCCAAAATGAGGCAAGTTTACCTGAACTAGTCAAAACTTCCAATGCTTGTTGATTTCAAATAGATCCTAGAATACTTTATGAGTTTCTAAATAATTTCATATTACAATCAAATAACTAGCCAACATAAATCAAATGAGAAAAAAATGCCAAAAAAATTCATTTTTCCTCATTTTATGTGTTGACATTTTTAAAAGTATGGTTTTCTAGCTACAAATTTAAAGCCTTATACTCTATTTTTTACCTAGACTTGAAGTGTTTCTGAGGATTTGATGAGTGTGGGAACTTGGAGAATTATTGGGAAGCTATTTTTCATGTTATAAATCAATTGGGTAGAAAAATATTATCACAAATTGAAATATACAATATACAAATTTAATACTTGATCCCACCTAACTTTTCCATACAATTTTTTACGAAAAAATTGAGGTGTTTTAAAATTTTTACTTCATTTCTTTTGTTTCTTTTTTCCCTCATAAAACGATGAGGAAAAAAAATATGTGAATATGCTAACAGAGAGGTACTTTATATGGTTCTATTGCAAATACTGAGAGGGGTTAAGGTGCAATCCAATTTTTAACCATAAATGGATGAGTGGGGGGAATCATCTAAAATACAAGCCTAAAAAGGAACTTTCCTTGATGCAAGATCTTTCCTTAGACCTAAATGTGCCTATAAACATTACTTATCAAGAAAATTACAATCTAGAAATTGTATAAAAGTGAGTCAATATAATTAGGGAAATTAGCAAAGAGAGATAGGTTACAAACATGATTTCCACAAAATGACAAGTGTTAAACATCTCTCCAATGATGAGCATGTGTTTCATAAGAAATGTGAAGAAGATGACATTTTTGAAATTTTCACTAAACTTGTGAGACAAACACACTTATTTTAGGTTAGAAAAGTCTCCTTTGAGTATTAACATATCTCTAAACCAAATGGTATGCAAAAGGATTGTTCAATTTCCATTGTGTCTTTTAAAATAAACCATGATGGTGTTCATGTTCACACAATAAATCCAAATGTTGTGCACTATTACAATGATAAATGTAAATTTTGTAGGTATTTTCTTCAACAACGCACCATTCAATCTATTTTACATAATAAAATTCATGGGAATATGAAGAGTGTCCAACAAATCAAGAAGAATTTGTTATCTAGGGTAGGAAATATACTTGAGGGAGATCTAGTGTGGTAGAGTTATGTACCCTACATCATAAATCAAAATATTGAGGAAAAGTTCATTTAATTTAGTGATTTATCGGTGACAATTGCACAAGTCACCAGGGGTATTACAATAAATCCATGGATAAGGGAGATCTTGTTTATGTTAATATCATTATGTTAAGTGTGGATTTAAAGGGGCTTATACATGCATGCAAGAATTTTTCCTTACATTTAATTTCATTGCATGATGAGTACTAATTCCTTGCTTGATTTAGACATGTTGTGAGCACTACTTTTTGTTCAGGTTTGTATGAAGATAAAAACCTACTTTTGTGCCATATTCAACATATTTAGGGGATTACTATTGTTGTTGGTTTGCATCAGGAAGAAATTTTTTTATTTTGTGCTTAAGAAATTTAGTATGAAATGCTAATATGGAGTATTTGCGGGACCAAAAATAGTCAAGGAAGAGTTTTGAAATTTTGCATTACTAACACTCTCTTGGTGATGGTTATATCAAAGTATATGAAGATAACAAGGGTGTATTTCTTAGGATATGTGATTGTTTATTAAATATTTACTTTGGGACTCTTCATGTATGATTGATGGTGTTTCCCTTTTGATTTGTATTTAGGAATGTAAATGAGTTCATGAACAACATGCAGGGCCCTACCATGAGTGTTAATAACATGTTATCATCATATAGGTTTTCATAATTTGGGCACTATGATAGATTGCAATACCTCTCCTTAGTGTCTAATATCTATTATTTCAAGAAATAGAAACCAAGGGAACTCTCCACAAGGGAATACCTTTGTTTTTCCATCAATTGGAAATGTTAGAGACTCCATTTATGGCTACTCTAAACCTCCCAAACATGACCTTAGGACTTCCTACAAAGGTACTCTCTACCTTAATTTAAATAAAGTGCAACCCATTATCTTCACTTGTTGTTAACTTGTCTCTAACTTCTTCTCCACAAGTTGATGAAATTTACCTTGGTACCTAGGAACCATCCAAGAAGAAGAGGAAGGAGTCAAAGAAACATAAGAATAAGAACCAAGGGAAAGGGTGTAGTGCTAGTGATTGTAGGGAAAATGCTAGTAATGTTGAGGGAAGTGATAGTAATGTTAGGGGAAATGATAGTGTACATCAATACCAAACTCAACCAGATAAAAAAACATAACATTTGAGTTAATACCATTCAATATTGCAAAATTTGCAGAGTGATTTGGTATTATACTCATAATTTTCTGAAATTTCTAGAGATGAGTCAATCACCTTTTACTACCTTGTAGAAACTCCTATCTCAACATGAACCAATTAATGTTGAATATCCATCAGATTATATTGTTGAAACTACATTTACTTTATCATGTCGAAGTCCAATTTTCTTATTCTATTGAGGATCTATGTTGGGTTTTCAATTTTTCATTGTTTTTTCCACTTAAAGTATTTCTTGTTGGTAATTTTCCCACATGTTTCATCCATTCACAACATTTCTTACCCAGTTTCCCAACGAATTTTCGTAACAATCCTAATAATTCTAAGTAGTCCATTATTTCGATTTTATTTTATTTTTAATGGATTAAAAAGTATAACACTCAATTTTACTAATGATGTTCTTCCCTAGTTAGTTCCTATAACTTATATGCTAGTCCATTAAACAGCCTCTGAGGTTAGCATATCTACGCGAATCTATGGAAAATCTCTGGAATTTTTTTTTTCTCCTAGCATATATTACATGGCTCCATGTTGTTTGAATCACACTTAGGTCAATTATAGAATCCTCTAGGCAACCATAAACAATCAACATAGGTTGTTCTAGGAAAAAATGAGTCATCAACTTCGACACAATTTTTGGGCAAATGGAGTAGAATTTCATAAAAATAAAACATGGGTTTTATTCAAGACATCCCTAGTTAGGTTGATCAAGATAATTTCCTACATAAAATGCACAGTTTTGTATATATCCTTGATCCTTTCAAGGATGTGTTTGTGGTTATGCCATTGACCAACTACACCCCAAACTGAGAAATCAATAAGAAAAACGTACCAGATTAAGCTATTATCATAATATTTCATGCCAAATAGACCCCATATGATTATATCTTTAGCTAAGAATGTATGAAAGACAATCCTTTGTAGATTAGTCATTATTTGGCCTACCATTTTTGGGGGAAATGGTTCCAAATCACCCCTGATATTTTATGTACAAATTCAAGAGAAAAAACTAAGATTAGGGGTTGTTGTAGGGAAATTTTTGTCATTGTTTCATGGTTGTGGGATGATCCAATGTGGTCACCATTGGGATCAAGCCCTATTGTGTAATTTTTTATGTAAAATACTATGGATTTTTCAATAATCAATGTTGATTCCCAGGTTTCATTACTCGTTGTTTTAATCTTCCTTTGGGATCTAATTTACTAGAGAGGCAACGTTGTTGGTTGGCTTGGGCCCACCAACCTAGAATGTTTCCACCTCATTCTTTAGGTATCTCTTATGATTAGATATGAGTGTGTTTAGCATAGATCTACAAGCTTTAGCTCTGGTTTGAATAAATCTCATGTTATTTTGCATATTTGAAATCTAACAAGCGAAAGGGATTTGCTGTTGATCTTATTTGGATTGTTTCTTTTGATATGATGTTCTAAATTTCAAGAATGAATGTATGCATAATTATATTACAGTGTATGTGATTTATATCATATATAAAATCCAAAGGGTTTTTTATTTCAGCTTTGTTCCTTGGATTATTTTTATTTGAGTAACATGATTGTTTGAGCATGCAAGTTACAAGGGATTTATCATAGAATCAATGTTATGATTCAATCTAGTAAAGTGGTTGTGGTTAATGCATTATTTTGAATTATTTCAATTCATAAATATAAGCCTAAAATAGGAATCATTTAGATTTGTAGTCATAACTTAATTATACAAAGGATTAGCTACCTTTGTGTGAAAACAATGCTACTTAGTGGTCAAGTTTGGCCAACCCTACAATTCCTTTCTTTCCTTCCTTGACTCGTAGATATTACAATGAGATATTAAGTCCCCTTGTCCACTGGAGAACTAAGTGAGACATTAGGTCAACTAACTTAAGAAGATTCAGAACTAAAGAACTTAGTGGACCCTGTTAGATCTTAATGTTGATTATGTGAAATTCCCCTAGATAGAGATATTTAAGTTAACAGGACTTTGTGGGCCTTGTATTGGTATATAATACACAATGCCTCTAATTATATGATTTCTAGTTTGATAGAGAAAATGTTCAGAAAATATTTTGACAATTATTTCACGCAACTTTTTGGCGTCTTTTTTGGGGAGGGACTAGAGAGGATAAGACCTTGTAGCCTAAGTATTTTATTGGATTCCACAGTATTTAATACTTGGAGGAGGAGGGGAGGTGACATGATATGTAAGAACATGTGCTACCACCTTAGGTGAGCCCCCCTAGGCCCTTGTCATGTTGGTTTCACAATGTGGTTTGATATAAGAAAATGCAGTTATGTTGCCACTATTGAGTTAGAATCATTAGGAGAGGGCGGGTTGGTTTACTTCTTTTATCTGTTATAGTTTTTTTCTAATATAAAGTGTGTTTATTTCATGGAAAGGAAAAGATAAATCATGTCAATAGAGTCTCGATAGCATGAGAGCATCCAAGGACATGAAATATATCTCCTTGAATTTGTTCCCTTTCCATATATTTTTTTTATTCTCTAAATGGTTTTAATTTTTTGGGTGTTGTAAGAACCCACTTATACGTTAATCCATGTGCTAAAAATATCTATCATATGGTAAAATAAGGGTGCTAAGAATATTTGAATGGAAATTTTATTCCAAGAGATCACTCAAATTTTGAGCCAAGGCATATCTGAAGAGAAAATGTTGATAGCCATCAATAATATAACTACATATCAAGGATAAAAAGAATGGAAAGGGACTCTGTTACACAGCAATTTGTCACCTTCCCTACAATTCCCCATCCTGCACATTGGAGGGCTCATTCCGTGACCTGTGAGCAGTGACATAACTTGAAAACACTTTCATGGCATTCCCCTAGACATGTACTTTCACTGCCCTGAAGACATCTCCTTGTGAAAAACCCTAAAAATAGCCTTTTCATCCTTGGTGTGACTAGCCTGTGTTATACCCGTGCCAATGGGGGAAATTATTTAAAGAGGGAACGCCAATTGGTGCTCTTTCTCAGAGTCACACTCGCACCAGGCTTAATAAAGGGTGTTTTTAAAAAATAAATGGTGGAATATTGACTTTAACCAACTTATTATTTGGTCTCTAAATTGAGTTGGGACGTTTGGCTCCAGATTTCCATGTAGAAGAAGTAGTTTTCCACCTCCCATGGAAGCTTCCTTGAGGATAGGGCCAATCCCATGATTGTAGGGATCCCAGCTCCTCTTCCATCATCTATATAAGCTTGCCATTTCCCTTTGCAAGCTAATCTCCAAGAGCCTTCATAGCCTAAAGAATGCTGCAAGAGCTTTGATAGTCCTCATAGTGCCAAATCCATAGCAAGGAAGTTGACGATCGAAGAGAGAGGCTTGTCCCTATTCCCGACAAGCTTTACCGAGACGTATTCCGCTGATGACCCACCGAAGGAGGATTTTAGCGTCAGAGCTAGGTTGTATCATCCTTTGTTTCATTAATATAAGTGACTACGATTATAGTTCCACTCATATTGTTCATGCTTGTTTATGAGTTGCGTCCTCTCTGACTGACACATAATTGCAAATATTTGGTTTTACGCTCGTATGTTCATTGTGTTTCTTGTACGTGCAGGTGTTCGATCACGTCAGGTGGTGGAATTGTGACCTGTCGGAGCAAGGGATCGAGAGCACTATCCTCTCCGCAACGACAATAGCGTTGGACCTGAGGTAGGCCTTCTATCGCGCTTTGATTTTTTGCAATTAGGAGCTTGCGTTGTAGCATGTTTGATTGTTGCTCGACCCGATCTGGGCTAGTAGGGATCGCCTCTGTTCGCAGAGGGGATTTACCTCCTCAACAAATTGGCGACTCCACTGGGGAGTTAGCTTGTTGTTTGCTTTATAAACTATAGGCGGAGCTTGAAGTTGGCCAGATAGCCTTCGAAACGCTCTTGCTCTGCATTAGCGAAGTAGATCAATGTTGCTTCAATCAATCTCTGGTTTAGTTTATGAACTGAACACTTGGAGTATTGTCTTGTCTTTCAGTCGATTCTTGACTTTGCTTGCTTGATCAGCTCTTTTGGCTAGCTCTTTTCGTGAGTTTGGCTTTTGGTTTAAGCTCCACCATCATTGGTCTGCTTCTTGGATTGATTATTTTTATTTTTCCTTAGTAAACTCGGCTGGCACGCTTTTTAGTGTGAAAGTCGCGCCCACTGGTGCATGTTGTCAGTGTATTACTCGCGCCAATTCCATTCTGGTGCTAGTTTTAGCCTTACAGTCGCGCCAATCCTGTAAGGTGCTAGGGTTTACTGGGTTTTGAGCCTTCTGAGACTGATCTGGGTGTTTGGTCTTGTTTTTTCGACTACTTGAGTGTTCTGGGGCCTTTTTTGACTGACTGTGACCTTCTTCCTTTGGTTGTTTTCCCATTTCCATCGATTTTACATTTTAGCCCTAGGGCATCTAGGTGCTATTGTGCGTCGAGCCTCCCTTGGGAGTTTTTTGGTTTCTGTCTGTTCAGTCAGCTTTGTGATTGCTTCCTTGCACTCATTTGGTGGTTGTCTATAGTTTTATTGCATTATTTGAGTGATCGGCTTCTTCTTCATTCAAATTCTTCTTTGTCTCGTTTTGGGCCTAGATTACATGGTTCAATTGAGTCTTCGGGTGTCTTTTGATTTGAGGGACTTTTTATTGATTTGAGATCTGATTGTAGGCTTGCATTGAGTGAAATTTGATTGTTTTTCTCTTTTTATTTTGCTTCTCAATTTCTTGTCTCATTAGTTTTCATCTTGTTTAGTGCTCTTGCTCTTAAACATTGAAAATACAAAAAATCTCTTTTTCGTTGAATTAGTTGGTGTGAATTAGATCTTTTTGGTGTTATTAGTGATTAGTAACTTTGAATGAAAAGTTTTTAGTTTCCATTAGATGCATTAGAGATATCATTGGTTTTTGTCTAATCATTTTATTGTTGTGTGAAAAGCTCTCAACTCTCCTGTAACTAGCTTTCATCGAATCAAATGATATACTGTGGCATGTAGTGTGCATTTAGGAGATTTTGAGACATTACATTCGCTAGGGCCTGAAAAATGAAACATAATTGAAGATAAACATTAAAATTTATTCAATTTACACTAAGGTAGCATTGAAACATTAACGAAATATTTAGAGGTCTAGGCTAGAGACGTGTTCCAGTGTCTTTAAACCTAGTAGATGTCGTTCGCCTCTTGGCTTTAGACAGCGCTAGTACGGACTTGTGCTCCCCGTACCGTCGCGTATATAAAGGGAGACCCCACTAGGTTTCTATCCTTTATCCATAGGAAGCTGAGTCTGCTGCCCTATACCCATGATACACTGGACACAGCATTCGGGGAGATTTCCTACACGTACGTCAAGTCCTTGGTTGATTTCTCTTTCATTTTGAAACCAAGGTGTATATTGCAGTTCACGGTTATTTGGTACACCCTTTGCCTAGTATTCCTGAGCAGTAATTTTGATCTTATCTGACTCTTTAACTTTGAAAATATCACTAAGCGCTTATCCTTTCAAGCTTGCGTCAAAACTGAAAGAGATAGAGTCATATTTCATCCGTTTCTCGACTCCTAAAACATGAAACAATGAAGTTTCTAAGTTTCAATGTTGTAAAATAAATCACCCGCGATCACACTCCCTGTTAGATTTTGCTTGTTGGCCGTTTGATTGTGTGCCTTGGTTCTTTTTCAGCCCATGTGTGTGTTTGATATTTCTCTCTCGTCATTACTACCACAGTGGCGGAACCCTCAATTTCGTCTACTGGTATTCCATATACGGACGATTCATCAAAGGTTTCTCAATCCTCTGCTGAACCTCAGCAGCCCATCGTTTTCGAGTTTCCCGACGGGGGACCGGTTCTGTTTGAGCTTCCCTTTGGAGGACCAGTTGAGTTCAATTGGCCCTTTCCCGACCCGTGGTCTGGATTTGGAGTAGGGGAACATTTCCCTCCTCTTACATCAAGTTCGCCTTTTTTGGCTACTGTTATTCCTCCTAGCCCTCACCGTTTGTTATGAGATCTAGTGGCAGGTTCAAATATGAGTGAATCCAGTCATTCTGCTAGTGAGGAAATCCCCACGTCTGGTGAAGATTACCAGCTATTCCCAGAAGTGACTCGGAAGTTATTCCCAGAAGACAACGCCGAATCATCTGTTATGTCTTCACCTGGTCCCTCACTACCAGCAGGGTATAGATCCTTAGGTCAGATTATTGCCCCCGCTGCCTCTATGGGGGTGTCAGCTCCCTCCACGAGGTTGGTTGTTCCTTCATTGGGGATGTCTCCACAGACACTTGTCATGTCATCCCCTCAGGTCACTTCTGTGCTCGTCAGGCCCACTTTTTGTGTGCTGCATCTACACCTGTTGTTACCACTTAGTCTGTAAGGACCACATCGCTTCCCGAAGACGTTTACATAGCTTCTTCTATGTCGGAGAACATCTCTCCTGAGGAGTATCAATTGTCCTTACAACAATCGAACCCCGAGGTCGGACAACCCTCTCAAGATCCCAACTGCTCGTATTTTTCACATTATGCACAGGATGGTACACCCGTGTACATTTTTCCATATCAGTACGATGAGCACGGGAATCCTCTACGTTTACCCGCTCCTGAGGCTCAACTTCATGCTCAGGGTTTACCGTATAACCAGGCTGGGCAGCCTTATAACCCGCAAGGCCAACCTTCGGGCCAGCCTGGCTATCCTTATGACCCGCAAGGTTACCCTGCGGGCCAGCAAGGGCCGCTATACGGTCCACAAGGACAGTATTACAACCCTTCAGGTCAACTCGTGTAGCCTCTTCTTGGAGTCCAACCGGGGCAACCTCAAGGACTCACAAGTCAACCGGGGTACTAACCTGGGCCGGTATACGGTCCTGGGGGGCAAGTCCAACCGTCGCAACCCATGCAACCTCAGTACCCTGTTGCTCCAAATGTTGCACATCATCTAGGACCATATTATGGTCCTTCTGCAGGTCAAACCGGTTACCAGCCACCACCTGGCTCCATTCCTCCACCAGGCCAACCGGTTCATCTGACACAACCCGGTGTTCCACCACCAGGCCAACCGGCCCATCCGTTACAACCTGGTGCTCCTCAACAGCTAGGTCAACCTGTGCAACCGGCACAACCTGTTTATCCGGGTCAACCTGTTCAACCAGGGCAGCCCGTTCAGCCAGGTCAGCCTGTCCAACTAGGCCAGCCTGCACACTCTATCAACCCTGCCCAACAGCTGATTTATTCGATTCCACAACCGAATCAACTGGTGCACCCTAATTATCAGGCTCAGCAGGGTCCCACCTATCAGCAGCCCACTCAACCTTAAGGCAGTTATTACCATCACGGTCAATCTCAACCAACTTATAACCCGCCCCAAGGTTCCAATCATTACACTCAACAATTCGGCTACACCTATACTCAGCAGCCAAATCCACATGCTACCCAAATAGGGCTGACATAGAATCAGGCTCCATACTCTGGTTATCAAGCCCCGTACACTGGTTACTAGAAATCGAATCAGACTGGTTATACACCCTATACCCCCTACAGTCAGAATCCTGCCAGACAGAACCCATGGGGGCAAGGATATTCTCAACCAGCGTGGAGTATAGGTACCGGTCCTTATCAAGGATCTGGCATGCTGTTCAATCCGCAATTGCTGTTCTTGGCTACCTTGGAATTACCAGACGTTTCTAAATTAACCAATGATCCAATTCTTCATAATCCGTATTGGCCTCCGGTTCCGACCAAGGTACCCGACAACTACCCAAAGTTTGAAGGTAAAGCTGGTGAAGACCCCCAAGCTCATGTAATGACTTACCATTTGTGGTGTTCGTCTAATTCTTGGGTCGATGATTCAATTCGTCTATGTCTCTTCCAGCGCACTCTTACCGGTGCTGTCGCTAAGTGGTATATTGAACTACCCCGTGGCATCTTTCAAGATTTCAATACTTTAGCAATGGATTTTCTGACTCACTTCTAGTTACCGGTTCGCTATGAAGCCGGGACGCATATCCTGACCTTGTTGAAGCAGGATAAAGCCACCCACATATCCGATCATATACATGAGTGGCGACGTCGTCGTAGGCTGATCAAGTTTGATATACTTGATCAACTACTAACTCATTGGTTCACGACATCCTTCGTTAAAAAAATCGTGCAAGATATTGTTATGGGGGCATGTGTGACTAAAGAACAGGCTATTGCGCGTGCCCAGTATCTCGATCTAGTATATTCTCAGTCCGGCACGCTATATGATATTTTGACTGATGCTCCATGCCCAGGAACCTCTAAAGCCCCACCTACCCCAGCGGTGGATGGTGTTATTGGTTCTGTATCTCAAAATTCTCGAAAATCTTCGAATGGGAAGCAGAAGTCTAATTTGTCCAATAATTCTGCTCTTCCCGCCCCTCCAGATTCTGGAAAAACTGTGGAGGTTAACGCCGTTCAGGCTAATCCTACAGAAAAAGCCTCCAAAGGAAAAAATAAGGGAAAAGGAAAATCCAAACCCGACGCCCCAAAGCCAGACTCTTCTAAACCTCATACTGAGGACGGTGCTCAACATAAACCGAAGTACCCCTGCCTTATTTGTGAAGGAGATCATTATACCAAGGATTGTCCATGATGATATGAAATCAGTCAACTTCTCAAAGGCTCTAAAGGGACTTCAGCAGTTCTTAAAGAACCGTTCCCGTCTCAGCAGACCCAGATGGTTGAGCAGCCTTCACCATTTGCACCATTTGGGTCCCAGGTCTTTATGATGAATGGTACTGCACCTGTCTCCGTCGCTACGCATTCGAAGGATTATACTGGATCGTGTCAGGCAGCTGGAAAGGAAGTTGTGGATGGCCCACCTCCTCCACCTATCTTCGTTCTTTAGAAATTGAGAAGCCTACAGTTGAACCTGTTATGAGGCCACCTTCTAAAGGTGTTCTGCGAAGGTTTTCCTACAATCCAAATGCCTGTGCTGCTCAACATTACAGTATTGTTCAGGATTTGGCACAGGCGCCTTCTGCTATGTCCGCATTGGAAGTCCTTCAAATTTTCCCTTCACAACGGAAAGCTTTGTTATCTGCAATCAGTGGAATTGATCCTACTGATCTTAATCTTCTCACCTTCGACTTAGAAAATTTTACCCCCCGGCTTCCACATCAAATCGCTCTTGTTATTCAAGTTGGGATCAACGGTATTAATATCCATCGGGCTGTTTTAGATGAAGGTGCTTCTACCTATGTCATGCCGTTCGCTTGCTGGAAGGCCATTGGCTCTCCGACCCTGTCATCATCTCCCAATGCCTTAGAGGCATTCAATGGTCGGGAATCCAAACCCCTGGGTTTTCTCGAGAGTTTGTCGATTATGTTACAGGGGAATATAGTCAACGTAGAAGTGGAAGTGGTTGACGCCAAGCTTAACTAAAACCTGCTTCTCGGTTGCAGTTGGACTCACGCTATGCTATGCATGACATCCACCCTCTTTCGACTTCTTAAGTTCCCTCATGAGGGAAATTTTTTTACTGTGGATCAGTTGTATTTCTTCACCTCCACCTCTGAGAACAACGTTCCTTACGTGGATAAGATCCCCAATCCCCCTGATAGTGTAGGACCCGGTCTCTTCAAGGACCCTGTCCCCATGGGTATTTTTCCTACACCGCCAACACACACCGTTCAAGTTAACATGATCTCTAGGTCTGACAACCCATGGATCATCCCTTCGCCTGAACAGGTGACTGATTTTGGAGAATCGATTCCCTTAACTCCAGTAGAGATTAATTATCGTGAAATCGTTGCCGCATCCGATCCTCCCCCTCCTAAACATGCTCCCTCGAGCATGACTTTAGATATCTATTCTCAATCCCCTTAGCTCGGTGAGGTCGACTCGCCTGATCCTCTTGAAGAGACTTTTCCTTCTGACGAAGCCATTGTTGAAACAATGTCTCTTGAGGAGCTGCCTTGGAGCGATACACATCATCGTTCCTCCTTTATGCCTAGCCTGGGGGCAATGTCAGATTTTCTAGAGTGTTTTCCATCTCCGGTTCCCACTCCACCTCTCCAGATGCCCATATTGACACATGAGGTCTTCTCAGAGGGAAACCTGAGTAACAATACTCAAACCACTCCGATCGACATCTCCGTTAAACTGGGGATAGTTGAAAACATACATGTAGGAGTAACTTGTTCTCCTGATGAGATACGAGTTTATACTGATATTTTCCAAGAATTCAAAGATGTGTTCACTTGGTCCTATGAGGAGATGCCTAGGATTGATCCCAGCATAGTAGTGCACGAGATTCCTACCTATCCCGGTGTGAAACCCGTGCACCAACGCTTACGCCCAGTGCATCCTCACAAAGCCGCTCCAATTAAAGCAGAAGTTGAAAAACTTCTGAACGTGGGCTTCATTACCTGATTCCCCTCATAGAATGGGTCTCAAATATTTTCCCTGTAGATAAAAAACAGGGTACTATAAGGGTCTGCATTGATTACCATGATATTAATCGTGCCTGTCCTAAGGACAACTATCCTACTCCCTTCATAGATCAAATCATTGACGAATGTGCTGGGAGTGAGATTTATTTCCTGATGGACGGCTTTTCCGGGGTATAATCAGATAAATATTTTACCTGCCAATCAACACAAGACTGCATTCATATGTCCATGGGGTACCTTTTCTTATAAAAAGCTCCCGTTCGGCTTGAAGAACGTTGGAGCTACTTTCCAGCGTGCTATGTCTTATGCATTCCACGACATACGCCATATCGTTCAACCTTATCTAGACGATCTGCCAGCTCACTCAGCTCCACGAGAGGACCACCCAGAACACCTCCGCCAGATTTTCCTTCACTGTCGACGCTATAATATCCGGCTTAACCCTCATAAATGCATCTTTTGCGTGGATTCTGGCCGTCTTTTGGGGTTCATAGTCTCCAAAGACGGAATTCGCCTTGACCCTCTAAAATTCGAGGCTATTGTCAATCTCCCATCACCCTCCTCATTATATCAATTACAGAGTCTACAGGGAAAAGCTAATTTCCTTCGACGCTTCATCCCGAACTACGTGGAATTTGCCAAAGGATTCATGCGTCTTTTAAAGCAAAACGTTCCCTTTCGCTGAGATGAGATTGCTCAACGATCCTTTGAGAAGCTTAAGACGTTACTTGTTAATGCTCTGTTGCTTCGTCCTCCAAACTATCACCATGATTTCACTTTATATTTGGCCACCGCGTTTATAACTATAGCTATGGTTCTGGTGCAGGACGACAATGATGGCAATGAACATGTTTTCTATTATCTATCACAGAACCTTCTTGACACAGAGACACGTTACGCTCACGTTGAGAAGTTGGCGTTAGCCGCAGTGCAAGTTGTGCAGCGTTTACGCCACTACATCCTGCTGCGTACAACAACCGTGGTTTCGAATTGCAACCCCATGACGTATATTCTATCTCAACAATTAATGGGGGGGGAATAATCCAAATGGATCGTTATCCTTCAGAGTTCGAATTAGAGTTTAGCACTGCTAAGTTGACCAAATCACTGTTTTTTTTGGATCTCATTTGCTCCCTCCTGACAGACTCCACTCCATCTCATTCCGAGGATCATATCTCGGACGAAACACTCTTCCTCATCAGCACTCGCGACCCATGGTACGGCGACATTATTGTCTATCTTCAAACATCAACGTTTTTGTCTGAGTTGACCAAAGATGCCCGACGTCGGATTCGGCATCAGTCTCAACCCTACCGCATTGTAGGAGATACGTTATATCGGGTTGGGGTAGATTTGGTGCTCTATCGGTGCTTGACCCTGGAAGAGGCTGAAAGAGTCTTGAATGATTGTCACAGTGGCGCCTGTGGCGGTCACATGTCCAGATATGCCACTGCCTAGAAGATTCTACGTGCAAGTTACTTCTGGTCGTCGATATTCAAAGACTGTATTGTTGTAGTCCGCAAATGTCATGCGTGCCAGGTTTTTCAACGCAAGATGCGCGCGCCACCTCTCCCTCTGCACCCTGTCATTACTGTCGGCCCTTTTGCAAAATGGGGCATAGATTTTATGACGTGTAACGCTCATTCGGCCGGGGGGCATGCATATATAATTGTCGTTGTCGACTACTTTACTAAGTGGGCTGAAGCGATGCCTACACTAACCGCCGACGGTAAGACAACTGCCCAGTTTATTTTCAACCACATTATCGCACGTTTCGGGGTCCCTTAGGCCATTGTAACCGATCATGGCACTCAATTTTAAGATTATATGATGGCTGAGCTGACATCAATATTGGGCTTACGACACGATAGCTCAACGCCATATTACCCCCAGGAAAATGGCCAGGTTGAGGCTGTGAACAAATTTTTGGTCACAATGCTTCAATGAACAGTTGGTATTCACAAGTCCAATTGGCACCTCCAATTGTTCTCAGCTCTATGGGCCTACTGGACGTCAGCAAAGAGTGCAACTGGATTCACACCATTCCAATTGGTGTATGGTCTGGAAGCAACTCTTCCGATTGAGTGCGAAATTCCTTCCTTAAAGTTGGCTGTGGAACTTTTGCCTGATACTTCTCCTGAAGAAGAGCGTCTCTTGTATTTGGAACGGTTGGATGAAACTCGCCGCTTGGCTGCTTTAGTCATTGAGGCACAAAAGAAGCGGGTCAAATCTCACTTTGATCAATCAGTCTCTCCACGTTCCTTTGTCGAAGGGGATCTTGTCCTCCTATACGACCAAGCACACGACAAAATTGGAGCAGGAAAGTTCCAACCCATGTGGCATGGGCCCTACATAGTAAAATGAATATTGAAAAATGGGGTTTATGAGCTCATTGATTATGAAGGAGTTCCATTGGCGTAGCCTATAAATGGGTTGTACCTTAAAAAATACTACGCTTGAAGTTATTTTTGGTGTGGTGTGTGTACATAGGTGTGTATATTCATTTGTGTGCATGTGTGGTGTGGTGTGCAATGTAAGCATCTTTATGCTGATCGGGTCTCCCTGATTGTGCAGATGTATATTAATCTGTTTGTGGGTTTCGCGGATGGTGCCTCCCGCAGTACCAGGAATTTGTCCTCGGTAGCCTGGGTAATCTATGATCCTGCTGGTGAGTTGGTTGACCTGTAAGGTGTGTGTCTGGGTCCTGCTACAAATAATATCGCGGAATATAGTGCCGTGTTGGAATTATTAACCAAGGATGTGGACCTCGGCATTCGTGAATTACTTGTCTATCTAGACTCACAACTTGTAGTATTACAGCTTAATGGTCACTATTTGGTTAGAAACCCATCCATTTTACATCTGTATCTGCATATTCGTCTACTGGAGAGAAATTTTGACTATATCACATATCAACATATACCTAGGTACATGAATACATTAACAGATGCAATAGCTAATTTGGTTTTAGATAGACATTTGCGCAATTTATAAAACAAAAAACATCATCACATGTAAAGAGATCCATTCAGAAATAGGTGTATATATATATGTGTGTCGAAATGTTTACATAGTGTGCATCACATAAAATCAAAAAATATACATGTTCATCTTAATACAGCCGGAGACGACATGTCTCTCAAAAATATGCATATGAAAAGCCCTAATGTCTAATCTGCATGATGCTCGTGGTAACAAGCCACTGCATGCACTAAGCATCTCAGTAGTCGGTGGAGGCGACTGGGCACCCCCACAGTGTGTCGCTGGTATGCTAGCAGAACATCTTCTAGCCGTGCATAGTCCGGGATCCCCTGGGCGATGCCCTCCAGGTTCTGAATCAGTTCACCTCCCTCACCACCCTCAGCCTAAGGGTCATGATCGACATGGGTTCTCCGCACCATGGGCGACATGCCCGCGGGCCTCTCTGGGCCGACGTTTGCATACACATAAAAATGTTATTATAATGAAAATGTATTACCAAAAAACAAAAACAAAATCATAAATACATAAAAATCAAAAATAGTATCATACCCAACTCTTCATCCCAATCCTCCCCCTCCGAGAGCGGAAGGTCGGGATCTTCGGTGAAATCGGTCCCAGCATAGGGCCAATCTTCGACCATGATCAACTGTCACCGTAACCACCCAAAAAACTCGGGCCTCCAAGATATCTGTTGCCCTCCTCCTAACCTGGGCATAAGTGCTGCCCAGCGAGCCATCCTCGGCTCCCTTAGTACTGGCTCAGCAACTATGGCCCCTAGGCCCTGGAAAATGGGTAGTCGTTCCAGGATGAACGACACCAAAATGGAACCGTAGCCAAACTGCTTTAGTTTGACTTGCTTGCATCTTGTCAGCTGCCTCTTGATATTGACCATCATTGCAGTAGGCCAATCGAACAATGTGAGGTTCATACACTTGGAGGCTAGTATGAGTTGCGCTTTGGTCACCTCATGCGGTGCCTGCAATCCCGCAGCCCGCGTAATGGTGTGTAGCACCACTCTGAGTGCTAGATCATGGATAGTGTGGATGTCCACCTTCCCGCTTCCCGATCCAGTTCGTGCCCCTGGGCACACCCTCACCATTACTTGTTCCATCTTTTCCCCGAAAGGTCTGCTGCCCGTCAGAATGGGTACTGGGCCTCTCTGCGACAACCCGGTGATGAAATATACGTTAGAAACCTCAAGTTCCAACACTTGGTCCCGAAGTTTAAATACTTCTTCATTTTCGTCCCATATGATGACCAAGTATTGTAGCAGCTCAGGTTGAGCTCGTAAACATGGAGTAAGAAATAATTTTTTGAGTCCACAGTTCTTCAGTGCAGTCATACAGGTTTCATTCTCCATAGCCATTTCATCTTCCTCCCCATGTTCCCTCTCCTTCCATTCAATAACCATTGTGCTTGGTTACCTGCATCAATATGATAAAAAACCCTTGTTATATCTCTGTCATGATTAAAAATCAATATGGATGGCTCACTGTTTAGAAACTTAAAGCGGAAAATTATGTCTTGCCAGTTGGCGCAACCCCTTTGTGAGCAAAGGTCCATTAGCACGGGTCTGTGCTCGATACCCACGCCAATGGCAGAGCCCTAAAATTTTAAAATGTCTCCTCTAGAGATCGACTGTGCAATGGAAGCTCATAAAAAATGGATTAAAATGGAGCTTAAAGGAATGCCTTTTACTTGGAACAAACGAGGAGCTGAATGACGTCCCAGATCAGTTGCAATCACTGCCGCAAGTTTGCACACAAACATACCACTTTTGCTCTCCAAGTAAGGTAAAAAGTAAAAGTAAATTTGTTTTACCATTTGAAGCCTATTTATAACTTTTTAAGTCAAAAATTAGGTTTTAAATGTCATTTTTCCCAATATTTTAATATATTTTGTCGAAAATGGATTTTACACTTGATTCTATGTGTAGCGACAGGTTCTTATGTGACTTGGACTGTGATACGAGTTGTATTTTATAGTTTTTCGGACTCGATAAAAACACGAAAAAGTCATTTTGGAGTCATCTTTCAGCTCTTTTCTGACTCTCTAAACATGAAAAGATTGCCGAGTCCCTTGTAGTTTTCGATCTCGTTAAAGTGGACATGAAACGACATCTACCCAGTATACATTTACCCCTTTTTCAGGCTGGGATAGATTACTTACGAAAAATGAATACCCTAGCCTATCATGACTAGGAGGTTTTCTCAGATATTGTTTTCTACCTTTTCGGGTCTGGGGAACTATTTATGAAAAGGGACCGTTGGAGTTTACTTTTCCGCTGTCTTTTCAAACTCTCTAAACATGAAAAGACGTCGAGTTCTTCCTTTGTCAGACTCGTTAAACCCTGATGATATTGGATTTAGTCGAAATGACGATATCCGAGTTCCTCCTTCCTAGGGCTCATAAAATGTACTAGGATGGACTTATATAGCAAGCATATGGTACCCTCTTCAAGCTTGTGTAAAAATAAAGAGGTACTCACCAGAAATGGTGGGGAAAATGGAACTAGCATCATTGTCGTGTCGGCAGTATGTCACTCTTGAACATGGCACTTGTTTGCATTCGTGTCGGGTTGGGAACATCTCACCTCGTTTTTTCCACTTGCCTCCGTGGGTTTGGGTGATCCCTTTTGACCTCTCATCTTCTCTTTGTCCCATCATCATGACCTCTGATCTGTTGATGTCAAATGCTGCCAAGCTCACTGTCGTTCCGCCATATGTTCAAGAGAAGTCGACCTCTGCAAATTTCAACCTTCCTCTAATTCTCATCTGATCTTGATTCACACAGACATTATGTTCCTCTGTCTCGTGTCGATGATGTGGGAAACACTATGGCCCACCTTCGATCAATGTTAATTCCTGTCGACTTCAGCTCATTATCCAGGAAGCTGATCTAGAGACTCCCTTTTGGTACCTTGGAGCCTGCATGCCTCGATGGCAGGTTCTTCGCATTCAGTGTGAGGTTTTCATCATTGGCCTCTGATCGAGTGATTCTACGGGTGTTCGACGCCATCTCATTGATTCACATGCCGTAGATTGTACCTGTAGTACCTTGAGGGCCATTGTCATTATTGGTGGTACCTCTCGTGTTTGTTAACAGCTTTCATCATTGGCTGGTAATCAGGTGATGTTCTCGCATGTTCGACTTCAGCTCACATATTCGCATGCTTGAACTTGTACTTTTTTTGGGTCGAGATGGAGCGCAAGACCCTGGATTTTGTCTGATGGAATCCAGGCTGCGATTTTGTGGATTATTATGATTAGTTACATGACTCATTCATTGGATGGCTGCGACCATACCTAAGTCTATTTATCGATCCTCACTGGATGGCTGCGTCCATACCTTGGATCTGGATTATTGTATACTCTGATATGGATGGCTGTGCCCATACCACATATATATCATGTATCTGAGATATCAGTTGTATTTCTCTACGCAGGTTTTCCGACAACGGTGTTTTCAGTTGGACACGTTCTCGTAAAGCATTTCACCCCTCTCTCTCTTTCGGGCCTCATGCTTTAGGGGGCATCTGTTACACATCAATTTGTCACCGTCCCTGCAATTCCCCATCCTGCACATTAGAGGGCTCATTCCGTGACCTGTGAGTAGTGACATAACTTGAAAACACTTTCATGGCATTCCCCTAGACATGTAATTTCATTGCCCTGAAGACATCTCCTTGTGAAAAACCCTAAAAATAGCCTTTTCATCCTTGGCACGACTAGCCTGTGTTATACCCGTGCCAATGGGAGAAATTCTTCAAAGAGGGTGTGCCAATTGGCGCTCTGTCTTAGAGTTGCACTCGCACCAGGCTTAATAAAGGGTGTTTTTTAAAAATAAATGGCGGAAGATTGACATTAACCAATTGTTGAACTGGTCTCTAAATTGAGTTGGGACGTTTGGCTCCAGATTTCCATGTAGAGGAAGTAGTTTGCCACCTCCCATGGAAGCTTCCTTGAGGATAGGGCCAATCCCATGATTGTAGGGATCCCAACTCCTCTTCCACCATCTATATAAGCTTGCCATTTCCCTTTGCAAGCTAATCTCCAAGAGCCTTTATAGCCTAAATAATGCTGCAAGAGCTTTGATAGTCCTCATAGTGCCAAATCCATAGCAAGGAGATTGACGATCGAAGAGAGAGGCTTGTCCTTATTCCCAAAAATATTTACCGAGACGTATTCCGCTGACGACACACCGAAGGAGGATTTCAGCGTCAGAGCTAGGTTGTATCATCCTTTGTTTCATTAATATAAGCGACTACGATTATAGTTCCACTCGTATTGTTCATGCTTGTTTATGAGTTGTGTCCTCTCTGAATGACACATAATTGCAAATATTTGGTTTTACACTCGTATGTTCGTCGTGTTTCTTGTACGTGTAGGTGTTCAATTGCGTCAGGTGGTGGAATTGTGACCTGTCGGAGCAAGGGATCTAGAGTACTATCCTCTCCGCAACGACAATAGCGTTGGACCTGAGGTAGGCCTTCTATCGCGCTTTGATTTTTTGCAATTAGGAGCTTGCGTTGTAGCATGTTTGATTGTTGCTAGACCCGATCTGGGCTAGTAGGGATCGCCTCTGTCTACATAGGGGATTTACCTCTTCAACAGACTCATAAGTATCATCCAAAAGCATATATGAAAGCTCACGAGCCATACATAGAATAAAAATCAATAACCTTCCTTGATCATCCTTGTCATTTTCTCAAAGAAACTGAAAAGTCACATGAAACAATCAATGGAGAGAAAATATTTAAGCTTGATATTGAGGATTTTCTCTCTTTCTTCTCATTCGATTATTCATTCATTCAAGAGAATAGTCATCAATCCATGGAAGACCTACATAAAATGAAAAATGAGGACATTCCAAATTTTTTTAATAAATCATAGGACCAATAATATGTGGATCACATTGAATCTTGGTTCCAAGAAATCATTGGTATATAACATTCCTCCATTTTTATGTGGGATTTATGATTACAGAAAAAAGTATCTCCCCTAGTTTTTGTGAGCAACCTAGAACAAAAAAGAGACAAGGAACCCAATTCTTTCCTTAAAGTAAATAGAATATGGATCAAGCCTACCTGGAATTTGTCGCATGCTTCGCTCCTTCTTCCACTTGAATGATCAAATTCCATCTCTGATTGCCAAAATTAGAACCTACACAGACATATAACACAAGCCAAGAAAATATGAGATCTATGCAGTATCATATAAGTACTCTATTCAATAGATCAACATGGTATTGAAATATATTAAATAGCAACATCACATATAGGAAAATAGAGAACTCTTTGCATTAATTTAAATGGAAGGATATTAGAACCATAAATATGTGTTGATCTTGTAGAAGAGCTCTCCAAGTTTTCTTGTCATTTCGTTGTCACAAAATGCACCTCCAGTCACCCTAAATGCATGGAATTATGACCTCTCACCTCCGTAGCATAAGGTTAGAATCACTCTCCAAAATACAACCCCTTGCATATGGAAGGTTGTAAATATACAGAGGAGTAGGGTAAGTTGGGTGTTCTTATCCAATTACCAATATAGGGTTTCAGATCCACCTTTGATGGAAGGATGGGATCAAAGGATAAGGGATGGAAACTCCAAAGAGGGATAGGATAGGATATGAATTTTTTATCTGAGGTAAATGGTTGTAACAAATTATATAAGCTTCTAGAAGATGAAGCTTTTGGAAAATCTCTCTTTTTCCTGAATTTCTAGAGCCAACATAGGTGCAAAGGGGAGAAACTTATAGGTGATCAATGCTGGCCACATTTGAGCAACCTATAGGTGAATGTTTTCAAGAGGAAGGCCAGGGAGTGTTGGTCCTAAAAATAGCTCAGATGATGTAGTTTCGGGCAGAAATTCTGAGAAATGAAGGAGGCACACTTAGGGCTTTGTGAAATGATTTTGACAAGGGGGAATAGGATGTTGATTGATCCCATTAGGATTCCTAATGACTGGATGTGAAGAAATGGCCTATAAAAGATTCCCCCCTAAAGCACAAAGTTAGAAACGATGACTTGTGACTGAAGTGCTTTACCTTGTGACAATTAGGGATCAAGAACAACTAACAAGCTTCATCTATTACAATACATTTTTAGCATGACATATTTTTACTAAGGGAGGCATACCCATACTCAGCACATAATCTAACATAACATGTATAATGATCAAAATATGTGTCCACAGATGTAACTCGTGGACCCATGACTCAATGACTCTCTAGATTAGCATGGCCATCATACATTTTGATCTCTATAAAACTCCTGAAATCATAGCCAGGATGGATGAAACTATATATGGGGTCTTCTATCTCGTTCACATGAACAATCCAACGTACAAGTATATCCATGTGAATTGATGAGTTGAGGTCGAACATGGTAGACACCATTTGATTATCGGTCGATGATGTAAGTCATTAACAAACGTGAGAGAAACCACCGATGATATTAATGGCTCTCAAGGTATTATAGTACAATCCATATAGTGTGAATAAATTATTTGATGTCGAAAAAAACACATATTATTTTGGTCGAAGGCAAAAAATGTAAACCTGTCATTGAGAGCGAGGAAACTTTCCATTAATGTATGCAAGCACCAAGGTACTAAAGGGGTGTTTCTAAGTCAACTTTTTGGATGATGTGTTGATGTCGATAGGAAATGACCCGTCACAGGAGGGCCTTGATGTATCCCCATCAATGACATGAAATGGGTATCATGATTGAGAAAAAATGATGATGATATGGAACTGGATTAGGAAAAGGAAAACATGGAATTAAGGCTTAAGTATATTGCAACAAATATCAACTAAATGACTTCTCTTGAACACACTGATGATAATGAATGGAGTTGGTAGCATTGAACCAAAACCGAAATGGAGGCTCTGAAAAGGTATGATGAACCCAATGACAAGAATATTACCCAACCCAACAACCATGTATATACAGTGGAAGAGTGTCGTATTCAAAAGTGACTTGCTACCATTAGCAAATGGAGTACCCTATTTTCCCAATTTCCCCAACCATACTGGTCAATAACTCTTTATTTTTTAACAAGATTGAGGAGGATAACATATGCTTAATCTGTAAGTCTGTTGTGTAACCAGCTCCAAAAATAGAAGAAAAGAGATATCAACGCCTTAGAAATGAGCCACTTCGAGGGGGAAACCTCCAATACATTACATAAATGAAAAATTCTTGGATGATACAATTTACAAAACCTCCTTTATATATGTAGGAGTCCATGTAGCCATAATGTAATCCTAGTGGGCCACAATGTAATCATAGCCAACCTAACAATAATAATTTAAGGGCACAATAATAACAAAATGGGGGTTACAAGGGTACAATAATAACAATAAAGGGGTTACACTAATAACAATAAGGCACTATACTAGTAATATAGGGACCTAACATGCCCCTCTCCTTCAAAAAAGTGTTGTCCTTAATGCTTGAGTAGCTCTGGGTGCTTCTATATAAACTTCTCATCCTCCCATGTAGAATCTTCAGTGGGTAAGTTCTTCCACTTGATGAGATACTCTGAAATTGATCGATTCCATAGCTCTCGAGTTCTTGTTTCCGTGACCGCTTCAGGTTCCAATATGAATTTTCCTTCCTCATCAAGTTCTGGAAATATTGTTTGAACTGGAATATTTTCACCTATAACCTTTTTTAAGCATGAAACATGGAAAATTGGATGCACTCGTGAAGAAACAGGAAGCTCCAATTTGTATGCCATAGTACCAATCTTTTGCAACACCTTGTAAGGACCATAGTACTTTGGCGATAATTTATTATCCTTCTTAGCTTGCTTGAGGGACATTTGTTTGTATGGTTATAGCCGTAAAAATACCCAATCTCCTACATCAAAACTTCTCTCACTGCAATGTTGATCGACCTGTTGTTTCATTCGATTTTGTGCCAAATTTAGGTTATCCTTTAAGAGTTGGAGAACTTCTTGCTGATGCTCGATGTGATCTTCCACTACTTGAACCTTCGAATTTTCCCTTAAAGATGATGTGATAGATTGTGGATGATATCCATAAAGTGCCGTAAATGGGGTCATCTTTGCTGCAGTATGGAAGGAAGTGTTATACCACCATTCAGCGAGAGGTAACCACTTTACCCATTGTGCTTGTTTATCAGATACAAAACAATGAAGATATCCTTCCAAACATTTATTTACTATCTCAGTTTGACCATCAGATTGAGGATGATAAGATGAGCTATGAGCTAATTGAGTACCCAAACAAGAAAATAACTTCGTCCAAAAATTTCCAGTAAAAATGGGATCTCTGTCACTTACAATAACCCTTGGGCTTCCATGTAGCTTTTGAATTCTATCCATAAATGTAGTAGCAACTGTACTTGCTTTAAATGCATGAGATAATGCACAAAAGTGTGCATACTTGGTAAGTCTATCAACTACCACCATGATGACACTCTTTCCTTCGGACTTAGGTAAACCTGTGATAAAATCCATTGAAATTTCCTCCCAACGTTGACTTGGAATGGATAAAGGTTGTAGAAGTCCTGGGGTCTTAATTGTTTCCACTTTATTCTGCTGGCAAACCAAACATTCCGCCACAAACTTTCGAATATCAGATTGAAGGCCATCCCAAAAAAATTCTTTCTTCACCCTGTGGTAAGTTTTTAAAAATCCTGAGTGTCCTCCTAAAGGAGAAGTGTGCAATTCCAGAAGAATCTTTTGTTTTAGTTGGGAATTCTTACAAAGATATAAGCGATATTTGTACCATAAGGAATCCTTTTTCCAAATAAATGTATTAGATGTACTAGGATCTTGCTGCAACTTGTGAATGAGTGCCCATACATCTTTTTCCTTCTTCCATTCATCTCTTGCTTTGGTTATCCAATCTGGTTGGATAATATAAATGGCACAAAGCAGTGCTTCCACCTCTTCATTCTTTCTTGAGAGTGCATTTGCAACAACATTAAGCTTTCCTTTTTTGTAGATTATTTCAAAGTCATAACCCAACATCTTCGTGACCCATTTTCTTGCTCTTAGAATAGTCTAATTTCCAAAAAAGTGTTTAAGACTATCATGATCAGTTTTTTACACCTTGAAGTGTCTTCCCATTAGGTAAGTTCTCCATTTCTTTAGTGCATACGTGTGCTAACATTTCATTCTCATAAATATGTTTACGTAAATACTTTCCTTTGATTGGACGACTTTCAAAAAGAAATGGAGTTTTTCCTTCACCGCATTAAAACAGCACCAATTCCATTTCCTAAGGCATCACATTCCACAATAAAGGTTTTTGTGAAGTCTGGCGTAGCTAAAACTGGTGCTAGGCACATTGACTCTTTAAGATGTTCAAAGGCCTTAATTGCTTCGGGAGTCCATGAAAATGCATCTTTCTTCAATAATGTTGTTAGAGGTGCTACTATTCTCCCATAATTCTAAACAAAATTGTGATAATACCCTGTTAACTTGAGAAATCCTCGCAACTACTTTATGGTTGAGGGGACTTTCCATTCTTTAATGGATTTAACTTTGTTAGGGCCTACCTTAACACCCTCGTGAAATACAACATGACCCAGATATTCCACCTCTTGTACTCCAAAGAAAAATTTGGATGTTTTTCCATATAATTGTTTCTCCTACAATAGTTTGAGCACCCTATCAACATGTTGAACATGATCCTTCCAAGACCTGTTGTAGATTATATATCATCAAAAAATACTAGCACAAATTTTCTAAGGAAGGGTTTGAAAATGGAATTCATCGACCCTTGAAATGTAGAAGGTGAATTGGTAAGGCCAAAAGGCATGATAAAAATTTCATAATGACCCTCATGAGTTCAAAATGCTATTTTCAGAATATATTCAGTCTTCATTCTAATTTGATGATATCCTGAATGAAGATCCAACTTGGTAAAATAAAATTTTCCATGTAATTCGTCCAATAATTCATCAATCACAGGAATGGGAAATTTATCTTTAATTGGGAGTTTATTCAGCTCCCTATAATCCAGACACATTCGCCATGATCCATCTTTCTTGTGTACCAATACTACGGGAGCGAAGAAAGAACTTTGACTAGGTTGAATTATACCCGCCTCTAACATTTCTACAATCATACATTCAATTTCACTCTTTTGGACATAAGGATATCTATAAGGCTTGATATTTGGAGGAACACTTCCTGGAATCAAATGAATGGCATGATCATGATCACGAATAGGTGGGAGTCCTTTGGGAGTTTCAAACACCTTGGAATGATTGTCCAAGACTTGTTGGAGATATGTAGAAATAGATAATTTTGATGTTGGAACTTCTAGTGAGCATAATTGTGAAATTACGCATCATTTTTCTTTCTTTAGAAGCTTTTCCATGACATTAGAGCTTATTATCTTTCCTGTCTTCCCTGCAATACCTCGTAATTTGACTTCCTTTCCTTCTAAAAAAAATTTCAAGAAAATTTCTTGAAAATTAAAAGCTACCATCCCCAAAGATTGTAACCATTGTACTCCTAGTACAACATCATCACCTCCCATAGGAATGGAAAGCATTGGAATATTAAATTCATATTCCCCCATGGTTAACTTGATATTATGGAATTTTAAAGAGCAATTTATAGTTCCTCCATTTGTAACCATCACTTGACATTCTGGTGCTGGTTATAGGAAACAATTCAATTCCTTGGCTACCTTACAATGAATAAAATTATGGGTGCTACCTGAATCAATCAACACTATTTCCTTTTTCTTATTGATATGTCCTTCTATCTTGAGAGTTTGAGGAGTGGCAATTCCTTCCAATGCATTACACGATATGGTCGGACTCATTTCTTCCTCTTCTACAGCTGGTTCCTGGTGTATATCCTCTTCTTGTTCATTTTCTTCTTCCTCTTCACAATATATGTAAATAATTTATTCTTAGCACACTTATGACCTTTAGTGTATTTGCTATCACAACTGCAGCAAAACCCTTTTGCTCTTTTTACTTCCAATTTTTGTGGTGTCAACCTTGTAGGTTGTGGAAATCTAGGCGTAGCAACACTTCCTTCTTTATAGAATTGAGTGGTAGGCTTCCTCGTCGCCATAATTTTACATTCAAATTTTCTTGCCAACCTGAATGCCTTCTCCAATGAATCGGGTTCCAAAACATGAACTTCATGTTGGATGTTATCCTTTAGAGTGCCTATGAAGAGATCAATCCTGTGTTCCTGCGGAATATCGGTTACCCTTATATTCAATTTTTCGAAGTCCTTAATGTGCTCCCCCACTAAACCCTTTTCTTTGAGAATTATCAATTGGCTAAAGTAGGTGTTGCTCTTTGTATCCTCATAATGTGCTATCATTTTCTCCGTAAAAATTTACCAAGTGACATTTTTTTTACAAGACCAAAGCCATCGATACCATACAAATGTATTTTGTTCTAAATGTAAAGTTGCAATGCGTAACTTTTGTGTGTTTTGCACATTATGGAGATCAAAAAATTGCTCCATTTGTAGTATCCATGTTACAGGATCCTTTCCATCAAACTTCCTCATCTCCATTTTGGAATATGGTGGTACTTCCCGCCAACATTAGAGTTTATGAGATCACAATTAACATTTATTTTGTTCTCATCATGAGTTTCCTCTACTATCTTTTCACCATTAGGGAACATTTCTTGTATCAACTTTGTCAAACCTTCTATGTCTGCTTTTAGATCATTCTTCATGTTTTCCATTTTAGATTCCATGCCAGCTTCCATGTCATCTATCTTAGATTCCACGTATTTCTTCAAACCATCCATATTATTCTTCACACCATCCATCTTTTCTTCCACGCATTTCTTCAAAACTTCCATTTCATTTTTTTTTGTCTTTGTGAGAGAAAAATTTGGTGCACTTGCACTTGTAATTTTGATAGATCATGTTGCAATTCTTCATCTTCATGAGTCATAGTAGAGCCTTCTAAAGGCTTAATTGGTGTTGAATTATTTTTATGGGGCATTTTTTAGAACCCAATACTGATATATGTTCTACAATATTCCCTTGGAATCAATTCAAATTGATTTTTCAAACAAGACTTATGTAATTCGGAAAACAAAATACACACCTTTTTCTTGCTTTTGAGGAGCTCGATATTGAAATTTGATTATCTCTATGATTGTGGCTCTTCAATATATGAAATTCAGCACTGAAGTATCCCTATGAATTCTCTTTTGAATGCCATAGGTCTGACCTGATTTGGATTCTCCAAGACAAAATTATGTCCAATCTCCCACAATGACCTAATTATGGACTGGTTCAGTAGAGTGAACTTGTACGACTTGCCACGTGTCACTGTTTCATCCTTCGCCTCTGAAATTAATAGCTAAGAAACTGCAGTCCATGTAATTTTGACCACTTTTTACGGCACTCCAATCTGATTCTCAGTAAGATTTAATCAATTTCAGATCTGATTGTTGATGGTGGACAATGATCAGACACCGCAAGGCTGAAATCATTCACCTGGCGATTCTAAATCAGTTTCGAGATCAGATCCAAGGACTCCACTGGAGGATGAACCTAACTAGCAGAAACATGAAAGGAAAATATGGAAAGATTAGGTATTCAAGTTGGAATTTCATCCAAGACATTTTGTTCTTTGTCATAAATTATTTCTTCTCTTTTCCCGAGAATGTCAAGAAGGCTTTGCAAAGTATATTGTATTTGAGAAAAGATCCTCGGCCTGCATTTTATTCCTTCCCTTTGAAGATTATGAATACCAAATATTTGCATGCTTTTGAGCTTGATCAAGACCTTTCTTCCGAATCTTGTGATGACCATCTTCAAATTGATGAACCTCAAGAGACCAAGATTGATTCTGCAGCATTTGTACATACCCCTATACCTTGTAAAATTCCAGATCGATACAAGCCTATGATTTTACCTCCTATATCCCATGCTTTCCTTAAAAATCATGACCTATATCTACCAAGATTTGATGGTGAACACGAAAACATCACTGATGAGAGACATGTTCTGAATTTTGAATCTTTTCTTGACCTTTTTGAAGTTGATGAAGAGGATGTCAGTATTAGGCTTTTTGCTCTTTCTTTGCAAGGCAAAGTCAATAGTTGGTTCAAAACCTTGCCTGATGCGAGCATCTCAGATTTCCAGCAGTTCGTAAAAGTTTTCCTCGATAGGTGGGTGATTAGACATAACCCTTTATTGATTATAGAAGAGTATAACTAGCTGAAAAGACTGCCAGGGGAGACGGTACAATAGTTTTCTACCAGATTTAACAAAGTATATTTTTCTATGCCAATTTAAAATAAGACCTCCTCTTGGATCTGCTCTCTTGCACTACCTGGGTGCCTTTGATCCAGAAATGGAGTTTCAGCTGAGAGAAAGGAATCTTGCAACACTTGAAGAGATGAAGAACAGTGCAGTAGATCTAGAGGCTCATTTGCTGATCCGAAGGGAAAATTTGAAGGAAGAAGAGATGAAAAACATATATCCGAAGGAATCGACATCTCTAGAGGTAAAGCTTTAAATTTTGGTAAGTGCAGTGGAAGAGATGATGCAAAAGATCACCACAAGGAATGAGTATAATGTTCAAGCCCATGGCTCGCTGATTGAAGAAGAACAAGTTGCTGATCCAAAACATTTTGTTTCTTATCCCAGTTGTCATAGATCTGATAATAATTGTTCTATAGATCATCTTGGAGAAGAGAGAGCTGTTGATATGAAATGTATGCTTGATGATGTGTTTTATACTGATGATTTGCCTCAATTTGACCAGTATGATAATGATTGTGTTCTCCAAACAGAAGCTAATCTTGTAGACAAATCAACAGCTAGTTTGTGGAAGGAGGAAGTTCACTTTCAACAGCTCGAATACAATGTTCAGCCATCACATATCAGCTATGGAAATGACGAGGAAAGTGCAACAAATTTTGAAGTAAGTGAAGGATCTTTGCCTTTTTGTTTTGATTCATTTCAGTTCATTAGAGACAAATTCCATGCAATCAGAAATAAACTGTTGACAAGTCTTGATCTGGACCATCTTGAGGGCAATGAAAACCTTGTTCAAGACTTCTCATATCTAGATTTACAGGCCTCGAATGCCATTGTTTTTCAAGTTGTAGATGAGGACTTGGAAGCTGGCACATATGATCAAATGATACAAGATGACTCCGTACCATTTTGTTTTGAATCATTTCAGTTTTTGAAGGGTAAATTGCATAGTAAATCTTCAAATGAGAAGCTTGTAGAAAATCATGTAATCTCATCAGAAACAATAGAAAATGGGTTGCAGCAGTCTTTTCATGTTTTTCACGATCCAATAGCTGATGTGTTGGATCATGTCTGCATTCAAAGTCCTTCTCCATTGACTATATGTAAGCTTGAAACGTGTGTTTATATAAACTTGATCCACCAGCCGGTCTCTTTGTCATTTTTAGCAGGAGTCTCGTCACAAAGCTCAAAACAAAGTTTGCATTCATGGTATGAGAAGAATAGAAGTAATCCATTGGATGAGCTAAGTCCTAGTGTGCATGAACTTCAATATCCTTATGCAGTTTTTTTGGAGGCGGATAGAGAATCCATATCATTCAATGGATCTGTTTCCAAGTTTTCATGGGAGTTTCCTTTCGGTAGTTCTCTCTTGTTGTTCATAAGCGAGCACTTGCGGAGAATCCAAACAGCAGCCGGAATACTTACTTGGTTGCATTGGTTGTTTCATTTCACTTGATCAGGTGATGAATGGAATAACTAGAGTAGGTTGTATTGAATAAGCTTCTTTGAGCATCATTTCCAGTTTGTCGGTTGTGTTTAAGTATCGAGTCAGTTCTTAGTTGAGTGAGAGTCAATTTGTGTCGTCAAGTCATTAGTTTTCAGTCATATACTTCAACTTGAGTTTTTGACTCCATTGCCCAGTGGGTAAGGCACTGGTCTGCTCTCCCAAATATCTATAGTTCTTGGCACCTCCAAGGAGCTACCATCCCCATTGGAGGCAATGTTAGTGTTGGTATCTTCATCCCTCCGTCAGTGATCAAATTTATCTTGTTACATTGCATATTAGGTGTCTCACTCAGTCAGCTGCATTCCATTAGGAGCATGGATCATTTGATGGTGGTGGCTTGTTGCTCATGTCCCTCATTTCCTTTACCTACTAGCCTTTTTTTGTTCATTAAAATAATTTGTAGTCACTTTTGGTCTCATAGTTTGCAAAGAGTCATTTTTAGGGTTTTAGTGTCATTAGGTCTAGGGTTTCATTAATGAGGTCTTCATAATGTCCAACAATGGTCAGCAGGCACATGAGGAAATTTGAAATAAGGTTTCAGTGCTAAAAATCTCATCATCATATGCTTAATAATGTATTTTTCTTCAAAACTCTGTTTTGAAGAAAAATAGAGTATTTCATCTTTATGTATAAATGTAGTGTGATTTCAAGTTTTCTCAGTTGTAATAACACTTTCACTGTCAACCCTGGTCGCCTTTGTCAAGCTCCAGCCATCCATTCGCTACAAGAAAAACAGGAAGTACATCATTCAGTCAAAAAGCCAAAATGAAGCAAAACAGAGTTTTTTTTAAAAAGTGTCAAAATTTGAAACATTGCAAAGTGGGTTTTTTTGAAATGGAGAATTAAAATCCTTGGCATATAAAAAATTTTCATCTTTCATAAGCTCATTTGTATGCCAAGAGGACAGAGTGAGCTAAGGAGAAATCGTGAGGAGTGAAAGAAACAATTTGAAGGTGAATTTGTGCGAGGTTCAGCTGCGCGACGCATTGGCTGGGTGTCGCGACGCATTGGGCAGGCGCGATGCATTGAGTCAGCCCCCATTGTGTTTAAATTGTTCCTGCGTGACGCATTGAAGCTGCGCGACGCACTGGGTTTGTTGCACGACGCATAGGGCTGCAAGAAAATTCATTGCCATTCCTCTCACAATTTCAAATTGGCTCAGTCCCTCTTTGTTCAAAGTAAGTCAAGTAACCTCTCCATTTCCCATAAACATGTGTTTTGTGATATTTATGAGGATTTAAGCAAAAAATTCAAACCCTATTATCTTTTTCAAAGGATTTTTCCTTAGGGTTTAGAAATTTGGTTTTGTACCTATCACTCCTACTTCCCCACCTTGTATTCCCTCATTACTGTTATTCTTGTTCCATTTCCCTATTCCCTCATATCCCTAAATCACTCATTCCTATCCCAATTCCCATTATCCCACATCCCAATTATAAATTTCCCAAACCCCAATGATATCCCAAAAAACCTAGTGACTGTCCCTAAACTCTTTAAATGACAGATATCATTTGGCGAATCATTATTGGGCAAGAAATCATGTTTGCAAGGCACAAATCAAGATCCTGAAGGCTAAGTTGAAGATGGCATTAAGGCGTCGAAAAAGGCAAGATAGACTTCAAATTTTGGCCGAGGCTTCCTTGGCCCAGCATAGTGCATGATGGAGGACACTCAGCCCAAATTTCAAGAAATTTGGGACACTTTTTGCAAATTTTGTTTTTTTGGCCTAAACACAGATTTTTCAGCTCAACGCGTCGCGCCACTTGACACACACTTATGATTCGTGGCTCCTCTTTGGTAAAAATTTATATTTTTGGATTTTTCATGAAAATTTATGCATTCCTACCTATGGCAGAGATATTTTGACAGGTTTTGGGCTTCCAGAAGGGTCAAAAACACCCTAAAATTGACCTTTCTGCCCCTTTTTGGACACACAGGAAGCAGTGTTGGGAAAATTCATTTTTGGAGGGGAAAATGGAAACCAAATTCAGAAATTCCACTTGTGTTGGAAAGTAGATAGGTAGAAATTTCCAACAAGCCCACTTGGAGAAAATTTGGACACTGGGAAGGCCTTAAAAATCGGCTCCAAACTGGCACGACGCATAGAGAAATCAGGTGCAGCGCATTGGGGATTTTTGCTCATTTTTGACTAAGTAACTCTATTTTTCGCCTAGTTTTGGACAGTTTGACTTTCTTATCTCCAAATTTTAAACTCATGATGTAATTTTATGTAATTTGATGAGTTTTTATTTAATTTTGTCAAATTTTTACTCATGGAAGTAGATTCATCCATCAAAAGGTGAATTGCAACTGAATGAATCAGTTTCCTATCTTATAGAGGCAAGCTGTTCCATTGCCTATTTTCCAGTTCTCAGTTTAGATCTTGTTGAAACAACTCCTAAAATTGTGAGCTCGACCCCTAGGGGCTGGGGATGAGTTGTTGGTTGCTTATATCTTGTAATTTTTCAGTCATTGGCATAGGTTGGACACTTGGGATTGCTTTGAGCATCATTGTACATTCCTCTTTGCATTTTGGCAAAGGAATAGACCAGGGTTTGCAACACTCCTTGGGATTCATGTGGCTCTTTGTTTGGATGATGTGTTTATCTCTTTTAATTTAAGTTTACTGGTGCTTTATATGTATCATCTTCCCTCTTACTTCTTCTTAGATTAAACAAACAAGGATAAAGGTGGAATTCATTATATTTGCAGTGCTCTACCTAGAGTTTGTTTAATTTTCTATGTTTTCAACTGTTTGAAGAGGATTCCTGAAGGTTTCTTGCCCTCTTCAACTCCTCACCAGTCTGAGCTATCCATTTCATTCAAAATTGAAGTGTCAAAATAATTTCCTACCTTGCCCCATTCAGATCTCTGCAAAAACTAGACCTCTTTCCCCAAACCCAAAATCTGCCTTTCCCTTTGATCCAACAAACACCCTCAAAATCAAATCAAACTCTCTTACATATATACCTAGCCTAAAATCAGCCTTTATTTCAAGTCATCTCATGCCTCACTGATCATTTTTTTTGCTGATATTGACCAGGAGAGAGCCCTTTGCCGATCTGGTAGGGCTAGCTACCAGGTTAAGCGTGGTTTGATGTTACCCTAGATTCTGCCTTTCTCAGCCTGAGGTAGATTTAGGCCATAACACATGGGAAGCATAATTGAGTGAGTTTTCCTTCTGGTGCTAAGAAGGTGAAGAAGATATTAGAGCTTGTGCACAGTGATGTGTTTGGACCTGTATCAGTTCCATCACAGGGAAAGTCTGTGTACTATGTTTCATTCATAGATGAATTATTAATAAATACACGGATATATTTCTTGAGGAAGAAATCTAAATTCTTTGACATATTTAAAGAATTTAAGGATCTGGTGGAAAACTAGAGAGAGAAGAAGATAGAGGTGTTGGGGATAGATAATGGTGGAGAGTTCAACAAGAAGGAATTTGAAGATTTTTGTAAGAAGTGTGGTATAGCACAACCGAAGACTACTACATACACACCTCATCAAAATGGAGTTGCAGAAAGAATGAACAGAACACTGATGGAAAAATTAAGAAGCATGCTAAGTGGTACCGGGTTAGGACAAGAATTCTCGACAGAGGCAGTGGAGATTGCATGTTACCTAGTTAACATATCACCTTCGTCAGCATTGGAGGCCACATGAGGTATGTACTAGTAAGAAACCCTCTCTTTCATATCTGAAGGTATTTGGATGTGATGCATATGTACATGTTCCAAAGGATAAAAGGACCAAGTTGGATAATAAATCTGAAAGGTGTATCTTTATTGGTTATAAGGATGGTCTAGAAGGTTACAATATTTGGAACCCATAAACAAGGAAGGTTGTGTACAATCGAGATGTGGTGTTCAGAGAGGTTAAATATGTTGTTAAACATGAAGTCCTACAAAAGAAACTTGAGAAGATAGAGTTTGAGCTAAAGGAGGATGAATCAGACTCTACAACAGAAAAATATTTAGAAGAGGAAGAGCCACAAACTCCAATTGTGAGAAGATTAGTACAAGAAAGAAGGTTGCCAGAAAGGTATAGTCCATTAGCTTTGTATTAAAATTTTTCTTTCATAACTTTCAGGGAGGCATTGGATTTAGAGGATGAAAAACTCTAGAAGGAGGCTATGGTTGATGAAATTTCATCCTTGCACAAAAATGAGGCATGGGATTTGGTGGAGTTGCCAGCTGGAAGGAAGCCCATTGGGAGAAAATGGGTGTTTAAGAAGAAGATGAATGTAGAAGGCAAGGCGGAGAAATAAAAATCTAGGTTGGTAGCAAAAGGTTATTCCCAGGTGTCGGGAATTGATTTTGGTGACATTTTTTCTCATGTTGCCAAGGTTACTTCTATTAGATTAATTTTACCTGTTGTTGTTGCATTTTATTTTGAGGTAGAATAGATGGATGTGAAGACATCATTTCTTCACTGGGATCTGGAAGAGGAGATCTACATGAAGCAACCTGAAAGATTTATAGTGAAGGGTAAGAAATAACAGGTATGCAGGTTAAAAAAGTCTCTGTATGGGTTAAAACAGTCACCAATGATGTGGTATCAGAAATTTGATACCTATAAACAGGGACTTGGCTTCACCACAAGCAAAGAGGATCAATGTGTGTATTTTAAATTAATTGGTGACTGTGTTATTTTTTTGGTCTTGTATGTGGATGATATATTTCTGATTGGAAATGAAAAAGAAATTATCCAGGATTTGAAGACCCAATTGTTCTCCAAATTCGACATGAATGATCTTGGTGTTGCAAAAAATATTTTGGGCATGGAAATTAAGAAATATCGGGCAAAGAGGAAGCTCTAGTTAAACCAGAGGAAGTATGTCAAGACAAATATTGTAGAGGTTCAATATGTAGGATAGTAAACTGGTGAAGGTTCCTATTCCTGTAGGTGTAAAGTTATCTGTTGAATAGTGTCCCACGACACAAGAAGAAGAGGAGGATATGTCACGTGTTTCATATGCAAGTGAAGTGGGTGGCCTGATGTATGAAATGGTATGTACTAGACCAGACATTGCACATGTAGTGGGAGTATTGAGAAGGGTTATGACAAAACTAGGGAAGGATCATTAGAAAATAGTGAAGTGGGTTTTCAGATATTTGCGTGGCACTAGTGATTATGGTTTGTGCTACCAGAGAAGACTAGGATTGGATAGAGTTTTGGACATCCATGGTTTTGTTGATGTAGACTAGGCTGGAGATCTGGACCAAAGAAGATCTACAAGTGGGTATGTGTTTAGCCTATTTGGTGGTGCAGTTAGTTGGATGAGTAAAAGATATTCTGTAGTGGCTCTTTCAACTACAGAGGAAAAATACATGGTAGCCACTCATGCAAGCAAGGAAGCAGTTTGGTTGTAGATATTATGTTCAAGTATGGGGTTGGTGCAGCGAGCTGTAAGGATAGACTGTGATAGCCAAAGTGAACTTTTCTTGGCTAAGAACCCTGCTTATCATTCAAAGACAAAGCACATTAATGTTCAATATCACTTTGTGAGAGATATGGTTGAGGATATAAAGGTGTTGTTGGTAAAGGTGGACACTTTGAAGAATGTTGCAGATGCATTGACGAAGTCTGTGAGCACTCAAAACTTATCTTGGTGTAGAGAAAGAATGGGTGTTGCAGGGTTGGACTAATGAATAATACCTCCTATGGCCCCCTTCGTAAAGAAAACAACAAGTGGGATAATGTTGGGTATGTGTTATATTATTTCCATGATTATTCGCACGAATGGGGGGGTCATAGGGGGGGCAATAACCCCCCCTATACATTGCATCTGGCGTAGTGGGGGGGGGGGGGGGGTGGTAGCCCCCCTTTTCCAGGGGTTCGTAGGGGGTGGGTAGCCCCCTACATGAGGTCTAGGATAGTGCCCCAGGAAAAAAAAAATTGGACCCTATTTTAGGTTGGTGAACCCGCCTATGGTTTTGTGCATGGGTTTGCACATGGTTTTGGGGCATGATGGTTTTTGACCACTAGTATTTTGTAGATCCGATCAAGGGAACTATGGTTATGTTCTAATCCAGGGTTAATATATTTGGGTTTATGAATGCTTTGACATGTATATATATGTGTTGTAACACTAAAAGGAATATCATGAAAAATCAAGTTGGTAGTCTCGATTTGGGATCTAGGGGAAAATATTTATGTATATTTGTTTTATGTTTTATGATCTTGCAATTGTTTATTTTCTGTCTTTAAGAATTCTTTTGAAAATAGTTTCTGTATAGGGTTAAAACCTACAGACTTGGACTTTATGAACTCCATGTCTAACTCTTGTAGACTAATGATCCACCTAGATTACTTTCCCCCCAGCAATTGACATGACAGTATATATGGTTGCAATCTGAAACAAAACTAGTTTTTTGAAGCAAGATGTAATAAGTATATCTAATTCCCATATCATTTAGATTCTGATTCAGATAATAAATGGGATGTTCAGTCCTAATATAATCTTCTTGAACCAATACCATTGTTATCTAGTAGAAATGGCAGCAGCTACATATAGGAAATAGTTGCGCTGATAATCAGGGGTGTATAATAGAGATGCCCGAACAAGTACATCTTTTACGACATCAAACAATTTCTGAGTAGGATCCTCCCAATTGAAGGGAACCCCTTTTTTCAGTAAGTGATTGAACCCTTTGGTCATCTCAGTGTGATTAGGTACAAACCTCTATAAGAAGTTAGCTTTCCCTTGGAGTCTTTGTAACTTAATGAGAGACGAAGGTGCAGGTAAGTCGACAATTGTTTACACTTTTAACGGATCAATACCAATTTTTTGTTTTGAAATGATAAAACCCAGGAGTCAACTAGAACCAACATAGAACACACATTTGTGTGGGTTGAGTCGAATGTTATAGTGTCTAAAACATAGGAAAATAGCCTGAAGATGATTGGGGTGAAAAACCTAATGTTTAGAATGAGCAGGGAGATCGTCCAAATATGGTTGAAATATGTGTTTAATGTCATGAAAAGTGTAATCCATCACATGTTGAAACGTGGCCTCTACGTTATTTAAGAAAAATGGGAGCTTTCGACAGGAAAAAGTACACTAGGGACAAATAAATGGAATATTACGTTGGTTCGTCAGGAAAATGTTGATTTGATTATAGCCCTAGAATCCATCCATGAATGAATAAATCTCACACCCAGTTCAATCATCAACAATATGTTCAATAAAGGGGTTCAGATGGTTGTCCTTGGAATAAGCACGATTTTCGCCCCGATAATTGACACATACCCAGATTGTGCCATGTTTCTTCATAACAAAGACCATGTTTGATATGCAAATAGTTAAAGGAATGGGGTATATGAAACCAGCCCAAAGAAGTTTTTAAAATTTAGTCTTAATCCCAAAATCCTTCCTGGGATGGACTGGATAGAGGTGCTTTCAGATGGGTTTGGAATCAGGATATGTTTTAATCTTGTGCACTACTATTTTGGGTCAATACCTTGCCTTTCCTCATAATTCCAGGCAAAGACATCCTGAAACTCATGAAAAATGGATTTATAAATTTCAATCTCATATGGAGAAGAAGATGCTCCAATGTATATATTTTCGATAATACCTGTTTTGATGGAAATATCGAGAGGTATTGTTTCCTCGATATTCAAAAGGTTGTTTTTAGAGTCAAACTCATGAATAAAGACGGAATTCGTAAACATTTCGACAAAGTTGGGTAAATATAAATCACTAAGATTATCCTCAATGGAATCTAGTAAGGAGGAAAGATAGTTATGTCCATCCCATAACACATCATCTAGAATCATGATCTCCATGATGCTTTCATTGGTAGAAAATACATGAGAAAGAGGATCAGAAGGCTTGCCATAATACAATGATGATCTACAAGATTGATCGAAGAAAACGTATAATCCATACAAGCCGAATAGATGGCTTTGTAATCTAGCTCAATGGGGCTAAGCAACATGCATTTGCTAAAACCTTGGATGTCGGTTTCATTAGGTACAATCCATGGATCATATGGGATAGTAGATGATGATATCATGTTGATATAAGCAACCGAAGATGAGTTTTTAGGAAGGAGAGAAGGATGGAGTGAAAAGGTTCCCATGAGCACAGAATACTTCAACAATCTGACTCTGACATGCTGATAAGAGTGTATAGTTTCCCCTACAAGAGGGACACTTCTAGTAACATGAGAACCAGAGGCAAAAAAGGTGAGTTTATCTGTGGCTACAATCCTACATTTATGAGGGAAGGAGATAATACAGAAGTAAGTCAAAATGACAGAAGCCATGGCATAAATCTATGTACATCCCAGTAGAAGATTATAATCAAGAGGTTGATAAAAAACTTCAACTTCTATGGAGATGGCCTTTCCCCCTAATTCTACCTGGAGGGAATTCAAAATCCCACAATGTTTGTATGTTATTCCATCAAAATCTTTCAATGTGGTGGTTTATTGACTCTATTGAAGAAAACCAATCACCTTCCCTTAAGACATGTACATAATGCAAGTCAAGTATCTCTTGTCCACAATAGAACGATAGATGTTCTTACCATAGATGAAGACCTGGATTATAAAGGCTAATTGAACTGGAATCCAAGGGGTATAGTTTTCATGAGAGAAAACCACTAGGTTGGAATCTGAAGGATCCACACATCCGATAGTTGACATCAAGACCTTCTTTTGGGAGGGGAAGTTTTGCAACACTTCAAGAGTTGACATAGATGATGGAGACCGAGCCAAGTCTTAAACTATGTTATAGTTTTGAGAAACTCTTGAGCAAGGGTTGAAAGCAGAATTATTAATAATGCCCTTCAAGGGTTTTATATTCAATTCCATAGGAATAAGAGGTGGGGTAAAATCATATGAACGTGATGTATAACTGGAAGTTTGATCAGTAACCTAACCATTTGGTGGATTCACATTACCATGTTCCTTGTTCCAAGTGGCCACCATAACATCGAATTTCAGCTTTGAGGATGAAAGGATCAAAACCTTGTTAGAGGAAGAAGGGTCTCGAGCAACCATGTGAGTCTCTTGATTGGGAAATGGGTCGATCAAGATGGCAAGAGAAGTGGAAGATTTGAGAAACTGATTCACTTCAGCATGGTGTGGACAATCACATGTAAAGTGATCCTCATTGCAAATGAAGCATGGGTAATGAGACTTTATCTTCTCATCGGAAGACTTATTTGTTTGTTTATCCTTCGGTGAAGGATAATTCTTCTTCTCACCTTTTCCCTTATGCTTTCTTATAGGTTTCTATGGAGACTTTCATTTATTAGATGAAACGACATTTATCTCGAAAGAAGAAGCCGTCGGAGGATAGGATTGAGGGTTTTGGGAAAATGTGGCCAGAGAAACACTAGATGGTATACTCACCTATTGTGAACTAGCATAACTAATTAGGCCTTCAACGACATGAGATTCTTTACTAGGTGTAGGAGGATCAGTGCTCGAAGGTCTCGAAGTGTTTGGTATCTTATCATAGAGCATGCATGATTGGGTATAAACAAGATCCAAATATTGTGCACAAGCAATAAATTGCTCTCCAGTCATGGCTCCACCTTTAGTCACATCTTCTATTATGGGTGAAAATAGAGATTTGGTAAACCATTCTGCTAAAAATTTATTGGGAACATAATACTTGACCAATCGATGGAAATTCCTTCACTCATGAATGTGATCTGAAATGTGAGTGGAATTTGATTGTTTGAAATTGATCAATAGTTCCATTCTAGTTTCGTATATGATGGGAAACTAGAAATGTGTGAGCAAGGTGGTGGCTAAAGTGTTGAAATCATGGAATGAACCTATGGGTAGCTAAATATATCATTTATTTGCAGTACCTGTAAGCGTTTGTTGGAAAATATGAAGTCAAATAGAATCATCGTTAAGGGAGTTCGAAGAATACCATAGGTGATATGTCATAATGTGCATCGACGAGACTTATCCTAGATTCCCGTTGAATTTTGGGATATCAAAAGTCAACTTTGTAGGAATAATTGGCCACCATGGCGAGTGAGCGATGGCGTCATTAGTGAGTCGAGTTAAGTCTAGATATTTGACAGTAGCACAAAAGGAAACTTTCAATTAAATTCTAGAGGAGGATGCCTAGGATATGAAGGAACTGCTTGAGCTCTAGACACTTGCATTCTTGGATAATGAGGGTTATGATATAAGGAACCTAGGTACCATGATAAGGAGGGTTTTTATAACCAGTATACAAGTGACCTTTTTGCCCAACCCCAGGATGATGATAAATTTGTTGGAATAGTTGGGTTTGGAATTGTTAGCCTTGAAAAGATGCTTGAGGAATACCTTGATATGGACCATAATTTTTCCCAATGGGACTTTTAATTGCCGCATGATAAGGTGAGCTCAGCTGGGATTGCACCATAACATGATTAATATGTCCTATATAAACTTGAGGAGTACCTTGTCCAAGCAGTTGAGATTGTTAGGTACCTTGTACTAGTTGGAAAAGTGGGACTTGGGAAGAACCATATACCATTAGAAAATATTGTGATGCGAAGACAACCTATAAAAGTTGGCTCACATTTATTTGAGCTTGTTGAGGTGTTGATGGATGGATAGGAATTTGAGAAGATGGTGAAGGTTGAGTATTCAACAATCAGCCCAAAAATGAACTAGGTTGAACGGGAAAAGTAGTTTTCCAAACATTGGCAGCCATTCTAGGATAAGGAATACCATAATGAGGTTTATTACCAATTTGAGGTATACCAAAAACAACTTTCCCCCATACCAAAGAAGGAGGGGATGATGAAGGAAACTATGATCTAGATAGAGGGTACCCAACATAGGGATAGTTAGGATGTTGAAGATAACCTTTCCCACTAACATAAGGTCCAACCTATTGCTCAACCGTAGGTGTAAGTGGAGGAGGAGGAGGAGGAGAATACTGTGTGGCACTCATAAGTGAAGTGCCAGATGATATTCCTAAATTGGATGGAATTGGAGAGGTCCAAGGACTAGAAGCCACACTAGCAAAGGTACCATATAAACACTAATAGCCATGTGGGATGGACGAGCCACCATATAGATGTATTTCTGGTGATGTTGCAAAAATAGATGAGGAAGTGACATTTGATGTCTCAACCATAGTGGTGGACACAGGCTGAGAGTTTGGATCAGTCCCAGTCATGGTTAATAATCTCGATGAAAATTTTCATGAGAGATCTGTGGGTAAGTTCAAAGGATCAAGCAAAAAAGTTTGTGTCAAATTTTGAAGAGGAAGAGGATTAGTCTGATAAAAAAAAATTCCTTCCCAATGAACAGGAGTACAAGGATCAAACTCTTCTTGCAAGATCTCTTCAATACTCACAATTCCATAAGGAAGATGTTCACCGTTAGGTCCAAGATATATAGGTTTTGTTTGAGACAAAGGGAGAGAAGAGGAAGATCCTAAAGTAACAAGTAAATATGGTTGAGGCTCCTCAAGTTTGAAACCTCAAGAATCAAAGTGTCTAACTCGAGAAAATCAGGTTCAACAACCTCAAGAAAACAAATTTCAGGGACTTCTATTTTAATTGGGTCAGTGTCACCGTCGAGAGTAGATGCGATATCAAGCTTGGATCTAAAAGGGATAGATGATTTTGGTGGATCAATATCAAGAGGAGGGCTATTAGTGGTTCTTGATGTTCCCTATTAAATAATTTGTGTCTTATTATGCTTTTGATGACAACAAAGATTAGCCTTTGTTATAAGAGGAGGCTTATTTTTCATTCTACGTGAACGATGGGGCGGGGGGTTTTGTTATTCCATGTTGGATGATAAATTTTATTAACACAAAAAAGAGGGTAATCTAGGCATAAAGGATTACCAAGAAACTGTGAACTGCAATATACACCTTGTTGAACCAAGGACTTAACGTATGGAATCCAATATCCCTTAATGTTGTGTTTAGTGTATCATGGTATATAAGGCAGAAAACTCGGTTACCTATGGATGGATAGAAACCTGTAAGGGACTCCCAAAATATACTTGATGGTACATGGGAGTGAAATCTATAGTAGTGTTGTCTAACGTGTAACCGTTTTATGAGAAAATTCCTTTATAATTTACGTGCATGGAGTGCCACCACTATACCCAAAGGCATGTGGATAATGATCCTATACACTCACATACCTGGAACGGGATATCACCCCCATGATGCAACACTGGAAAACAACGAAAACTCCTACGTTTAATGATGTTGGAACATGTCTCTAACCTAGACCTCTGTGTGTTTGTGTTAATGTTACAAATTCTCCTCAGGTTGATTCAATAAATTTATTGTTTATCTTTGATTAGGTTTTAGTTTTTGGGATCACCACGGATGTCACTTGAATATCCTAAAATGAAAATCTAGCATAAGAAAAGGGAAATATTTCTCTTTCAATGAAAATATATCTAAGGGAAGAAACAAAAAATCAGTATGAAAAATACAACATTCGGAAAACAATATGCAAGATGTAATTTCCTTCTCAATGTGATTATTCCTATATCAATGCACACACAAAAATCTAAATTCCAAATGAGAAAATTTTCTTTTCAACAAATTGAATTTTTGAAATGAAGAAAACTAAGATGTCAATGTTTAATCACTGATTCAAATGCACTTTTCAGAATGAGGACTAGAACAACAATTCATCCAAGCGATCAATGACAAAAAAAAATCAGTTTTCAAGCGACAAATGATAACAACAAACAAAAATTAGAACTGATTCTTACCAAAGGGAAAAAAAACACAAATGAAAACAAAATGGAAGCTTTAGAGAAACCACAAGACACTCAAGACTTAGGGAAGTTCAACTGGAAGTAGGTTGATCAAAGAGATACTCAACACCAGAGAAAATTTTTGTGAAAACATAGGGGCCAGCGCTGGTGCAGAAGAGGCACCATTGCATTGTAATGCTGGTACAGAGTGGGCCCAAGTGAGGTGAAACGCTTTGTCAGAGGAACTAGGGGAGTGTTGGTCTAGGAATAGAGGATTTCAACAAAAAAATTACAAAAAAGACTCAATGAAAACATGTCCTAGGTTTGTTCTTGACTAATCAAAGCAACAAAGGTATGTCAAAGAGGTAATATAAAAAACAACAGACAAAGAAAACCACCAAGGGAATACATCGTTCCCTATCGGAGTCACCAATTTTTTATGTGGTATTTATGATTTCGGAAAAAAGTAGCTCCCCTAGGTTTGGTGGCCAACTTAGTAGTATAGAGATACAAGGAACCTAATTATTTCCTTAAAGTAAAATATGAAAAATTAATCCTACCTGGAATCTGTAGCATGATTCACTCCTTTTTCAGCCTGAATTCTCCAATTCCAACTCTGATTTCCAAAATTAGAACCTACACAGTCAGATAACACAAGCCAAGAAACTACAATATCTATGCAGTATCATCTAAGTACTCTATTCAATGGATCAACCTAGTATTGAAATATATGAAATAACGGAATCGCATATTGGAAATCAGATAAATCTTTGCATTAATATACATGGAAGGAGATTACAACCATAAATAGGTGTTGGCCTTGTAGAATATCTCCTCTAAGATATCTTGTCCTTTCCTTGTCATAATATGCACCTCCAAACACCCTAAATGAATGGAATGATGACCTCTCACCTCTACAACGTAAGGGTATAATCACTCTCCAAAATCCAACCCCTTGCATATGGAAGGTTGTAAATATATAGAGGAGTGGGATAAGTTGGGAGTTCTTATCCAATTACCAATCTGAGGTTTTAGAACCACCTTTGATGGAAGGATGGGATCAAACGATAAGGGATGGAAAATTCAAAAAGGGATAGGATAGGATCTGAATGTTTTATCTAAGGCAAATGGTTGTAAAAAATTATGGAAGCTTCTAGAAGAGAAAGCTTCCAGAAAATATCTCATTTCCTGAATTTCTAAAACCAACGCCGGTGCAAAGGGGAGCAACTTGTAGGTGATCAATGCTGGCCACATTGGAGCAACCTATAGGTGATTGTTCTTCGTAGGAAGGTTAGGGAGCGTTGGTCCTAAAACTGGCTCAGACGATTTAGTTTCAGGAAGAAATTTATGGAAATGAAGGAGGCACACTTAGGGACTCGTGAGATGATGTTGACAAGGGTGAATAGGATGTTGATTGATCCCATTAGGAGGCCTAATGATTGGATGTTACAAAATGGCCTATAACATCCATAATTCAATGTCTCTTGGCACCATATCAATTACAGAAGTTCGTTTCTCATACTCTGGTATAGCTTACATCTTACTTCTTAAATCTTAGTATGAGCATATTTTGTATTCTATTACAAATGTGGATTCAATGGAAGTATGCCTACACTTGAAGAGATGCTCTCTTTTTAAGTAGTTTAGGAGAATGAAAAAATGAAATAAATAGTAAATATAAAATTAAGTTTAACTATGAAAACTAGGAAATTAGCACAGTTAGACATGGAATATCTTGAAAATGAGGTCACTGGTAGGCAAAGTTCTTGATAATATTTGCATTATGTTGTTAATTCTCAACAAATTCTTAAATTTTTTGTATATTCTCTTATTATTTGATGTGGAATACATTAAGGCCATATTTCTAATAATTATAAACCATTAACATCACACATCATTTGGGTTCAAGGTTAGAGACCTATCTCAATACCTTGAGGCATGCATTCATAAATGGCAGGCTCTCTCTGTGAAGACCGGGGGAATAAATCAATGTCCCCTAATTGTCGGATCTTGCAGGTAATTCGACCTCAACACATTCATTCATTTCCAAAAATATGTATTTGGGTGCCTTTATTCCCATTGACATCACCGGTGGGTCATCACGTATCAGTTAATGGAGCACATTAATGGTCATTAATATAATGATATCTTTACGACATGCTCGACTCCATCACATTTAATTGCATGGAAGGGAGTTGCACCATGGGATCTGTATTTGAAAAAGATTCTTTGAAATACTCATCATTGATTACAATCTTGTATATTACATATTAATCCTTAATTTTCCATTAGATTCATTAGCAACCTTCATCACTCTTTATTTCATGTCCAAGATTGTGAATCATCCTCATATAGTTAGCACCAATTATCCCTACACAATCAATAATTGTAGCAGATAAGAAGGTTAGGGGTGTTTATTAATTATTAGAGAACTTGGAAAGTAGAAGACCATTGGTATAGTGACTATTTTACAGAATATTCCACCATTAGCAATTATCATTTACATTTATCTAATTATACTCCAAACATACAAAAACATAGATATGTATTATTCATATATTTCTAGCATGAATTGTTCAATTGTGGGATATCAAAGGTAGCAAACAATAGGTGATTTACCTCAAGAAATTCTATAGAAGCTTCAAAAATATTTTTTATGCACCTATAGGCTTTCCTATAACAACCACATAGTCCTACAACTAATTTGCGGGATCACTAAAGGGTTGCAGGACGACCTGTAGTGTGCCCTATTTCAATGTGCCTTGCAAATTAAGATTTACACAACATTACTTGGCTTTAGGAAAAGGACTTAGATCTTCTAAGCACCTCTAAGTTTATTCACCTATATTTCCCAAGCCTTTGGCAATAGCCTTCATCATCCTTGTTTGTAAGTTTCTATGGTGGTTAGAATATGAATAATTCATTTTCAGAATTTTATCCACGTTAATCATTTTTAATTGATGTTTCAAGTCCATAATTGGACCCATCATTAGGATATAATATCTGAGGATATCATTAATGAAATTATCATTAATAATAATATTATTAATGATATTATACCTCTTCCCCTATCTTCCCTCTCTCAGTGATTATATCTTGATGATGGGCCATGTTCTAGACTTGAAACATTGATTAAAAAATATAACTGTCGATAAAATTCTAGTTCCAAATTATTTAAAGTCTTCATCATTTTTTTTTTAATATAAACACAACACACAACCTCAAGCAACCAACAACATTAGCACAATAGTCAACCTTAGCACTCAACACTCTATCTTGGATCATCTCAATGGCACTAGTTTCTTCATCAAAATGCTTAATAACTTCAAAAGGTAAATATTCATTTAAAAATCAGCATGAACTCTTTAACTTTGTTGAGGATTTAGGAATGACGATAAGAAAATTATTGGCATTATTACCCTACCATTCCATTTTTTTTTCTCTTTGCCTCCAATTTCTTCTCAACTTGTTTCTATCTCTCACCTCCACCATCCATTATACTGTATGATTCAATTATGGGTATAATTAATTGAAATCAGTAGAAAAAATAAAAAAATAAAATAAAAAAAAATAAAAAATAAAAAAATTGAAAGGGAAGAAGGGTATGGTAAAGAGCATCACAGAAAGTCTGATTATATAGGGACGATGGAAAAAAGCATCATGCTTGATAAAAGGCGAGGAGTATTATATCCAAAGTATTTTTATTTTAGAATCACAAGGTGTAATGTGCAACCATTCAATGGTCAAATAGAGGCATACATTGTGAGAAGGATTAGTCAACCAATTTTCAAATTCTAAAATCTGATTTTTTGGATGACCATTAGTTATCACAAGTCTAGAAAAAATAAATCCTACTCAACTGGAACTAAGAACCTTTTATGAGATTTATATATTCAATGGGATAATTGTTACAAGCATGGGCATATTGATCAATATTTTATCAAGCTCGTATTGACACTCTCTGCCATTTTTTTTATAATGTTTTTTATAAACTTGATGTGGTGTATAGCTTGAGTGTTCCAGTTACCACCTGATTCTAGTTTTATTGAATTTGTTTCATGCTTGTCAATTAGAAAATTATATATTACAGAGAAATGGAATACATAAAAATATGCGGAAATAAAAACATAGAAAACATATAAAAAAAGAGAGACACAGATATATGTGGTTCACCCAACTTGGGCTACACCCATGGAGAAACAACCAGTCCTTCCTTTATATTATCTAGTAAACTGAATAGACACAGCCTATATCAAATCTGATGTAATATCCTCTACTCTCTCACACATTCCCCCTTTCTCTTTCTCATTCATAATACACACACCACACACAACTACAATACTATTCCCTCATATGAACCGAGGGATTTCCTTCTAGGGAAATAAAAACCCTAAATTAAACATAAATTATACCGTCAAATCATCTTCCTAATGAACATCCCAGATTGACTATGAAATTACAACAATTTACAAGGAAATTTTACATCTATTTTTAGCTTCGGAGGCCTTGCCCCCGAACCCCTGTTGAGGGACCACTGGCCCCCAGACCCCCTAGCCGAGGGGATCAGCATTCCCATGTGGAGGGGTGTACAGTCTTCCTGGGGTATGCATCTAGATTAAACAAATACCTCTAGACCAGGATGATAATCAGGCTCCACACCCAACAATATCCCACTTGGACAATGATTGTACTAACTCCACCACTAATTCATTTTTTGGACAATGAATCCACTTTGGAACTGGTTGTTTCTCATCTTCAGCATCATACTTGAAGACCAATTGAAACTTATAATAATCTCAGTTTCTTCCTGGTTACAACTTTTGTTAACATATCTGCAGGATTTTGGCTAGTGTGTATCTTTTCCAGCTTCAATTTTCCATCTTCCAATACTGACCATATGAAATGATACTTGAGTTGTTTAGCCTTAGAATGAAATTATGAGTTCTTTGCAAGATGAATGGCACTCTGGATGTCATTTTATAACCTTACCATCTCATAATTCTTACCCAATTCATCCATAAACCTTTTTAATGAAATCATTTCTTTACTAGCCTCTGTAGCAACAACATATTATGCTTCTGTTGTTGAAAGTGAAACAACACTTTTCATTTTAGAAACCAAACTAAAGTTGTTCCACCTATAGTAAATACATACCCTGTAGTGCTCCTCCCATTATCTCTATCACCTGCCATATATGCATCAACATATCCATGTAGAGCAATGTTTGAACCACCAAATCATAATGCTTGATTTGTGGTACCTATAAAATACCTAAGAATACATTTCATTGACATCCAATGTTATTTTCCTGGATTGTTCATTTACCTGCTTAAAACTCCCACTACATGTGTAATATCAGGCCTTGTGCATACCATTGCATACCTTAAGCTTCCAACTGATAATGCATATGGAACTTTAGACATATAATCCATTTCTTATTGGGTAATGGGGCACATGTCCTTAATAAGTTTTAAATATCTAGCCAGATGTGTGCTAACTAGTTTTTCATTCTTGATATTAAATATTTCCAACACCTTTTGTATGTACTCATTCTGAGACAATGTTAATTTATGATTTTTCCTATCTCTAGTTATTCTCATACCAAAGATTTGTTTTGAAACTCCCAAATCCTTCATTGCAAATGAATTTTCCAATTTTCCTTTGATTACATTTATTTCCTGCATGTTAGGCCTTGCAACAAGCATGTCATCTACATACAATAACAATATAATACAGTTTCCATTATTTTTCCTTTTCAGATAAACACAATGATTAGAGTGACATCTAGTATAACCTAATTCATACATAAACCTATCAAATTTTAGATACCACTACCTCGGAGCTTGTTTTGAGCCATACAAGCTCTTCTTCAACCTGCACACTAATTTTTACTTCCCTTTGACCTCATATCCTTGTGGTTGTTGCATATAGATCTCTTCCTCCAAATTTCCATGGAGAAAGGTTGTCTTTATATCTAACTGTTCAAGATGAAAATCTTCTGCTGCCACAAGACTTAAAATAGTCCTGATTGAAGTTATTTTAACAACAGGAGAAAATATTTCATCAAATTCAATACATTTTTTTCTGTGCAAACCCCTTCACCAAAAGTCTAGCTTTTTACCTTTTTTTCCTCCATCTTCTTCCTTCAAACTTTAAACCCATTTATTCTGAAATGTTGTTTTACCTACAGGCAACCTGACAAAGTCTCTATATCCCACTTCTTCCTGGTTTATACCTACATTTCTTCTTCATAACATTCTGGTTCACTAGAATTATTCAAAAATACGTAATATAATGAAGGAGATCATCATTCAGGGGGTCTACTTTTCCTCGTAGATATTCTGACACCACTTTATAGTATTTTAGGTGCTTTTTGTTGTGGTGGTGGTTGTCTCTGTTGTGGCTGTTGACTATTGTTATTTTTAGGCCCCTTTAATTTTTTTGTGATCTCATCAAGCACTGTGTATTCTCTGTTTTCTTTATCCTATTTCTTTTCTTGCATCTTATCCTTATACAAGACCTTTTCATTGAATATGACATCTCTTCTCCTAATTATTTTTTGATTTTCATAATCATATAAGTGATAACCAAAATCATTAACACCATATCGAATAAAGGTACATTTCTTTGATTTTACCTCAAGATTTGTTCTATTTTATGTATTAATATGGACAAAGGCCTCACAACCAAAAGGCTTTAAAAAAGAGTAGTTTACCTTTTTACCTGTCCATGCCTCCTTTGGAATACCACCATCCAAGGAAATTGAAGGCCCTCTATTTATTAGATAAACAACAGTATCTACAGCATTTTCCCAAAATTGTAAAGGAAATCCTACATGCAATCTCCTGGACCTTGCACGCTCCATAGGTGTCCTGTTCATCCTTTCTGACACACCATTTTCGGATGTTTTTCCTGGAACTGTCTTATCTTTGCGAATTTCATGCTCTAGACAGTACCTATAAAACTATTTGTTGCAATATTCTCCTCAATTTTCTGATCTGAGACACTTCAACTTATTTCATATCTCAATCTCGAACAAATATTTCCATTTCTTGAAAGTATCAAATACATTAGATTTATTCTAAATACAATAAATCCAAGTTTTTCTAGTTTCATCACAAATAAAAGTAACATAATAATGAGAACCACTGAGAGATGATACTTGAGCAGGCCCCATGGACAAGCTATAATTTTTTCGCTCTTCTTTTCTTTCCCAACTCTAAGAAATCGAACCCTCTTCTATTTTCCATAAACAAAATTCTCACATAAATCTAAATCAATATTATTCAAACTTGGCAACAAATTTCTTGAGTGAATAATCTGTATCCACTTCTCACCCATGTGTCTGAGCCTCTGATGCATAATGTTACATATTCTCTTGTTATGTTTAAATCATTAACACAATTAGAAATACCATTTCATAAATACAATGTACCAACCTTTTCTCCTTTTTCTATTACCAGGGCTCCTTTAGTGACCTTCCAAGTTTTATCTATAAAATTTGTCACGCAAACTTCACCACCTAATTGCCCTGTCGAAATCATATTTTCTTCAGATCTAGAACATGTCTTACCTCCTTATTAATTATTGGTTTCCATTCTATTATTTTACAAAAACTTTACCCATTCCAGCGATTTTACAGGGTTTACCATCACCCAAATGAACCTGTCCAAAATATCCTTGAACATAGTCATGAAAATGTTTTTTATCAAGTGTGGCATGGAATGAGGCCCTTGAATCTACCACCCATGAGTCAATAACATTTTCTAAATAAATAATCAAATCATGCTCCAACACATCACCTGTCACATTCGCTTCATGATTGTTTTCTTGTTGTGCATCTCCTTATTTTCCCTTCTGATATTTACTGTATTTCTTCAGGTGTCTTTTCTTCTCGCATTTACAGCACATTATCCCTGATATGGAAATGGATATGCTCTTACTTGAATTACTGGGATATCTTGGGCTCTTTCCTCTTTCCATTTTTCTTCCTCTAGTCTCTGCACTCAAATCATTACCTGATGTCTCACCAAAGATTTTCCATCACATTTACTCACTAAGGATGGCACCGAAAAAAATCATCAAACTTTAAAGTACTAGATCCAGGGAAAAAGTTACTAATGGCCATAACTAAACCATTCCAACTTTTTGGAAATGAGCATATAAATAACAGAGCCCTGACTTCATCATCAAATTTTACCCCTACAGAACTTAAATGACTGGTAACCATGTTAAATTCATTTAAATGGTCAAAAACATATCCACCTTTCGACATTTTCATACTAAATAAATGCTTCATAAGAGATACCTTGTTTGAGGTCGAGGGTTTTTTATATAGTCTGGAAAATGTCTTCATTAAACCCTTTTTTGTCGTTTCCTTTGAAAAATTAAAGGCTACTGGCATTGCTAGGCACATTTGTATTATTCCAAGTGCCTTTCGGTTGAGAATCCCCCATTCTTCATCTGTCATACTCGACGGCTTATTTGCTTTTCCGCTCATTGGTAGGTATAGATCTTTCTGATACAGATAATATTCCATTTGCATCTTCCACAGCTGGTAGTTTTGGTCATTAAATTTCTCAACCCTAAACCTTCCATATTTCACCATTTCTCCCACTCGAACTAGGAACCCTTATTTCCTATGATTTTATCAGCTAAATATACCTTCAACAATGATACTAGTTGTTAGAAAAATTATATATTATAGAGAAATGGAACACATAAAAACAGACATAGAAAACATATAAAACAAGAGAGACACATATATATGTGGTTCACCTAAATTGGGCTACATCCACAGTGAAATATCCAGTCCTTCCTTTATATTATCCAACAAAATGAAGAGACACAACCTACAACATATCCATTGTAATATCCTCTACTCTCTCACACAGTAACCCTTTCTCTTTCTCACTCAGAATACCCACACCACACACAGCCACAATATTATTCCCTCAAATGAACCGAGGGGTTGCCTTCTAGGGAAAAAAAACCCTAAATTAAAAATAACTTATACTGTCATATCATTTGCCTAATGAATGGCCTAGATTGACTACAAAATTACAATATTTTACAAGGAAATTTTACATTTATTTTTAGCTTCAGGGGCACTGCCCCCAAACCCACGTGGGGGGTACAAGTCCCCCCCACATGGAGGGGTGTACAGTATTCCTGGGGTATACATCCGACTGAAACAAAGACCTCTAAATCAAGATGATAATCAGGCTCCACACCCAATATTTGGAATCTTAGATGGGAGAAAAATGATAAATATGATATTACACATGGCACAAACAGAAATATGAAGACAATTTGCTACCCATTTCAAGATCAATTTTTGACTCAAAATGATATGATGGGATTTTTCCAATGATATGATAAAGAAAAGGAAATTTCATGGAGCCTACATTAACATATAATATTGAAAGATGATAGATACATGCGTTGATGTGGATTCCTAGAGCAAAAATAATTATAGTTTAATTTAACTATAAAATTTGAAAAATAGTTTCCCAGAATAGGCCAGATCAAAATCCTTACCTATGTCAAATGCATATAACCTCCTAGAAATGGAAAAATAGTATAAAATTTCATCACAAAGTTTATTATCAAGGGTGAAGTATATTCGATACATGTAGAGGTACAACCACTAGAAAGAAATATTGGAGTATTACAGGCTTTGGTTTCACTTCCATCGAAGAACAATACAAGACGAACTTACTAGGAATTGGTTTAGATATGGTTTTGATAAACTCAAAAATAAATTGCTCCAATTTTGAAGGATTTGTGTTAGAATATAGTAGTATAATTTTTAGTGAATTTCAACATTCAGAGGAGGAAAATGTTGAATTTTTGTGCAAATTGATGAACATTATTAGTCATGGAACATATTGTTTCTTATGTCCAGTAGCCAGGAGATTCACATAGATTTTTGTGGTGGATGGATTGGGTTTCTTTTATACGATTCTATGAGGTTTCAAAAAAATAAGTAATCATGCGTTGGAAATTTTCAGTTTCAACCCTAATTGGAAAGGAGATACTTAAAACACATATACATGCTATTTTTAAAATCTTGATTTGAAACAAACATTTTGCTGGAGGGGGTCAAGAGCAAATTTATATTGATACTAGAAATTTTGCAGAAACTCATAGGTCCCTTAAGCATCTCACTTATTATTTCATTGTTGGAAAGTTCGAATCTCCTCTTCTAGATGTTACCATCAGGTTTTCACCTTTCCTTAAAGGTCCAAAGGCTATATTTATCAATTAATTATGCAAAGTCATGGTTATGAAAAGGCATTACAATTTTTTTATGTAAATTGCTATATAAGCCTAGGGACATGTCAAAAAAAGTCTTTTCAACTAACCCTAAGTTTTTTGTAGTGAAATTAGCCTATCGCAAGCCTACATCTAGCGATACACAATATTTTCGTAGCTCTCACCGAGAAAATTAAAAGTTAGGTTTTCGAGTTTCCAAACCTATTATTTAAACTCCCTAAGTGATTTTTAACAAACGTACGACCCTATCTATTTGCATCCTTTATGCGACATATAGTTTCATTTTAAATCCAAAGAAGGAAGTTTAAACTCAAGCCCTAAAATACCTAGTTTTCCCTAAAACAATAATTTCCAAAAACCCATAAATTTGTTCACAGTGTGCAAGAAGGTTCTATAACAGTTTGCAACATACAAATAGGTTGATTCAAGGTTTTGAAAGTATTTTAAGCATCATAAAAATTTAAAATACGGGTCTATCTGGTCATGTAAATAAATTTAAACCCGATGAAATGTATTTTGAAGTCTATCCCAAGATTTTGGACCTTTTCAGAAATGTAGGATGGGAGCCAGTGTTCCAGTGTTTCAATGGAATAATCTAAATTGGTGCAATGATTTCATATTTTCCTTCAATGGAAAAATTGAAAGAATCAAGACCCTATATTTCCTTATTATAGAGGAATCCATTGCTAAAGCAAGAGGTTTTACAACGAAGGGTGAAAGGTGGTTTAAAAAATAAAGGTTACAAAATGTAGATTTGAATTTTTTCCTTAAGGAGGACTATCAGAATAAATATTGGAATGTAGGGGTCCTCCAAAGTATGTTGAATCATTAATGGTATGTTTCCTTTAGAATTTTTTAGCTCTTCTCACTTGTGAATCCATGTATTCTAACTATTACTTATATTATATGAGGTATCATTTTAATTTGACAGGTTTTATCAAGATGAATTTACCATATTTCCTCCATAAATTTTTTCCGAAGATGTGCACTAAAGTAATAATAAGACCTAAGCTACAAGCCACTACAAGGAAAAGACCCTCTAGCGGAGGTTATAAAGGAGGTTTTTAGTGTTATAAAATTGGCCAAAATTGTCAAAAAAACATATGCTACCATATCCATTTATGGTTACGGATTTTTTGGCGGATCTTTTAACGGAAATTCAACACAACCAAAAAAAGTGGGTAGCTGAAGGTTATTACATATGTTTTTTTCATCGGTGCGCTAATCAGGATTTAACACACCGGTGCATACATGTGGATAGCGCCCCCGGGTGGTCTAAGGAGAATGCACCGGGCCGTTAAGGTATAAAATAGTACCAGGCGTAGTGTTGGTGATACAGCGCATGGGGCAGTTATAATTGGTCTTGGGAAGTAAGCGGTGCCCATAGGTCATATCAACGCACCAATGCGTAGACTTATAGAAACGCACTGGTGCATCCCTTCACACAAATGCACTGAGCATTATAATTGGTATCGGTATTCGTGTGGTGCAAATATGTCATACAAACACACTGATGCATATAGACTCTTAAACGCCTCGGTGCGCAGTATCACACAAATTCATGGAGATTTATAATTGGTATCGGTATTCGTGCGGTTCCCATAGGTCGTCTAAATGAATCAGTGCATATAGACACAAAAATGCACCGGTGCATAGTATCACACAAACGCACCGAGATTTGTAATTTGTATTTGTATTCGTGCAGTGATAATATGTCGTAAAAAGGCACCAGTGTGTAGATAGAAATAAACGCACCAGAGAGCCATACAACACAAACACCTCGATATTTTTAACCGGTTTTAGTATTTGTGCAGTGCCCATAGGTAGTAAAAACGCACCGGGGCACTTAAGAATACAAGCGCATCGGTGTAAGTATACACGCACCGGTTTTCATTTTGTATTTTTTTAGAAACATCGACCTGTGACAGTGCAATTATTGTGATTGTTTTAAATTCATTATTCATCAAAAGTTGACACATCTTATAACAATATTCATTTTAATTAAATTTTTATTAATGCATTTGAATGTGATGTTTGGATTCATTTTTTATATCATATCAAAATTATTGTGGTTTTTTAAAATTCATTATTCATCAAAAGTCGACACATATATATCTTATAACAATATTCATATGAATTAAATTTTTATAAGTGCATTTGAGAACGACAATGGAGAACGCAATAGTGACAGTAGAGAACACATTAACACTACAAAATGGGACAGTTATTGGTATCCATTTATCTTTCAATTGGGACATTATTTCCATTACATTAAAGAAAATTTCTGATTTCACAGACATTTTCAAAAAATACAACGCCTTGCTTTTATGTCCAAACATAGTGATCATCATTCTTTGCTTGAATTGTTGTCACTGCTAGAGCTACTTCCATAACGGGTTATTTTCAGAAATGTTTTGTTCATGGTGTTTATTTTTTTCTTCTTCTTCACCTTCCATCTAGAAACATAAAAATAAATTGTAATGAGTGTATATACATTGGTGAGAATATTGAAAATTGCAATATTAAATATATACATCAATGTAAATCGAAAAGAGATGATGTACCAACGCAAAAATTGACTCATAAACTATACACATTCTTTCAAAACCATGTAACATGCCATCTTTCAAGATTTGATATGTTGCCGCAGTGCCATACTTTGTTTCCTGCAAGTTATATACCCCATAACAAATCATATATTTAATATAAAAGATTTATATTTTCTATTAATTATAGACGGAGCTAAGTAAAACAAGATCGATAGATTCTTACAAATTCCAGAATTAAGTTCTGATATGCCAACATATATGCACAACCCATATTTAACCCATTTTCAATCAATTCCTCTTATGGTTCTTCTTTGTATGTTAGCACTTGTTTGAAGACATTCAATGATATTTTTTCTAAAACAACTTAAAAAATACAAAAATGAAATCTAGTTAAGTTGTTATAAGGAAGTAACAATTACTCACAAACTTAGATATCAATCCTTTTCTTCTTTGTCGTCCTATTTTATATGCTGAATGGGTTCCATTTTCTTTTCTTTTCTGCAAGAAAATACTTGAAAATTAATATTTAATGCTAAATTGTTTATTTATTTTACCTAATGATCGAAAAAATCAATGATTATATATTACTTTTGAAGAAATTTGTTGTTGAGATGGCTCCTCTAGCGATGCAATTTTGTCCATTTATTTTACCATCTCCTTGTACACCTTTTTGGACATTCCTACTGGCATATTTCTGATATTAGCTCATTCATATATTGAGATTTTCATAATCTTCATGAAAATGTAACATGACAATAAACTATTTAATTTTTATATTGATATATGAAAAGTAAGTATAACAAAAGTGATATTTATAAATAATTATAGACGAACATCTAAAGGAATATTACTTTTTCATTCCTTATTTTTTGTTGTTGTATGTTTTTGCTATTAAAAGTCTGACATGTCTCATTGATCAATTCTCTAGAAACTCTTCCTGTTGTTTACATAAAATTTGGTTCTTGGAATCATTGGATTGGTTTTTGTATTGTAAGTGGAAAGAACTTTTATACATTCGTTCCACTAGATCCCTCAAATTTTTGTAAAAGTTTTCCCCCATTTCGTTAACCTCCAGCACCACTCCAGATGAACTAAGGACCAATTCATTTTCATTTACATGTTCTATTTTTTTTCTTTTCTTAGAACAACATTCATTTTCTAAGTTTTTAGTCCCTGTAGAATATTAAACAGATGTGAATTAATAGAATTTTTCACACATGTTATCTAATAATTTTAATTATATTATTAATGAAAATTAAAAAAATAAACTCATATTGGATCGATAGTATTTTTTTCATTCACTTGATTCATCCTTTTGCAATTTTTCCATCAAGATTTTACATTCTTTTGGTCCTAGATCATAAATAATCTTATCGAGCTTCACCATTTTGTGGCTTTGCATGATACACAGTAAACAATACATATTAGTTAAACTTACATATAGTTCAAAAATATTTTTTTTGTAAAAAAATTACAAAGAATTTTCCTTTTCTGCTTTTCTTGATGTGTTATCAGTATTTTTTTTACTTGATCTCTTGTCACTCATTTCTTTATCAATCTCAAACCTATACCATATCATTCAATAATATATTTATAAATAAATTGTCAAATTTTCAAGTAAAAAAAAAAATCTCAAAAAATCGGTGTGCCATTCATGGTTTACGCACCAACTTCGGTGCGTGTCTCTCTTCCAAAAGCACAGCCATAACAGTATAATGGACCATATGGTGCTCTATGTCAACAAGGAGCACTGGTGTGTTACATGTCAATGACCACACCGGTTAACCATGATAAAATAATAAAAATTGTCCAGTGTTAGTTTTTTAGTAGAAATCGGTGCCATATTTTACATATGGCGCACCAATTTAAAAAAAATCAATTTTTTATCACATTACATTTTGCGATGCGCTTGTAAAATAAAGAGCCCCGGTGCGCTAGGTACTCTAGGCTCACCAATAAAAAAAACTGTTTTTTTTAATTCATGCCAAGGCCCACATGGATTGGGATTCGACTATGCTAATCGTCCCATCGGTTGGATGTCTTAGGTTTATATTTAGAAATACAAACCCTATATATATAAATTGAAAAGCCCTAATTTTGAAATCATAGAAAGAGGAAGAAGAAAGGGGAGAAACAAAAAGAATGTAAGGTTTGTATCTTTTGAAAGTTTTTTTTTTCTTTGAAAAAAAACGTTTGCGGTGCACCATAATGAAATAGCGAACTGACTGCATATTTTACAAATGGCACACTGAAAAAATATTTTGTTTTTCTAATTTTTTTATCACAGTAATTACGCGGTGTGCTGGGAGAACAAAGCGCATCGGTGCGGTATTCCGCACAGGGCGCACCAACAACTCTTTTTTTTTATGCAAGGGCCGACATGGATTGGGATCAGACTATGCAAGCCCTCCTGTTGGTTGGATGTCTTAGGCTTATATTTAGCAATACAAACCCTATAAATATAAATTGAAAAGTGCTAATTCTGAAATCACAAAAATTGGGAGAAGAAAGGGCAGAAATAAAAATAATGTAGGGTTTGTTTCTAAAATGGTTTTTTTTTCAAAACAGCACGTTTGAGGTGTGCCATAATGAAATAACGCACTAGTTCCATATCTTACATATGGCGCACTGATAAAAACATTTTTTTATTTTTTTTTATTTTCTATCACTGTACTTTCACGGTGTGCTGCGATAACCAAGCGCACCGGTGTACTATGTTACACATGACGCACCGACAAAAAAAAATTCTATGTTTTTTTAAGATTGACGCAAGGGCTGACATGGATTGGGATCTGACTCTACAAGTCCTCTTATTGGTTGGATGTATTAGGCTTATGTTTAGAAATACAAATGCTATAAATATAAATTGAAAAGCCCTAATTCTGAAATCACAAAAAGTGGGAGAAGAAAGGGCAGAAACAAAAAGAATGTAGGGTTTGTTTCTAAATGGTTTTTTTTGAAAGTAACATGTTTGCGGTGCGTCATAATACAATAGTGCACTGGTGCCATATGTTATGTATGGTGCACTGAAAAAACATTTTTTTCACTATACTTCCATAGTGCGCTTCTATAACGAAGCAGACCGGTGCACTCTGTTACGCAGGGTGCACCGAGGAAAAAAAAATATATTTTTTTAAGATTGACGCAAGGGCCAACATGGATTAGGATCCGAATATGAAATTCGTCCCATGGGTTGGATGTCTTATGACTATACAAACCCTATAAATCTAAATTGAAAAGAAAGAGGGATAAGAAAGGGCAGGAACAAAAAGAATCTAAGGTTTCTCCATGATCACCAACTACAAGTTATTCAAAGATAAGGTTCTTCTGAGTGATAATGTCTTTCCCGATAGCTACAAAGAGGCAAATAAATTGTTAAAAATGTTGGGTGTTGAGTAAATATCATATCATGCATGTCCAAATGATTGTATTCTATATAGAGGAGAATATGCAGACAAAGAGATGTGTCCAAAATGTGGGCATGACAGGTATGATAAATAAAAAAAGAAGGGTAAATCACGTACTGGTCCTCCTTTTAAGATATTGAGGCACATGCCTATAATCCCAAGGATTCACAGGCTCTTTCATTGCAAAGAATTAGTTATGTTGCAGGGATGGCATGCCTCACACAGAAGTGAGTTGGGATTTATGTGAATTCCAGCTGATTTAATAGCCATGAAGCATATAGAGGATACATGGCCCGAAATATTCAAGAAAGAAGTACGAAGTCTATGACTCAGCATAGCCATGGATGGCGTCAACCCATATTCCCTCCAGAACACCAACTATTATCTTTGGCTGGTTGAGATGGCTCTTTTAGCGATGCAATTTTGTCCATTTCTTTGACCATCTCCTTGTACACTTTTTTGGACATTCCAACTAGCATATTTCTAATATCAGTTCGTTCATATTTTGAGATTTTCATAATATTCATGAGAATGTAACATGACAATAAAATATTTAATTTTTAAATTGATATATGAAAAGTAAATATAACAAAAGTGATATTTATAAATAATTCTAGACGAACATCTAAAGGAATATTACTTTTTCATTTCTTATTTTTTTTTGTTGTATGTTTTTGCTATTAAAAGTCTGACATGTCTCATTGATCAATTCTCTGGAAACTCTTCCTGTAGTTTACATAAAATTTGGTTCTTGGAATCATTGGATTGGTTTTTGTATTATAAGTGGAAAGAACATTTATACATTCGTTCCATTAGATCCCTCAAACTTTTGTAAAAGTTTCCCCCCCTTTCGTTAACCTCCAACACCACTCCATATGAACTAAGGACCAATTCATTTTCATTTGCATGTTCTATTTTTTTTCTTTTCTTAGAACACCATTACTTTTCTAAGTTGTTGGTCCCTGTAGAACATTAAGAAAATGTGAATTAATAGAATTTTTCACACATGTTATCTAATAATTTTAATTATTTTATTAATGAAAATTAAAAAAATAAACTCATATTGGATCGATAGTATTTTTTCATTCACATGATTCATCCTTTTGCAATTTTTCCATCAAAATTTTACGCTTTTTTGGTCTTAGATCATAAATAATCTTATCGAGATTCATCATTTTGTGGCTTTGCATGATACACAGTAAACAATACATATTAGTTAAACTTACATATAGTTCAAAAATATTTTTTTTGTAAAAAATTTACAAAGAACTTTCATTTTTTGCTTTTCTTGATGTGTTATCAGTATTTTTTTTACTTGATCTCTTGTCACTCATTTATTTATCAATCTCAAACCTATACCATATCATTCAATAATATATTTATAAATAAATTGTCAAATTTTCAAGTAAAAAAAAAAATCTCAAAAAATCGGTGTGCCATTCATGGTTTACGCACCAACTCTGGTGCGTGTCTCTCTTCCAAACGCACCGCCATAACAGTATAATGGACCATACAGTGCTCTATGTCAACAAGGAGCACTGGTGTGTTACATGTCAATGACCACACCGGTTAACCATGATAAAATAATAAAAATTTTCCAGTGTTAGTTTTTTAGTAGAAATCGGTGCCATATTTTACATATGGCGCACCAATTTGAAAAAAATTAATTTTTTATCACATTACATTTTGCGGCGTGCTTGTAAAATAAAGAGCCCCGGTGCGCTATGTACTTTAGGCTCACCAATAAAAAAAATTGTTTTTTTTTAATTCATGCCATGGCCCACATGGATTGGGATTCGACTATGCTAATCGTCCCATCAGTTGGATGTCTTAGGTTTATATTTAGCAATACAAACCTTATATATCTAAATTGAAAAGCCCTAATTTTGAAATCATAGAAAGAGGAAGAAGAAAAGGGAGAAACAAAAAGAATGTAAGGTTTGTATCTTTTGAAAGTTTTTTTTTTTTTTTTTTTCGAAAAAGAACGTTTGTGGTGCGCCATAATGAAATAGCGCACTCGCTGCATATTTTACAAATGGAACACTGAAAAAATATTTTGTTTTTCTAATTTTTTTATCACAGTACTTACGTAGTGCACTGGGAGAACAAAGCGCACCGGTGTGGTACTCCGCACAGGGCACACCGACAACTCTTTTTTTTTTTATGCAAGGGCCGACATGGATTGGGATCAGACTATGCAAGTCCTCCCATTGGTTGGATGTCTTAGGCTTATATTTAGCAATAAAAACCATATAAATATAAATTGAAAAGTGCTAATTCTGAAATCACAAAAAGTGGGAGAAGAAAGGGCAGAAACAAAAAGAATGTAGGGTTTGTTTCTAAAATGGTTTTTTTTTCAAAACAACACGTTTGAGGTGTGCCATAATGAAATAACGCACTAGTGTCATATGTTACATATGGCGCACTGATAAAAACATTTTTTTATCTTTATTTTTATTTTTTATCACTGTACTTTCGCGGTGTGCTGTGATAACCGAGCGCACAGGTGTGCTATGTTACGCATGATGCAACGACGAAAAAAAAGTCTGTGTTTGTTTAAGATTGACGCAAGGGTCGACATGGATTGGGATCTGACTCTACAAGTCCTCCTATTGGTTGGATGTATTAGGCTTATATTTAGAAATACAAATCCTATAAATATAAATTGAAAATCCCTAATTCTGAAATCACAGAAAGTAGGAGAAGAAAGGGCAGAAACAAAAAGAATGTAGGGTTTGTTTCTAAATGGTTTTTTTTGCAAAGAAACACGTTTGTGGTGTGCCATAATACAATAGTGCACTGGTGCCATATGTTATGTATGGTGCACTGATAAAAACATTTTTTTCACTATACTTTCACGGTGCGCTTCTATAACAAAGCAGACCGGTGCGCTTTGTAACGCAGGGTGCACCGACGAAAAAAAATAATATTTTTTTAAGATTGATGCAAGGGAAAACATGGATTGTGATCCGAATATTAAATTCAACCCGTGGGTTGGATGTCTTATGACTTTACAAACCCTATAAATCTAAATTGAAAAGAAAGAGGGATAAGAAAGGGCAGAAACAAAAGGAATCTAAGGTTTTTCCATGATCACCAACTACAGGTTATTCAAAGATAAGGTTCTTCTAAGTGATAATGTCTTTCTCGGTAGCTGCGAAGAGGCAAATAAATTGTTAAAAATGTTGGGTGTTGAGTAAATATCATATCATGCATGTCCAAATGATTGTATTCTATATAGAGGAGAATATGCAGACAAAGAGATGTGTCCAAAATGTGGGCATGACAGGTATGATAAATCAAAAAAGAAGGGTAAATCACGTACTGGTCCTCCTTTTAAGATATTGAGGCACATGCCTATAATCCCAAGGATTCAAAGGCTCTTTCATTGCAAAGAATTAGCTATGTTGCAGGGATGGAATGCCTCACACAGAAGTGAGTTGGGATTTATGCGAATCCCAACTGATTCAATAGCCATGAAGCATATAGAGGATACATGGCCCGAAAAATTCAAGAATGAAGTACGAAGTCTACGACTCAGCATAGCCATGGATGGTGTCAACCCATATTCCCTTCAGAACACCAACTATTATGTTTGGCCTGTTGAGATGGCTCCTCTAGCGATGCAATTTTTTCCATTTCTTTGACCATCTCCTTGTACACCTTTTTGGACATTCCTACTGGCATATTTCTGATATCAGCTCGTTCATATTTTGAGATTTTCATAATCTTCATGAAAATGTAACACGACAATAAACTATTTAATTTTTATATTGATATATGAAAAGTAAGTATAACAAAAGTGATATTTATAAATAATTCTAGACGAACATCTAAAGGAATATTACTTTTTCATTCCTTTTTTTTTTTTGTATGTTTTTGCTATTAAAATTCTGACATGTCTCATTGATCAATTCTCTGGAAACTCTTCCTGTAGTTTACATAAAATTTGGTTCTTGGAATCATTGGATTGGTTTTTGTATTGTAAGTGGAAAGAACATTTATTCATTCGTTCCACTAAATCCTTCAAACTTCTGTAAAAGTTCCCCCCCCCCCTCGTTAACCTCCAACACCACTCCAGATGAACTAAGGACCAATTCATTTTCATTTGCATGTTCAATTTTTTTTCTTTTCTTAGAACAACATTCATTTTCTAATTTTTTGGTCCCTGTAGAACATTAAACAGATGTGAATTAATAGAAATTTTCACACATGTTATCTAATAGTTTTAGTTATATTATTAATGAAAATTAAAAAAATAAACTCATATTGGATCGATAGTATTTTTTCATTCACTTGATTCATCCTTTTGCAATTTTTCCATCAAGCTTTTATGCTATTTTGGTCCTAGATCATAAATAATCTTATCGAGCTTCATCATTTTGTGGCTTTGCATGATACACAGTAAACAATACATATTAGTTAAACTTACATATAGTTCAAAAATATTTTTTTTGTAAAAAATTTACAAAGAACTTTCATTTTTTTCTTTTCTTGATGTGTTATCAGTATTTTTTTTACTTGATCTCTTGTCACTCATTTATTTATCAATCTCAAACCTATACCATATCATTCAATAATATATTTATAAATAAATTGTCAAACTTTCAAGTAAAAAAAAAATCTCAAAAAATAGGTGTGCCATTCATGGTTTACGCACCAACTCCAGTGTGTGTCTCTCTTCCAAACGCACCGCCATAACAGTATAATAGACCATACGGTGCTCTATGTCAACAAGGAGCACTGGTGTGTTACATGTCAATGACCACACCGGTTAACCATGATAAAATAATAAAAATTGTCCAGTGTTAGTTTTTTAATAGAAATCGGTGCCATATTTTACATATGGCGCACTGATTAAAAAAAAATTAATTTTTTTATCACATTACATTTTGCGGTGCGCTTGTAAAATAAGGAGCTCCAGTGCGCTACGTACTCTAGGCTCACCAATAAAAAAAATTGTTATTTTTAATTCATGCCAAGGCCCACATGGATTGGGATTCGACTATGCTAATCATCCCGTCGATTGGATGTCTTAGGTTTATATTTAGCAATACAAACCCTATATATCTAAATTGAAAAGCCCTAATTCTGAAATCATATAAAGAGGAAGAAGAAAAGGGAGAAACAAAAAGAATGTAAGGTTTGTATCTTTTAAAAGTTTTTTTTTTTTTGTTCAAAAAAGAACGTTCGCGGTGCGCCATAATGAAATAGCGCATTGACTGCATATTTTACAAATGGCACACTGAAAAAATATTTTTTTTCTAAATTTTTTATCACAGTACTTACGCGGTGCACTGGGAGAACAAAGCGCACCGGTGCAGTATTCCGCATAGGGAGCACCGACAGCTCTCTTTTTTTTATGCAAGGGCCGACATGGATTGGGATTAGACTATGCAAGTCCTCCCGTTGGTTGGATTTCTTAGGCTTATATTTAGCAATACAAACCCTATAAATATAAATTTAAAAGTGCTAATTCTGAAATCACAAAAAGTGGGAGAAGAAAGGGCAGAAACAAAAAGAATGTAGAGTTTGCTTCTAAAATGGTTTTTTTTTCAAAACAACACGTTTGAGGTGCGCCATAATGAAATAACGCACTAGTGCCATATGTTACATATGGCACACTGATAATTTTTTTTTATTTTTTATCACTGTACTTTCGCGGTGTGCTGTGATAACCGAGCGCACCGGTGTGCTATGTTACGCATGACGCACAGACGAAAAAAAGTCTGTGTTTTTTTAAGATTGACGCAAGGGGCGACATGGATTAGAATCCGACTCTACAAGTCCTCCTATTGGTTGGATGTATTAGGCTTATATTTAGTAATGCAAATCCTATAAATATAAATTGAAAATCACAGAAAGTGGGAGAAGAAAGGGCAGAAACAAAAAGAATGTAGGGTTTGCTTCTAAATGGTTTTTTTTGAAAAGTAGCACATTTGCGGTGTGCCATAATACAATAGTGCACTGGTGCCATATGTTATGTATGGTGCACTGAAAAAAACATTTTTTTTCACTATAATTTCACGGTGTGCTTCTATAATGAAGTAGACCGATGCGCTCTGTTACGTAGGGTGCACCGATGAAAAAAAAAAATATTTTTTTAAGATTGACGCAAGGGCCAACATGGATTGGGATCCGAATATGAAAGTCGTCCCATGGGTTGGATGTCTTATGACTATACAAACCCTATAAATCTAAATTGAAAAGAAAGAGGGATAAGAAAGGGCATAAACAAAAAGAATCTAGGTTTTGTTTGTAAAAATGGATTTCTTTTTTATTTTTGTTTCTGAAAAATGCAAAGAAGGTAAAAAAAAACTGCAGAAAAAAAAAAAAAAAAAAAAAGAAAGAAAGAAAGAAAAGAAAAGAAAAAAAAAAGAAAAGAAAAGAAAAGAAAAAAAGAAAAAAGAGTCAAAAAAACAATAAATAAAAAAAGAGTTAAAAAAACAATAAGGTTTGATTTTTTTATTTTACTTCATATAAAAAACTACAGAAAAAAAAAAGTAAAAAAAAACAATAGACTTAGATTTCTTATTTTACTGCATAAAAAAAACTGCAGAAAAAAGTACAAAAAAATAATAAAATTACTCACATCATTTGAAATTCTATGGTACAGGGTTTGACTAACCAGAGGTTTGGAATTCTAATTGTCTGAATACTTCTATTCGAACATATTTCCCTTCTCCACAGTGACTCTCGTGCTCTGTTTGCTCCAGGTATGTATCCTACAAATCTCTGGCTGAAAGTTTTTGCAAAAATAGTGAAATAATTAAAAGTGTTTAGTATTTAAAGAAATGTTTTATGAAATTAGATTTTTGAAAATATTTTGCCACCCATTTTTCAATTTACCGCTTTTTTTCACTTAAATAAAATAGGGTTGTGCTTTTTTTATTTGCAGTTATTCATTTACTGGTGCGTCCTTTAATTTAACCGCACCGGTACGTATTTTTATAAAACGGCACCAGTGCGCAAAATAAAAAACTCATCGGTGCGGTTATCTGTACATTACACACTGGAATGACATTGAAGTTTGTGCACCAAAATTTATTGTTGTTTTTCTCAAATGCAGGGAGAAAATATCATATATTATATGGAATGGACAATTCTTCAAAATTCAGCTTGTTCCATAATATTTCTCAAAGTCCATCGCAAAGTTCTCCCTATCCATGTGGAGACGTAATATTTACTTCAAATTTGTTTTGTTTTTTCACTATCTAATTGAATTTATATATGTTTTTTTATCCATGCAGTCAATCACACACAACTTAATTAAATTTATAATGTATACAAATTTGCAGGTTCATGCAGATTCATCATCGAGTTTAGATGCATAAAATATTCAAACTGCTCCAAAATGTCGGAAGTTCTTATCAGGAGCTGCATACCACAAGGTGCATTTGGTAGATAAAAATGGATAGCCGATTCACCTTGCCAATTGTAACAATATTTCATCTTCTAGCCACAATCCCGGGATAATGATGGTAATTATAATTATAATTGTTTGGTATATATATTGATTAATATGTAATTATTTCAACGTCAAACCAATTTATAATCATGCAATATTGTCAACATGGTTACTAATTGATATCATATATTTTGTACTAATCATGTTCAAATTTTTTTTTAATTATTAGGATTCTAGTGATGATGAACGACCTACCTACCATCTTCCATTGCACCCCACGACAATTTAAAATCAAGAGAAGAATGAATTAAGAGAAAAAATTGGAGAGGAACGATACCAAGAATGGTTGAATCAACCACCGATTCAATTCCCGCTACGTCCAGATTCACCAATTATGAATGACTATAGCAATAGTAGTTCTTCACAAGATGGCAATGGAGGCAATCAAATAGAGGTTGGTATGGATGATTACTTAAGGGATACGACTTCCATGGAGACAATTTTGCTAGATGCATTCCAAAATGATGATCATCTAGGGAATGATGCTCATATCACTGACACCTTTTTCGAAAGCCTTAAATTTTCTTCCACCACTCCTCTCTTTGGACCTGGAGGTTAGTCAAAGTCTACCCAGTTGGGGACAACAATGTTACTATACAACTTGAAAGAAAAGTTTGGCTTGTCAAATGCATGTTTCTTGGAACTTTTGAGGTAAGTTACCATAAAGTACTCCCCTTATATAAATTTTCAATATAATCAGTACACTGCAATGAACATTACAAATGTTAAATTTTATGAACGTTAATAATTATATTGAAATTAATGTACATTTAATATTAATATATTTTTCCATGATCACCAACTACAAGTTATTCAAAGATAAGGTTCTTCCGAGTGATAATGTCTTTCCTGGTAGCTGCGAAGAGGTAAAGAAATTGTTAAAAATGTTGGGTGTTGAGTAAATATCATATCATGCAGTCCAAATGATTGTATTCTATATAGAGGAGAATATGCGGACAAAGAGATGTGTCCAAAATGTGGGCATGATAGGTATGATAAATAAAAAAAGAAGGGTAAATCACGTACTAGTCCTCCTTTTAAGATATTGAGGCACATGCCTATAATCCCAAGGATTCAAAGGCTCTTTCGTTGCAAAGAATTAGCTATGTTATAGGGATGGCATGCCTCACATAGAAGTGAGTTTGGATTTATGCGAATCCCAACTGATTCAATAGCCATTAATCATATAGTGGATACATGGCCCAAAAAATTCAAGAATGAAGTACGAAGTCTACGACTCAGCATAGCCATGGATGGCGTCAACCCATATTCCCTCCAGAACACCAACTATTATGTTTGGCCTGTAGTATTGATCAATAACAATATCCCCCCATGGTTTTCTGTGAATAATTAACATCTTATGCTGGCTCTCATAGTCCCTAGTAGAAGACAAGTGAATAATATGGATATCTACTCACAATCACTGGTAGATGAATTGAAGGAATTATGGGATGGGATAAATGTATACGATGTATCATGACCCATCGTAGCAGAGAGGATTTTTACGTTGTATGGCATATGTGCTTACACGACACATGATTATCTAGGCTTAGGAGTTTGCTCTGGTAAATTGCATGTTTAATTTATTGATTTGTTTATATATAATGTAACAATATTCTTTCACATATTAGTTATTTAATTCACTGTAATAATATTTGTTCTGATCTTCATGATATTCTTTAATGTGCCATGCATATTAATTAATGTATAAAAATATAATCTCGCAGGTCTTGTAACAAAAGGGTATTTTGGATGTAAATGTTGTGGACCTTCTCTTAAAACTAGATGGTCCAAGGACCTACGAAAGCCAGTGTATGATTGCTCCAGGATATTCCTACAAGAACAACACCCTTATAGAATAGCAGCATCCGCTTGCAATGGTAAACGAGAGAGAACCCAAAGGCCTCCAATAATGACACCAGCTGAATGGCTTAGAGCATATGAGAGAGAGAAGGAGAAGGAGTTCATAGAAATGTTCTATTTAAATGGGGAGCCTAGGTTCGATGATCCAGATGTATTCAACACCTATGTTGATAAATTGCCCACTGGGATGAAAAGGAAATCTATCTTTTATGACCTCCCATATTGGGAGCATCTTAATATTTCCCACTTATTAGATCCCATGCGTATATTTAAAAATGTTTCATCTTCTTTATGGAGGCACATATCATCGAAAGAAAGTGACACATTGGTTGTTAGGAAATATCTTATTACTTAAAAAAATATAAAGAAATATTGGCCAAGATGATTAGAAAGTACGAGATCGGAGGTAGGCATTGGTCCCTCTAATTCATGGTTTTTCAAAGAAGGTGATGTCCCATGGATTTAAAAAAAAGATGATATATCTTTGGCAAAGGATTTTATAATGGATGTGAGGGTGCCAACTTCATACGGGTCTTCACTACGGCGTTGCTTCACCGTGGATGACCATTTGTTGGGGTTGAAATCGCATGACCATTTGAATATTATAAGAGTACATATAATTTCAAAAGCATGATTTTATTATTTTATATATTAATAAATTTTATCCCATGCAGGGATCATAAAACATAACTAATTTTGTATATTATTGCATGTGTTTATAACTTTGTAGTGTCATTATCCTTTGTTTTTGCGTGGGTGTGTGAAACATGAATTCCCTCAAGACCTATGATTTGTGATATCTAAATTATCTGCATTTGTATGTTGGATCACGTCAAAGGAGATTCATGTGGCTAGCATTCCACGGTGGCGTCAAGAGATAGTTGAGATTGTTTGTATGTTTGAGAAGGAACTGTCGACGAGTTTCATGGACTGACATGTTCATCTTCTAATCCACCTAGTAGATGAGGTTGAAATAGTTGGGGTTGTTTCTTGTCATTGGATGTTCTTCTTAGAGAGGTATATGAAGAAATTGAAAGGTTTTGTTTGACAAAGGGAAAAACCTGAGGGGTCTATGGTAGAGGGGTACATATCGTATGATTATTTCTACTATTCCAGTGAGTACATCAAGAAGATCGGCAATAGACCAGGTGCATTGATTTGGGACAATCAAATGGATGAAGACAAAAGAGAATGAGAGTTGCTCCAAACGAGTGGAAAAAAGCGCTTGATAAAGAGTAAGCAACTTATAATTTTTCAAATTTACAAAAAGTAATTAATATTCATGTTGAACTTTGATATAACGTATATTTTGATCTCTAAGTACTATATAATGTTGGTTTGATTTCATCATCGAATGCATAAATTGAAGCAATCAATAAATTCATTCTTTACAATTCTAAAGCGACACAACCATGGGTCACATTATACGAACAAAATAGGATGAAATGGGATAATGACAGGAAGAATTAATACAGTTGAATGGTAGAAGTGTGCCTTATCCTGATCATTTAAAAGAAAATATGCCAAAAATATGCCCCAACAGTTGGGTTGCTCACCAAGTCAGAGAGAAATACGGTGCTACCGGTCATTACTCGTGTGCTGAAGAGGATGCGCTAAACATAGGGATTGGGTGCAACAACTCGATAATAATCTCTTTAATTTATATGTAAATTTGAAATTTATATTAAGACATCTACATTTCATATTTTAACTACTGTTGGATTACTATTTATAAGACACATGACAATATGATTTTTTTAACTTTTTTATAATAGGTTCATTTGTTCCCATCTATGTGGGCATATGGACACCATTTTCGCACAGAAAATGCTGATGCTGGAAACATCATAGAAGACTGTGGAGTGGAAGTCGAGTTCGATCAATCTATTCAATCTAGCCACCATGATCAATAACTAGTACGAGGGACGTTAGGTTACACCAGAAAGATACAAGAGATCATTGAAGTGGATTTTTCTTCTTTCCAATGTGTTATTTTTAGGCGCAAGTGGTGGGAAAACTTTGATTGGAATAATGTAAAGGAAGATTGCGATAGTAGGTTGATATGTATCAACTCTAGAAAGATGTGGGATGAAGCTAAGGAGCCCTATGTTTTCCCTAAACACTGTAACCAGGTGTTTTTTTACCCAGATGTGTTGGATAGGGATTGGTGGTTCGTATTGACACATGACCATAGATCAAAACATATTTTGAGAACAATAGTGTTATCATGTCATGCAAGCTAGAAGATAATGAGGGTGATCATGAGAACCGAGAGTGATAAGGTACATGTGTTATTTTATCAATATTTATACTTTTTAAGATGGGTTTTTCGAAATATTAATATAATATGTATTTTGAATTAATTGGTAATTTGCATTGTGTTAATGTTAAAATCAATAATTCACTTGATAATTTGGTATTATGTTGATCTCGAAAACAATGGCATATTTTATAAATTAATTCTTTTTTTGGTATCTAAGATCATAATAAAATAATTATAATTATAAAGTAGAGGAATTTATTTGCATTATTTTCTAAACTTTATTATGTTACAATAAATCATATTATTCTAGATTCATTATTTTACAATTATTTAAAATTTACAAATTTCAAAATTTTAAAAATTTAATAAATTATTTTCACATTAATACAATTAAAATTTTACAAATATTTTACATACAATTACAATTATAATTAGAGTTAGAATTAGAATTAGAATTTTACAATTTCACGTAAAATTACAATTACAATTACAATTTTAGAATTTTACATATATACAATTACAATTTTACAAATTAAAAAATTACAATTACAATTACAATTTTACAATTTTAAAAATTACAATTACAATTACAATTTTAGAAATTCATATATATACCATTACAATTACAATTTTAGAATTTTAAATACATTTAGAAATACAAATATTACAAATTTACAATATCATGATCATTTGGTATTAAATTAATTAATAAACATCACGTTCATGATAACCATCGCACAAACATCATATATGACTAAAAAGCACATTCAAAATTGCTAAGTGCATCATTTTGATCATGATCATCGAACAAAACACAATTAACATTATATATTAACATCATCAGTACAACACAAACATCAAATATACATCTCATGCTATCACATACACATCTATCTGCAAGCTGCACATTAAATGAACATATCTAACATGACCTAACAACATACACATCATGATGATCACCAACATGTAAATTAAGTTCAACCTTAACATGAACATAAAATACATGGACCATATAATATATATATATGAATAATGTTAAAAATATAAAACTGTAATATAAATGTCATGGATTAGCTGGTAGTAGTACAACATCAATATCAGTACAAGTGGCCGATGGTCCAGCCTCATCTCCATGATGACTGCTAGTAGATGCTAGTGGAGGCTCATGCAAATCTGGCACAGCGTGAGGCTGTGAACGATCATGAGATGATGGTACGCTGTGCCTCGTAGACTATACATCATGTGCTGTGGCTTGATCGTAACGTGCAATAGTCCTCGTCAATCGCGTAAAAGTTGTCGTAACTCCTACGACATGCCGCATTAGGCTGTACATGTCACGCGGCATGCCTCTCCACATCCGTGATAGCCTGTCATCGGCCTCTATGTCTCTGAAATTAGCGGGCCTGATGCCCACCTCAACAATCAATGCAATCAGTTGGTTGCCCAACTCCATCTTGTATCTAGCATCACTAAGACGTCGACTGCGCACCGGCACACCACAGGAGCAGGTATATGATCTGGACTGGCCTCCTAATGATCCTAGGAAATATCTGGCATGCTCTCATCCTCATCATGAGGATCCACACCTGGATCAGGTGGTGGTGGCGGCATCTCCTCACCATCAAAAGAGCCAATGTCTGCAAAATATTTAAAAGTACACAACAATACTTAGAGAATTTTACTACACAATTTAATAAAAACAAGTTAAAGAACATGTTAGAATAAATTTAAATAAAATAGTAATATTACCTCTATCATCTGGTGGCTCATCAGATGTGAAGAGGATTTTGGCACACTCTCGCCAATCCAATCCCGCATAAGTACAAGGGACCAAAATGAAGGGATGCTCATCAACAATGGCTAGCAACTCCATTGCATCATCTGATATCCTCGCTGGAAAAAGATTCTCCTTCCTCTTGGGCATCATCTATCCCCACATGTGCATACGTGTCTTAGTAATCGGCCTACGAGGCTACCGAAGAAAATAAGACCTCGTCTTTAGAAACCTCTCAAAAAATAAACAAAAAAGCTCTGAAGCAAAAGGGAAGTTGACCCTCCCTTGTGCATGAGCACGACATCTATCTAATGCTATACAAAACTGCTATAAAAAATGGCAGACCACCTAACAAGTTGTGGCTGCTGTAGTAAAGAATCAACATAATATAAAAGTTGGCAAGTAATGCGTTTCCCATCGCTAGTGTTGTGTGACATGGTCGAAATGATAAGTGAGAGACAGTGGACCTCCTCACGACCAAACGCACCAATATGTAACTACCCTCTAGTGACCTAAAACTCTGCAGGAGATACTAAATTTTCTCCAATGTATCTCTGGGAGTAAACTAACTGACTCCCTGTAACACAACCATATGGAACCTTGGGGAACGAGGGAAAATCCACCCCTCTCTTCGATAGCCCTGTAATAAAATATACATCCTCCTCAGTGGGCATGTACCACTAGTTGATACCAACCTAGAAAGCATGTTGTTGGGCATTCCACCTTCGGATAAGATGTCTCAAAAACAAAATATGGGACTTTAGGGAAGTAGCCTCCTCATAGAACTTGAGGAGGCCTACCTGCCTAAGGAGCCCCAACATCGCTGCTGTAATAGGGCAAGGGTATGCATCTCTCTCATTCTCCCTTGCCTCCCATAGGCGAACCACGTTATACTATTCTGCCTGTTGTTGTTGTTGTTGCCCCTCTTCTCTCCTTTCATGTCTTTGAATGATTGACATATTAAACTCAATTTTTTTATTAAATGACACATGTATTTACAAATATAAGTGTATAATTATTCTTTGAAAAATAAATAAAACAATATTCGGTGTGCCAAAAACACAGTCACGCACCGGTCCCTGTGCGTCACATCACATAGCACACCGGATATGGTGCACCTCATGATATCGACCGCACTGGAAGTGGTGCTCCAGAAAATGTTTTTAGCGCATCGTTCACTATGTGCGAAGTAAGGAGGCCAGTATGCTGACTTCACTATCTACCCGAGGCTTATAACTAAGTCAGCACACTGCCCTACTGCTACCATACATAGTTGTCGATGCGATATTTTAAGATGCCGCAACGTTGACCTAGGCCAGAAATGGTATGCCGTGCGCTGAAAAAAATAGCCGGCCCGAGGTGGTTATTTCAGTCAATGCATTGCTCCACCACAATTGAACTAGGTCAAAGGTGCGGCCAGATAGCCGACTGCATCGCACTTTTTAAAGAAATTTAAGTAACACGGTGCGCCTGTGGTATCTACCTCAGAATCAGTGCGGATTCCCTTAACACCGGTTTACCAACCCGAACCATTGACAATGTCAAATTGCTGTTCCAATGCGCTGAAAACATTACCCGCCCTAGGGCTGGTAACTCCATCAATGCACCGATTCATCGCGATACACCATTGTCAACAGTGTGGCCTGGTAACCAACCACACTGCACTTTTTAATTTTTTTAAAAATAACACAGTGTGCTGCACGCTACTACGTCGGAATTGGTGTGGATACCATCAACACTATTTGTGATGCGGCCTGTAAATTTACAGACAACACCGCAAACCGGTGCGAGCCGAATAGCCCGAGCACACCACGCGACAATTTTTTTTTAATGGTTAATTTTATGGTTTTTTCAAATTCTAATTCACTAAAAGGTTTTATTATGGAAAAACAAAAAAATACCTGTACATTTACCCATCAAGGAGGCATATTGGTTGTACAATTTCAAAAGAAAAATTTTCCACTGTTTTATAAAATTCAAGGTGGAGGATTGGTGGCAATGCATAACAGCAGTGGTGCAATAAGTGCAATGGGAGCACGGATGTTAGTGTGGCTCAAACAAGGATAACTTGCACCGGTGCTTGTGAGCTCTGTAGCACTAACAAAAGTGAAAAATGTAGTTTTTTGGCTGTAATTTTTTTTATTTAATCCTGTTTCAGTGCGCAGGGTTTTTACAGGCCTACTGGTGCGTTTGCACTATGCCACCCCAGGCGATTTCTGTTTTCACGCGCATTTAGCAGGCATCGGGGTGGACTTTTGGTAACGCATCGGTGCTCTACAGTAATAAGACGCATCGGGCATGCTGCCCGGTGAACCAATGTTTTGTGCGGTTTTTTGGCTGTAATTTTGTTTTTCTTTAAACCCTTTTCTAGTGCATGGCATTTGGGGCCCCGGTGTGTTTCAGTCAGTTCGCACTAGGCAGTTTCTGTTCCGCGCGCTTTTTATGAGACACCGGGGCAGTTTAGAGGTAACGCACCGGTGCTATACAGTAATAAGACGCACCGAGAACGTTGTCCGGTGAGCCAATGATTTCTGCAGTTTTTTGGCCGTAATTTTGTTTTTTTTAACCCTTTTCTGGGGTGCAGTATTACTAGATCCCCAGTGCGTTATAGTACGTCCGCACCGGGTGGTTTCTGTTCCGCGCGCTTTTTACGAAACACCGGGATGGATTAGAATTAATGCACTGGTGCTCTACAGTAAGAAGATACACTGGGAACACTGTCCGGTGAACTAATGATTTCTGCGGTTTTTTGGCCACAATTTTGTTTTTTTTAACCCTTTTCCGGTTCGCGGTACTAATGGAGCCCCTGTGCATTTCAGTAATTTCGCACTGGTCGGTTTCTGTTCCGCGCACTTTTTATGAGACACCGAGGTAGCTTAGAAGTAACGCACCGATGCTCTACAGTAGACACACCAGGAAATTTTTCTGGTGAACCAATGATTGTGCATTTTTTTGGGCGTAATATTGTTTTTTTAACCCTTTTCCGGTGCACAACATTTATGGGGCCCTGGTTCGTTTCATTCATTCCACCATGGGTGGTTTATGTTCCGCACGCTTTCTATAAGACACTGATGCTGACGGGTTGACACGAATTGGTGTTGTTACTTAATAAAAGGCACCAGGTAGGTGTGTATGGAGCGCACGGTTTCCGATTTGCCAATGTTTTATGCAGTTTTTTTGCCTTTACTTTTGTTATTTATCCATCTACAAGTGTGTGCATTTTATGGACGCCCCAGTGTTTTTTATTGATTCCACACCGATGCATAAGTTATGTAAAGTACCGGTACTCTACAAAATTACAATGCACCAGGTGTGTGTGTACGAAGCACATGGTGTTCGGTGTGCCAAAATTTTAACCGCACCAGTGCTATGTCGTCTTGAACGCATCAGTGCATTTTTAGGTGATAAGAGCACCGGACAAAATACATCTGCAAAAACCTCTACCTGCCAACCTCCTCTAGGAACCTATGCTAGAAACGGATGCCTGGTGTATTTTTATTAGGGTTCCTCAAAAACATTCGCTAGAGGGTATTTTCCTTGTAGTGAGCCCATGATATTTGTCGTCACAGCCTAATTAAAATCTTATACACTCATGCATTAAATAAGGATTTGGAAAAGTTCAGGAAAATGAGACAAAGAAACCCAAGACCACATGTACTTAGAAGATCAAGGAGACGCCAAACCAGAGTTTCTACCCAAACCTTAGCTCAGGAAATTAAGGGACAATCTAGTCACATTCATGTTGAAAAGCATAATGTAACCCCTTTGAGAGCACCAACGATTAAAATTTATTAAAGGAGGACTATAATACAACATAAAATGATAGTTGAAGAGGAAGAAACAAAATAGAGAGTAGCACAAAGAAAAAATGGATGAAGAAGTTGAGACAAAGCTTAGGGTTTATGGAAAAAAACCTCACACTTTCCATACTAAGAAAATGGGACTAAATTTCAAATCTAGAATTAACCCTAAGCTGAAAGAAACAATTATTGTTTATGCAAAGGAGAAAATTGTGCAAACTTTAAAGAGCAAAAAGAGACAAATCAGGAAAACAAAGTATGTTGGAAAAAAGAAGGAGAAAACCCTAGAGGTTGACAAAATTACAAAAAAAACCTATTAAAAGGGTGACAAGGAGTTGAAAAAATCTATAAATCCTTGCTCTAGTTGTAGAATACATATATAAATGATAATTTTATTCCATGTGGCAGAGAATTACACAAAGCCTAATATTTTTGCGGAAACCCTAATAGTCCCTTAACATTTTGACCTACTCATTTTAATATTTTAACATTAAATTATTTTCTAATATATTGTAGTCATATATTATAGGTTTTTGTGGCTGAGGGAGTACAAGTCAACATGACGAAATAAATCCTTGAAAGAAGCAGATAGTTACACAGTTTTGAAATTATTTCTAGTTCATGCATCAGTTGGATACAAGGAAGGAATACGAGTTTTTGTTCAATATATCAATCCTGTAAACAAGTAAAAAGTTCTAGAGCCTATTATATAGTAGTTACTTTGATATTTTTCTAGCATAGTAGTAGGAGATATGCACACTAGTATTATACTATGCTTTGACCAATGATATGTGCCAGATTAGAGTTCCGAGTAGCTAATATGATAAGGTTATTATTATTTTCGATAATCAAACTCTCAAATTATGTATATATTTTGTAATTATTGCTACCATACTTTAAGAAACTTATCTCTATTATATTTTTCCTATATATTACATGAGAAATATGAAAAAAAAGGTTTTTTATTTTATTTTAAGGAATAGTCATTGTCTCTACGTTTTGAAGGCTTTATTCATTTCAATTTACCAAGATCAGTAGATTTTGACTAGTGACACAAAGATTCATGTAAAAGTTAGTCTTAGTATGTATTATTTGATGTTTCAATGTTTCTTTATTTGTTATCTCATTCAAATGTATAGTATTTTGAGTATTTTAATAATAATAATTAATTAAAAATTCATATATAGTTTGATGCTCTGAGTTAATATTTTCATGTATTCCCATTTTGATCTTCTAAAGCTACTCTAGGATTCATTTTGTATGACCTATTGTACTGGATTATTATCCTACTTTCTCCCTCCAACTATAAAAATGAAAAAGGTATACGATTTGTTATACACCTTTCCTTTATCAATGATGATCATACAACCATTTATATTAGTAAATTAATCTAAACCCTAGTTTCTTGACTCCATCACCCAATTAACTATCTCCCACAGACCCAACCAAACCCTAGATTACACAAAAGTATATAAAGATCTATCCATTTTATAAAGTACAGTAAATTGTTGATTCAGTAATTATACAATCATAGAGAGATCCATGTTTGCTTTAAAGGGGATATACTTAAATCTATAAGTTGGGTTACAAAGGTTACCTTGGAAACTTCTCTCCTACATCCAAGAGGATATTTATTAGTGACAAAATATTTGCAACCATACTGGGGATACGAAATTATATCTTCCCCAAAACTTCTTTAATGATTAGATCCACTTTATGAGGTCAAACATAAAGTTAGATAATAATATTGGACCTTCAATTTGTCTTGGTGACTCCATTTTCAAATATTCTAGAGTTCAAAACATCCATGGCGACTCCACTATCCAAACAATTTAGAGTTTATTAAAGTACATATCAATTTTCCTAATCAATCAAGATGACAGGGTATGTGGAAAATCATGTTTCTATTGAAGTTTTTAAGGAATATTGGGATGATTTTGATGATGATTAGATTGATGAATCTTTTTCAAAGTTTTTATCTATTTATTTAAATTTGTGAAAATTTTCTTCCATAGATAAAGCTCATTTTATTGGAAATTTATTATAAAAATCGAGAGAGATATTGAGGTCTTAGAGGCTCAAATACAGTCCCACAACTTCCAAGATCAGAGTCAATATTTTGAAATATTTTTCCAACCAAGACAAAAGGACTTAGTGTTTCCCTCGTTTCTCACAATGGAAGAATGTTTTGTTTTTGAAGAAGAATTTGAAAATTCAATGTTCAAATCATGGTTTGACATAGAAAATACATTTGAAAAATTCAACCTTGATGATCCAGTAATTGAATACCTTGAGGATCATCGAACAAATCATGTCTTTTATGATCTTGTAGCTCACTATATGGAAGGTTTTTTAGCTTTTGTTTTCAAACATTTTTTCAATATGGATACTAGATGCATCATGAGTTTCCACCACCATTACATTGTCCAGTTTTCATATGGTGCAAGCACATTAAAAAAAAATGACTTATTTCTTCAGCTACTTGACTGGCTTCACTGGAATGTTTGTATCACTTGATTTCAATAGTTTTTCAGCAGGTTAGAGTAGGAAATGGTGTGCAATAAGCTTGTTGGGGAAAACATTTGTTTTAGTATATTTTTCAACATTTAGTTTTTAGTGTGGATAGTTTTAGCTTTCAATTTGGTTTCAGTTTGAGTATATACTGTTTGAAAGTTAAAGTATTCAAGGTTGGGAGCAACCCAGTGGATCAAGCATAGGTTCAGAATTTTCTTTACTTCCTCCTGGGAGACAGTATCCCCATTGGATCCAGATGTTAGCATCAGGTTTTTGCCTTTCCTTAAAGGTCCAAAGGCTATACTTATCAATTCATTATGAAAATTCATGGTTGTGAAAATGGCTTACAATTTCTTTTTAATTGCTAGATAATCCTAAGAACATGTCAAAGCAATTCATTTCACATAAACCTAATATTTTCCTAAGTTTTTTGCAGGTAAATTATCTTACCGCTAGCCTACAGTTGGTGCTATGAAATATTTTCGTAGCGCTCGCCAGAAAAATTAAAAGTTAGGTTTTTGAGCTGTCAAACTTATCATTTCAACTCCCTAAGTGCTTTTTCACAAATCCCTATCCATTTTCATCCTTGATGTGACATATAGCTACATTTTAAAGCCCAATATGGAATTTTAAACTCAAACCCTAAAATACCAAGTTTTCCCTAAAACGGAAATTTCCAGCAAACCCTGAAATTTGTTAAGAGTGCGTAGGAAGTTTCTAGAGCGGTTCGCAACGTGTGTTCAGGGTGATTCAGTTTTTGAAAGTATTTTCAGCATCAAAAACATTTGCAAGGTGGGTCAATCTGGTTATGTAAAGATATTTGAACATGATGACATGTATTTCGAATTCTATCCTGAGATGTTGGACCTTTTCAGAAATGTATAATGGGAACCAATGTTCCATTGTTTCAATGGGAGTAATCTCAGTTGGTGCCATGATTCCATATATTCCTTCAATGGAAACACTGCAAGAATCATGACCCTATAGTTCCCTATTACATAGGAATCCATTGATGAAGCAACATGTTTTCTAACTGAGGGTGCAAATGGTTTAAAAAGTAGAGGTTGCAGAATGTAGATTTGATGTTTTTCCTTAAGGAGGACTATCAGAATCAATATTGGAATGCAGGAGTCCTCCAAAGTATGTTTAAGTGTGAATGGTCTACTGCCCTTAGAATTTTTCAGCTCTTATTAACTTGTGAAGCTAGGTTCTCTAAAGCCTACTTATATCATATGAGGTTTCTTTTTCATATGGCATGTTTTAGCAAGATGAATTTACCATATTTCGTCAATAATTTTTTTTTAAAGATGTGCACTAAAGAAATAACAAGACCTGATATACAATCCCATGATATTTTTCATCATGTCCTAATTAAAATATTATACACTCGTGAGTTAAATAAGAAGGTGAATAAGTTGAGGAAAATGAGACAAAGAAACCCAAGCCCACCTGTACCTAGAATATCAAGGAGAGGCCAAACCAGAGTTTCTGCCCAAACCTTAGCTTGGGAAACTAAGGGATAATATAGTCACAATCATGTTGAAAAGAATTATGAAATCCCTGTGAGAGCAACAAATAATAAATTTTATGAAAGGGGGACTAGAATCCAACATAAAATGATAGTATAAGAGGAAGAAACAATACAGAGATCAACACAAAAAAAAGGGAAAACATAATATAGAACAGAAGATGAAGAAGTTGAGACAGAGCCTAGGGTTTATGGAAAAAAACCTCACACTCACCCTACTGATAAAATGAGACTAAATTTATAATTTAGAATGAGATCTAAGCTAAAATAAATAGTTATTATTGATGCAAAGGAGAATATTGTGAAAATTTCAAAGAGCAAAAAGAGATAGAGGAAAATAGAGCATGTTGGAAAAAAGAAGGAAAAAATCCTAGAGGCTGACAAAATTACACAAAAACCTACTTGTTGGACATGGGATCCCCTCAAAGAAAGCAATAGAGAAATACTCTGCAGATCGAGGAGTTGAGTGCATAGAGCAGAGTCCATTTTGAGTCTTAGGGGCTTTGGGGTGGGTCAATTCCTCTCATTATGTAATGTAATGGGAATATTTTGTGAACGTTGAACTCTACCCATGGTTTTGGACCATGGTATTGTAATTGAAAAATATATATAAGGAGTCTAGATAGAATTCATAGGTAGTTAAGTAGAAGTTGATGAAATTCATTTGGATGTAATATTGTTTTGAATCATATTCTGCGTTTTTTGTTAGAGGAAATGCTCCTGCATCTAAGTGCATGGAGACCTTAGAAATTATGCAGTTGTGTGCGTAGACCCCTATAGCTGAGTGCGCAGGGTGGAATTGAATGTATGAGAAATATATGAGCAAATAATGAATTTCATTTGAAGATATATATGAGTTTCTGTTGATGTGTTTTTCTTTATTGTTGTTTATGCTTATCTATGCTAAGTAAGGGTTTTTGATATGCAATTTCATAGCAAAGTCTAGTTTATGATTATTTATGTTATTTTATGCATGATTAATCAAGATCGCATAGTCTGGTAGTACGTTTAATAGATGAGTATAATAACACTTGTATAATTAGTAGATCTATTATGTGAAGCTCTGTCAAGGAAGAAAATACCTAAAGACACAATTTATTATCCCTCTGGATGTAGAAACATGGTTCTAGCATCCCACTATATTGCCATGGGTGAGACTTCGATCTGCACAAGAATATTGTTGACGAAAGGGTCGGTAATAGTGGATTTTTTTGGTTCACCCATCCACACTTGAACCTAGTTCTAGGCCCCATCAAGCTGACAAATGGTTCCATTGCCGGGACCAGGATCTGACTGAGGGATAGTTGGATGTGGAATCCATATAAGAAAGAGATTGAAGATTAGGTAGATCTAAAAGAACACGAGTTTGTTGTGCAAGAAAATATAAATTTGCGCATATCTATTGAACATTGGTTACACAATTATATTTATATATATTAGTACAGGATATTTTTTGCATCATTTTCTAGCAAGTTGTACGAGTGGATATCAAGACTAGCTGTGCAGATGGGTCGTTTCAATAATAAGTCAACTGTGTGGACCCCATATCTAATTAAGAAGATGAAAAATACTAATAACGAGATCACAAGGTTTGTTGATTATTGGATTGATAGTATCCTTGGATGGTTTGTTACTAAGTTCGCGATCGAGACTTCTGTTTCTTATAGCGAAGCAGAGCACAAGTTCTTCAAAGGCCCTAGAGGTAAGTACTTGAATTCATTGAAGTTTTGGATTAGAATGTTATTCTATGAAAAGGGTATATTAAGGATGAACTCAGCTTGATGTTCAAAGAAATATGACCTGGTGCTACACAAAGCGTTAAAATATTAAAAACAAATTGGGGTACTTATGTTGAAACTAAATATTTTTTATTGTCTGGGTCTGAAGAAAGAGAAAGTAACCCTGCTACCCCGAGAAGTATATCGTTGTAGTCTAAAAGTTAGCAAAGCACTACAGAGATTCCCTAGCCTTCCACCCCATCATCACCCCATCCAATTTTTTTCCTCCACCTCCACCTCCACCTCCCCCATTCACCATGGCCCAACCCCCAAAGATGCCTGTGTTCAAGGGATTGGATGATCCGAAACAGTTTTCATTTGTTGCAGAGGTGATATGGATTTTGTAGAATATTACAGATGAAAATATAATGAAAGAGTGATTGGTTACCATGCTGCAATATTAATAATTTCCCTACTACATTAAATATGTTACGATGAATGGAAATGCTACATTGGCTAAAATGAATACCATGTTGAATGTTGAATTCAAGAAACCAAAGTCGCAATCCCAGTGTATCACATAAAGAAAAGAGATTAAGAAGTTGGCTACTAAGACCATGTGGGAGGTAGATCAAATATTTAAGACATTTTTGAGCCAAATTAGCTTCAATATCCTCGATGAAAAACATAGATAATGGTTCTTTGTTGTGTTGTTGCCTCATCTCAAATTTCCATTATCACAACAGAAGATTTCAACTTAGCCTGAAGCACTAGATATTGCGATGAAACTTGAATCTTCACCTATAGCTGATAGAAGCATAGGAGTGAAACAAATTCAAACTCAGTTGGTGAGCTTGCACATGGAGCTCTAGGATCTAAATAAGGGAAAGAGGAGGTTAGAATTAATATAAGGTCAGAAGTTTGGGATATCAAGTGTAAAGCAGAGGGTCACTATAAATAACAATGTCCTCTTTATAGAGACTATTTGGGCGTTGTGATGTCGAGTTCTTTGAAACCTGGATCGAGTGTTGGGACAAGTGTAGGGCCCCATTTCTAGTGTATCATATGTGAATTTTCAGGCCAACATTCTACGTACTATTATCACATGCTAAAAAAGTTGGTTAGATCACTGAAGCAATTGTTCTGCAATTTTCGTAGCTTGGTGGGACACGATGAACAACATTGTAAGAGCTATGATCTAATGATGAAAAACATTCCCGGTGCTTACAAAATGAGGGTAGAAGGTCACGAAGCTTCGGGTTCGCCGATTGCGCGAGGAGTTTTCCTAGGCCAAGGGTGTGGCCGAGGAGGAGGAACTGGTCGTGGATGAGGGAAGATCATATGTTACAACAATAGATATCCAGGACATTTTTCCAGGGATTTTCAGCATCCTAATTTAGCTTCTTGTAAGTATTGTCAAGAATCTGGTCATGAAATTGAAGATTATCCCATTTTCTTAGCTAAAATTTAGGAGAAGTGCAACCAACAATTGGCTCAAAATATACAAATGATGAGGGTTGAACCATGCCAATAAGATCCAAGCATTAACATAGTAACATGCAATGGTGTGAATACCAGAGGAAATTGTGCGGAAGAAAAGAGGATCGTGAAGGAGACATGGGTAAGGAAAGTTGAAGATAATAATTTTGGGTTTAATGTACAATGCAAGAAAGAGACATTCATGGAAGCAAAGAAGACATTTATGACTCCTAAATCTTTGACATCAACCATGGAGAGATAGCTATTTCCAGTGAGGGATAAGTTGGAGGAGAATACTGAAGTAAAGGAAGTTGATCAGTCTATCTTGGCATCCTTCTTACAAACATGTATGAAATTACTAAGGGACAAGAAGGTTGTAGAAGGATTACAGGAGATGATAGATAACTGCTTTGACAAGGATAATTTACAACTAGAACAACACGTGGTAAATAAAGTGTACACGAACAAGAAAATAAAAGGTTGGGAAATGTGGTTGTCTACGTAGATTGGAGACTATGAGATGGATCAATTCATTTTGTATCTAAGATCATATGCCAACGTTATTTCAAAACAAACATGGGAGCTAATGGGAAGGCCTAAGTTGCAATGGTCACTAATACAGCTGAGGATGGAAAATCAACAAAAGATCATTCATATGGGGTGATTGTAGGGGAGTAGAATAGATTTTGATGGAGCTAGCATGTTGGTTGACTTGAAAGTTATTGAGATCATTGATGACAGTAAACCTTATATTGCGTTGTTGGGATTTAACTGGGCTTATGACATGGATACTATAATAAACTTGAAGATTAGGCAGATGATATTTAAAAAGAATGATACCTGATTTGTTGTGCCATTAGATCTTTATGAAGGTGTGTGCTATATAGAGCATGTCTAACATGACTATGGGGATGCTGAGATTGACCAGATCTATAAGCTTATTGCGCAGGATGAAGAGTGGATAAATACCACCACGGATAGTAGAATATGTTGGGAGAGTGATAGTTCATGTGTTTCAGATTTTGATGAAGAGTTGGAGCATGGTTAGAATCACTTGCATGAACTACTAATTGATGTAACAAAATTACCAAATCTCTGTGTTGTTTCCAATCAGAAATGCATGAATTTCCTTTTTATGATAGAATGGGGAATGTTGTCTTGTTTTGGGAAGAATTTTATCAAAATCTATCAGAGGATCAGTGATACAAAGCTTTGGACTTCACATTAAGGCCTAATTCAACCTAATGGTGGCGTGCACAAGAAAATCTTAGGAGGATGGAAGGATTTTTGCAAATGGATAAGATTGAGGTTTGGTTATGTAGACACGAAGATCGCAGAGAAGTATGATGGTCAGAAATATCCTCACGAGCATTTATCTCACTGGATAGAAACTTGGGGTCCAACACCGCATCCAGAGTGGGTGCACATGTTCTTTCATTCCTTGGATATGATACCTCAGCAGTGGTATCTTGAAACAGAGTTTCACCATGGCACTACAAATTGGGATGAGATGATGGAAGTATTATTATTAAATTATAGTTTTTTTGATGGATGGGAGTGCATTAATGAGGCTCGTCAGGAAGTCAAAAGGAGAGTATTATGTATTACCATGTAATATTCCTAAATTAGCATGTAGCTAATTAGAATATTAATTTTTTCTTTCGTCATTTAAATAGATGAATACGTGGTTAGGGAAACCCATAAATCTCTTTAGTAGGAATAAAAACCCTATTAATGTGAAAAGGGATCATATTAATAGTTGGATAAAGCACCCTCATGTGTGAACAGGGGCTAATGCATGTGGACAAGGTCAAGTTTGACCAAATCAACAACACTGGGATGGAGGGAGTGGATCATCAATGAGAGACAACGCAGTGTGAATGGGAGAAAGTCTCCAAGATAGTAGTGAATTTAATGAGTAGGACCCAAGGTGAGAAGTCTCACATTGTTTATAAGGAGGGCAAGGCAACCATAGATGGGTATGTTATTGATTATTTATTTTGTGGTTTGTATGACTTCTTGCACTCTCCAGCTGTTTAGCTGAGATTGTTGTGTTGTTTAGCATAGGTTGTTCCTGAGTGGGAATCCCACCTCTTTCCTTGAGGAAGCCTCTAGGAAGAGTATTTCACTACATTTCCACATTCTGGAATTCTTTCCAAGCTTTAGTATTCAGCTACAACACAGTGTTTGTTTAGAGTTGTGTTGTGTTGCAAGGTGTTACAGTGGAGGGTTGGGAAACCCACTTTCTAAGCTAGTTTTCAGTGGGGAAAGCATTATTTCCATTGGGAGATCAGAAAAGGAGGTTCTTGAGATTTATTTCATATATTGGCACCAGACCAACCTATTTCCATCATGTACAACACAGATTCCCTCTTTGAATGTGTTATTCTAGTGAGCATTTGCAGTGGAGGTTTCAGTTCTTGATTTGGAGGGTGAAATCTTTAGTGTTGGGATAAACCTTTCACTTGAATGATATATGGGAGGAGATATATTCATTTAGATATCAGATTCATCCATCTCCATCCATTTATTCAGTTGCAGCCGCAATTTAGCCCTAGGGCTGCATTCCGGAATTTTTGTGTTTTGGGTATTTCCAGAAACCCTTTCTAGGTTGTCTAGGAAAAGTGTTTGGGAGTCCATATCTTCACTCCTTGAATTATTTGAGCTATTTACCAACACATCCATATTGATGTATCATTTCTGTAGTATTTATTCCCTAAAACTACGTTGTCTTAGCTCATGGCACTTGTATAGTAGCTATTTCTCATATAGTGACATATTTTCTTGGTAGAGGCTTGTTTTGAGTTGCTTGAGTGACTTAATCCTCAAGATATTATGCCTATTATTTGCTGATATGTTTAATAAGATGGTAGTACATTTGTGTCATGTAATGGTGTATTGATTTATTTACTGCTATTTCCTTTTTTATGCACTATATTCCTGCTATTCCCATTTGTGAATATTACAATGGTATCAATAATCTTGGCTCAGCGTGTGGATCTTAGCCATTATGCTATCAAGAGAATAAGAAGAAGGAGAAAGAGATCAAAATGATGGAAGGAATGAGTTTTATCTCATCTCTTTTCAGATCTAAGAGAGACCTCACCAAGGAGGTCAAGCAACGAAAAGTGGAGAAAAGCAATGAAACCACACTAGGATTTCAAGATGAGGAAGGACCATGCACTTCCTATTAGCATAAGAGAAAATCGGTATTGCATAGAGCTCCAAAGCAATGTACTATGACCTTTCCTTTTGAAGAAGGAGACAGAAGGCATGGAGATGGAGGACCCTTGGATCATGAGATTCTAAAAGAGTATCTTGCAGAATATGAGTCTCAACCTATAGCTTTCAAGGAGAATCTAACTCTCCCATAGTTCATTCAGCTCAAAGAAGAAATAAGAACTTGCAGCAATAGATTCCTATTGTCTACATTTGACGGGTAATCCAAAAGCACAAAAAAGTGTTGGGGAATGAAGTTGGATTCATCTTCCTACTACATCCAATGGTAGAGAGAGAAGCTATTGAGATTGCAGCGCTACACCTTGAGGGTGAAGCAAACATTTGGTGGTTCAACCATTTGATTCATGGAAGAGTGACTGAATATGTTGATTTTACTCAAAGGTTGATCAAGAGGTTTGACAAGAAGAAATAAAAGGAGAAACTTCCACCACCATTTTCTGCAAAATCACTTGCATCAGGAGAAAGAACACTTTCACCTTTGCACATTGGTCTTGATCTTTGACATTTAAAGTCCCATGGACTATTCTAGAGATGCATGAGGAGGAAGAGACTTATACCAACAAAAGTGCAGCTATAGAAGGGTAGATATCACCATCAGAATATGGGGAAGTCATCACATTGGAGGAAGGAACCCTTGTAGTATTACAAGATGTTCCCAAGCTTTACCAAGGTATGCACATATTTCCACCTCCCATTATTTCAGCACATCATATGGAGGATTGTGGAAACATGCCATCAGGGTAAATACATGACCTAAGGTCAAATCACATTACTTATTTGGAGTAGCAGACTATCACTGCATATAGGACCCTTGATTTGTTCAAGGAGGAGATACATAGTCATCCTAGAATGTCATTGTTGAGCTGCGCACAACTCTTGGGGTTGGAATGTAGATTTTTGGAGGATAGGATGAATATTATCCTAAACAAACCAATGCAGAACTATATATTCAACATTGAACATGATCATGAGATAGCAGATGCACCATCATGGACATCAACAACACTATCATTAAATAGTAGTGATGAGTTGGGGGTCCAACCATTATTGGAGCATTCCAGTGACCATTCTACATGTGTAGCAGGGGATAGGCAGATGGTTGATGAGAGACACCTTATCTCCCATTATTATGATGGATATTTCTTGATGAGCACTTCACTGCTCAATGAGAAGATTTTTCCTTCAGTATATTTGGATCTTTATGGGGTCAATTTGGTCATTGATGAGTGGTCTTCATTTGGAGATCTCCAGGAGGCTGCACTTCAACATCCCATGAATTGTAGAGATATTGATTTGATCTGGGAGGATGGTATTCTCCATTGGAGGGATACCAATTTTGAGCATGATGATGGACACTCACCATTGGTTGGATGGGTGATGTTGATGAGCAAGAGGCTGGAAAGCCACTTGCAAATCTATGGCACAGGGCAGCAGGAGGCAAGACTGTGCTAGCTACTCTTGAAATAGTTTGGTTAGCATGTGACATATCCTACTTCAAGGGATATGTTGGTGGTTGGGACATGGCATGGCACTTGCATCATATGGTAGCAATTAGTTTGGGTGCATTGTGATGATATGGAATTCTTCATTTCAATAATCATGTTTTAACCTCACGATTTGTATGATGGAGGTGTGAGGAGCTAGAAAGAGATATTGATGCTCTGGCTACTCTTGGGATATTATGGGCTGAATTTCTCCCATACCTTTCATGACATTTCAAGAAAAATGGATGGCACAATCAAGGTGCAAAGGGGCTACCCTTCAGCATTGAAGGATCAGGAGGTACTTCCACATAGGAAGGAGTCTCCCAGATATAGCAGTATGATGGTGGATAACTTTGGCATATGGCATGTCAAATAATGGAGTCATGGAGTGGCAAGAGCCTTATCCCCAAGGCCAACAATGTTGCCACTTTGGAGTATGTATCTATTTATGGAGTGTTCCAAGGGGAGTATGCATCTCTTATTTTTACAGACCTATGTACGGAGATTATCATGGGAGAGCTCATCCATGGACCTCACTTACACCCTACTCACAATGCATGGTAAGAAATGTATTTATGTACTTATTGATCATTTCATGAAGTATTTTTATTCTCTCACCATATATGTACAGTGCTTTGCTCCACAAGAGGGAAAGATTATATTTGGGTTTCATGGTCATTCTAGGACCAACATTTATGATGGAGATAGCCCCTCTTTGCATGAATTTGGGTAAATGTGGTTTTATTCTTTTTATGCTCAGCTGATATATAATTCCATTTACTACTTCCTAGTAGATGAGAAAACATGCACAACTAGCAACTTGTTGGGAGACAACTTGCCACATGATGTTCTAAAATAGCAATTAGTAAAACTGCATTGTATCCACTGGAGAAACCATTGGTACCATCCAAAATTACACATAACACTTAGTATATTTCTGATTTGGATACCATATGGTGATGATGTACCATTCACTTTGTATGGGATGGTTTGGGCTCATGAAACTAGAGAAGGGGTCTTTGGAGATCTAGTTGTCCTTTTGTATCTTGAGGGCAACATTATTACAGCCCAATATCAGCAGCAGCTCTACACTTTCCATAAGTGGAGAGAGAGACAGTGTGGGTTAGGCCATTTTTTCTATCATGTTCATTTATGCAGCCCACCTACATTGCAAGAGCCAAAGGTGGAAGAATTTTTTCATGAGTTACCATTTTGGAGGGTGAATCACCTTTTGTGGATGATAGCTTGGGGCTTGGAGCTTCACATAGGAATGATGGTTCCCAATATATTTCAGATTCCATGCCTCAAGAAGGCCTCTAGAAAACATATTGTTGCCTCCATGGATGTTCCCTTTCTTCACGATGATAGCTATTTTGGATTGTCACCAATGGCTAACTTGCACACTTGGGAGGAGCAACTTGGAGACTTATTGATGAGCAACATCTTGTTCATTGGATGAGATTATCATATGAGGATGATACAGTAGGAGGAGAGGAGGCTCTTCAGTTCTATCCTTATAGTTGCTTGAGGAGAAGAAACATTTGGGAGGGGAGGACTATAATATTCATAAATTAGCATGCAGCTAATTGGAATATTATTTTTTTCTTTTGTCGTTTAGATAGATGAATAAGTGGGTAGAGAGACCCATAAATATCTTTAGTAGGAATAGAACCCCTCTTAATTTGAAATGGATCATCTTAATAGCTGGATAAAGCACCCTCATGTGTCAACAGGGGATAATGCATGTGGACAAGGTCAAGTTTGACCAAATCAACAACGCTGGTATGGAGGGAGTGGATCAATGCAGTGTGAATGGGGGAAAGTCTCCATGATAGTAGTGACTTTAATGAGTAAAGTGAGAAGTCTCACATTTTTTATAATGAGGGTAAGGCAGCCATAAATGGGTATGTTATTACTTATTTATTTTTTGTTCTGTATGACTTCTTGCACTCTCCAGCTGTTTAGCTGAGATTGTTGTCTTTTTTAGCATAGGGTGTTCTCGAGCGGGAATCCAACCTCTTTCCTTCAGGAATCCTTAGGAAGAGTATTGCACTAAATTTCCACATTCCATCATTATGGCCAAGCTTCATTCTTCAACTACAACGCAGTGTCTGTTCAGAGTTGTGTTGTGTTGCAGGGTGTTGCAGTGGAGGGTTGGGAAACCCATTTTCTGAGCTAGTTTTCAGTGGGGAAAGCATTATTTCCATTGTGAGATCAGAAAAGGAGGTTATTGAGATTTATTTCATATCTTGGCACTATTCCAACCTATTTCCATCATATATAGTGCAGATTCCCTCTTTGAATATGTTATTCTAGTGAGCATTTGCAGTGGAGGTTTCAGTGCTTGATTTGGAGGGTGAGATATTCAGTGTTGGGATCAGGCTTTCACTTGAAGGATCTATGGGAGGATATCTATTCATTTATAAATTAGTTTCAGCCATCTCCATCCATTTATTTAGTTGCAACTCCAATTCAGCCCTAAGGCTGCATTCCGACATTTTTGTGTTTTGGGTATTTCTGGAAACCCTTTCTAAGTTGTCTAGGAAAAATGTTTGGGAATCTAGATCTTCACTCCTGGAATTATTTGAGCTATGTAACAACATATCCATATTGATATATCATTTCTGTAGGATTTATGCCCTAAAATTGTGTTTTCTTAGCTAATGGCAATTTTATAGCAGCTATTTCTCATATAGTGACATATTTGCTTGGTAGAGGCTTGTTTTGAATTGCTTGAGTGACTTGATCCTCAAGATTATATTATGCTTGTTATTTGCTGATATGTTTAATAATATGGTTTTACATTTGTCTCATGTAATGTTGTATTGATTTCTGCTATTTCCTTGTTTATGCACTATATTCTTGCTTTTCCCATTTGGGAATATTACATACCGAGGAGCCAAGAACATTGGTACAACCAAATTGGTCTGTGCAGTTGGAACAAGCCTGGGAATGTTATAATTTTACCGTAGAATAAGGTGAGGAGGATCCACACAATTTTAATATTCCTGAGTCAAAAGGATAACGTGAGGTTTCAGAGCCTAAGATAGCAATGTGGGATGTATCAAAACCTGTCAGGACTCAAAAAGTCAATACAGGCTCAGAGGCGGAACCCAGATTTGTAAAGATTGGGGACTATTAGGATGATGACATAGTAAGAAAGTTCACTGAACCATTGCATGAATACCATCACCTATTCCCAACGAATTTCTCTGAATTAAAAGGCATTGTGGGTGATCTAAGAGCTATACACATCACTTTGAAGCCTTATGTGAAGCTGGTCAAGCAGCGCCCATATTGGTTGAACCCAAAATACAAGAAAGTGAGGGAGAAATTTACAAGATGCATGACGCTGGCATCATTGAACCAATTGAGGAGTCTGACTGGGTTAGCCCTATGGTGGTCCAAGAAAAAAATACTAAGGGTGAGATAAGTATTTGTGTTGACCTCTGCAAGTTGAACGATGCATGTGTCCATGATTTCTTTCCAACACCATTCACAGAGGGAGTATTGGAAAATGTCGGTGGGTAGGAAGCTTACTCATTTACTCATGGATTTCCAGGGTATCATTGGATCCAGGCTGTGCCAGAAGACAGGAGTAAGATCACCTTTTCTACTGAGTGGGGGTCCTTTCAGTACATTGTCATGCCATTTGGTTTAAAGAGTGTACCCACTATATTTTACCAAGTTCTTGTTGCAGCTTTCAAATAATATATCCACAAGTTCTTGGGAGTATATTGTGAGGAATGGATAGTCTTTGGCCCATTAAAGAAGCATATCTCTAGTCTGTGCTTGATGTTGGATAGTTGTAGAAAGTATCAGATCTCCTTAAATCTGAAGAAGTTCATTTGCTGCGTACCAAATGGTATTTTGTTGGGACATATTGTGTGCAAACAGGTATTGATGATAAAACCTGTGAATATTGTCGTGATTATCAATTTGGAACCCCTGGAAAGTGTAAAATAGCTATGGATGATGCTTGGACATACAAGCTATTACAAGAAGTTCAATAAGGTGTACGCGCAGATTACTGCTCCAATGGAGAAATTATTAAAGAAAGATGTCAAGTTTATTTGGGACGATGATTTTCAAAAAAGCCTTAATGTCCTGAAAGAAAAGGTGGTGACTTCTCCTATCCTCATCTTCCCAGATTGGAAGAAGCAATTTCATGTACACATCGATGCGTCCTGCATATCTTTGGGAGTTGTGTTAGCACAACCTGGGATATATTCATCACTATGTAGCTTTCGCAAGCAGTAATTTATCGAAATCGGAGAGGAAATACTCTACCATAGAGTGTAAAGGGTTGGAAATGGTATACGCGTAGCAAAAATTATGACACTATCTATTGGGTGCTCACTTCAAAATGTTCACAGATCATTCTTCTTTGAAGTAACTAGTCAACAAGATTTTGTTAGGGGGGGAATATTTGTCAATGGTTATTTTTGTTCCAAGAGTACGACTTTGAAGTAATTATCAAGCCAGGACATTTAAATTTTAGACTAGTTCATCTGTCCAGGATCAAGATAGGTGCAGAGCTAACCAATCTTGAGTAAGGATTACTAGATGCGCATATGTTCGCTCTCAAGGTTGCAAATTATCATTTCCTAGATATCATTCATTTTCTCTCGATGAGAATCGCACCTACAAAATACACTACTCAACATAGGAAAGAGTTTGCCATAAGGGTGGAAAAGTTCATATTCGAGCATATTGTGTCATGGTTCGGATGTCCAAAAATCCTGATGAGTGACTGGGGTATGCATATTTTGCATAGAAATATCGAAGCCTTGACTGGATAATTCCAAGTAGGTCACCAAAATAGCATGCCATATCACCCCAAACATATGCAACAGTGGAATCCTTCAACAAAATATTGGAGAATGCACTAACAAAGGTATGAAATTTAATAGAAATGACTAGGATCTGGTCATTTATACAGTTTTATGGGCCTACCAAACTACCTGTAAGAAGCTAATAGGTCAAACCCCATTTCGATTAGTATATGGCCAGGAAGCAGTGATGTCGAAGGAGTATATTGTACCTAGTCTTTGCATCACAGCAGTGATGAATATGGTGGACAACTACATTATGTAGTAGAGATTGATGCAACTACACAAGTTGGAAGAGGATCGGTTTATCTTTGGGTTTCATCAGAAGGTTCAGAAGGAGAGGGAGAAGGCTTGGCATGATCGGCATATTAAGCAAAAGGCGTTCAAATATTGTGACCTAGTGCTTTTATATGACTGCAAGTTTGTGAAGTTCCTGGGAAATCTAAAAATGCACTAGTTGGGTCCTTGCATTGTCTGAAATGTGTCGGAGGGAGGCACAATTCAACTCATGAAGCTAAATGGATAATTTTTCCCTAGTCGTATTAATGGAAACTGGCTGAAGTTGTACAAAGATGTTTTTTCCCCTAAAATTTCGCAATGAATATATGACCGACATAGAGTCTTCATGTGCCTTGCAGTTAATGAAGGGAATAGGAATATAAATGAGTTGCAGGTATAGGAGATCATGATTCAAGAGAACAATCATAAGGAGAGTGTGGCTCAAGCGAGAAAGCTCCAAGACTTTGGAAAGAAAGCAGTGCGTCAAAGTAGCTCCACCATTTAAGGATTCCTTGAGTGGAATCAAAGAGAAGATCGATGGCGCACCACCTTTGTGACTTAGGACAAGTCACATTTTTGTTTTGGGGACCTGTTGGACATAGGATCCCCTCGAAAAAAGCAGTAGAGAAAGACTCTGTAGATTGAGGAGTGGAGCGCGCAACGTGGAGTCCAATTTGAGTCTTAGGGGATTTGTGGTGGGTTAAAGCCCCTTATTATGTAATGTAATGGGAATATTTTTTGAACATTGAACTCTTAGTATGTATTCATTCGATAGTAAGTCTTAGTATGTATTATTTTTATGTTTCAATGTTTATTTCTTTGTAATCTCATTCAAATTTATAGTCTTCTGAGCATTTGAATAATAATAATTAATTTAGAATTCATATATGGTTTGATGCTCTGAGTTAATATTTTCAAATATTCTCATTTTAATCTTCTAAATCTACTCTTGGATTTGTTTTGTATGCCCTATTGTAGTGGAATTTTCTCCTACTTTCTCCCTCCATCTATAAAAATGAGAATGGACTAAGATCTGCTATCCACCTTTTCTTTATCAATCAAAATCAAACATCCAATTATCTTGGTAAATTAATCTAAACCCTAGTTGTTTGAATCCATAACCCAAAGAACTATCTCCCTCAAGCCTAACAAAACCCTACATTACATAGAAATATCTAAATATCTAACCATTGTATAAAGTACAATCAATTTTTAACGTATTAATTAGACAATCACACAGAGATCCCTCTTTGGATTGAAGAGGCTAGCCTTCAGTACATAAGTTGGAGTGTGTTATCACTCCACTAGATCTCTAAGGCTAAAGAAGAAATCCCAACAGAGGTAACCACAGACCAATATTTTTTCTTGGTAGCTAGCCCTACCAAAATGGAGAGGGCTCTCTCCACAAAATCACAGCTAAGAGGGCTGGTTGAATTAGGCTTTTGGGCCAGGTATGAGTATAGGGGTTTGTTTGAATTGGGTTTGCTAGATGAGGATTAGGTCAAAGAGAGTAGGTTAGGGAAAATAAAATGGGCATTGCATTCCATTCAATGGGACAAGGTAGGTAGAAATATTATCACTTTAAGGTGATTTTATGAGATGGTTTCAAACTGATGAGGAGCTAGAAAGGGCATAAGAGATGTATTCTTCCTAAACTGATGAAAATGGACAAATTATGAATACTTTCCCAAAACAGAGCATGAAAGAACATTTATTCTGCCTATTAAATTGAAAAACATCATATAATAGACATGAATGGTTTATGAGCTTAAAAAAAAATTCATACAAATTAAATAGGAGAAGAAACAATGCCAAACATCCATACCATGGTATCCCAAATAAATAGCTACAACTCTTCATTAATTTCTGGCCAAACTAATTTCACTATAGTCCTTGATCAATACAACAACATCAAAATGATTCCAACCTCTAAATGGAGTCAAAAATTACAATATATAGACCTCAAACAACCTCTCCCAAACTCAGGGATCGAATCCCTAAGTTGAGGAATTGATCGATAATAATCTGAACTAATACCTAGAATGTAGGGACGTCAAAGTGACTCATCCCTCACTTCCATGAAATGGATTCATTTGACTTCATGATGACATTTACATAATGTATTTACCCCAAGGTAACTCACACACATGATATTTACATTTACCTTCATCAATTACATATGTAAAATCATCATTTTCCAAGATAAAAGTAAAAAATGCAGTGAAAATTGAAAAATATCATACATTTGTCAAGTGCGCCATTTTTGTGCTAGGCGCACCCTCATAGTGCGAGGGGCGCCCTCCATGTTGCAGCTTGATTTTGGATGGGTTGCAGGTGTCCAAACTGGGCACAGGATGTCTTTTTGGAATGCCTATTTAGTCTAAATTCTAGATATGTATTTATTTTTCAGAATGAAGTGATTTTCCCTATCAGAAAGTGATTCTCCCAAAGTTTTTCAGGCACGCCATTTTTGTGCCAGGCGTGCAGCGCCATTGCGCCCTCAAACTTGCAAGATAATTTTGGAGGCCTTCTTGGTATCCAAATTAAGCTCATGATAGCTCGTTATAAATATTTCTCTTGTGGCTACACAATGAACCTATCAAGCACTGAAAATGATCAAGTATATCCCCTAAAAATTCAATTACACCAAGACTTGTCAAAACCTGCAGAATGAGGGTACAAAAATAAAGTGTGCTTTTGCAGGAAACTTTTGGAGAGCTTCCTAAAATCCAAATTGAGATCGGGGTAGCTCATTGGAAATATATCTCTGTATAGTTATCATTTGACTTATCAAGAAATTCATTTGGACATTCCATCTAGGAAAAATATTGATTTTTCCAAGGTCACTCCAGAAGTGCAAAAACCTCTTGTAGCAATTGTAGTTTTGACAGTTCTCCAAAACCATGAAACCTGTGAAAAAAATGAAGGATTTTTTCCTTACTTGGCCTACTATGGACAAAAACCTCTCTCACCTTTTTCAAATTTATCTCTTTTTGGTCATAAACCCAGTTTGAAGAAAAACTGGCCCTATCTGTGGTAAATGATTTGTCCCTTGGAATGACTTCTTGAAAAATGACAGAGACATGATGTTTATGAGTTGGAATGGCCTCATATTTGCTGAAATTACCTCCCTTATGCCTCCTCTTATTAGAGGTCTATGATTCCATAGAAAACCCTAGCTCAGTGGGAAAGGAAATTAAGGTTTGGTGTAGGATTAATAGGGGATTTGGGAAATTTATAGGAATGAAGGGAAATAAAGGGGATAGGGGGCTTCTACATTATTATGAAACTTTTTGGAGGTAGGGAGGGATGTTAGGAAGTAGGAGAAGGTGGAATTTCAAGGATTAAGTGAGGGGAAGGGGTCTAAAATGGAAAAACACAACCCTAACCTAGGAATATGTCAAAAGTGTAGCAATAGGCTAGGGTTTGTAGGAAAGTGAGCAAAATGAGAGGAATGGACTTGGTAAAACGTTAGGGGAGGTGGATGGAGTGTAGTTGAAGGTAGGATTGATGGCTTAGTGGTCAAAATTGGATCATGGACCTAAGTGATAGCTCAAAATTCAAAGTGTTAGGAAGTGTGCCAAACCTGAGCGACCGGATAGATCTCATCTTCCTGATTTCGGCACCGCGAGCAGTTCAAAAAACTGACACCATATGAAGAAGTTATCGCAGTTTGAAAAGTCCAGTAAACTACAATTTTTGGAATTTGACCAGGCTTGACTGAAATTTGTGAAAATTGAAAAGAGAATATTTCAGGGAATATTCTTGGAATTTTCCTTGGAATATTCCTAGAATATTCCCCAAAATATTTCATTTGGACTAGTAATATCATGCCAAGTGGCTGATTGTAATTGGGAAATTGGTTGAATTTTTATGTTTAAACTAATAGGAGGTTGTCGCGTGGAAGGCTGGAGGCCCCCACGTGGCCCATGTTATGTGGTCTAAATTTTTTGGACTACACCAGAGTCGAATGCAAGACCTGCTACCCGTGCATAGAACAGCTTAACCAACTCTACTACCATTTTTTACTTAACATATAAGGCGCACGAGTTTATTTTAATGTGTTATAGTTTCCGATTTGGGGGTTTTGAGGGGCCAGCCCCTCCCCTCATGAACAGGCGCCCAAAACCCAGGGCTTAATGCTGACAGAAAGTGTTAACTATCAGCGGTCTAAATGGTCACATGTCGTTGTAACACCATAACAACAAACGACTTCTCCTGCGGTTACAACTAATTAACCGCAGACAGTTCAACCATGTACCCACACAGTGGAAAAATTTAATATAACTATTAGCTTGGCGATATTTTTGAAGCACCCACCAAATTTTGCTGATTTTCTGAGTTTAACTGGAGTTAAGACCAATTCTCCACAATTAGTGGAGCTTTTTTTGGTGTCATTGGACAATTTGAGTTTCGGCTCTATTTTGAGCTATATTCAACCAATTTTGGAGTGCTAATAGTCAATTTAGACTATCTCCAACATTCTAGACTCATTGGTGATGGTTGCAAAGCTATCAGAGGAATTTTGATCAGGTTTTTTCTTCAGAGAAGTTCTAGGGGCCACTAGGGCCACCATGGGCTAGCAATAGTTTGAGGCTTAGCCAATACAACTAGAGGCCTTATTCAGAAATACAATAGTCAATTTTGGATGTTTTAGATGTTATGGAACTAATGGTGTGGTTTTAAGAGCCTGTAGAGGACTTTTGAAGGCAGATATTCTTTTGTGAAGTTACAAGGGCCACCAAGGCCAGCAAGTGCCAGCATCAGTTCGAGGCCTAGCTAGGGCAGTTAGAGGCCTTATGCAACAAAAAAATAGTCATTTATGACTATGATAAGAATTATGAATCCATTGATGGAGATTATAGAATATTTTGAAGACTTCTAGAGGTCGAGAACCCAAAGATAAGGTTTCTTTGACCCTAAAGCCAAGGGGTGACACCAGGTGTCGAAGGCGAAACCGGAGCAGCCGGAGGCCAATTTCAGCGAACCAGTAATCTATTCTGACCATTTTTGGAATTTTGAATCCAATGAAGGGATTTTCAAAGCTATCTGAAGACTTCTGAAGGTTGATAACCTATAGGGAAGTTTTGGGCAACCCAGGGCAAACCATGGAGGGAGGCCTATATTGTGGATGCAATGCTCAATTTGAGAAACAAATCAGTCTATTTTTGGTGTCTGATGTGTGCTAGAGACATTAGGTGAGGTTTCAGGGATAGTAAAATAATTATGAAGGAGTTAGTGAAAAAAGAAGCTCAATGTAGCTCAAGTGCACTCAGAGAAGGAATCAAGTCTAAGGGAGCCTAGATCTGTTTTCAGAGTGATGATAGCCATGAAAAGGATATAGATGGTATTCTCAGCCCATTGGTTCAGTTCAGTAACCATTGCAGTTAAGTGTGGAACTTGTAAAATAAATTTTTCCATAATCCAAAAGAGCCTAGTGAAGATGAAAAGAGCTCAAGGAGATGTAGCCCAACATATTCGATTGAACTCCTAGATTAAATTTGTGGTTATGTGTGGATTTTTATTTGCTGCATTATATTGATGTTTCACATTTTTAATTTCAGCAAACACAAATGGACTTAAGACACTTCAACAGTTAAAAAACATACACCTATTTCAAGTATAAATTCCGCAAAATGTCACGTATAAACTAGATATCTTATTTATTTAACTAAGTGGGAGGTTCTTGAAAATCATAAAAAGTTATCCAACCCATTTTCAGATCAGGTTGGTATCAGAGCACTTGGTTTCTTGATTGAGAGAGCAATAGCTTAATTGTTTGACTTGAAAGGTGTTTAAATAGTGCAAATAATTTGACTGTTTGAAAATTAACTGGTGCTTGAGTTTTCTAGAGGTGAAGGGAGAGCTATTTTTAGCTAATTATAGAACAGGACAAGAAGGAAGAAAGTTTAAAAGTAGCTTCCTTACCCAAAGTACCTCAAGGCAACCCTTGAAGCACAAAAGGGTTTTTTTGCAAAAGGTTGCTTGAATAAGAGCTTGACTCTACAACCATTTGGTTCAGAAGCTTTGTCAATAGTTTTTGAAAGCTTTTTGAATTTTATTGAAGTTATTTTAGTTCATTTTCATGATGAAAAATTATTCAAGTGAGGTTTCCAAATCCTCCTCCTTCACAATATTCTTCAATGAAGACATGAAGCGAGACTTCTACATCTTGAAGGACATGGTGCAATTTCTATTTGAATATAGAAGAGAAAGAAATATACTTCATGAGCAATTGTTTGATATGAAGCAAGAGAAGGAATAAATTATTCAAATATTGGATGATATGGAGATGCAGCTCCATCAATCCCAAGAGGCTTTTACCAAGAACATGCATGAATTAGAGGTAATTCACTCTAATTTTTCTTCAGTTTCCTCTCCAGAAACACGTGTTGGTTTATTTGAAAAGCACATTAGAGGTATAGGGTAAACGTTAATGTTTAAAAAGGGATATGAAGGCAAGCGTTTAGGAAAACATGCACAAGTCATGATTGATCCTATTTTGGTTGAGGAACAACCTAATATATTTGGTCTTTTTTATGTTCAATCTAATGGCGAAAACTCAAAAGAGAAATTTTGTTCCAAGTTCTACACCACAAAAATTTCAAGTTTTTTTTCACGTTGATTGCAATTGTTTGAAGCCTATGTTGCAGCAAGAATATTTTAGACATGCATATTATGGCGAGGATGAGAGTTCAGACAGTTTTCAAGACATGAACATTGATGTTAGTCTGCAAAAGAAAGTTGGAGCCTCTACAAGTTAATCTCCTCATGAAAGTAAAAAATATGTACATGCAAAGTAGCATGTGAGGTATGATTCTTCCCATAGTCAAGTTGATTATGTTTCTGAAAGGCATGAAAATTATGCATGCTTGAAAGGAAGAAAGAGTAGATGTGCATATTTTGGTCTGTCTAACCATGTTGTTTCGAGATGTTGGAATAGGATGAAGGCATACAGTAAGCAGTTGAGGCAACTTGCAAAGAAGGTGCATATGACTTGCACATATTTCTAGAAGAGGGGACATGTTGTTTCCCAATGTTGGACATTGCATCCAATTAATCATCCCAAGCACATGAGGCAAGAGGATAGAAAGACTGGCGAAAGTGGAACCAAAGATTCCATCATTGATGTGAGAATGAATGTTTCACATGAAGAAGATTTGCAGCAGAAAAAGTCACCGTGGAAGTGGCTTGGTAAGAATTGGTTTCACTTCTTGACATAGTAAGAAATACACTCATTTGTACATATGAAAATTTCAGTTATGTATGCATGTTTTATGATGTAATATCACATTGGTTTGAGCCACCTTAGATCGATGATCAAGGAAGCGATGTTCCGATACCTTCTATAAATTTCTTGCCAAATTTTTTTGAGTGAGTGCAAGGAAGGTAGTTCTTGACAGGAGGACAAGCACATCCAGGAAGGTAACTGTCGACTACCTTCGAGTTTTGGTTCAAAGGCACTAGCCATGCAAGGAAAGTGTATGGAGGCTGAAAAGAAGAGGGTGTTGTACTCTCATCTATTGTACAGATTAGTATATCAGTCTTTTGGGGTCCAAAAGATTCCTAATGGGGAGGTGTGATTAGAACTGGATCATGGAACTAAGTGATAGCTCAAAATTCAAAGTGTTTGGAAGTGTGCCGAACCTGAGCAACCGAATAGATCTTGTCTTCCTAATTCTGGCGTCGTGAATGGTTCGAAAAACTGACACCGTATGAAGAAGTTATCGTAGTTTGAAAAGTCCAGTAAACTACAATTTTTGGACTTTGACCAGGTTTGACTGGAATTTGGGAAAATTAAAAAGAGAATATTCCAAGGAATGTTCTTGGAATATTCCTCAAAATATTCCTGGAATATTCCCCAAAATATTTTGTTTGGACCAGTAATATCATGCCAAGTGGCAGATTGTAATTTTGCAATTGGTTGACTTTTGATGTTTAAACCAATAGGAGGCTACCACTTGGCAGACCTAGAGGCCACCACGTGGCCCATTTTCTGTGGTCTAAAATTTTTGGACTACACTGGAGTCGAACACGAGACCTTCTGTCCACGCATAGAACGGCTTAACCAACTCTATTATCGTTTGTTACTTAACATATAAGGTGCACTGATTTATTTTATTGTGTTATAGTTTCTAGTTTGGGGGTTCGGAGGGGCTAGAATCGAGAGCTAGCCCCTCCCCTAATGACCAAGCACCCAAAACCCAGGGCTTAATGCAAACAAAAAGTGTTAACCTCTGGCAGTCTAAACAGTCACATGTCGTTGTAACACTGCAACAACAAACGGCTTATCTGGCGGTTACGACTAATTAACCGCAGATAGTTCAACCATGTGCCCATGCGGTTGAAACATTTAATATAACCATTAGCTTGGAAGTATATTTGGATCGCCCACCAAATTTTTCACATTTTCTGAATTTAACTGGAGTTAAGTCCAGTTCTCCACAAGTAGTGGAGCTTTTTTTGGTGTCATTGGACAATTTGAGTTTAGGCTTTATCTTGAGCTAGATTCATCCAATTTTGGAGTGCCAATAGTAAATTTTGACTATATCCAACATTATAGACTCATTGGTGATGGTTTCAAAGCCATCAGAAAACTTTTGAGTAGGGTTTTTCTTCATATAAGTTCTAGGGGCCACTAGGGCCACCATGGGCCAACAACAGTTTGAGGCTTAGCCAGTGCAGCTAGAGGCCTTATTCAGAAATCCAATAGTCAATTTTGGATGTTTTAGATGTTTTGGAACTAATAGTGTTGTTTTAAGAGCTTTTAGAGGACTTTTGAAGGCTGATATTCTTTAGTGAAGTTCCAGGGGCCACTACGTCCAGCAAGTGCCAACAACAGTTCGAGGCCTAGCCAGGGTAGTTAGAGGCCTTATGCGGCAAACCAAAAGTCATTTATGACTGTAATGAGCATTATGAATCCATTGATGGAGGTTGTAGAATATTTTCAGGACTTCTAGAGGTAGAGAAACCACAGAGAATTTTTCTTTGACCCAAGAGCCAGGGGATGCCACCAGGTGTCGGAGGCGAAACCAGAGTATCCGAAGGTGAGTTTCAGCGAAACAATAGTATATTCTGAATATTTTTTGAATTATGAATCCAATGAAGGAATTTTCAGAGCCATTTGAAGACTTCTGAAAGTCAAGAACCTACAGGAAATTTTTGGGCAGCCTAGGGAAAACTGTGGAGGGAGGACTAGATTGGGGATGCAGTGCTCAATTTGAGAAAAAAATTAGTCTATTTTCGGTGTCTGATGTGTGTTGGAGATATTAGGTGAAGTTTCAGGGACAGTAAAATAATTATGAAGGAGTTAGTACAAAAAGAAAATTAGTGTAGCTCAAGTGCACCGACAGAAGGAATCAAGTCTAATGGAGTATAGATTTGTTTTCGGAGTGATGATAGCCATGACAGGGATATAGATGGTATTCTCAGCCCATTGGTTTAGTTTAGTAACCATTGGAGTTAAGTTTGGAACTTGTAAAATATTTTTTTCCATAATCCCAAAGAGCCTAGTCAAGATGAGAAGAGCGCAAGGAGACATAGCTCACGATATTCGGGTGAACTCCTATATTAAATTTGCTGTTATGTGTGGATTTTTATTTGCTGCATTATATTTCTTTTGCACATGTTTAATTTAAAAAGAAAAAAAATGGACTTAAGACACTTAATCAATTAAAATACATACACCTATTTCAAGCATAAATTCTGCAAAATGTCAAGTATAAGCTAGATCTTTTATTTGTTTAACTGAGTGGGAGTTTCTTGAAAAGCATAACAAGTTATCCAACCCATTTTTAGATCACTTAGAGAGAAAATGAGTGCCTCTTTGATGTTTTAATGGCCTTTATACTTGATGGGTTGAATGAATTAGTTTTGGGACCAAGTTTTCTATGTTCAAATTCACCTTTAAACTTCACAATTTAAGCCCTTTCACTTTGATTTCTTTCCTTTGACAATTAATCATTTTGATGGAATATGAACTCTTTGCACTTTGATATTTTCTTTGTTGGCATGTGGAACTCTGAGTTGGAAACTTGGGAACCTTTTACTTATTACATTTAAATGACATAAAAATACAAAATGAAAATTAAAAATATACATTTGAACTCAAAATTACATGATGAAACAAGAATTTATCTTTACACATCACCTTCACATGGTGAAGAGATGTTATTTGATCACCCTTTACTTGTTGGTCTTATGTAATGGAACAAAGTTTTATTGGAACCTTGGAAACCCTAATAACCTAATGAAACCTTGAAAACCCCTAGAAATCTAATTGAACCTTGAAATAATGGATTTCATGATAACTTTGACCTTATGAATGATGTAATTACATGATAGCATTAAATTTATGGATGAGATACAGTTAGCAAGGTATGAAAATATGCCCGCAAGTAATCAAATTTAAGGAAGAGTGATGTTTTTTGAGCTAATACTACCATCAGTGAGTACATTTTTGAATGCAAACCTAGTGGAATGATAAAAATTTCTGAATGAGACCCTGATATGATATGAAAAGAGGACTTTTGGTCATTGATGGTAGGATGCAAATACTGACACTAACATCAGCCTTATTGGGGATGGAATCTCCTTGGAGGTGTCAAGAACACTGTAGACCAAGTGCCTAACCATGTGGGCCAATACAGTCAAAAAATCAAACTAAAAAACATGACTAAATGCTGACAGCTCAAATGACACAAACTGACTTTGAACTGTCTTGAAATTAACTGAAAAAATGACTCAAGAATTGACTTAATTGACTGAAAACTGAACTTCAAAATGAAAGAAATTAAATGAAGCTCCATGGCCTTCACTTCAGGCTCTGAACTCCAATGCTTTTGTACTTCACACTTGCAGAAAATTGAATATTGAAAGAAACTTTCTTCTGAAAATAAAATAAAATCAAACTGAAATGATACCAAACTACTCTAATCTGTTGCACAATTGCTAATTAGGTGAAATGATCCTTCCAATGTAACCAATCTAGGATATGGCTACTTATTGAAGTTCTACTCTCACATTCCTCGAGCAGGAAGAATGATGTACATGTAGGCAACTCACAATAAAAACTGAAACCAAGGCTTATGCTCACAAACAAGACAACATTCATCTTCTCCAATGCAAGCAAAAGATTGCCCAAGGGATTTTGAAAATCATGAAGCATTACCTTGTCTTGAGATCCAGCAGTGAAAATATAAGTACTCCCTTCATTTTGATATGAAAGAACACTTGGTTGTTGATGCATCAAAGAGCATAGGGAAGTATGACTTTATGCTATCTGAGTGTTGGCTATAAATTCCTCAAGCATGGGAAAATATGACTCTATCTCTTGCACCTTGTCTATATTAGGTTCATACTCTTCAAATCCATATTCTAAATCATCCTTGAACAAAAAAAATTCTTCAATATTATCAAACATGAGAGCCCTATGTTCTTCATGAAAGACAACAATCTCTATTAGTTGATCTCCTCGCAGGAAATCATCATTAAAAATTGGCTTACTCTCAACAATTTCTTGTATAGTTTCATGAAAATCCTCATCGAAATTATCTTCATATTTATCACACTTAGGCAAATCAGGTTCAAGAGAAACTTCATCAAATACAAACATTGAAAATGGAGATTGTGTTTCTTCATGTTGATCTATAAATCTAGTTTCAAGACTTTCCTCATTTAAACTCATATTTTCATTTTCAAAAGTGGAAAAAGTTTTACTAACACTTTCTTGACTATGTGAACACTGCAAACCTGCATTAGCTTGGGTTTTAACATGAATTTTTAGGACTTGATCTATCTCATCTTCAGACAGAGGAGAAATTACTTTTTATTTTCTTTTGATAAAACAGTAATTATCTTCTTTCCCTCCTAAATATTCACAAGGATGCTAAATATCTTCTTTAACCTTTGGCTGATCAACTTATTGCACTGCTGCAAGAATTTTCTCCTTTGGGAATTCTTTATGAAAATAAAGAAAATATATATCATATTTTTCTTCCATGAGAAATAACACTTGCTCTTTTTGGTGATGAAAAGGATTGTCACACAAAGCCTCCAAGATCTCTTCATCCATGAACTCATTATCATCATAAGAATTTTCTATATTTTGAATGAAAACCTCAAAATGATCACAACAATTATTAACCAAAGAAAAAGAAGGGTAGGACTTCTTGTATTCTTCATAAAATTTTGAATGGGAAACTCTAAGAGAACAAATACTAGTAGGTGGAAAACCTTCATACCAAGATCGTGCTTTTCCTTCAAGAGAAGCCATGAACATCTTTAAGAGACAATATTCAGGAAATTCAACCTTCAACTTGTGTGTATGCATGTGAAATTTAACCAGATGTAAAGTAGCATCATTTCTATCATCATATTTAAACATAGGAAAATTCCTTTGCCAATCTACCTTAGGCATTTTATTTGGGAAACCTGGAATGTGATCTCTCTTCATTGGAGCATACCTTCTTGCAACATATTCCATCTTGAAAATTTCTTCAATCCATTGATTTTCATGCAGTGGAAAGGCCATGAAGTGTTGATTTTCTGGATCTTTCAGTCAATGTAGTCACCAGGTGAATGGTACAACCTTCCTATGTGTCCAACTATTGTTCACCATCAACAATTAGAACTAAAATTGGTCATTTTTTCCCAGGGAAGATCTGATCTTTCGTTCCTCGACAATGGTGCTAGAATGTTATCACTCCGCCAAATCTCTAAGGCTGAAGAAGAAATCCCAACAAAGGTGACCACAAGCCAATATTTTGGCTTGGTAGCTAGCCCTACCAAACTAGAGAGGGATATCTCCACAAATTTACAGCCAAGAGGGCTGGATGAATTAGGTTTTTAGGCTAGGTATAAGTACATGGGTTTGTTTGAATTGGGTTTTTGGGATGAGGATTAGGTCAAAGAGGCTAGGTCAAGGAAAATAAGATGGGAATTGCAATCCATTCAATGGGGCAAGGTAGGTAGAAAGCTTAGCACTTTAAGGTGATTTTGTGAGATTTTTTTAGACTGATGAGGAGCTAGGAAGAACATGAGAGATGTATTCTTCCTAAAATAAATAAAATGGACAAATTATGAAGAATTTCCCAAAACATAGCATGAAATAACATGTATTCTGCCTATAAACTTGCAAATCATCATATAATAGACACGAAACGGTTTATGAGCTTAAAAAACATTCATACAAATGAAACAAGAGAATAAACAATGCCAAACATCCATACCACATGTATCCCAAAGAAATAGATGCAACTCTTCATTAATTTATGGCCAAACTAATTACACTATAGTCCTTGATCAATACAATAGCATCCAACTGATTCCAATCTCTAAAAATGAGTCAAAAAGTATAAGATATAGACCTCAAACAACCTCTCCCAACCTCAGTGGTTGAATCCCTAAGTTGAGGAGCTGATCCACAATAATCTGAACTGATACCTAGACTGTAGGGAGGTCAAAGTGACTCATCCCTCACTTCCATGAAACTGATTCATTTGAATTCATGATGACATTTACATAATGTATTTACCCCTAGGTAACTCATCCACATTATATTTACATTTACCTTGATCAATTACATAGGTAAAATCATCATTTTCCAAGATAAAATTAAAAAATGCAGTGAAAATTGAAAAATATCAGACATTTGTCAAGTGCACCATTTTTTTGCCAGACGCGGCATCACAGTGCTAGGGGTGCCCTCCATGTTACAACTTGATTTTGGATGGGTTTAAGGTGTCCAAACTAGGCTTGGGATGGATTTTTGGAAATTTGATCTAGTCTATTTTCCAGATACGCCTTTATTTTCTAGAATGGCATTGATTTTTCCTGTCAACAATTAATTCTCCCACATTTGGTGAGGTGCGCCATTTTTGTGTCAATCGCGCAGCGTCAATGCACCCTCCAACTTGTAGGCCACTTTTGGAGGCCTTCCTGGTGTCCAAATTACACTCTTGTTAGTTCGTTGGAAATATCTCTCTCTTGGATACATAATGGACCTATAAAGCACTGAAAATAATCAAGCATATCCCCTCAAAAATCAATTCTCGCAAGGCTGGTCAAAAAATGCAGAATGGGTGCAAAAATGTCATGTGCTTTCGCAAGAAAATTTTGGAGATATCCATCAACTCCAAAGTGAGCTCAAGATATCTCATTTGAAATATATCTCAGTATATTTATCATTTTACTTATAAAGAAAGTCATTTGGACACTCAATCAAGGAAAAATATTGATTTTCCCAAGGTCACTCTAGAAATGGTGAAAACCTCTTGTAGCAACTGTATTTTTGACATTTATCCAACACCATGAAACCTGTGTAAAAACTGAAGGCGTTTTTCCTTACTTGGACTATTATGGACAAAAACCTCTCTCACTTTTTTCAAATTCATCTCTGTTTGGTCAGAAACCCAGTTTGAAGAAAAACTAGCCCTATGTGTGGTAAACAATTTGTCCCTTGGAATGACTTCTTGAAAAATAAAAGAGACATGATGTTTATGAGTAGGAATGGCCTCATACTTGTTGAAATTAACTCCCTTATGCCTCCTCTTCTTATATGTCTCTGATTCCATAGAAAACCCTAGCTTAGTGGGAGAGGAAATTAGGGTTTGGTGTAGGCAAAATAAGGGTTTTGGGAAATTTCTAGGAATGAAGGGAAATAAAGGGGATAGAGGGCTTTTGAATTATTAGGAAATTTTTTGGAGGTAGGGAGGGATGTTAGGAAGTAGGGGAAAGTGGAATTTAAAGGATTGAGTGAGGGTAAGGGGTCCAAAAGGGAAAAACACAACCCTAACCTAGGAAGATCTCAAAAGTGTAACAATAGGCTAGGGTTTGTAGGAAAGTGAGAGAAATGAGAGGAATGGCATTGAGAAAAGGTTAGGGGAGGTAGATGGTGTGTGTTTGAGGGTGATATTGATGGCTTAGAGATAAAATTAGTTTCTCTTTGATGTTTTAATGGCCTTTATACTTGATGGATTGAATGAATTAGTTATTGGGACCCACTTTGCTATGTTCAAATTCACCTTTAAACTTCACAATTTAAACCGTTTCAATTTTATTTATTTCTTTTGACAATTAATCATTTTTATGGACTAGGAACTCTTTTCACTTTGATATTTTATTTTTGGCATGTGGAACTCTGATTTGGTAGCTTGGGAACTTTGTACTTATTACATTTAAATGACATAAAATTACAAAATGAAAATTAAAAATATTACATTTGAACTCAAAATTACATGATGAAATAAGCATTTCTCTTTACAAATCATCTTCACATGGTGAAGATATGTTATTTTATCATTCTTTACTTGATGATATTATGAAATGGAATGGAGCTTTATTGGAACCTTGGAAACCCTAATGACTAATAAAACCTTGAAAAACCCTATAAATCTAATGGAACCTTGAAAGACTGGATTTCATAATAACTTTGACCTCATGATTGATGTAATGGCATGACGAAAATAACTTTATGGATGAGGTACAGTTAGAAAAGTATGAAAATATGCCCGCAAGTAATCAAATTTAAGGAAGTGTGATGTTTTTTGGGCTAGGGATACCATCAGTGAGTAAATTTTTGAATGCAAACCTAGCGGAATGATAAAAAATTATGAATGAGACCCTAATATGATACGAAAAGAGGATTTTTTATGACTGATGGAAGGATGAAAATACTGACACTAACATTAGCCTTATTAGCAACGAAATCTCCTTGGAGGTGTCAAGAACACCGTAGACCAAGTGCCTAACCATGTTGGCGAAGACGGTCAAAAACTCAAACTGAAAAACATGACTAAATGCTGACAACTCAAATGATAGAAACTGACTTTGAATTGTCTTGAAATTGATTGAAAAAATGCCAATACTTGACTTAATTGATTGAAAACTCAACCTTAAAATGGTAGAAAGTCAATGAAGCTCCATGGCCTTCACTTTGGGCTCTGGACTCCAGTTCTTTTCTATTTCACACTTGCAGAAAACCAAATATTGAAAGAAACTTGCTACTGAAAACAAAATCAAATCAAACTAAAATGATACCAACCTACTCTAATCTGCTACACAATTTCTAATTAGGTTAATTATCCTTCCAATGTAACCAATCTAGGATATGGCTACTTACTAAATTTATGCTCTCACTTTCCTCGAGAAGACAGAATGATGTACATGTAGGCAACTCACAATAAAATTTCAAACCAAGTCTTATGCTGACAAACATGACAACATTCATCTTCTCCAATTCTTGCAAAATACTGCTCAAGGGATCTTGAAAATCATGAAGCATTACCTTGTCTTGAGATCCAGTATAAAAAATACAAGTACTCCATTAATTTTGATCTGAAAGAACACTTAGTTTTTTATCCATAGGATAGAATAGGGAAGTATGAATTTCTGTTATCTGAGTGTTGGTTGTAAATTCCTCAAGCATGGGCAACTTTGACTCCATCTCTTTCATGTTGTCTATCTTAGATTTATACTCTTCAAATTCATATTCTAAATCATCCTTGAACAGAAAAAATTCTTCAAGATTATCAAACATGACAGACCTATCTTCTTCATGAAAGACAGTGGTCTCTGTTAGTTGATCTCCTTGCAAGAAATCATCATTACAAATTGGCTCACTCTCAACAATTTCCTGCATAGTTTCATCAAAATCCTCATTGAAATTATCTTCATATTTATCTTACTTAGGAAAATCATGTTCAAGAGAAACTTCATCATATACGAACACTGAAAATGAGATTGTCTTTCTTCATGTTGATCTATAAACCTAGTTTCAGGACTATCCTCATTTAAACTTATATTTTCATTTTCAAAAGTGGAAAAAGTTTTACTAACACTTTCTTGACTATGTGAACACTGCAAACCTGTATTACCTTGGTTTGTAACATGAATTTTTAGGAGTTGATCTATCTCATCTTTAGACAAAGGAGAAAGTACTTTTTGTTTTCTTTTGATAAAACAATAATTGTCTTCTTTCCCTCCAAAATATTCACAAGGATGTTAAATATCTTCTTTAACCTTTGGCTGATCAACTTGTTGTACTGCTGCAATAATTTTCTTCTGTGGGAAGTCTTTATGAACATCAAGACAATATACATAATCTTTTTCTTCCATGAAAGAAAACACTTTCTCTTTTTGGTGATGAAAAGGATTGTCATGCAAAGCCTCCAAGATCTCTTCATCCATAAACTCATTATCATCATAAGGATTCTCTATATTTTGAATGAAAAACTCAAAATGATCACAACAATTATCAACCAAAGACAAAGAAGGGTAGGACTCCTTGTATTCTTTATAAAATGTTGAAGCCATACCAATATCGTGCTTTTCCTTCAAGAGAAGCCATGAACATATTTAAGAGACAATCTTCAGGAAATTCAACCTTCAACTTGCATGTATGCATGTGAAATTTAACCAAATGTAAAGCAACATCATTCCTATCATCATCTTTAAACATAGGAAAATTCCTTTGCCAGTATACCTTAGGAATTTTATTTGGGAAACTTGGAAACTAATCTCTTTTCATTGGAGCATACCTTCTTGCAACAAATTCAATCTTGAAAATTTCTTCAAGCTACTGATTTTCGTGCAGTGGAATGGCCATGAAGTGTTGATTTTTTGGATCTTTCAGTCAATGGAGTCACCAAGTGAATGGTACACCATTCCAATGTGTCCAACTACTGTTCACCATCATAAATTATATCCAAACTTTGTCATTCTTTCCCAGGAAAAATCTGATCTTTCATTCCCTAAAAACGGTGCCAGATCTCTAAGTTTGAAGAATAAATCCCAACAGAGGTAACCACATACCAATATTTTGGCTTGGTAGCTAGCACTACAAAACTAGAGAGGGTTCTATGCACAAAATCATAGCCAAGAGGCCTGGATGAATTAGGGTCTTAGGCTAGGTATAGGTACATGGGTTTTTTTGAATTGGGTTTTCTAGATGAGGATTAGGTAAAAGAGGCTAGGTCAGGGAAAATAAGATGGGAATTGTAGAAATTTAATGAAAAATGCATGTATATCATGGATTCTCCTGATCTAACAATATGCTACTGTTAAATACAAAATTGCTTCTACTTACCTTTGTGGAAATTAAAAACACAATCGCCAATCAAAATATCATGAAGAAATATCAATCACACATAACACAGATAATTTACCTCGGGAAAGCTTATAGCTAAAAGCCCCACTATATTCTATTATGTATTATATCATGGATCATGAAACAATTACATAAAAATCTCCAATCCAATAGCTCACAGTACATGAGCTAACTGTCTCACAATGTCATACAAAAATTGGTAGGTTCTTTAGCCAATTTACTGTCTCCAGACAGCCTGCCTCCACTGTGCAATCCCTGCTGATATAAATCCCTGAATGAGTGAAATCCTGCTTACCTTGACTACGCAATCCTCATGGGCACATCCAATGTGTTTGTGGTTGCATGTGTGCAACCAGATAATGTCACAACTGATAGTTTACTTCCCTTTCACCTAGAACTGAGTCTCCACTGGATCTGACATGCATGTAGTTAATAATAGTAAATATTTAGTTGCATGTGACACCACTTATTATGAATTAACTAATAACTAACTCAATTTATCTCTCACTAGTGTAACTTCAGTTACAACTAGCACAACTGAGTTTAACTCACTTAACTGGTTTAAACTACTTTACAACTTGCATAACTGCACTGTAGAAATTTTAATACAAATTATGTATTTCCTGCATTCTCCTAATCTAACAATTATATGCCACTATTAAATACAAAATCGCTTCTACAAAAATTCTCGCGGAACTTAAAACATGATCACCAATTGCAATATCAAGAAGAAATATCAATCACACATAAAACAGATGTTTTTACAGTGAAAGCATAAATCTAAAAACCCCACTATCATATATTATGTATATATCATGGATCATGAAACAATATCATACAAAACTCTAATCCAAGAGCTCTTAGTACAATATCCAATCCTCTCACACTGATATACAAAAATTGGAAAATACATGCGCCAATTTACTTTCTCCTAATAGCTTGCCTCCACTACGCAATTCCTTCTGATCACAATCCCTAAATTAATGAGATCCTACTTGCCTTGACTACGCAATCCTCATGGGAACATACAATGAGTGTGTGGTTTCATGAGTGCACCCACTAATGTCACAACTGATAGTCAAACTGTCCCTTTCACCTACATCTCCACTGGTTCTCCACTGGATCTGACATGCATGTAGTTAACATTAGTAAATCTTCAGTTGCATGTGAGACCACTTATTGTGAATTAATTAATAATTAACATATCTCTCACTAGTGTAACTTTAGTTACAACTAGAACAACTGATTTTAACTCACTTAAGTGAGTTAAACTACTTTACAACTCACATAACTACACATCCAACTCTGTTACAACTTCGAATCACTCAGTTACAACCAAGTCCATTTGCATGTCCCACCAACCATCCTTTGAACTTGAATTTCCTATAGCTAACTGATTTCCACTTCAGTTAACTATTTCCAAGTTCTCATTGAGAATGTATTAATGTTTATAGTCCAACTATTATTAAGGGATAATAATAGTTGACATGCATATATAAATAGACATGTGATCTATAAATAGAACTTGCACATACATATAAAAATAGAACATCATCTATAAATAGAATTTTCTCACCATCTATAAATAGACATCATCTATAAATATAATTTTCTCATGCATTCTAAAAATAGACTTCCACCTAAAAATAGCCTGAGGCTCCATCCTAGTGTAGGTGCTTAATTCACTAGGATCTTCCTGTTGAATCTCAACACTCCCTCTCAACAATAAAGGGATTATCCTTCACCCCAATCATGTCTCTTTGGTATTCAAATTTTCTCCTAGTGAGTGCCTTCGTCAGAATATTTGCATCGTGATCTTCTGTAGGAATTTAATGAAGCAACATGATCTTCTGCCACACACAATATATGATATGATGATATCGGATATCTATATGCTTAGATCTATCATGAAACACAAGATTAATCGAGAGTTCAATGCAACCCTAATTATCACAATGAATCACTGTAGGATCTAAATGAGAACCAAACAAACCAACCGGGATCTTTCTCATCCAGATAGCCTCACATGCAGCTTGAATTGTTTCCATGTATTCTATTTCCACTGAACTGAGTGCCATAGATCTCTGTTTCAAGATATACCAAGAAAAAATTGTAGATCTGATACTAAAGATGCCCCTTGATGTGCTCTTTCTGTCCATTGGGCTGCCCGCCTAATCTGCATCCATGAAGCCATGCAACTTCACCTCATCCATCTGTCTGTACAATAAGCCACACTCATATGTTCCCCTCAAGTGTCTTAGCACATGCTTGCCTGCCTTCTAAAAGAGTTTGGTTGGCTTAACCATCGCTTGAATTAGATGGTTAACCGCATAGCATATGTTTGGTCTCGTGTTCACTAAATACATTAGCAAACCCACTAACTGTTGATAGACAGATGAATCCACTACCTCTTTAGATGTAGTATCCTTTTCCTTCAGTTTCCTGGAAGAGGAGTATCCATGGGTTTGCAGCCCTCCATGTGAAACTTAGCCAGTATCTCCCTTGAATACTTGCCTCGAGACACAAAAATTTCACCATCTCGCTGCCATATTTCCAATCCAAGGAAATAATGAAGGAGACCCATATCCTTCATATTGAACACCTTTGCAAGGTCCTCCTTGCATGAGTGTATCAACTGCTCATCGCTAGTCAATATTAACTCATCAACATAAATAAAAATCATTAAAAACTTAACCTTCACCACAATTTGGTATAGATTTTCATTCGCCTCACTCTTGGTGAAGCCAAGTCCAGTGAAATAGTTTTCTATCCAAGTGTACCAATCATGGGGTGCTTGCTTCAGCCCATACAATGCTTTTTTGAGTCTGTACACATGCAACTAGCTACTGAAGATCTCAAATCCTTCATGTTTCTCTATGTACACCTGTTCCTCAATGATCCCATTGAGAAACATAGTCTTGACATCAATCTGATGAATGTGCCAACCCATCTGCGCTGAGAGAGCAAGGATGCTCCTTACGAAAGGATACCTTGCAACAGGTGCAAAGGTTTCTTCATAATCAATCCCCTCGATCTGTGAAAATACCCAGGCCACAAATATGGCCTTTTATTTCTCAACACTCCCATCAACAAATTACTTTACCTTGTAGATCCATATCGGACCTACGACTAATTTATCAACTAGCCTCGGAACAATTTCCCAAGCATTGTTTCTGACAATGGAGTCATACTCCTCCACCATTGCATCTACACAAGTGGCCTCTTACACTGCTTCCTGAAAGGAATATGGCTCAGTCACAATACATTTTCTCATGAGAGCCATGTATCCATTAAATCAGTCAAGAGACTGTATTTTTCTATGGTGAGAAGTAGGGGCTCTTACATTCTGTGCAACATCAAGCCTCAACCTATCAGCTTCTGTGGTAAGCCTTCTGCATGTTCTGATGTTTTTCTCTGCGTGAGTGGACTCCTCCACTCCATGAACCTCCTCTTATGGCTGATCCACATATATAGACTCATCTTTGGGAACCAGCAGTTCCTCCTCCACATGCAATTCTAGCTCCCTCTCAAGCGACAACCACATGGCTTTTCCATCATCGAATTTTATATCCCATCACATAACAATCATCTTAATATTAGGCAAGTAAACATGATAAGTATGGGGTGTTTCTATGTACCCCACTAATATCCCAACTTCAACAGTGGGCTCCAGCTTCTTCTTGACATTCTTGATCACATGCACATAAACAGATGAGCCCAAAATATTAAAGTGAGAAACATCTGGTTTCTTACCAGTGAAATATTCTTCAAGTGTACTCATGCCATGTAATCAATGAGGAAAAAGTTTTTGCACATAAACAACAGTGTTTCATGCTTCCACCCACAAATGCATTAGTAGGCCTTGATCATGCAACATTTCTTGTGCTGCACCCACGATCTTTTTGTTCTTCCTCTCCGTGACCCCATTTTGTTATGGGTTATGAGGCTCTATGAGTTCTCTTCAAATTCCTTCTTTGCTGCAGAAGTATTTAAATTCATTAGAGATGTATTCTCCACCATTATCGCTCCTCAGAGGCTTCACTTGTTTCCCCAAATCTTTCTCCACCAATGCCTTAAACTCACTGAACTTTGAGATTTTTTTATCCTTCTTCTGCATGAAGAAGATCCAACATTTATGAGAAAAGTCATAAAATAAAATAAAATAATACCTATGTTTTCTTGTTGAAGCTACCGAGAATGGTACACAAACATCTGTGTGAACTCTCTCTAGGATCACCGAAGCACGGTTCTCCTTTTCATGAAAGGTGAACTTTACATACTTCCCCATGGTGCAACCCTTGCACTGATCTAACTGAGAAGTGTTCACATTGGAAGTCTAGTAGATATTTGCTGCATGAATTTCAAGGCTCCATGATAAAGATGACCCAAATGCCTCTGCCATAATTCTCCCTCATCCCGGCTCACCACCTTTTCTGCCTTGCCCATCATGGCAGCGTAGCCATCTACCTCCAGCTTATAGAGATTCTTAACTCGAATCCTTATCCTCTTGTCTTGACCCATTTTTTTATATTGCAAGAAAGATTTTCCATCGCTGAAAAACAACGTCATAGCCTCTGTCCTCCAACATTGTGACTGAGACCAAGTTTTTCTTCAGACCTGGAACATGCATAACATTTCAATTGAAATGGTTTACCTAAATCCCTCTCAAAGGTAATGGTACCAATTCTAGTCGCATTATATTAGCCATCGTTGCCTATCTCTATATGGATTTGGAGACCTTTCTCCTCTAAGTCACTAAAAATCTCCTTATCTAATGTCATGTGGAAGGAAGCAGCACTATCCAGATACCACACCGATCCCAAAGAACTTGACACCATGCATGCGATCAAAGAAAAATTAAGTTCAAATTGCGAGGCAAGGGCCTCACCAGCTGCAAGTCCAAAAACCTTCTTGTTCTTCCTCTTCTGCGGATAGTTAGTAGCAATATTCCCATGTTCGTGACAGTGAAAACACTTCACCTTGGACAAATCCAGCTTCTTGCCTTTAGACTGAGAATTTTGAATGGAATTTCCTCCCCTTCCCTTTCCTTTCCTTGGAATCCAAAGAAAAATCCTCTTCATCATCATGCTTTGATGAAGAGCCATCTCTGGTATTCCACTTGAACTCCTCCTGCACTAGATCCGACCATAGTCGTTCCCAATTCGACAGTTTTTCCCGTTCGTTGACAGATTCTTCATAACTATGCCAAATCTTACGAAGTCCCAAGAGATCCAATCTCACCGAATCATCATCAGCAATAGTGATTTACACACACCCCAGTTCATCTCGACATTGTACAAACTTTGTGCGATACTTTGGAATATTTTCGCTGTTTTCCATCTTGATATTTCTGAGTTTATCTTTCAACGCCAACTTCCTATGGTCGTTGTTGATTTGTAAAAGATCCGTCAAAGCCTTCCACATAGCATATGGTGTGGTTTTCCCATGAAGGCTTGAGACAATGTGGTCTCATACACCTTCCAACAGAATCCTTCTCGCCTTCACCACTTTCTTTTTCCATACATCAAGTAATGCAACATCCGTCGAAGTGGGCTTAGGAACATCACTGTCGATGAATTCCTTCAAGCCATTATCTTCAAGCACTGCCTCCATCTTGCCCTTCCAGGAAATGTAGTTCGATCTACCCTCAAGTGCATACTCTAGCCGCAAGCCATTGAAATCCATTTCGATGTTTACTCAACTGTAGCACTAAGAAAATCTTGCAGCAAATTCAAATTGTTTCCACCAACAAGCTGAGCTCTTCCTTCAAAATTGCAATATTTTGTTCTTTGGTACCATGTAGAAATTTTAAAACAAATTATGTATTCCCTGGATTCTCCTGATCTAGAAATCATATGCCACTGTTAAATACAGAATCGCTTCTACAAAAATTCTTGCAGAATTTAAAACACGATCGCCAATTGCAATATCAAGAAGAAAGATCAATCACACATAACACAGATGCTTTTAATGCGAAATCATAAAGCTAAATACCTCACTATCATATATTATGTATATATCATGGATCATGAAAATATCTCATACAAAACTCTAATCCAAGATCTCTCAGTACAATATATAATCATCTCACACTGTCATATAAAAATTGGCAAATACATGCACCAATTTATTTCCTCCTGACAGCCTGCCTCCACTATGCAATCCCTACTGATCACAATCCCTGAATGAATGAGATCCTGCTTTCCATACTCATGGGCACATCCAATGTGTGTGTGGTTTCATTAGTGCACCCACTAATGTCACAACTGATAGTCAAACTGTCCCTTTCACCTACATCTCAACTGGGTCTCCACTAGATCTGACATGCATGTAGTTAATAGTAATAAATATTCAGTTGCATGTGATACCACTAATTTTGAATTAATTAATAATTAATTCATTGATCTCTCACTATTGTATCTTCAGTTACAACTATCACAACTGATTTTAACTCACTTAACTGAGTTAAACTACTTTACAAATCACATAACTACACATCCAACTTTGTTACAACTTCAAATCACTCAGCTACAACTACGTCCACTTGCATGTCCCACCAACCAACCTTTGAACTCAAATTTCCTATAGTTAACTGATTTGACACTTCAGTTAGATATTTCCAAGTGCTCATTGAGAATAGATTAAAGTTTATTTTCCAAATATTATTAAGGGATAATAATATTCAACATGCATCTACAAATAGACATGCAATCTATAAATAGAACTCACAAATACATTTAAAAATAGAACATCATCTATAAATAGAATTTTCTCACCATCTATAAATAGAAATCATCTATAAATATAATTTTCTCATGCATTCTAAAAATAGACTTCCACCTAAAAATAGCCCGAGGCTCCATCCTAGTGTAGGTGATTAATTTTCACTAGGATCTTCTTGTTGAATCTCAACATGCACTTCCAACTCTGTTACAACTTCTAATCACTCAGTTATAACTAAGTACACTTGCATGTCCCATCAACCAACCTCTTAACTTGAAATTCCTTTAGCTAACTAATTTTCCACTTTAGATAACTATTTCCAAGTGCTCATTGAGAATAAATTATTATTTATTGTCCAACTAATATTAAGAGATAATAATAGTCGACATGCATCTATAAATAGAATTTTCTCATGCATCTATAAATAGACATCCACCTAAAAATAGCCTGAGGCTCCATCCTAGTGTAGGTGCTTAATTTTCACTAGGATCTTCTTGTTGAATCTAAACACTCCCTCTCAACAAGAAAGGGATTATCCTTCACCCCAATCCTGTCTCTATGGTATTTGAATTTTCTCCCGGTGAGCGCCTTCTTCAGAATATCTGCATCCTAATATTTCGTAGGAATGTACCGAAGCAACAAGATCCTCCTCGGCACTCAATCTCTGAGATGATGGTACTATATATATGCTTATATTTATCATGAAACATAGGATTAATCAAGATTTTAATGCAAATCTGATTATCAAAATGAATCACTGTCGGATCTAAATGAGAATCAAACAAACCAGCTAGGATCTTTCTCATCCCGATAGCCTTACATGTAGCTTGACTCGCTGCCATGTTTTCTGCTTCTGCTGAACTGAGTGCCACAGATCTCTACTTCATGTTGTACCAAGAAAAATCTATAGACCTGATACTAAATATCCCCCCTGATGTGCTCTTTTTGTTCGTTGGAATTCCAGCCCAATCTGCATCCGTGAAGCCATGCAACTTCACTGAATCAGTTTGTCTGTACCATAAACCATACTCTGATGTTCCCCTCAGGTATCTCAATACATGCTTACCCACCTTCCAAAATATCTTGGTAGGCTTAACCATAGCTTGACTCAGTTGGTTAATTGCATAGCAAATGTCTGGTCTCGTGTTCACTAGATAAATTATTTAACCCACTAAATGTCGATAGACAGTAGCATCCTCTTTCCTCCTGTTTCCTGGAAGAGGATTATCCATGGGTTTGCAACCCTCCATGTGAAACTTACCTAGTATATCCCTTTCATACTTTCCTTGAGACACAAAAAGTTCACCATCTCGGTGCCATATTTCCAATCCAAGGAAATAATGAAGGAGGCCCATATCCTTCATCTTGAACTCCTTTGCAATATCCTCCTTGCATGAGTGTATCAATTGCTCATCACCAGTCAATATTAAATGATCAACATAAAGAAAAATGATTAAAATATTACCCTCCAACAAAATTTGGTATAGGTTTGCATCTGCTTCAGTTTTGCTGAAGCCCAGTCCGGTGAAATAGTTGTTTATCTGAGTGTACCAAGCACGAAGTGCTTGCTTCAGCCCATATAGCGCTCTTTTGAGTCGGCACACATGTGACTCGCTGTTGAAGATCTCAAAATATTCAGGCTGCTCTATGTACACCTCTTCCTCAGTTATCCCATTGAGAAACACAGTCTTCACATCCATCTGATGAATGCACCAGCCCATCTACACTGAGAGAGAAAGGATGGTCCTTATGGAATAATATCTTGCGATAGGTGCAAAGGTCTCTTCATAATATATCCCCTTGATCTGTGAGAAGCCCCGAGCCACAAATCTGGTCTTGTATTTCTCCAAACTCCCATCAGAAGCTTGATTTACCTTGTAGATCCATATTGAACCTACCAATGATTTATCAACCGGCCCTGGAACAATTTCCCAAACACTATTTTTGACAATGGATTCATACTCCTCCAACATTGCATCTACCCATGTTGGCTCTTACATTGCTTCCTGAAAGGAAGATGGTTCAATCACAATACATTTTCTCATGAGAGCCATGTATCTAGTAAATTGGTTAGGAGACTGTCTTTGGATGCACTATGAAGTAGGGGCTCCTACATTCTGTGTGACATCAAGTCTCAGCCTATCATCTTCTGTGGGACGCCTTCTGCCAGTTCTGATGGTTGGCTCTGCGTGAGTGGACTCCTCCACTGCATGCACCTACTTCTATGGTTGATCCACATCTAGAGACTCATCTTTGGGAACTAGCAGTTCCTCCTCCACATGAAATTCCATCTCCCTCTCAAGCGACAACCACATGGCTTTCCCCTCATCGAATTTTATATCCAATCACATAATAGTTATCTTACTGTTAGGAAAATACACATGATAATTATGGGGTGTTTCTGTGTACCCCACATAAATCCCAACTTCAGCAGTCGGCTCCAGCTTCTTCCTGACATTCTTGATCACATGCACATAAAAATATGAGCCAAAAATCTTATAGTGTGAAACATCCGGTTTCTTACCAGTGAAATATTCTTCAAGGATACTCATGCCAAGTACTCTAAGAGGACAATATTTTTTTGCACATAAATCGCAGTGTTGCATGCTTCCTCCCACAAATGAATTGGTAGGCCCTGATCATGCAACATCGCTCGTGCTTCACCCATGATCATTATATTCTTCCTCTCCGCGACCCCATTTTGCTGTGGGTTATGAGGCACTATGAGTTCTCTTCGAATTCCTTATTTGCGGCAGAAATTTTTGAATTTTTTAGAGATGTATTCTCTACCATTATCGCTCCTAAGAGCCTTCACTTGCTTCCCCAACTCTTTCTCCAAAAATGCCTTAAACTCACAGAACTTTGAAAATGTTTGATCCTTCTTCTGCATGAAGAATATCCAAAATTTACGAGAAAATTAATCAAAAAAAATAATATAATACCTATGCTTTTTTGTTGAAGCAATCGAGAATGGTCCACACCATCTGTGTTAACTCTCTCCAGGATCATCGAAGCACGATTCTCATTTTCATGAAAGGTGGACTTTACATACTCCCCCATGGTGCAAACCTTGCACTGATCTAATTGAGAAGTGTTCCCATTGGAAGTCCAGTAGATATTTTCTGCATGACTTTCAAGGCTCCATGATGAAGATGTCCCAATTTCTTGTTTCTTAATTCGCCCTCATCCCAGCTCACCACTTTTTCTACCTTGCCCATCATGGTAGCGCAACCATCTACCTCCAGCTTGTAGATATTCTTAACTTGAATCCCTATCCTCTTGGCTTGACCTGTTGTTTTGTGTCATAGGAAATCTTTTCCATCGCTAAAAGCAACATCATAGCCTCTGTCTTCCAACATTGCAGCTGAGACCAAGTTTTTCTTAAGACCTGGAACATGCATAACATATTTCAATTGAAATGGTTTACCTAAATCCCTCTTAAAGGTAATGGTACCAATTCCAATCGCACTGTATCATCCATCGTCTCCCATATCTATATGCATTTGGAGATCTTTCACCTCCAAGTCATTGAAAATCTCCTTAGCTCCCATCATGTGGAAGGAAGTGCCACTATCCAGATACCACACCAATCCCAATGCACTTGAAACCATGCATGCAATCAAAGAAAAATCAAGTTCAAATTGAGAGACAAGGTCCTCACCAGCTGCAGCTCCAACAACATTCTTGTTCTTCCTCTTTTGTAGACAATTAGTAGTGAGATGCCCATGTTCGTGATAGTGAAAACACTTCACCTTAGACAAATCCAGCTTCTTGTCTTCAGACTTGGATTTTGAATGGAATTTCTTCCCCTTCCCTTTCCTTTCCTTGGTATCCAAAGCATGATCCTCTTCATCATTATTCTTTGATGATGATCCATCCTTGGTGTTCCGCCTGAACTCCTCCTGCACTAGATCCAACCACAGTCGTTCCCAATCTGGCAGTTTTTCCTATTCGTTGACAGAGTCTTCATATCTATACCAACTATTAGGAAGTCCCAAGAGATCCAATCTCACCAAATCATCATCAGAAACAATGATTCCCACACTCCCCAGTTCATCCCGACATTGGACAAAATTTATGAGATGCTTTGGAATATTGTCGCCCTTTTCCATCTTGATCTTTCCGAGTTTATCTTTCAGTGCCAATTTTCTATGGTCGTTTCTTCTTTGGAAAATATCTGTCAAAGCCTTCCACATAGCATATGGAGTGGCATTCCCATGAGCTTGAGAAAATGTGGTCTCGTACACCTTCCAATAGAATCCTTCTTGCCTTCACCACTTTATTTTTCCATGCATCAAGTAATGCATCATCCGTCGAAGTGGACTTAGGAACATCATTGTCGATGAATTCCTTCAAGCCATTATCTTCGAGCACTGCCTCCATTCTGTCCTTCTAGGAAATTTAGTTTGATCTGCCCTCGAGTGCATACTCTAGCTACAAGACATTGAAATCCATTTCGATGTTTACTCAACTGTAGAGCCAAGAAAATCTTGCAGCAAATTCAAATTGTTTCCACCAACAAACTCAGTTCCTACTTCAAAATTGCAATATTTTGTGCTCTGATACCATGTAGAAATTTTAATAAAAATTATTTATTTCCTGGATTCTCTTGATCTAAAAATTATATGCCACTGTTAAATACATAATTGCTTCTACAAAAATTCTTGCAGAATTTAAAACACGATCGCCAATTGCAATATCAAGAAGAAAGATCAATCACACATAACACAGTTGTTTTTACCACGAAAGCATAAAGCTAAATACCTCACTATCATATTTAATGTATATATCATGGATCAAGAAAAAATCTCATACAAAAATCTAATCCAAGATCTCTCAGTACAATATACAATCGTCTCACACTGCCATACAAAAATTGGCAAATACATGCACCAATTTATTGCCTCTTGACAACCTACCTCCACTGCGCAATCCCAGCTGATCAAAATCCCTGAATGAATGAGATCCTACTTGCCATCCTCATGGGCACATCCAATGTGTGTGTGGTTGCATGAGTGTAACCACTAATGTCACAACTAATAGTCAAACTGTCCCTTTCACCTACATCTCAACTAGGTCTCCACTGGATCTGACATGCATGTAGTTAATAGTAGTAAATAATCAGTTGCATGTGAAACCACTGATTGTGAATTAATTAATAATTAATTCCATGATATCTCACTAATGTATCTTTAGTTATAACAATCAGAACTTATTTTAACTCACTTAACTGAGTTAAACTACTTTACAACTCACATAACTACACATCCAACTCTGTTACAACTTCGAATCACTCAGCTACAACTAAGTCCAATTGCATGTCCCACCAACCAACCTTTGAACTCAAATTTCCTATAGCTAAATGATTTTCCACTTCAGTTAACTATTTCGAAGTGATCATTTAGAATAGATTAATTTTTATTGTCCAACTATTATTAAGGGATAACAATAGTCGACATGCATCTATAAATAGACATGTGATCTATAAATAGAACTCACACATACATATAAAAATATAACATCATCTATAAATATAATTTTCTCATGCATTATAAAAATAAACTTCCACCTAAAAATAGTCTGACGCTCCATCCAAGTGTATGAGCTTAATTTTCAATAGGATCTTCTTGTTGAATCTCAACATGCACTTCCAACTTTTCTAAAACTTCGAATCAATCAGTTACAACTAAGTCCACTTGCATGTCCCACCAACCATCCTCTTAACTTGAAATTCCTTTAGCTAACTGATTTTCCACTTTAGTTAACTATTTCCAAGTGCTCATTGATAATAGATTATTGTTTATTGTCCAACTAATATTAAGGGATAATAATAGTCGACATGCATCTATAAATAGACATGCAATCTATAAATAAAACTTTCACATACATCTATAAATAGAATTTTCTCATGCATCTATAAATAGACATCCACCTAAAAATAACCTGAGGCTCCATCCTTGTGTAGGTGCTTAATTTTCACTAGGATCTTCTTGTTGAATCTCAACACTCCCTCTCAACAAGAAAGGGATTATCCTTCACCCTGATCCTGTCTCTATGGTATTTGAATTTTCTCCTAGTGAGCACCTTCATTAGAATATCTACATCCTAATCTTCTGTAGGAATGTACTGAAGCAACATGATCCTCCTCTGCACACAATCTCTGAGATGATGGTACAAGATATATATATATGCTTATATCTATCATGAAACATAGGATTAATCAAGAGTTTAATGCAACTCTGATTATCACAATGAATCACTGTCGAATCTAAATGAGAACCAAACAAATCAACCAGGATCTTTCTCATCTAGATAGCCTCACATGCAGCTTGACTTGTTGCCATGTATTCTTCTTTCGCTGAACTGAGTGCCGGGGATCTATGCTTCCTGTTGTACCAAGAAAAATCTGTAGACCCAATACTAAAGATGCCCCCTGATGTGTGCTTTCTCTCAATTGGACTTCCAACCCAATCTCATCCATTAAGCCATGCAACTTCACTCCATTCATCTTTCTATACCATAAACCATACTCTAATGTGCCCCTCAGGTAACTCAGGACATGCTTACTCGCCTTCCAAAAGATCTTGGTAGGCTTAACCATAGCTTGACTCAGTTGGTTAACTGCATAGAAAATGTCCAGTCTTGTGTTCACTAGATACATTAGTGAAACCACTAACTATCGATAGACAGTAGAATCCACTACCTCTCTAGAAGTAGCATCCTATTTCCTCTAGTTTCCTAGAAGAGGAGTATCCATGGGTTTGCAACCCTCCATGTGAAACTTACCCAGTATCTCCCTTGCATATTTTCCTTGAGACATAAAAATTTCACCATCTCGCTGCCATATTTCCAATCCAAGGAAATAATGGAGGCCCAAATCCTTCATCTTGAACTCCTGTGCAAGATCCTCCTTGCATGAGTGTATAAACTGCTCATCACCAATAAATATGAGATCATCAAAATAAAGAATAATGATTAAAATCTTACCCTCTACCACAATTTGGTATAGGTTTGCATCTTCTTCACTTTTGGTGAAGCCTAGTCCGGTGAAATAGTTGTCTATCTGAGTGTACCAAACACGAGGTGCTTGCTTCAGCCCATAAAACGCTCTTTTGAGTCGACACACATGTGAATCATTGTTGAAGATATCAAAACCTTCAGGTTGCTCTATGTACATGTCTTCCTCAATAATCCCATTGAGAAACATAGTCTTCACATCCATCTGATGAATGCACCAACCCATCTGCACTAAGAGAGGAAGGATGGTCCTTATGGAATAATACCTTGCGACATGTGCAAAGGTATCTTCATAATCTATCCTATCGATCTGTGAGAATCCCTAGGCCAAAATTTTTGTCTTTTATTTATCCACACTTCCATCAGCAGCTTTCTTTACCTTGTAGATCCATCTCGAACCTACCACTGATTTATCAACTAGCGTTGGAACAATTTCCCAAGCAATATTTTTGACAATGGATTCATACTCCTCCACCATTGCATCTACCCATGTCGGCTCTTGCACTGCTTTCTGAAAGGAAGATAGTTCAGTCACAATATATTTTCTCATGAGATCCATGTATCCAATAAATCGGTCAGGAGACTGTCTTTGGATGCACTATGAAGTAGGGGCTCCTACATTCTGTACAACATCAAGTCTCAGCCTATCAGCTTCTGTGGTACGCCTTCTTCCAGTTCTGATGGTTGGATCTGCGTGAGTGGACTCCCCCACTCCATGAACCTCCTCCTGTGGTTGATCCACATCAGAGACTCATCTTTGGGAACCAACAGTTCCTCCTCTGCATGAAATTCCAGCTCCCTCTCAAGTGATAACCACATGGCTTTCCCCTCATCAAATTTTATATCCCATCACATAATGGTCATCTTACTGTTGGGAAAATACACATGATAATTATGGTGTGTTTCTCTGTATGCCACAAAAAATCAAAACTTCAGCAGTTGGCTCTAGCTTATTCCTGGCCTTATTGTTCACATGCACATAAACAAATGAGCCAAAAATCTTAAAGTGTGAAACATCCAGTTTCTTACTAGTGAAAGCTTCTTCAGGTGTACTCATGCCAAGTACTCTATGAGGACAAATTTTTTTCACATAAACAGCAGTGTTGCATGCTTCCACCCACAAATGAATTGGTAGTCCCTGATCATGCAACATTTCTCGTGCTTCACCCACGATCGTTGTGTTCTTCCTCTCCGCGACCCCATTTTGATGTGGGTTATGAGGCGCTATGAGTTCTCTTTGAATTCCTTATTTACAATAGAATTTCTTGAATTCGTTAGAGATGTATTCTCCACCATTATCGATCCTAAGAGCCTTCACTTGCTTCCTCAAATCTTTCTCCACCAATGCCTTAAACTCACAGAACTTTGAGAATGTTTGATCCTTATTCTGCATGATTAATATCCAACATTTATGAGAAAATTCATCAACAAAAATAACATAGTACTTATGTTTTGCTGTTGAAGCAACTGAGAACTGTCCACACACATATGTGTGAATTCTCTCAAGGATCCCTAAAACATGTTTCTCCTTCTCATGAATGGTGGACTTTACATACTTCTCCATTGGAAGTCCAATAGATATTTGCTGCATGAATTTCAAGGCTCCATGATGAAAATGGCCCAATCGCCTGTGCCATAATTCGCCCTCATCCCGGCTCACCACTTTTTCTGCCTTGCCCATCATGGTAGCACAACCATATACCTCTAGCTTGTAGAGATTCTTAACTTTAATCCCTATCCTCTTGGCTTGACCCATTGTTTTATGTCACAGGGAAGCCTTTCCATCGCTAAAAACAATGTCATAGCCTCTGTCCTCCAACATTGCGAATGAGACCAAATTTTTCTTCATACCTGAAACATGCATAACATATTTCAATTGAAATGGTCTACAAGACTCCCTCTAAAAGGTAATGGTACCAATCCTGGTAGCACTGTATTTTCCATCGTCACCCATATCTATATGCATCTGGAGATATTTCTCCTCCAAGTCACTGAAAAAGTTCCTTATCTCCCGTCATGTAAAAGGAAGTACCTCTATCCAAATACCACACCGATCCCAATTCACTTGACATCATGCATGCAATCAAAGAGAAGTCAAGCTCAAATTTTGATGCAAGGTCCTCTCCAGCTGTAGCTCCAACATCCTTCTTGTTCTTCTTCTTTTGCGGACAGTTAGTAGCAAGATGCCCATGTTCGTGACAGTGAAAACACTTCACCTTGGACATATATAGCTTATTTCCTTTAGAATTACATTTCGAATGGAATTTATTCTCCTTCCCTTTCTTCACCCTGGAAGCCAAATAAAAATCCTCTTTATCATCATGCTTTGATGAAGAGCCATCTCTGGTGTTCCGCCTAAACTCCTCCTGCACTAGATCTGACCATAGTCGTTCCCAATCCGACAATTTTTCCCGTCCATTGACAGATTCTTCATAACTGTGCCAACTCTTAGGAAGTCCCAAGATATCCAAGCTCACCAAATCATCATCAGCAATAGTTATTTCCACACTCCCTAGTTCATCATGACATTGGACAAACTTCGTGAGATACTTTGGAATGTTGTTTCCCTTTTCCATCTTGATCATCCTGAGTTTATCTTTGAGTGCCAATTTCCTATGGTCACTGCTACTTTGGAAAAGATCCGTCAAAGCCTTCCACCTAGCATATGGTGTGGCTTTCCCATGGAGGCTTGAGACAATGTGGTCTCGTAGTCCCTCCAATAGGATTCTCCTCGCCTTTTCCACTTTCTTTTGCCATGCATCAAGATTGGAAGCATCTGACGAAGCAGGCTTACGAACATCATTGTCAATGAATTCCTTCAACCCATTATCTTCAATTACTACCTCCATCCTGTCCTTCCAAGAAATGTAGTTCGAGCTTCCCTCGAGTGCATACTCTAACCACAAGCCATTGAAATCCATTTCAATCTTGAATTAGTTGTAGCACCAAGAAAGTATTTCTGCAAATTCAAACTCTTTCCACCAACAAGCTCAACTCATGCTTCACTACTGCAATCTCCTGTGCTCTAATACCATGTAGAAATTTAATACAAAATTCATGTATATCCTGGATTCTCCTGATCTAAAAATATGCTACTATTCAATACAGAATCGATTCTACTTATATTTGCAGAAATTTAAAACAAAATTTCCAATCACAATATCATGAAGAAATATCAATCAAACATAACACATATAATTTACCCGGGGAAAGATTATAGCTAAAAAAAACACTATCTTCTATTATGTATTACATCATGGATCATGAAACAATTACATACCAAGCTCCAATCCAAGATCTCCCAGTAAATGATCTAACTTTCTTACACTGTCATACAAAAATTGGCAAGTTCCTTAGCCAATTTATTGTCTCCAGACAGCCTGCCTCCATTGTGAAATCCCAGCTGATAGAATTCCCTAAATGAGTTCAATCCTGCTTACCTTTATTGCGCAATCCTCATGGGCACATCCAATGTGTGTGTGGTTTCATGTGTGCAACCAGATAATGTCACAACTAATAGTTTGCCTCCTTTTCACCTAAAACTCAACTGGGTCTCCACTAGATTTGACATGCATGCAGTTAATAATAGTAAATCTTCAGTTACATGTGAGGCCATTGATTGTGAATTAATTAATAATTAATTCACTTGATCTCTCACTATTGTATCTTTAGTTACAACTAGCAGAACTAAGTTTAACTCACTTAACTGAGTTAAACTAATTTACAGTTTGCATAACTGCACTTCCAACTCTGTTACAACTTTGAATCAATAATTTACAACTAAGTCCACTTGCATGTCCCACCAACCAATTTCTTAACTCTAAATTCCTTTAGCTAACTGATTTTCCACTTCAGTTAACTATTTCTAAGTGCTTGTTGAGAATAGATTATTGTTTATTGTCCAACTAATATTAAGGGATAATAATAGTCGAATTGCATCTATAAATAGACATGAAGTCTATAAATATAACTTCCACATACATCTATAAATATAAATGCATATATAAATAGAATTTTCTCATGCATCTATAAATAAGCATCCACCTAAAAATAGCCTGAGGCTCCATCCTAGTGTAGGTGCTTAATTTTCACTAGGATCTTCTTGTTGAATCTCAATAGGAATTGCATTCCATTCAGTGGGGAAAGGTAGGTAGAAATATTAGCACTTTAAGGTGATTTTGTGAGATGGTTTCAAACTGATGAGGAGATAGGAAGAGAATAACATATTTATTCTTCCTAAACTGAAGAAAATGGACAAATTATGAAGACTTTCCTAAAACAGAGCATGAAAGAACATGTATTTTACCTATAACCTTGAAAATCATCATATAATAGAGATGAAATGGTTTATGAGCTTAAAAAACATTCATATAAATGAAACATGAGAAGAAACAATGCCAAACATCCATACCACAGGTATCCCAACGAAATAGCTGCAACTCTTCATTAATTTCTGGCCAAACTAATTACACTATAGTCCTTGATCAATACAACATCATCCAACTGATTCCAACCTCTTAAAATGAGTCAAAAATTAAAAGATATATACCTCAAACAACATCTCCCAACCTCAGGGGTCGAATCCCTAATTTTAGGAGCTGATCCACAATAATCTAAACTGCTACCTAGGGTGTAGGGAGGTCAAAATGACTCATCCTTCACTTCCATGAAACTGATTCATTTGACTTCATGATGACATTTACATAATGTATTTACCCCTAGGTAACTCATCCACTTGATATTTACATTTACCTTCATCAATTACATAGGTAAAATCATCATTTCCCAAGATAAAAGTAAAAAAATGCAGTGAAAATTGGAAAATATCAGACATTTGTCAAGCGCGCCATTTTTGTGCCAGGCGCACCCTCATAGTGCCAGGGGCACCCTCCATGTGGCAGCTTGATTTTGGATGGGATTTAGGCGTCCAAACTAGGCTTAGGATGGCTTGTTGGAAATCCTATCTAGTCTACTTTCCATATATGTCTTTATTTTGCAGAATGGAGTTGATTTTCACTGTCTAAAAGTGATTCTCCCACAACTAGTCAGGTGAGCCATTTTTGTGCCAAGCGCGCAACGCCAGTGCACCCTCCAACTTGCAGGCCACTTTTAGAGACCTTCTAGGTGTAAAAATTTCACTCATGATAGTGCGTTGGAAATATATCTCTCTTGGCTACATAATGGAACTATCAAGCACTAAAAAGGATAAGTATAGCCCCTAAAAAGTCAATTCTCGCAAGACTAGTAAAAACGTGCAGAATGAGGCTGCAAAAATGCAATGTGTGTTTGAAGGCAACTTTTGGAGACCTTCCTCAGCTCAAAATTGAGCTTAGGATAGCTCATTGGAAATATCTCTCTGTCTAGTTATCATTTTAATTATCAAGAAAGTCATTTGAACACTCCATGTAGGAAAAATATTTATTTTCCCAAGGTCACTCCAGAAGTTTATAAAACCTCTCTTAGCAATTATATTTTTGACATTTCTCCAAAACCATAACACTTGTGTAAACCCGGAAGGATTTTTTTATTCCTTGGCATATTATATACAAAAAAATATTTCACTTTTGTGAAATTCATCTCTGTTTGGTCAAAAACACAATTTGAAGAAAAACTAGCCCTATGTGTGGCAAATGATTTGTCCCTTGGAATGACTTCTTGAAAAATGATGGAGACATGATGTTTATGAGTTGGAATGGCCTAATACTTGCTGAAATGACCTCCCTTATGCCTCCTCTGCTCATATTTCTCTGATTCCATAGAAAAACCTAGCTCAGTGGGAGAGGAAAATAGGGTTTGGTGTAGGCAAAATAGGGGATTTGGGAAATTTATAGGAATGAAGGGAAATAAAGGGGATAGGGGGCTTCTAAATTCTTAGGAAAATTTTTGGAGGTAGGGAGGGATGTTAGGAAGTTTGGGAAAGTGTAATTTCAAGGATTGAGTGAGGGGAAGGGGTCCAATATGGCAAAACATAACCCTAACCTAGGAAGATATCAAAAGTGTAGTAGTAGGCTAGGGTTTGTAGGAAATTGAGGGAAATGAGAGAAATGGGTTTGGGTAAAGGTTAGGGGAGGTAGATGGAGTGTATTTGAGGGTGATATTGATGGCTTAGAGAGAAAATGAGTGCCTATTTGATGTTTTAATGGCCTTTATATTTGATGGATTGAATGAATTAGTTCGTGGTACCCACTTTGATATGTTCAAATTCACCTTTAAACTTCACAATTTAAACCCTTTCACTTTGATTTAATTCCTTTGAAAATTAATAATTTTGATGGACTAGGAACTCTTTGAAATTTGATATTTTATTTTTTGGCATGTGGAACTCTGAGTTGGCAGCTTGGGAACCTTGTACTTATTACATTTAAATGACATAAAATTACAAAATGAAAAATAAAAATTTTACATTTGAACTCAAAATTACATGATGAAATAAGCATTTCTCTTTACCAATCATATTCACATGGTGAAGAGATGTTATTTGATCACCCTTTTCTTGCTTGTATTATTCAATGGAATGGAGTTTATTGAAACCTTGGAAACCCTAATGACTTAATGAAACCTTGAAAAACCCTAGAAATATAATGGAACCTTGAAAGACTGGATTTCATGATAAGTTTGACCTCATGACTGATGCAATGGCATGATGACATTAACTTTATGGATGAGGTACGGTCAGAAAGGTATGAAAATATTCCCACAAGTAATCAAATTTAAGGAAGAGTGATGTTTTTTGGGCTAGGGCTACCATCAGTGAGTAAATTTTTTAATGCAAACCTAGTGGAATGATAAAAAAATTTGAATGAGACCCTAATATGATATGAAAAGAGGATTTTTGATCACTGATGGAAAGATTCAAATACTGACACTAATAGAGTGAAAAGGTTACCTTGGAAAAATCTCTCCTATAGTGAATAGAACATTTCTAAGTGATAACACCAGGCATAGAAATTGTGGCAACTCACCAACAAGGGGATTGTAGGAGGTGGTGAAAAAATTCTTAAAATAAAGGGACCAAATGTAGGAAGAAGGATTAGTGATTGGTATGTTTACATGAGGACATAGAAAGATGCAGGAATGGGGGATATGTTGGGTTGTCAATTTGAGATGTTTTTCACCACTTAAAGCATTTCTTCTTGGTCATTTTCTTGCATGTGTCATCCATTCATTTCCTTTCTTACTTGGCTTTCCCGTGAATGCATCTTAATGATCCTAAGAATGCTAATTATTCCATTATTTTAATTTTATTTTATATTTAATACATTAAATAGGATAATAATCAATTTTAATAATGATGGTTTTTCCTAGTTAGTTATTATAACTTATATATAGGTCTAGTAACTAGTCTTAGAGGTTGGCATATCTTTGTGACTCTATGGAAACTTTTTGGACATGGGTTTCTCTCCTAGAATTGATGACATGGTTCCATATTGTTTAATTCACACACAAGTAGATTCTAGAATCCTCCAGGAAATCATCAACAGACAGGATAGCTTGTGCGAGGAAGAATTAAATCATAAAATTTAGGCACGATTTCTAGGAAAATGAAGCAGAAATTGGAAAAATTAAAACATCGATTTTGTTCAAGATATCCACAATTAGGTAAGTCGAAACATTTGAGATATAGGAGCTCTCCTAGGCTTTAGCGTTACATGTTTTTCTTTGACAACACCAACTTCTATAGGACCTGCATCCTCTGGTTTGGTTGCGTGTGCATAAGCCCTTCAACGTTGCATGGAAGGGAAATCAATCCAATCAATGATTGGCCCCTCGCCATGGTGTGAGGGGGCGCTGACCTTAAAAGATGTGGTAAACTGCACTCCTTTCGTTCAGGGCTACCTAAGCAATGGAGAAATGGGCATTGATGCCACTTCAGAAACCCTAGTGATGGGGGCTTAATGGAAGGACAAAGAAGGACGAAATTGTTGCCTGTCTAAGGCCACAATTAATCTGAAATTTGTGTTCTCAAACAATCGGTTGGAAAAATATCACCAATATATGAAGTACCACATTGTAATTTGAAAATTCTTAGGGATAAGGCACAAGGAGAAATACATTATGGTCTAGATCCAACAAAAATGAGGCCCTCAGGGATAGTTTGAGCTTCAAATCTAAGTCAAAGGATTTTTTACTATTATCTTTGAAGATCTCAAAGATAGGAAGCGAATATTTGAGAATGGACCATAATTCATGGGCAGCGCAGGCCTATTCCTTCACTACTGGAGATAATGCTACAACCTAGAAAAGGAATAATTTACAGTTGCACCAATATGGGTCAGATAGTACTCACTTTTGGATGAGTTCTAGGAACAAGACATCCTAAAAGGGATTGGAAATTCCATTGGCCAATTTTTCAATATCTCCAAGGTCACAAAGAGAAGTAGGCATGCTTCCTATGATAGGATCTGTGTCCAAATAAATATTTATTAAACCCTCCCTGAATCGATATAATTGATTTACCATGACAATAACTGGATCAAACCACTTGATTACAAGCATGTCCCATTCAAATGTCAAAGATGTCATAAGTATGGCCGCCTCTTCCGAGATTTCCCATTGAACCTAGTGAAATAAGCCAAATATGCATCTTAGTACTGATATGAAGATGGATTCCAATAGGATAACGGGAGGCACGCCTGTCCCAATTTCCCCAAGTAGTCTCAAGCACATACTTGCCCTCAACATCAAGAGGCCCCCCTAACCCTTCCTAAACAAACCCAAAAAAATCTAGCCTCATTGAAACCTTCAGGTTCCAACAACCCATTTTTAGTCCTAGCGTCGAGAGAAGCAGATCCAACCCTGGTACATGCACAAGAGCCCCCCTCCTCATCTAAGTAAGTACCCCAATCCATGGAGGTGGATAAAAAACTCATAGTCCCGGGTGAAAAGCTGGCCACCGAAAGGAAAATCCCAGAACATGCAAAGGTTGATCAACGATTCAAAGAAATAGTCCTCAGCACTAGCCAGATCCTAAAATCAGAAGAGAAGTACAACAGATCAGGCACTAAGGAAAATAAAATGCTTGAGATATTCAAGATCTAGAGCAAATCGGATGTCAATGAAATCCCAGGTAATCAACTTTACCACTTTGGTCACCTATTTACTCAATGGTCAGCTCGCTCTGGCCGCTAAAATTCAGATCTATGAGGGGTAGGAAAGGATATAAATGCTATGACCCTAGCCTTCTAGATCCTGGGGGACTGGAAAAATTAAGGAAGGGAAAAAAATAAAAAAAGGAGTTAATTCGAGAAGCTAGAGAATTATTTTTGAACTCGAGAAAAATGGGACAACTGACGGAATACATTCCCAGATCCGTCCAGCCAACCCAATGAAAATCATATCTTGGAACATAAGGAGCTTTAGTAGCCCAGGAAATATCTGTTCCATTAAAGAGAAAATTGGTAAGTACAAACCAGAGATAGTCCTTCTGCAAGAAACTCTTTTGGAAGGATAACACGATTTTGGCACGACTCTTGGCAACAATCTCCTCGATTATCTCAGGACTAGTCCCTAGCCGATATTATGCCACCCTTCCATTTGATCTCAGCCACCCTGGTAATGAATTATCACAAGACTAATACTAATGATCAGGGATGGAGGTGTTGGAAAATGGTAGTGTATTGGCCACCATAAATCCCCTCACAGATGGGAGACCGGTTGGCTTTGTATTTACAGCAAAAGAAAATTCATGTATCCAATGACCTAGACTATCTCAGATGGAGATAGTCAATGATAGGAGGAATTAGGGTAATTTTGAGGTATAAAATGGGCCTCCTAAAGAAATTATAAAATAATAGTGGAAATAATAAAATAATATTTGATTACATCATCAAATTTTAGAGGGAAAAAAGAAAAAACTACTTTTTCAACTCATATTTCGAACTTATCTCCCTAAGGTTTTACTCAAATTTTGAGCATGATTACTCGTTGGATGCAAAATTTAATTCCCCATCCAAGGAGTACCCATGTTACATACTTTTTATGGACTCTGCGACACGAAAAATGAGAAATATATGAAAAACGTGATTGGAATCACATTTTTTCATGTATTTCTCATTTTAGTGTAGCAGGGTCCATCAAAAGTATGCAACATGGGTACTCCTTGAATGAGGAATTAAATTTTGCATCCAATGAGTAATCCCGCTCAAAATTTTGGTAAAACCTTAGGGAGATAAGTTTAAAATACGAGTTGAAAAAGTAGTTTTATTATTTTATTATTTTTTAATCTTTTTACTTTTTTACTTCAAAAATGGTGAATCATCCCCCATGGTTCACATCATCATATTTAATCCTATTGGTTCTCATAAAGTTTATTTTGGTTGTACATTTTTCTTAGGAGGCCCATTTTAGACCTCAAAATTCCCCTAATGGTTCTCCGTTATTGAGGCTTATTTGATCAGGGCACAGCTTCAGCCACACCATTACAACCCTTTATGGAAGAGGATACAGACTAGCAATTTGTGGCCGAAAGTGGCACACTTACTCTAGTTGGTTGGGCATAAGCAAGTGTTAGCTTGGGACTAAATTTTAAAGATATACTTTATTGGCCACTCCATGTGCCCATTCTATCGGTAGGTAGAAGAAACACAGCTCTATATTCTTGTTGAGTGTTCCACAACCGGAGAAGTATGGTCTCAAGCCTCTGTCATTTTTAGCCCAATCTATCATCTACCAGCGAACCTCAACACCATTCTCTCGGAGTGGCCAACCCAACGCTTCTCGAACCTGGTAATAAGTTGTGTGTGGTGGCTAACATCGTGGCTCCTCATGTGGAACACTTGGAAATCAAGAAATCACCCCATATTTGATAGAAAGCCTCCCTAATTCATTCTCATATGGTCCCAAGTGAGGCATCTCAGCACTAGTAATTGTTACACAACATTTTTTCACCATCCCTGCAATCCCTCATCCTGTACATTGGAGGACTATTCCCGTGACCTGTGAACAGTAAAATGTCCTGAAAGCACCTTGATGGCATCCTTCTGCATAAGGGCAAGAATTCTCCTGAAGAACATTTCCTCAGGAAATCACTAAAAACATATGTTTGGGCATTGGCACAAGCAACCAGTTCATCCCTCGTGCCAATAGAGAAAATATACACTAGATGTCACGCCACCTGGCACTCTGTCCCTATGTTGTACCCACGCCAACCTGTTTTGGAATGTTTTTTTAACAAATTGGAGGCAGAAGTTTCCTTTAACCACCTCAGGAATGACTCATTGTAAGTGGTTAAACTCGATAAACCACGAATCTCTACCTTTAGGAAATGGTTGATGGAACATTCTAAGAGGATAGGACTCCCCCCACGATTATAGGGATCCTAACCTCTACTTCTCCCTCTATAAAAGCATGCCCTCTCTATTTTCAAGCTAACTAAACATTTGGGAAGAAAACTATAACTGAGCGACTATTGAGAGCAGAGCCAAGGAGAACCCCGTAAGAGAGAGCCTTGTCTAATTCCCCGACAATATTTGTGAGACACGCTCCGCTGGAAGCCCTGCCGAAGGAAGAACGTGGCGTCGAAACTCGGTTGTAATCTTTCTTTCATATTTTAATATATGCTCGACTATGTTATTGGTTACATTGTTGTATTTCTTATTTGTTTAATGCAATCTGATTCAATATTTTCCGACTAATTGATAGTTACATGTTTGAATTATTACGTTGTATGTCGTCGTTTTTCTCTGCATATGTACAGGTGTCCAGACGCGATCAACGAAAGGATTGTGATATGTCAAGCTAGGAATGGGAAGTTGCACTCCTTCTTCGACAACAGAAACATAGGACTTGAGGTAAGCTATCCATCATAGCTTTGTCTTTTGTAACTAGGAATCGATATTGTAGCATGTTTTGTTTGTTGCTAGACCCACTCTAGGGCTAGTGGCATCGCCTCTGTCCACATAGGAGATTTATGTCACCAACAAATTGGCGACTCTGCTGGGGACTAGTGTGAGTTTGTCTTTCATCCTTTAGGTCGTCTTATTGGTCTTTTCTTGCTTATATTTCTTCTTTTATTATCTTTGCTGAGTCTAAGACCCCCTGTTCAGCCCCAGAGGATCAAATTGATCTCTATTTTTCTAAAATTTCCATCTTTCCAAGGTTGCCTTGATTGGCGTGGGTTCCATCTTGACAGTCGTGCCAGCTGGCGCTTGTTTCCAGTTTATCAGTCACGCCATCCCCTATCTGGCGTGGATTATAGCTAGATAGTTGCACCAATTCCTGTAGGTGCTAGGGTTTTCCCTATTTTAGAGTTTTTGGTCCATCTTGGTGTCTCTGGGTATTTTCTTAGCTTGATTTGAATGCTTTGGGTTTGTTTTTGACTGAGATTATCCCTTATCCTTCAGTTGTTTTCCCTTTTCTGTCAGTTTTGCTTTTCAGCCCTAGGTTTTCTAGGTGCTTCAGCCTACTGAGCCTCCCGTGGGAGTTTCAGGTCCTCGGTTTCCCAGTCAACTTCGTTTCTGCTTCTTTGCATTCAGCTTTTTGGATCCATTTGAGTGATTGTGTTAATTGAGTGATTGTCCTTTCTTTCGTTCAGTTTTACTCTTGTCACTCTAGGCCTAGATTACACGGCTTGTTTGGGTCTCTTTTGAGATATTTTCTTTGATTTGAGGGATTTTGTCATTGGTTTGAGTCTTGTTGTGCTTGTTTTGAGTTGAGTGAAATTGTTTTGTTTCAGCTCTCGCTTCACCATTCTCAAATTGGTGTTTTTATTTATTTTTCATATCATTTAGTGCACTTGCTCTAATATATTGAAAAATACAAAAAAAAATCTTTTTCATTCTTGATTAGCATAGTGAAAATTGGAAAATCTTTCGCATTTCTAGAATTATATAATTCTAGGAAAGAGATTTTCAGTTTCATTAGCTTGCATCAGATTTAGTAGTGGATATTTTTGTATGTTCATATTATTGCTATCACTTGGAAGCTCTTAACTCTCTCGTAGATAGCCTTTCATTGAATGAAATGGTATTTTATGGCATGTAGCTTACATTTAGGGATTCGTGAGATTCAACATTCAGTAGGACCTTGGAATTGAAACATAAATACAAGATCAACTTAAAAGTTATTCAATTAACCTAAGGCAACATTGAAACCTAACGGGATATTTAGTGGTATAAGTTAGAGATGTGTTCCAGTGTCTTTAAACCTAGTAGTTTTCGCTCTCCATTTGGCTTCAGATAGCACTAGTATGTACTTGTGCTCCTCGTACCATCGAGTATATAAAGGGAGACCCCTCTAGGTTGCAATCCTTTTATCTGTAGGAAGCCGAGTCTGTCGCCTTATAACCGTGATACAACGAACACAAAATTCGGGGAGACTACCTACACGTACTTCAAGTCCTTGGTTGATTTCTCTTTCATTTTATAGCCAAGGTGTATATTTCAGTTCACGGGAACTTGGTACACCCTTCTACCTAGACTACCTGAGCAGTCATTTTCGATCTTTACTGACTCCATAAATTTGAAAATATCATCGGGCACTTGTCCTTTCGCGCTCGTTTCAAACTAAAAGAGACTAGAGTCATATTTGACTGTTTCTTGACTCTTAAAACATGAAAAACCAAATATTTGGTTTCAATTTGGTAAAATAAACTACCCACGATTACACGCCCTTTAAAGTTTGATTACTTGGCATGTTTTTGTTTGCCTTAGTTTTGATCCAAAAATCCTCTTTTTGATCTTTTTTGCCCCTTTTTGTGTGCTACAGTCATGGTGGAGGAACCATCCATTTCGTCTACTAGTAGTCCCTATACGGACGATTCATCTAAAACTTCACATACTTCTAGGTCTACCGAGCTTGAGCAACCTGTCATCCTGTCAGAGTACTCCTTTGGTGAACCAGTTGAGTTCCATTGGCCTCTTTCTAACACTTATTTTGGATTTGGGGTTGGGGAACAGTTTCCCCCTCTCACATCGGGATTGTCATTTTTAGCTGTTATTATACCTCCTAGCCCCTGTACTCTTTTGCAAGATATTATGATGGATTCAAAAATAGAATCATCTGGTCCTAATGGCAGTGAGGGAATTCCAATTTTTGATGAAGAATACCACATTTTTCTAGAAGACATCCATCCAAACCCTGTTCAGTATTCACCTTCGGTGTCGCTTCCAGCCGGGTATAGGTCTTTGGGTCAGATTATGGCCTGTATTGCCTCCATGGGAACATCAACTTTGTCAAGGGGTCTGATCCTTCCTTCCTCAGGTATGTCACCAAAGACATCTGTCTCGTCATCGACACCTTTTGTCACGTCTGTTCCCACTAGGCCCACTATCTGTGTGGCCGCTTCGGCACTAGTTGTTACTGCATAGTTGTCAAGAGTTTCAAATAAGGTAGAAGCTTCGATTGCCATGGCAATCCCTGATGGCCTTTCGCCTGAGGAGTATCGGCTGGCTGTTCAGCAGTAGAACTCCCAGACTTATTAGTCCCCTCAGGATCCTTATAGGTCTTATTTTTCTCATTATGGAGTGGAAGGTACTCCAATTTACTCACTTACGTTTCAGCATGACAAGCAGGGAAACCCGATCTACTTGCTTACTCCTGACACTTATCAGTTTCTTTTCAGCATTATGCATCCCTCTAACCAACAAGGAAAACCCTTTCAGGGACAACCTTCGATTGATTAGGGGTATGCTCAAGACCAACAAGGGCAAGCCTTTCAGGGACAACCTTTGGTCCAGCAAGGGTATGCATACGACCCACAAGGGAAACCCTTACAAGGACAACCTTCGGTCCGGCAAGGATTGTTTTATAGCTCGCAAGCGCAGCCTTACAATCCTCAAGGTCAACCTTTGCCAGCCCATCTTGTGATCCAACCAAGGCAGCCTCAAGGACCAGCTTGGAAGCCAGTTTATCAACCTGGACCTTCATACAGTCCTGGGGGGAAGATTAATCTATCTCAACCTTTGGTGCAACCTCAACAGTCCTATCTTCCAATTAATCCAAATGTTGCACAGCCAGGGCCCTCTTATGGTCCTGCTCCAGGTCAACTGGTTTATCAGGCACAACCCGGTCCTTTCCAGCCATTAGGCCAACCCGCTCAACCGGGGCAACCTCGTGGCCCTTAGCCATCAGGCCAACCTGCTCAACTGGGGCAACCTGGTGGCCCTCATCATACAGGTCAACCTGCCCAGCCAGGCCAACCTACACAACCTATTCACCCTGCTCAGCCGCCGCTCTACTCTATGCCACAAAGAAATCAACCGTTGCGCCTAACATATTTAGCTCAGCAAGGCCCCGCTTATCAGTAGCCTGTTCGACCCCAAGGCGGTCATTTTCCTCAAGGTCAATATCGACCGGTCTACAACCCGCCTCAAGGTTCTACTTATTACCCTCAACCACCAGGCTATACTTATACTTCGCAGAAAAATCCTTACACTTCTCAATCAGGACCCACATATAGTCAGCATCAGTATCTTGGTTATCAACCCCCGTATCCTGGTTTTTAGCTGCCATATCAACCGAATTATCCGGCTTATACCCCTTATGGTCAAAATCCTCTGGGAAAGAATCAATGGGGGCAGAATTATACTCAACCATGATGGAGTATGGGTACAGGTCCTTACCGAGGACCTGCCATGCCGTTTAATCCTCAATTACCTTTCCTCGCTACATTGGAGTTATCGGATGTGTCCAAATTAACAAATGATCACATTCTTCATAATCCATATTGGCCTCCGGTCACGATAAAGTTTCCTAGTGATTGTCCCAAGTTTGAGGGAAAGTCTGGAGAATACCCCCAAGCTCACGTCATGACATACCATTTATGGTGTTCTTCCAATTCTTAGGTGGATGACTCTGTTCGGCTCCGTATCTTCTAGCGCACTCCTACCAGAGCTGCTTCTAAGTGATATATCGAACTGCCTTGTGGCATTTTTCAAGATTTCAATACTCTTGCTATGGCATTCCTGACTCATTTCCAATTTCTGGTTCGTTATGAAGACGGGATGCATCTCCTCACATCCTGGAAACAGGACCGAGCTACCCATATCTCAGACCATATTCATGAATGGAGATGACGTCATCATTTGATCAAGTTTGAAATTCCTGATCAAATTCTTACTCATTGGTTCACTACCTATTTTGTCAATCAGATTGCGAAAGACATTGCCATGGGGGCATGTGTAACTGAGGAACAAGCCATTGCTCGTGCCTAGTACCTCGATTTAGTGTACTCCCAATCAGGAATTTTGTATGACATATTGATTGAAGCTCCATGGCCTAAGACCTCTAAAGTGCTAGCTACCCCATCAGTCAACGACGTTATTGGTTTTGTATCTCAGAATTCACGTAAGTCTTCAAATGGGAAACATAAATCAAATTCTTCCAACCATTTTGCTCCTCAGGCTTCCCTAGATTCTGGTAAAACCGTGGAGGTCAACGTTGTTCAGGCCAATCCTATAGATAAGACTTCCAAAGGGAAAAAGAAGGGCAAAGGCAAGGCTAAATCCGATGCCCCAAAACTGGAATCGTCTAAACCTCGTGCTGATGATGGTTCACAGTGAAAGCCGAAATATCCCTGTCTCATTTGTGAAGAGGATCACTACACTAAGGATTGTCCTCGATGATCTAAGGTTATTTAGCTGCTCAAAGGAGCTAAGGGAACTCCGGCGGTCCTCAAAGAACCTTTCCCATCTTAGTATACCTAGATGGTCAATCAATCAACACCATCTGCGTCGTTCGGCTCTCAAGTTTTCATGATGAACGGTTCTGCACCCATTTCCATCGCTACTCAGTCGAAGGATTATGCCGGATCATGCCAAGCAGCTAGGAAAGAGGTTTTAATGGTCCTCCTCCCCCACCTTCCTTTGGTCCCCTTGAAATTGGGAAGCCCAGTGCTAAACCCGTTATTCGGCTACCTTCCAAAGGTGTTCTCCGGAAATCTTCTTATAATACTAACGCCCGTGCCACTCAACATTACAGTATTGTTAAGGATTTTGCATAGGCGCCTTCCGCGATGTCTACGTTAGAAGTGCTCCAGAGTTGTCTATCTCAACGGAAAGCATTGTTATCCATGATCATCGGGATGGATCCTGCTGATTCTAGCCTTCTCTCCTTCGATCTAGAGAATTTTGTTCGCTGACTTCCGCACCATATTGCGCTTGTTATATAGGTTGGTATCAATAGTCTCAACATCCATAGAGCCGTAGTGGACGAAGGTGCATCTACCTGCATCATGTCATCTGCTTGCTGGAAGGCCATTGGCTCTCCAGTGCCTAATTCGTCACCCAATGCCCTTGAGGCATTCGATGGAAGGGAATCAATAACCTTGTGTGTTCTCACGAGCTTACCGATCACATTATAAGGAAATACTGTCAATGTTGAAGTAGAAGTTGTTGATGCCAAACTCAACTACAATCTTCTACTCGGTCGTAGTTGGACTCACGCTATGTTGTGCGTTCCATCCATCCTCTTTCGACTTCTGAAGTTTCCACATGAGGGAAAAATTATTACTGTTGATCAGTTGTCATTCTTTCACTAGAAAATTTTGTGGAAATTCCGACGACCAAGTCATCGCTATTTCGACACATAGTCATCGCAAGAGCGATAGTTCGAGGGCGGGAAAAGCGTGGTTTGCCATACCGTCGCAGTTCCGACGCAATTAAAAAGTGTCGCACTATCGACACTTTTTCCGTCGCTTCCAAACAAGCGTCACTCTTCCGACGTTTCCCAATCCGTCGCACTTCCGACCTTTGTAAACTATCGCACTTCCAACGAAATGTGGTCTGACGTTTTGAACGTTGCTCTTCCGACGTTTGTAAACTGTCACAATTACGACGAAATGTGGTCCGACGTTTTGAACGTCGCTCTTCCAACATTTGCAAACTGTCGCAAGTCCGACGCAATGTGGTCCGACGTTTTGGACGTCGCTCTTCCGACGGTTGTAAACTGTCACAATTCTGACGAAATGTGGTCCGACGTTTGTAAACTGTCGCAATTCCGACGAAATGTGGTCTGATGTTTTGAATGTCGCTCGTTCGACGTTTTTATACTATCGCTCTTCCGACGTTTTTAATTTGTCACAATTCCGACACTTGCAAGGTGCCGGTATAGTGACGACAGGTTCAATTTAAAAAAAAAAATGAAACTTTAAAAGAGGAAAAACGTTGTTTTGAATATATTATATGAAGTAAAACAATCCATGAAGTCATTACATTTTCACATCTGAATATTGGAACCAAAATATCCATCCAGAAAAGTGGAAGTCCCACCCCAGACAATGATATAAAAATACCCCATGTCACATATAGGGACATGATATAAAACCCAGTAACGGTCCACATGGAGATTATCGACAATCTGAGAAAGCATCCAAATATGCCCGAGGCATCTATAAGAAAGTGAAATAGCAGTATGTAGAATAGTAAAGCAACATATAGAGTACCGGCGTCCATTGTTCCAAATACAAATTAAAGTACCCAAAATCTTGCAACAGAGAAAAACGCTAATCATGTGAGGAGTGTGATATGTCCAAAATATAAAAAGACCATCATACCATATCAATAAACCAGCAACATAGACCAGCATCGCTAGTTTTGAAGGCAGAGTGATAAACATTAATCATTTTTTTTTCACAAGAGAAAAAACGTTGTTTTGAATATATTATATGAAGTAAAACAGTCCATGAAGTCATTACATTTTCACATATAAAGATTAGAACCCAAATATCCATCCAGAAAAGTGGAAGTCCCACCCCAGACAGTGATAGAAAAATACCCCATGTCACATGCAGGGACTTGATATAAAACCCAGTAACGGTCCACATGGAGATTATTGACAAATCTGAGAAAGCATCCAAATATGCCCAAGGCATCTATAAGAAAGTAAAATAGCAGTATGTAGAATAGTAAAGCAACAGATAGAGTACCGACGTCCATTGTTCCAAATACAAATTAAAGTACCCAAAATCCTTGAACAGAGAAAAACGCTAATCATGTGAGGAGTGTGATAACCATCTGCAGAAACCCAGGCTCGCTTGTAAGATCAGGCTCGCTTGATTCCAAAATTGGTAACCATCTGTTGCATCCGATATGTAAGGTTCAGGCTCACTTGTTTCCATTAGTAGCCCGCTACAACATCCACCCTGTTCATAGAAAAAATGTTCCCGTACTAGATATACAGAGAAAGAGTATAATACATAGACCATATAAACATGGCTTTGTATTTCAAAACACAGGTTTAAAATAGAAACAGGGCAAAAAAAAAAAATTTCTAAGTAAAGTTAATCTATTAACAGTGGGAATAAAACTACACCGAAGTTAAAATCATTGCCCAGACTCATGGCAAATTTGTCATCAAAAAATCAAAAAATTAAGAAGACTGCCCTCATACGGGGAAACCAGTCTTGAACATTTAATTTACAGAATTCAAAAATATTGCAAAGGTCTAGCACAGTAAAATAATCTAAAATCAGCCCAATTAAGTGGGTTGTGAAGCAAGAAAAACAAATTAACCAAACTACTCCTCCAGCTCCTCGACGATTTGGAACCATCCTTCGGAAGGTCCAGGATCGCTAGGTGCTACCTCCACATTCATGCCACGGCTCCCCTCCTGAAAGCCCGAATGCTGGCTGGCTTTTTCCAAGCTCAGACCCGCCAGATGGGTTCATTCTTCCTCCGTTTGGGCCTCCTCGCGGAAAACCATAGTGACTGAAGCTGTAATTCGTGGGCAGTTGAGAGAGAAATTAAAGGAAAATTTCGTAATGCGCGTCGTGGGAGAAGGTGAACTAGCGGTGAGGAAACGAGGAGCAGGGGAATCCATACGGTGGCCAGATCCTACAACCCGACCCCGCCCACTCCTAGTATTTGGATAGCGACCTGCGTAATAATCACTGGATTGGCCGGAAGACAACTCGGTTGAGGGGCTGGAGGGAGCGTGTAGGAGTTGACCTCTAGTGCTCCCCCTGCGGCAACGCATCCTTTGACGCACGCGAGGCATGGGTGCAGTCTCACTAGTAGTGGGCACAAGAGGAGACAGAGAAGCAGAATTCCAAGAAACAGGGGAAGACAGAAAAGGACCAGACCGAGAGAAATGCAGATATGCAGCAAGGTCTACGCAGTAGTTCAGCTGGCCACTTGTCCTTCTCATCATAGTGAGCAGGCAGTGTAACCCAGCAACCGGCTCGTCTAAAAAACCATAGCGAAATGCCAATTTATCGACCCAACTGCAATGCAATCAAAGGATACCCATCATAATTAATCTCTGATCATTAATGAGAGCCGAAGGTCAGATCATATTGGAGCATGCAGAATCGCTAACAGGAGTGGAGGTCCGATCTTGAACAGTGTTAAAACTTAATGCGATTAGATGTGAAAACCTTGGAACTTAATTGAACAGCGTTAAAACTTAATGCGATTGATATGAAATCGCCACATCCATGTCCCATCACCTTAAATGCCATCGAATGCACCTGCAGCTGGGAGCATGGCAAGTTCTGATTGAGGACACGTGGTAGAAATTGATTGGAGCGGATCTTTGTTTGGGCTGCTCGCGCAGTGGAAATCCAGACCCGAAAAAGATTAGGGCGAATTTGATAAGAAATTCACGTCACAACTCTCCCTCCGTACGCCAGCCCAACTTCGGACCCGAAAAAGATCAGGGAAAAATTCATTTGGTTTTCACGTAACAAAATTGGCCGACGTCAACAGGCTATTTTGGAACGCGAATTTGGTTTGAATTATGGTTTATCGCCATTTGAAGTCTGGCGGGCTCGACTTAAGAACAATTTTGTTTGATCCCATCTTATAAAATTTGTGTTGGTTTTCTTTGATAATACACATATTTATAATAAATCATGGGAATATCACACTATTAAACATGTGGAAAAGTTATATAAATTATTGAGAACAATCATTTTTATGTAAAAATATCCAAATGTGCTTTTGGGAAATAAGAATTCGAGTATTTGGTTCATATTGTTTTAAAGGAAGGTGTGAAGTTGGAGCCTCAAAAGATGCAAGCTATTACAAAATGACCTATTCCTAAGAAAATCAAGGTTCTTATAAGATTTTTTAGACTTACATGATCAGTATGATGATAATTATGATAATTTCACAAAACAATCACTAGCTATTTTGAGGGATGAGGTATTAGAACTTCAGCTTGATGAGGATTTTTTAAGAGCTTTATTTCTTCTTTTGAAATCAAGAAAATATTCTCCCAAACTAAAAATATGTGTTCTTGAGATAATTTCTGAAAAATTATGAAAATGAAATTAAACTTTTTCATTCTCAAATTCAGTCATACAATTTCCGAAATCCTAAAGAATTCTTTGAAAATCTTCCTTCTCCTAAGCAAGAGGAAATTGTACTATCTTTTGACTTGCATATTGAGGATGATTATTCTTTCAAACAAAAGATAGAAGAAATAGTTTCAAGGCTTAATATTCAAAATACAACTGAGCAACTGGTCATTGAAGGCCTAGAAGTAAATAACATACATCATACTTTTATTGATCCTATATCAGATTATATGGAGAATATTTTTAGCCCAAATCTGCAAACATGTTTTCTCTATAAGGATCAAATACATAAAAAGTGGCCTTTACACATCATATCATTTATTATAAAGGCACATGATCATAATATACTTCCAATTTTGATCACAAGCAATCAAGTTATCCATTTATTGTTACAGCTACTTGATTGGCTTCATTGGCATTTTTGTATTACCTGATTCAATAAGATTTTTAGTAGTTTGAGTAGGTAGATGAGTGCCAATAAGCTCAGAATTTTGAGCATTTTTTTTTTAGTTTTCAATTTTCAGCTAGTTTTTCATTAAGTTGGTTTGAAAACTTTTTTGTTTTGTTTTAGTTTCAGATCAGATTTCAATTTGCAGAAGACATAAGACATTTACAGGTTCACCAAGGTCAATGGATTAGGACAACTGACCTGTTGTTCTTGACTTTTCACCAGGAAAAGCCATCCCCAAGTGGAGCCAGTGTTAGACTCCTATACCAATAGGTGTCATATTTCATGATTGACTTGATGGGCTATGTAATATGTTCATACCTTTTCTTGTTGCAAAGGTTTTCCATATTATCAAAAATCAAAAAAATTTAAAAAATGTAAAGAGGGTATACCCTAAAATAAAAATCAAAGGGTAAAAAGAATAAAAATGGTCAAAAAAGTAAAAGAAAATGAACCCCACCAAAAGAAAGGCCAAGGAAAGTGTGCAAGTCTAAATGCCACTACTTTTTTCTCTTATGTAATAAATAAAATTGTGTGCAACTTGTATCATATGCCACAATTTATGAATAGTCAAACAGTTTAAGCTTGGCTATTTCATCTTTCAATTTCATGTTTTAGAGATAGAGAATAAAATCTGACCAAACTGTTTAATCTTGGCAGATAAGTAGATAGGTAGAGTAGATAAAAGGAGCTCAATAGCTTAATCTGAGCCCTTGGATGTAATAAGGTTATACTTAGATAGATTTCTACATGTAAAAGAAAAGAAAGTGTGAAAAGGGTTTGCCAGTCTAAGTGCACCCTAATAAAGAAGAAAAAATGGTAGAGTAAAGTAGGTAGGGTAGGTAGATTATGTTGCAGAATTGCATGTGATGGACAATGACTCTAAATGTGTTAATATTTACTTTCATCACAAAGTGCAAAGGCAGACACTATACTAGAAGAAATTCAAAGCAAAGCAAAGTCAAATTTATTAACTTCCCTTCTCATCTTCCCCTAAACATTTCACTAATTTCCCCTAAGTACTAAGGTATTTGAAAATTAGAGGGGGCTCAAGGCATTTCCTTGACTTTTGGAGGGACCGGACCCTCGGCCCAATAATTGGAAAAGCCTAAGTACTTGAAGTCATTCTTCATAACATTCACTCATTTCTAAACATCTTTTATTAAGTAAAATCCCATTTTACTTAGGAAAATTATGCATTATTTCATAAAAAAACCCTCAAAATCACATTTTATTCCAAGTCTAAGTGATGAAGTGATTATAATGCAATTTTCTTTTAAATCTTCACTTTCTTAGTTATATTAATGTATTTTGAGTTTACATTGTCCCCTTGTCATATTAACATTGATTTTATGTATTAAATCCTTACAAAAATTACCTTCTCCTATTATATATAACTCCTTTTTATATAATATCCCCAAAAACCCATTAATAAATTTTAGCCAAAGTTATTTATTCCCACATGTTTAAATAAAAAACCCACTTTATACCCCCTTTGGCTAAATATATCGTAATATTAAATTCCGCCCCCTATGGTAATTAGATTAATCTGATTTAATTATCATATAATAAAATTATATTGAAAAAATAATTAAAACATGTCTTATTACGTGTTTTAATACAAAAATAATTCTTCCCCTATGTATTTTAATACCCGACTCCCTTTCCAAAGGTTAAAACTATAAACCCTTTGTAAAATCCCCAATACCTCCCTTAACCGCTAACCTTGGTTAAATCATTTCCCGATCACTTTCCTGCATTTTTATAAACAAATTGATTAATCCTCACGATTAATTAACTCCACCAATCAGATTCCCCCTGATGAGATTAATTAATGTTTAATTGCGTCTGGCCCTCCATATTAAATCCCCGTCACTTCCACGTCCCCATCGTCGTTCAATTAACCCATCTGAGATCAACGGTTATTAATGATATCGCTAGCCATCCACGTCCGAAAAATAACACGCGATGGCCCGGTGGTTTTCAAACAGTGCCATGCCACATGTCAATCATTCTATGGAATCGCTCGCCCTCTGCCCAAAACCACTTTTCCCCAAAAGCGGTGCGATGGAAACCGCTTACCACTTGCCTCCCGTGACTCATCCTCCATACATGCTGACGTCATCCATTAAATAAATAAAAATAACCCCGTCACCCTTTGGACTTTGTGAATAAAACAATTTTGCCCGCGTCATTTTCATTATTCTGTGAACGACCAAAGTCTCATGCAGAGAATTTCAAAAACAAACTGTCAAGCGCCATCAACTGTATTTTGCTGAAGACAATTGCATACCAGTAATCCATAGTTCGTACGCCATAGCCTGTACCTGTTTAATCACTGTTCATATCCCAAAAAATAGGTATTTACCCCAATTCCCGTTAAAACTCTGTGAAATCCTAGCTTTTGTTTTAAATTCCGCACGAAAGACAGAAACAGAGTTCAATTTGGTCTTGTTCAATCCCCAGAATTGTAAATTGCATTCCCAAAACTTGTAATTGTGTTTTTTCTTCACAAAAACCCGAAATTCATTTCTGAATCCACAAGAACCAGAAATAGAGGTTCCAGTGGCTCTGAACGTCGCACCTTTGAATGCCCCTCACAGAGATTTAGACTATTTTCCCCTAGCAGATAGAGATTTTCAAGTTAAAGACCTCGTTCTTAGTGATAATCCTCTTCGAACCTTTTGCCACTGTAGAGATAACTTTATAAACGGTTCTGATATTATTGGATTATGGGAATCCAATCTCCCCATGTATTTTCTCCCCTCAGTCCATATTTTTCCCTAGTTAATTCATTACTGCGATGCAAACTATGACCCCAATCAAAGAGCAGTTTTGTCCCTGAGTCAGAACATCCTTTTCCTAATCACTACTTAGTCGATAAATGAAATGCTGCAATTTCAACCTAGTCAAGCCCTCACTCCCCTGTCCATGGGAGAATTACTTGAAAAGTCTGCCAATTTGTCCCATGAAGAGTTAAATCGCATTTGTCAAACCTTCATGTTACCAGAGCATCAGCCTAAAGGCCCTCCCCCCTATGGTTATACTTTTTTCACTGATGTGGGCAGGCTTATTCTGAATATGATATCCTTTATCATGGGTTTCAATACTAGTGAATATGTTGATCAATTAACCCTAGTATTGTTGTCTATATTTACCCCTGGACAGTCCCCTGCTGTCAAGTATGATTTTGCATCCTACATTGTTGATAAAATCCATGATCAGTTCATGAGATTTGAGAATGAAAAAGTGTTCAAATATTCTTCTGTTATATATCATCTCATGATTTATTACCAATCAAAAATTTTCCCTTTCCATGTTCAGAAACTTGATGCCAAAGGAAATCCTAGGTCTGTGATATTTTGGTCTGCCATCACCCATAATTCCTCTGATTCTCCTTACTCCTATAATGAGTTTATTGACCTATTTGTACACCCTGCAACCACTTTGTTAATAGGATTTTCCCCTCCTAGAGTCAATAATGAAATCAAGAAAATTCTACAGCTCTCAAAACAATATAGGGTAGGTGACTGGTACTTGTATCAAAATCACACTGAGATCAGAATATATGGATGTGAATTGTGCCCATTCAAGTTGCCCAAATATGTCCCCATGAGACTCTTTTCACTAGAGTATTTCAGGTAGATGATTAACTCAGATATAGTTCATTTCTGCAATGCAAATAAAAAGGCTCAACTCAAGATCAAAAGTCAATTAGGTCCATTTGTTTGTAACTCTAGAGATGTTGGAAAGGAAGCAGAAAGAATCTTAGAAGAATATCTCATATTATAAAAAAGTTTTTACTGGGTGCCTTATGACCCAAATAGCTTTATCTGTGATAGAATAATGAAAAATAAACTATCACCATACATTCATCACAAAATTCCAGAAATTGAACAATATGCCAATATGGATGAATGGATGGAAGGAACATTGGTAGAACATGATAGTGAGCAGGTCAATGTTGAAAATGTAATGAAATACCTTGAGAAAGTACTTGACCTAGACTCTTTTGGATAGGTGCAGATACCGGGTATTAGTCCTTCTTCTGCAGGGACTTCTCAGCAAAATTTACAGGAGATCAGTGCATTGGCCACAGTACAATCTAAAGGAAAAGAAAAGGAGCCTAACATACAAGTATTTGAAAAATTCACAATGACAGAGCAACCTGAGACTTATAAAGAACAGGGTCAAGTAAAAATTCCTCCTATTCAGATCAATGAGCCAGAAATATCAATTTTACAAACTCCTATCAATATAGAAAAAGGAAAGAAGAGATATGCTGAAGTTGCTACCCCTGTTGGTGGATCTTCAGAACAGCCTCATGCTAAAAGACAAAAATTAAATCCTCTTCCATAAGTAGATTTTGTTCAGGAAATTCCTGATAGCCAGAGAGAAGATTTGGATAGTCAACAAATAGGTACAGTCAGTGGGGAATCCACTACTTTACAGAGAAAAGAGCTGCAAAAGCAACAGAGTGTTGAAATATCTTCTTTCAAACCACCAGTTAAAGATGCAGGAGATATAAAGAAAACCTTTATCAATATAAAAGCCAAGAATGATCCACTAAGACTCCAGGTTTACAATTATTATTTGAAGATGGCTCCTAAGAATCAAGAAAGATTGATGTCAGCTTATGACATTCAGCAAGGCAAAATGATAATGAGTCACTTCAAACCAAAAGTGCAGCAGCCTCAAACAACTGCAGATTATATTAGAACAAATTTTGAAGTCTTAGCAAAGGATATTCATCCTTTAGATCAGATTGAGTTACATAAGAAAACTAGTGAAATGATCTATTCTACTCTGACCGATAAAGCAATGGCAACTCAGAAGTTGCAGGATTCTTTGGAGAACACTAATGCACAATTGCAGCTTGAAAAAGCCTCTTCTCAGGCAAAAAACAACAGGATAAAGACATTGGAGGAAATAATCATTGGATTGGGTCACAATCCTAAAGATGCCAAAGGTATAGAGGCCCTAATCAAGAAAAAAGATGATGATATTGTAGCTTTGAGAAAGCAGTTGAAATTGCCAGCTTTAAGACATCCACAAACTGAAGAGATGATAAAGAAAAATTCTAAAGAAGAAATGATGGAATTTCTTTTGAAACTGAATGAGCAACTAAATGAAACAGAAAAAGAGCTTGAACAAGCATTAAAGAACAAGAAGTCTACTATTCCAGCATCAACAACAGAGGCAATTATAGGTATAGGAACATCCACAACAGGTCAGCCAACAGAGCTATCACAGGTAAATACTTCCAATTTGAGTTCTGAAGAATTAATAAAGTCAATGAATGAATTGAAACTTCAAGTAACATAACTCCAACACACAAAGTTACAGCTTATTAATTTAGAACAAAGATATGATCTCTCAAAAATGAGTGTTTCTGATAAAACAAGAGAGGTCAAAAGATTAGAAAAATTGGTTAAAGCATTGGAAAAGGATCTCACATTGGAGAAACCTTTAAAGGAAATAAATGAAATTCTTTGGGACAACATTATCCAATCAATAAAGGATGTCTAGTCTTCAATTCAGATTTTGTATGAACAGAATGATTTAGTCAAATTGGCTATAGAAGAAGTTCAAAGTACAAGAGAAGAATTGGGAAATAGGCCTGAGGAAGCCAATCAACTCATACAGTTTCTAAACACTCAAACCAGACACCAACTTGCAGAACTTGGTATTCAGGATAGGACCGGAAAAATTTTGGAAATAAAAAGAGTTTTTACTAAGAGAACCCTTATGCAGAATCTAGAACGAAGGTGCTCAGATATGCAAGAATAAATCATTGCCTTCAAAGAAAGATTTGATATTTTGTTGAAAAAGGATTTCTCAGTCCTATAGTTTCAGAGAATAAACTAATGGATCTTGAAAGCTATGTTGAAAAATTGGACAAGTATGCTGACAATCAAGCCAATTCTTCAACCAGTACATTAGAAGTAGCATTGCCAACAGGAAAAAATCTTCATGACAGATTGGAAAATTTATTTTATCTTGAGCATGAAGTAAAGCATTTGTTTCCAATTCAGCCTACCTTTTTTAGATATACTGAGGCTGATGAAACATTGAGAAAACTTCAACAGACCAAAATACCAGAAGATAAATGGTTGGAAGAACTGTTGGAACTTTTGTAAAATTTATCCTTATATGAAAATTTTCCTATTTACTTTGATTTTATTACATCCTGCCACAAGCCTAAATGTTTTATGATTCTCCAAAGACTCTTGGAAAATAATGCTTTCAAAAAATGATGAATATTCTTTAGTATCCAATGAATCATGTGATTTTTGGCTTGGAAATCCATTTCCATTTTACTATAGGGATGCCTCCTTTTCTTTTCCTTTCCTTCTAGATAAAATGAAAGCATTTTTTTCTAATATTTCCCAAGATACCAACAAGAATATAAGCTAGGGAATGCCAATATCCTAGTATGGACACTACTAAGGTTAATGTGCCACCCAAGGATAACCATATTGTGATTATTTTTCCCACTTTTTGATATGGAAAGAACCAATCTCCATACCTATAGTCATTAAATCTTAACATAAATCCCAAGTATTTGAAATGGGTGCACTTGGTTGATTTTTTTTTCTAACATGTCTTCCAAATCATTGAAAGTGATGGTAGACTTGAGTAGGTTTACTTATATTCCAAATGAAACCCAAAATGATTTTAGAGCTCTAATGAGTCTTCACATACTAGTCCTATCTACTATATCCTGAAAGAAATAGGATAACATCGTCCACCAATAGAAGGTGCGTAGACAATAGCATATGTAAATGTGTGAGTGATCAAAATAGTAGCATTTCTTAATTTGTTTAGGCATGTATCTCTTGTTTTTCATCTTCCATATTCAAAAAATAATCACGAATTTGGGTGTTGATGCCATGTATATTCTAAATGGATTGGTATCCATACCTTTCCAGATGCCCCCACACCTGCGACCAGGTAAATTTTATTTTTTTAACATACTAGTTAAATAAATATTGTTGTAATATATTTTCTAATCTCTCTCTCTCTCTCTCTCTCTCTCTCTCTCTCTATATATATATATATATATATATATATATATATTATTTTATATATAATTTGTTTTATTCTAAGTCATAGGCATAGCTACTATAACATTAACACCCAATTACTACAACTAGATACAAGCAATAGTTTTATGTAACCATTGTTGCAACCTTAAGTTACTCTTGTTGTTCCATTACTCAAATAAAATAATTCTCGTATAAAGGTTGTTGTCGTGTCTCTATGCATAAACTTCAATATTTACAAGGACTTGTTACGTATAATGATCTCTTAATATATAATTTCTTTCATATATAATATTTTTTATTCTAAGTCGTGGATATCGTATCCCCAAGCCACAATTCCTACAACCTCAAGCCATAGTTGGCGCAACTTTAATGCATAGTTACTGCAAATAGATACAAGCAAATGTTCTATGGAACCATTGTTACAACCTTAAGTTATAGCTATTGTTCCCTTATTCAAATAAAATAATTCCCGTATAAAGATTGTTACCGTGTATCGATGCCTCAACTTCAATATTGACAAGTATTTTTCAGGTATAATAATCTCTTAATATATATATATATATATATATATATATAATGTGTTTTATTCTAAGTCGCAAATGTTGCATCCCCAAGTCACAACTTCTGCAACCTCAAGCCACAGTTGTTGCAACTTTAATCCATAGTTACTGCAGTCGGATACAAGTAATTTTTTTATGGAACCATTGTTGCAACCTTAAGTTACAACTACTATTCCCTTACTCAAATAAAATAATTCTCATATAAAGGTTGTTGTCATGTATTTGTGCCTCGGCTTCAATATTTATAAGGAATTTTTAGGTATAATGGTCTCTTAATTCCCCATTGTTTTCAAAGTGAATATGGTTGATTGTAAATCCCACCATTTTCCTCTCACCATACTTTCCACTATCTTATCAATTAGTTGCGGGGAAGGGATTATGTCACTCTTTGAACTTCCACATAATCCAGAAATTTAATTCAGCATTTAAAATTCCTGCAAGTTTTTTTTGTAGACGGCCGCAACCATATTTTTGTACAGGATTGTATTTAAACACACCAACCAGCATTAACGCAATTCACCAACCAGAAATTAAACAAACATAAATTTACCCCCCAGTTTTGTAAATTCAAAAGGAGGACACGTGGAGCATTAATATTGGATCACATGAAATTGAAGGGAATCTGAAAACCTGAAAACCAGACTCGAATTTTTTATAAGGCACATTGGATTGAGAATTCGCATTACAAATTAGGCAGACGTCAGCATCCCATTTTGGAACGTGAATTTGGTTTGAAATTCAATCTATTCAGACTTTTGAAGTCCGACGGAAAGGGTTCTTTAATGTTTTGATAATTTAATTTTATGTATGCTTTAATATATACATATGTTATATATATATCATATGCGAAATGAAAGGTGGGCCATAGAATTTAGTTTTAATTTTTTTTTTTTTAAATATGGTTTATTATAATATGTTTTATATGTTGCAGCATATAAAAATAAAAAGGACAAAAAAGCTTGGTATTTTTTTTAATAGACAGTACGTAAATTTTTTATTACACAACAGTCTGTAAAAAGTGAAAGACTGAGTGTAACTTTTTAAGTGTGTATGCACAGCAGTGTGAAAGTGAAAAACACAGTAGAGTGTTTTAGAGACAGAGTATGTTTGTTTTGAACAGACGGTGAGTTGGTTTTATGCACTGCGTTTTGTAGCAGGCATAATTTTGTAATCCCTCTCAGTGAGGAAGAAGTGCAATAGTTTTTTTTTGAGTTATTGAAGGGAACAGAAGTTTGTTTTCAAAGTATTGAAACTTTGTCTCCTGCCAAAGAAATTTTTATTTTCTCTGTGTTAAAAGAAGGGAGATTTATTCTCCATTCATTGTTCTGGAATTTTTCAATATTCCAACATGTGCAAGAACAAATTTACATGATGTAACCTATGAAATCGTAAATGGAGAAATCATAGTAACAATAAAGTAACCTATGTAACAATAAATTTGAATTCATCCTGGGAGTGGTAATGGGAGAAATCATAGTGAACAACAGGAAACATGCAGAGTTGCTTACAATCAAATAGATGAAAAAACACATACAAAAAACCTAGATAATAATCATGAACAAGCTTAATATTGAATTATGAACTGTAAAGGAACTTACAAAATGTGACATTACGAACCTGGTCAAGCGCACAAGCAAAAATATCCTGGACATGACCCTGGTTGACAAGTTGTATTGCTCATGATGCAAGAGGATTTGTACCTTCACTGCCAAGTCAATCAAAATCCATCATTATATATACAATAAATACAAGTAATTGATGTAGTATTTTTTACTCTAAGATGCATTCTTATGATAATGTTAGAACATATGTTGAAAATGTCAAAACATACCTGAATAAGCTCCTCTTCGTTTCAATAACAATTTATTGGAGTCGCATGAACTTGGAACAAGCCTCCCACGATATGAAAGAGTAGCAACTAAGTCAACAGTGACTTTTTTGTTGCTACGCTGGATCGAGGGAGGTTTGCTCCAAGATTAAATTGCTCCAATAAATTATTCTCTACTAAACAGGGCCAACCACGTGAAGGTGGAAGCTCTTATGGCCCCTCCCCCCCTCACATCACTCTCAATTCCCCAATACCCAATCTATATTTCATTTTTTACTTTCATGAGCATAAAAAAAAATATTCGATAACTAATAAAAAAACAATTCAACAAAAAGTACGCAAGGAAACATTGCAATTAATGCTTGACATAAAAATAGTATGATAAATGAGTTTTTTATATAACGCAAAAAACGTTCCAAGTATGGTAACGTTTGTCTTATACTAATACAATATTTTACATTATCAAATTTTCTTTTTCTTCTTCCTATTTCTAAAGCTCCTAATTACATCATCAATATCATCGTGCTCTGCTCCTGTTTCATGCCTTTTGACCCGCACTGCTGACCTAGTTGCGTAGTCACGATGTCTGGTCTCATCCAGTGACGGGGCATCGCCTACAAAAACAGATAATATTAAATTTTAATTGTCAGTTTTTAAATATCATTGAACTAGTTCGGTAATATTAATAAAAAAAAAATTGCAATGAGATTATTTACCTGGTGCACCAGTTGTCGGCGCTGACCTAGTTGCGTAGTCACGATGTCTGGTCTCATCTAGTGACGGGGCATCGCCTACAAAAACAGATAATATTAAATTTTAATTGTCAGTTTTTAAATATCATTGAACTAGTTTGGTAATGTTAATAAAAAAAATTGCAATGAGATTATTTACCTGGTGCACCAGTTGTCGCCGCTGACCTAGTTGCGTAGTCACGATGTCTGGTCTCATCCAGTGACGGGGCATCGCCTACAAAAACAGATAATATTAAATTTTAATTGTCAGTTTTTAAATATCATTGAACTAGTTCGGTAATATTGATAAAAAAAATTGCAATGAGATTATTTACCTGGTGCACCAGTTGTCGTCGTTGGGACTGTTGCCCTGTCTTCCTCTCTGGTGGTAAGATCCTCAAGGGAAACATTCTCTGTCATTTAAACAAAAAACGTTATAAGGACAACCATCAAGATATAATTAGAAAAAATTATAAGTGGAAATTAATTACCGTCACGGCCCTCACTGATAGCAGCATTGTCGGCCTGGTCCCCACTACAATGATCAGGTTGCACGAGAGGATCATCTACATCTGGCTCTAAAACTGGGTTATTTGCCTCGTCGGTAGTGTTGCTCCCCTGATTTAAACAAAGTTGTTAGACATTAAATTTATGGACGAAAACAAAAATATTGAAAGGTTAATGTTTTACCTTATTAGGCATTCTAGATCTTGGGACCTGCCCCAAGCTTCTGCGACGTTCAACTACAGCTTGATAGCCAAAACGGAAAGCGATATTTTTATCTTCCTCTGTAGTTTCTGTTCCGGAGTCATCACCCTACATTACATATGATTGTGTATTTTTAATCATATTTGATAGGATTACAAAAACGTTGGAAGGCGATACAATTAATTATAAGATGTTTAGCTACTTAATTACAATTCTTGCAGCTAATTTCAAGTAGCCGCCCTAGCCTAGCTTGTGATGGCCCTTTTTGCAATCCTAGATTTGGTTGCTTTTGACGTGCCAGGAAACCTAGCATCAAAAGATTGAAGTCAGATATGATGTGGCACACTTTTATTTTAGACATAGAGAAAATTAAAGCTATTGAATTAAAGTTGTAATTTACCTTGTGGGTCCAGTTGGCATTTTTCCTTCTTTCTTTGCCCTTTTATCTTTTTCGTCATGGATGAGTGCTCTCCACTCACTCTCTGGAACTGCAAGAGGACGCTCATATCTAGGGTTAAATTTCAATTTCGTCCTTTAGGTGTCCGTGGTATATTTCAAATATTTTTCGGCTACCCGAGCCACCGCTGTTCTGTCAAATGTGCCGACCCCAAAAAGGGCTTCTAGATAATATAGAAGTTCTTTTTTCAGGTTGGAATTCTGGGAATTCCACCTTGTGCGTATGGTTGGGCCAAAAATTACCAATGCATGGCTCTCCAAAAACCTGTAGAACTCATTGTTTCCTACACAGAAAAAAAAAAGATATTATCATTAATTTAAAAATAAAAATCATGATAAATATGTTTTAGATAAAGTACATGAAATAGTTAAAATATTAAAATTTACTTGGGAGTTGTACATGATTTATAGGGACACCTTCATCATTCACCAACAACGTGCCATTAATGGTCCTTATGGAGCTGACATGTGTAGCTCCAGGAAACGCAATAATGTAGTTGGCCATATCAGCCTCTTCATTGCCAACATGTTCAGCGGTTGGCTGGGTGTCTTCTTGGGTAGGGTGTGTTTCTTGGCTGGTACCTAAAGGAGTATAAGGTGTATGAGAGGGTTGTTGGGAAATCTCTTGCCCTTGTGTCCCACTACCACCAACACCGGGTTCATCAAGTGCCAGAAAACGCTACATACAAAAGAACTTTTTGTTAGTTTAGTCAATGTAAAAATTAAAAATCAAACTATCACAATTCATCTCATGCAGAACAAAAAAAATATCCTTTTGACTTTTTATTATTACCTGATATCTTTCTAGCTGCCTCATAAGATGTTGTATCCTCTCTTCTGTTTCAGGTGTTTGAGGCGCATCTATCAAAGTATTAAATTCCGACCTTGCATCTCGTGCCTTTTTTTGCAACAAGAACACTGGAGATAGGGATGAAGAAAGCTCTTCCTCAAAGAGGGAATCATCAGGCGTACCATGGCTAGGTGTCTGCATATTCGAACAAAATTAATATTATTTCAATTATGTAAATAACTAAAATACCTGAAGATAGAGAAATGCTGGAAATTTACATGTTCTTTCGCTGGCCTCTTTCCACGATCATCCCGTCTCGGGGTTGTTCCTGCACTGCTCTGATCAATCTACCACATTGCAATAAAATTATAAATGTAAAAACTTGAAAACAATATCTAACTTGAAAACACAAAATGAAAACTGAAATAATTTCTAATAAGACACCGGAAGACAGATTTAGAGTTTCAAATATGCCTTGCATTGAATTCAGTCCTGGAAACATGTCATTGCACATTAAGGCACCCAAACAAGAGACGAGTTGACAATGAAGACCTTATTGAATATATTTTTGGAGAAACTTCTAGTAAACTTGTTGTGAAGACCTTGAGGATATTTTTGGAGCAACATTGTTGAAGATGATGGCATAGCATTGTTGGAGACGATCTTGAAGGGCCTTGAAGTGAAGATTTTGGAGCAACTATTGAAAAATCCTTAGAGCATTTAAGTAAGGCACTTTCTATCTTCCATCACCTTTTTCCTTTCAATATCCTTTAAAAAAATTTGTTGATATTTAATGTTTGAAATCACGTTATAATTCCTTGATTATATGTGTTTGGGGACTTTCCCTTTGAAATTACCCAAAAATACCCTGGAAATTTTATCTTCAAGATGCATGTCTGACCCTATTGTTCAATATTTTGATTGATAGCAGTAAACATAGAGAGTTAGGGGGCTCTTGAATTGGTTTGGTTGGGCCATTAGATCCCTAACATCTACTAGGGAGAACCCCCCTTGAGTTGGAGGAGAGCTAGCCCGAAGTGAAAAGAGGTTGGTGAGGTGACAATGGGGCTATTGAATTACACATGGTATCACACTTTAGCTTTAGGAATTTATCTTGAGAAGTGCAAGATTTTGCTATATAAATTCTCAAATTGTTTACAACACTATTGTTAAGAACTAATAAGAAGTGATGTTGAGGGGTTTTTGGGTATAAGAAACAATACCATTTAAAAAATAGGGTTCTCAATCCTTGGCATTCCTTCACCTGGGCCTAGGGGCACACTAGAATAATTTCACACTAAACCATGCAAACTTAAAAGTAACTTAATAGATCCATAAAGTAATAATAATCATAATTCCTAATTTCCTATTGTACGATATGATGCAAATTATTCAAACATGAAGCAATGAAGACATGCAATGTCTGAATTTCAAAATTGATGAACCAATACAAGAAGTTAGAAACTACAACTTTGATTCAATACTTTGTGTCCTAACTCCAGGAAGGAATCTAGTTTGTAGTACAAAACATGCATTGTGTATTATCAATTCTTAATTGACAACAACTAAAGGTCATCTACCTCATCAATTCCTTCCCATTTTGTGTTTTTATGTTATATTCCTTATAAAAGTGTCAAATTTCTCTCAAAGTAAGCAACCACTGAATAAAATAAAAAATAGTTGAGATATGATTGAGAAATAGTCATTTATTTCTTGAAAGGATCTTCACGATTTCTTTGGTTGTTTTTCATCTCAAGAAACAAGAAATGACCTAAGAAACTATCATGATGTAATATAAGAAAAAACACGGTGCAATGGCCATTTTCAAAGCCAAATGATGTCCATTGAGGACATGGCCTTTATTTGGTTCTTGTTTCATAGGAGTTTCGGGTAGAAATGGAACTTTGTTGTACCATTTCCAGTAGTAAAAAGGGAAAACCTTCTTTTTCCATGGGAAATAAGTTACCTTTCTTTTTTCAAGATAATCTAAATCACAAAAAATATGAACTATACTGCACACATTCTTGGATAATGTGAAAGTGGAAAAGGAATAACCTACACAAGTGATGCACACATGTACATTTGAACACTAATAAATTTTTGTAGTTGAAATGAAATGCTTGTTTTCATTTAAATGTAGGGTTTTTAAAGCAGGGAGAAATAATGGCTGCCAAATTAATAAGCGTTTCTTTGGGAAAAAATTAAATCTTGTATTGGGTGATGAAGATAATAGAGGGTATTGAATCTTGATTCTTGACATCTAGAGAGAACCCTAAATACTAACACAATCCAATGGAATTGACCAAAAAAACCCAAATAAAGTCAACCCTACTATAGGAGGAAGGGCCTGCAGTAAGAACTTACCATTTTGCAAGAGCTGAGGGCGAATGCTATTCTGCAAGAGCTGAGGGCGAATGTTGTTCTGCAAGAGATGAGGGCGAATGTAGGGTGAATGTTGTTTTGCAAGAGCTAAGGGCGAATGCAGGGCGAATGCTATTCTGCAAGAGCTCAGGGCGAATGCTGAGGGCGAATGCTGTTCTGTAAGAGCTCAGGGCGAACACTGAGGGCGAATGTTGTTCTGCAAGAGCTTAGGGTGAATGATGAGGGCGAATGCTTTTATGCAAGAGCAGAGGGAGAATGCACGCGTGATATCAGACGTTAATGTAGCACACACGTACATTTGAACACTAATAGATTTTTGTAGTTGAAATTCAATGCTTGTTTTCATTTAAATGTAGGGTTTTTAAAGTAGGGAGAAATAATGGCTACCAAATTAATAAGCGTTTCTTTGGGAAAAATTTAAATCTTGTATTGGGTGATGAAGATAATAGAGGGTATTGAATCTTAATTCTTGACATCTGGAGAGAACCCTACAGCCTAACACAATCCAATGGAATTGACCAAAAAAACCCAAATAGAGTCAACCCTACTATAGGAGGAAGGGCCTGCAGTAAGAACTTACCATTTTGCAAGAGCTGAGGGCGAATGTTGTTCTGCAAGAGCTGAGGGCGAACGCTGAGGGTGAATGCTGAGGGAAAATGCTGTTCTGCAAGAGCTGAGGGCGAATGCTGAGGGCGAATGTTGTTCTGCAAGAGCAGAGGGCGAATGCGCGCGTGATATCAGACGTTAATGTAGCTATTACGATGGATACGAAACAATAAAATCATTTTTATGTAGCGTGCATATAAGTTTCGTATTTTTATGTAGCGCGCATATAAGTGTCATTATACCGACGGCAGAAAAAGCATTGCTATTGCGACAGGTGCCTCCAAATGTCGCAATTGCAACACTTAGACATTGTGTCGCACTTGCGATGTTTGGATGTCGTCGCAATAGCGACGCTTTGGGCCATAGTGTTGCAATTGCGACGTCTTCCTCCAGACGTCGCAATTGTGAAACTTTTCTAAGTGTCAGTATTGTGAAACTTTTCTATAAACGTCGGTATAGTGACGATTTTGGGAAGGATGGAAAAGATTTGGAGAAATTTCTGACATTTGGTCAAAAGCGTCAGAACCAAGTGTCAGAATTTCCGCCAAATGTAGTAGTGTTACCTCGTCTTCCGAGAAAAACGTGTCATACATGGATCAAATTCCTAATCCTTCACTTGAACAGGTTGATTTTTTTGGAGATTCGATGTCACTTAGTCCCATCGAGATCATCTATTGTGAGCTAACAGCTGCATCTGATTCTCCCCCTCCTCAAGCTGCTCCATTGAGCATGTATCTTGATGTGTATTCTCAATCCCCCTGGCTCGGCGATGTGAATTTTCCCGAACCTCTGAAATAAGTGTTTCCATACGACGAGGCTATCATGGAAACAATGTCTCTCGAGGATCTACCGTGGAGCGATGGCTATCATCGTTCCTCGTTTATGCCTTGCCTCGGGGCCATGTCTAACTGTCTTGAGTGCTTTGCATCCCAAGTTCCGTCTCTGCCGCTTCAGACGCCCATTTTGACTCATGAAGTCTTTGCAGAAGGTAACTTGAGGAATATTACTCAAAATATACCTATCGACATCTCCATTAAACTGGGGATCGTCGAGAACATCCATGTGGGAGTTACTTCCTCTTCTGAGGAAGTCCAAGTGTACACTAGCCTCTTTCGCAAATTCCACAATTTTTTTGCATGGTCTTACAAAGAAATGCCTAGAATTGACCCTAGTATCATGGTGCACGAGATTCCCACCTACCCAGGTGTGAAGCTTGTTTTCCAGTGTCTTCATCCTGTGCATCCTTGAAAAGCTGCCACTATCAAAGCTGAAGTTGAGAAACTTCTTAAAGGGGGTTTCATCTATCTAATTCCCCTGACTGAATGGGTTTCTAATATAGTTCCTATAGATAAGAAGCAGGGTGCCATTTGTGTTTGTGTTTATTATCATGCTATCAATTGGGCATGTCCTAAGGATAATTATCCCAGCCCATTTATCGATCAGATCTTTGACAATTGTGCGGGAAGTGAAATTTTCTCCCTTATGGACGGTTTCTCTAGCTATAACTAGATTAACATTCTCCTGTCGGATCAACACAAGACCTCTTTTATTTTCCCATGGGGAACGTTCGCATATAAGAAACTCCTGTTCAGCTTGAAGAATGCTAGGGCTACGTTCCAGTGTGCAATTTCCTATGTTTTTCATGATATTCGACATATTGTCCAACCATACCTGGATGACCTTCTGACTCATTCGACTACGTGGAAAGACCACCCAGAACATCTTCGTCAAATCTTTCTTCATTGTAGATGCTACAATATTAGGCTCAACCCGCATAAATGCGTCTTCTGCACCGACTCTGGTAGACTCTTAGGGTTTATCGTATCTAAATATGGAATTTTCCTTGACCCTCTTAAAGTTGAGGCTATTATCAATCTTCCCTCCTCATCCTCGTTACATCAACTCCATAGTCTCCAAGGGAAAGCCAATTTCCTACGTCATTTCATCCCAAACTATTCCAAAGTAGCCAAAGGATTTACACGACTTCTAAAGCAGGACGTCCCTTTCTGTTGGGATGAGATTTCCCAGCAGTATTTTGATAGACTTAAGACGTTGCTTGTCAATGCTCCTCTATTGCGTCCTCCAAATTACCATCATGATTTTACCCTCTACCTAGCTACCGCCTTCAGTACGATTGCCATGGTATTGGTCCAAGATGATGATGACGATAACGAACATGTCATTTACTGCCTGTCTCGGAACCTTCTCAACCATGAAACACATTACGCACATGTCGAGAAGTTAGCGTTGGCTGTGGTCTAGGCTGTCCAACGTTTTCGTCATTACATTCTTTTACGCATGGTGACCGTGATTTATAACTGTAACCCCATGACTTATATTCTGTCACGACAGTTACTGGGGGACAAATAATCGAAGTGGATTGTCATCCTCCAAGAGTTTGATTTCGAGTTCACTATGGCCAAATCGAAGAAATTACTTATGTTCGCTGATTTGATTTGTTCTCTTCCTGCCGACTCTGCTCCTTCTTCCTCTGAAGATCATATACCGAACGAAACTCTCTTCCTGATCAGCACCCTTGACCTGTGGTACGGTGATATCATCATGTACCTCCAAACTTCTAATTTCAGGTCTGATCTTATGAAAGATGCCCGAGGTCGCGTTCAACATCAATCGTAACCTTATCATATTGTTGGGGATACCCTCTATCGTATCAGAGTCAATTCTGTACTCTACCGATGTCTGACCCTCGAGGAAGTGAAGAAGGTTTTAAACGACTGCCACAGTGGTGACTGTGGTGGTCACATGTCTAGTTATGCCACTGCACAAAAGATCCTTCGTTATGGCTACTTCTGGCTGTCTATTCTTAAAGATTGCATTGTTGCAGCATGTAAATTCCATGCATGCCAGATTTATCAACGCAAGATGCATGCGCCGCCTATTCCACTACATCCTGTCATTACCGTTGGCCATTTTTCCAAATGGGTCATATATTTTATGATGTGTAACCCTTGTTTAGATGGGGGTCATGTCTATATCATCGTTGCCATTAATTACTTTACGAAATGGACCGAAGCAATGCCTACACTAGCTATGGACGGTAAGACAGCAGCACAGTTCATATTCAATCACGTTATTGCTCATTTTGGCATCCCTCAAGCCATCGTCACTAATCATGGTTCCCATTTTTTGGATTATATGATGGCGGAGCTGACATCTAAGTTGGGTCTGCGTCACGACAACTCAACGCCTTACTATCCACAAGCTAATGGCCAAGTTGAAGGTGTAAACAATCTCCTTGTCACCACGCTTCAACAAGCAATCGGGATCCACAAATCAAACTGGCATCTCATGTTGTTCTCAGCTCTATGGGCTTACCAAACATCAATAAAAAAGGCAACCTATTTTACCCCATTTCAATTGGTATACAGTTTGGAAGCCACGCTTCCGATTGAATTTGAAATCCCTTCACTTAAGTTAGTTGTGGAATTATTGCCTAATACTTTACCTGAAGAATAACATCTCCTCTATTTAGAGATATTGGACGAAACTCGTCACTTAGCTGCCTTGGTCATCAAAGCACAGAAGAAGTGAGTCAAAGCCCATTTTGACCAATCGGTTTCTCCTCATTCTTTCATTGAAGGCGATCTTGTTCTTCTGTACGACCAAGATCATGATAAGCTGGGGGTAGGAAAATTCCAACCCATGTGGCATGGGCCCTACATTGTCAAACATGTTTTGTATAATGGGGCTTATGAGCTCATTGACTATGAAGGGTGTCCTTTATCGCAGCCCAGAAATGGGTTGTATCTGAAAAAATATTATGCCTGAATTATTCACGCGTGATATTTGTACATAGGTGATTGTTTTCATTTTGTGTGCATGCTTTGGTGTGATGTGCTTTGTGAGCTTTTTTCTGCTTATTTGGGTATTGTTTGCTATGCAGATGTCTATTTCCCCTTATGATGGTTTTGCGGATGGTGCCTCCCGCAGTACCAGGAACTTGTCTTCGGCAACCTGGGTAATTTATGATCCTGATGGTGAGTTGATTAACTTACAAGGTATTTTTCTAGGACCAACCACAAACAATGTCACTGAATATAGTGTATTTTTGGAACTATTAACCGAGGCAGTCAACCTCGGCATACGCACGTTGCTTATTAAGTTGGATTTGCAACTTCTTGTTCTTCAATTGAATGGTCATTATTCGGTTCGAAACCCATGAATTTTGAGATTGTATTTGCGTATTCGTTTACTTGAATGAAATTTTGATTTCATTACATATCAACATATACCAAGACGAATGAATACATTAACAGATGCGATAGCTAACATTGTGCTAGATAGACATTTGCACAATTTATAAAAACATCATCATATGTTCATAGACCCATGTAGAAAATAGATGTATATATATATATATATATATATCATTTTTTTACAAGCTGTGTGCATCATAAAACCCACAAAAAAAATATTTTTCTGTTTCAGTTACAACATGTCTCTAAAAATGTGTAGAAATAAAGCCTAATGCCTAGTCGACATGGTGCTCATGATAGCACGTTACCGCCTGTACCAACCACCTCAGCAAGCGGTGGATACAAATTGGCACTCCTACAATTTGCCTCTGATAAGCTTGAGGTATGTCATCAAAACGGGCATAATCTAGGACCCCACGGGTGATTCCCTCCAGGTTCTGCACTAACTCCTCGTCAATGCCCTCACCCTGAGGATCGAAGTCACGAGGAGTCCGGCTCACTATTGGAGACATACCGGCGAGACTCTCTAGGCCAACATCTTCATCCATATGAGATCAACTATCAAAACATGCATATATACCAAAAAATCATAAAACTAATAAAAATAAAAAATGAGTCTTACCAAGTTCTTCATCCCAATCCTCTCCCTCCGAGAGTGGGAGGTCTGGGTCTCTGGTAAAATCTGTGCCAACGTAGGGCCAATCCTCCACGAAAATCAGATGTCATCAGATCCAATCAAAAAACTCTAGCCTCTAGGACATCTTCTGGACGCCCCCTGCTTTGGGCATCAATGCCGCCCATCGGGCCATCCGTGGCTCTCTCAGTGGTGGCTCCGGGACTATAGCCTTCTAGCACTAAAATATGGGTAATCATTCCAAGAAGAACGATACTATAATTGACCCATACCTAAAATGATTTAGTTTTCTCTTCTTGCATTTGGTGAGCTACCGTTTGATGTTCATGGTCACGGCCTCAGCTCAGTCGAAGATGGTCGAGTTCATACACTCTAAAGCAAGAAGTAATTGCATCTTCGTGGCCTCGTATGGTGCCTGCGATCCTGTAGCCGACATAATGGTGTGTAGCACTACTCTCAGTGCTAGGTCAGGGACGGTCTGGATGTCTAATTTACTGATCCCTATTCCTTTTCATGCCCCTAGGCACACCCTATTCATGACCATTGTCATGCTTTCCCTAGAAGGCCTGGTACCAGTCAGAATAGGGACTGGACCCCTGCGTGACAGTCCAGTGATGAAATATACATCTGATACTTTGAGCTCAAGCTCTTGATCCCAAAGTATGAATTTCTCCTGATCTTCATCCTAAATGCAGATAAGATACTGTAGCAATTCAGGCTGAGCCCGGCGACATGGCGTCAGGAAAAAAATTTTGAGCCCACAATTCTTGAGGGCATTCATGCATTGCTCATTTTCCATTGCTTTTTCATCCTCTTCGCTATGTTCTCTCTCCTTCTACTCGATAACCATATTTTTCGCTTGGTACCTGCATCAATTGATCATGGGAACATTGTAAGCCCTCTTAGGTATTAAAATTTTCATTCTATTGGTTGCATTTTTTGAAATTTGAGGCATATTTTGAGTTGCACGGTTGGCGCGACTGTTTTTCTAACAGTCATGCCACTTGGCATGACCCTTGTGTAAAACTGGGCCATTTGGCGCGGGTTCGTGCCCGAAACCCACGCCGACCATGGAGCCCTAAATTTTGCCAATCCTCCCATAAGGGATCTCAAATTGAAATAAAATGCAATAAAATATAACTTAAAAGATGGCAGAAGAGGTCAGCTCTTACCTGGAATAGACAGAATTCGGATTGGTCCACTTGAGTGTTCACAATCGACCCCTAAAGATCGCAAGAGAAAAGGGTCATTGTTGCTCTGCAAAGAGGTAAAAAGTGAAAAGTAAATATTTTTTACGACTATTGGTCTTTTATAACTTTTCAAAGTCCTAAAATAGGTTTCAAAACATATTTGTTGATATATTTTTATATTATTTTCATGGAATATGTTTTACACACGTATTTTTGTGCAGCGACAGGTTTTTCATGTAGTTTTGACGAAGAGACGATTTGTATTTTATACTTTTTCGGACTCAGTAAAAACTACTGGAGTCATATTTCAGCTCTTTTCTAACTCTCTAAAACTGAAAATATTGCCGAGTCTCTTGTTGTTTTGAGCTCTTTTAATTGGCTGCGAAGTGATATCTACCGAGTATATGTTTACCCCTTTTTCGAGATGGGATAGATTATTTACGAAAAAGGAATACCCTAGCCTATCGCGACTAGGAGATTTTCTCAGACATATTTTTCTACCTTTTCGGATCTGAGGGAATATTTACGAAAAGGAACTGCTGGAGTTTTCTTTTCCACCTTCTTTTCAAACTCTCTAAATATGAAAAGATTTCGAGTTATTCCATTGTCAGACTTGTTAAAAAATGATGACATCAGACTCTGTCACAATGATGTTACTTGAGTTCCTCCTTCCTAGGGCTCATAAAATGTACTAGGTTGGATTTTTCCGAAGGAAAAAATTACATCGCAAGCAAATTCTATCCCCTTCAAACTTGTTTTCAAAAATAATTGGGGTACTCGCCAGAAATGGTGGGGGAAAATGGAACCAAGATTGTAGTCATGTTGGCAGTATGTCGCTTTTGAACACAACACTTGTCTGCATTTGTGTTGGGTTGGGTACATCTCATCTCGTTATCTGCTTGCTTCCATGGGTTTGGGTAATCTCTTTTGACTGCTCATCTGCTCTTTGCCATGTCACCATGACCTCAAATCATTTGATGTCAAATACTACCAAATCCAGTGTCGTGCCGCCGATATGTTCAAGAGAAGTTTTCCTCTACAATTTTCAACCTCCCTCTGATTCTCTATTAGTCTTGATTCACAAACATCGTATCCCTCTATCTCGTGTCGATGATGTGGGAAACATTATGGCCCACCTTTGATCAGGGTCCCTTCGTGTCGACTCCAGCTCATTATACAGGAAGTTGATCTAGAGACTCCCTTCAGGTACCTTGGAGCCTGCATTCCTCAATGGACATCATTGGCCTTTGATCGATTGACTCTGTGGGTGTTTGAAATCAGATCACTGTTCACATGCTGTGGATTGTACCTTTGGTACCTTGAGAGCCATTGTCATTATTGGTGGTTTCTCTCGCGTCTGTTAACAAATTTCATCATTGGCTGGTAATCAGATGATGTTCTTGCATGTTCGATTTCAGCTCACATATTCACATGCTAGAACTTGTACTTTTTTCGAGTCAAGATGGAGCGCAAGACCCTATATTTTTTCTGATGAAATCCAGGCTGCGGGTTCTTTGTGGATTATTATGACTTATCACATGACTCTTTTGGTTGGATGGCTACAACCGTACCTAAGTCTACTTGTTGATCCTCATTTTGCTGGATGGTTGCGTCCATACCTTGGATCTCGGTTTGCGTACACTTTATTATGGATGGCTGCGCCCATACCACATATCTTGTATAAGAGATATCAGTTGTATTTTTACTTGCAGGTCTTCCAACGGCAGTGTTTTCAGTTGAAATCATTCTCATAAAGCATTTCACCCCTCCCTCTCTCTCGGACCTCATGATTTAGGGGGCATCTGTTACACAACATTTTTTCACCGTCCCTGCAATCCCTCATCCTGTACATTGGGGGACTATTCCCTTGACCTGTGAAAAGTAAAATGTCCTAAAAACACCTTGATGGCATCCTTCTGAATAAGGGCAAGAATTCTCCTAAAAATAATTTCCTCAGGAAATCACTAAAAACATATGTTTGGGCATTGGCGCGAGCAACCAGTTCATCCCTCGCGCCAATAGGGAAAATATACACTAGAGGTCATGCCACCTGGTGATCTGTCCCTGTGTTGTACCCGTGCCAACCTATTTTGGAATGTTTTTTAACAAATTGGAGGTGGAAGTTTCCTTTCACCACCTCGGGAATGACTCAATGCAAGTGGTTAAACTCGATAAGCCACAGATCTCTACCTTTAGGAAATGGTTGATGGAATATTCTAAGAGGATAGGACTCCCCCCATGATTATAGGGATCCTAACCTCTCCTTCTCCCTGTATAAAAGCCTGCACTCTCTATTTGCAAGCTAGCTGAACATTTGGGAAAAAAACTATAGCTGAGCGACTATTGAGAGCAGAGCCAAGGAGAACCCCGTAAGAGAGAGCTTTGTCTAAATCCTTGACAAGCTTTGTGAGACACGCTCCGCTGGAAGCCTTGCCGAAGGAAGAACGTGACATCGGAACTCGGTTGTAATATTTATTTCATATTTTAATATATGCTTGACTATGTTATTGGTTCCATCTTTGCATTGCTTATTTGTGTAATGCAATTTGATTCAATCTTTTCCGACTGATTGATAGTTACAAGTTTGAATTATTATGTTGTATGTTGTCATTTTTCTCTGCATATGTACAGGTGGCCGGATGCAGTCAGCGAAAGGATTGTGATCTGTCAAGCTAGGAATGGGAAGTAGCACTTCTTCTTCGACAACATCAGCATAAGACTTGAGGTAAGCTATCCATCATAGCTTTATCTTTTGCAACTAGGAATCGATATCGCAGCGTGTTTTTTTTGTTTCTAGACCCACTTTAGGGCTAGTGGGATTGCCTTTGTCCGCAGAGGGGATTTACTCACCAACAGTAACCTAGGAAGAAGATAGGCATCCTGTGCGAGTGAAGGTTGTTCTTGCTTGGTGGGAATGTGGAGTAGGCATAGGGACTATATGTCATGGCAAGTAGGCAGAGCTCGCAGAGATGGCCTCAGACACGACATGGACAAAAGAAGACCAAAAAAAGAGCCAAGCTTAGACTCAGAATCTATAGATATCTAGAATTCGGTGGCAACGATGGCGGTTTATACATCTCATTCATAGGGAAAAGTCGAAGCTCCGGTCACCCTGGATGTGATATCAACCCAAATCCAACATATTCAACTCAATTTGGAAAAAATGAGGGATCAAAGGTATGAAGAATTCAATGAGCTTATTTCTTATAAAAATGATATCTAGCACATGCAGAATGAAACTTTGTATGCTTTGGAGAGTCTACGATGTCATCTGAGGCATTCCCACAACCACCTCTCAGCGCTGCAAATCCAGGTATAACACATAGACTACCATGTTCATACACAGGCTGGATTCTTCGCAATGCCGCCAGCAGATCCTCCCAATCTGCCACCATTAAGTTTTATGTTTTACTTTCTTTTTTCAATTTTGTGCAAGAAATAACCATTGGCATCGTCTATCATGGCATGCACACAAGACTTCTAGTTGTGAGGCCCTTGGCCGGGTTTCTCCTTTAAGCTTGGGTTTTTAAGCTTGGTTGCGACATTGACAAATTATACCATAAACTGACCAATCAGTTAGAAAAATGCACCAAAGTAAGATATTATCAGAAAATTTCATTTCAAATAGACACCATGTTATTATATATTCAACTAAGAATGTTTCAAATCAAATCCTTTGTCAATTAGTCATGATTTGGCATACCATTTTTGGGGAAATTGGTACCAACTTGACCTGATATTTTATGTGCAAATCCATGACAAAAAACCTTGATTGGGGGTTATTGAAGGGGACATTTTGTCATTGTTTCATGGTGTGGGATGATCTCGTGTGGTGAATACTGGTAACAATCTCTATTATGTAATTGTTTATGTAAAATACTATGGAGTTTTCAATAATCAATGTTAATTCCCAAGTTTCATTACTTGTTTTTTTATGCTTCCTTTTAACGATATAATTTACTAGAGAGGATAATTTTTTGGTTGGCTTGGGCCCACCAACACAACACGTTGTATCCTTGTGCTTTCAATATTTTTACGATTAGATATTAGTGTGCTTAGCATAGATATACAATTTTAAGCTTTGGTTCGAATATAGCTTGTGTTGTTTCGTAGATTTTAAATATAACAAGCAATGGTGATGTGTTGTTGATATTATTTGGATTTTTTCTTTTTATATGATATTATTAATGTCACAATTGAATGCATGAAGAATTAGATCAGTGTGTATGTGATTTAATTCATATATTGAATCTAAACGGTTTTAAATTTCATCCTTGTTCGTTGGATTATTTTTATTTGAATAACATGATTGTTTGAGAATGCAAGTTATGATGGATTTATATAGCATCAATGACTTGATTCAATCTAGTAAAGTAGTTGTGGTTAGCACAAGATCATTAAGTTTTTTGATTCAAAACTTTGCACCTGTAGTCATTTCGAATTGTAGTCGTAAATTAATAATACATAGGATTTCTCCAAACAAAATTATGTGATTAAATTTTGTCTACATTAGTGTTAAACATTGTTGGAAGTACCCCTGTTTTTTTTTAATCACTTTGATAAGCATATGAACTTGAGACATGGCATTGTATAGTTTATTTGATTCTCACTCATGTGTACAAGTGAATAGTTTTATGATTTATTGTGTTAATTAGAGCTTCAGATATGAGCTATGAATATTATCTATACTTTGTTTCTATTCTTGTAAAAATTAGTTTGTGAGATACCTCAATTATCTGTGAAACTAAGTTGTGATGATTGAAGTAGGGTTATGATATAATCTATGCATAATATGTATTATTTATATTTTTAACCAAATCATTAATGAGTGGTTGGAAGTAAGATAATATGGTTGATTTAATATCAGTTTCCTCTATGTCACAACAATGCTACTTAGTGGTCAGTTTGTCCAAGCATAGAATTCATTTCCTTCTACCTTGTGTTCAGAGAGATTAAAAAAAATATCTTGAATACCCTTTTCCACTGGAGAACTGAGCGAGACATTAGGTCAACTAGCCTAGGAAGAGCTAGAACTAAAGAACTCATTGGCCCTTATCATATTTTAATGTTGATTATGTGAAATTCCTCTAGATAGACAAATTTTAGTTAGCATGTCCCTGTGGGTCTTGTCTCGATATATAATAGCAGTTCCTCTAAGTCTACAACTATTGGATTGATAAAGTAAATGTTGAGTATTTATTTTTTTAATTATTTCTCTTAACAATATATCTACTTTGATCTCTCTTGTTACCATTATTTAGGTGAAAAATCCTCCAACAAATCTACCTCATTATCATCTTGAAATCATCTAGTAAATGGGTCACCCCTTCCACTTTTGGTGGCCCATTACCCACTAGACCTACCCTTAGTAATTAAAACCAAAAATTACCACTCTAAAATATTTAAGGTTATGAGCGTTCACTAGGACCAACTTACAATGGGGCCTCTCCCTTCCTCAGATGCTTCCCAATATAAATTCAAGTTTAAGAATCACATTACTTATTAATATATTGTGGGTGAGGAATTGCATTCATGTGTTATATCCTCCAATTTTTGGAAGAAGTTTGGTTCTCCCACCCTCATCCCATCAACAAACAAACTATGAGTCTTTGACCAAGTGAATTAATATGAATTTATATTTCTCCTCCCATATAGTTAATAGGTCATACCATCTTATTAAATGGTTTGACTATCACTTCTCTTATCAAATTTAACTCGTTACTTGGGAATGACTATCCATATGCCATGGAAGTCCTAGAATGATCGAAATTTCATGCGATGTTGTTTTCATATGAAGTGTATTTTTGTCTTCACTCATCAAATCTCATACTTTATTCTTAAACAACATCTGGCCCAGGGAAATGTATCACCTTCAATGGTTCATTCACTACTTATTCCTATTTTTTTGTTGGAAAAACCTCCTTTGGAAATGTCTTGTATGATCAGTAGAGGCATTGTGTGATCTCCATTCACATTAAGGAGGAGTTTCTTACACATTAGTATAACCCTAGAAAGAAGAATGGAAAAAATATATATTGATTTAGGTGGCATTACTTGTCAATATAGTGGTTATTTTTGTTTTCTTCTACCTTGTCTCTGATATCTATCTCAATTTTCACTCAATCAGTTCACAGGAGGCCTCTATCTCCTTAGTTCGCTAGTTTCCAAGTGGGGGATGTATCTTTTGTCATGGTTGAGAACCTTATTAAAATTTACTAGGGTTGGAATAAGTGGGGTACTTTCCATCCTTTATTGTGTTGGGATTTATATCCTCTATTGTGTCTATTGTGCACAACCATTCATGGTTTACTCAAGCATGTATAGATGGGTTTATATCCTATACAATGGGTCTATGAATTATGTGAGTGTGTGTGCAAGAAATACGATATTTGATATCAGTTTTGAAATATGTGAGGGCACACCAAACTGTGAAATCAGTGGGGCCTCATGGGATTTTGAAATCTTTGGGGGGTGCTACACTATGAAATATGTGGGGGCTCGCGATATTTTGATATATTATATATAACATATATTTTATAAATAATATATACATGTGTGTGTGTGTGTGTGTGTGTGTGTGTGATATATGTATAAATTATGTATAAAATATATGTTAAAAAAATTATGTGCTCCTTCGTCAATTTTTTTTATGCTTGTTCATATTTTTTCAAGCGTTCAACCCAACTTTCTTGCTTCATCATACACTTGAAATCTTCTTATATTTTTTCGATATTTGAAACCTTCATTGGATTTCATATGAAAATACATTATATTATTTTTTTTATTTTATTTTTTACTTGGATTGAAAGAATGGGAAACACGAGAGTACTTCCCTACAATTCTAGCTCTATACAACTTGAGCTAAAATTTCAAGATATAATATATTATATTATATATAGCATTTATATTGATTTATTTATGTGTCAATTGGGGTTATCTCGAGTGTTTGGGAGGAAGGAATGGAATCCTCCCCACCCAGGTCCAATTCTCGTAAGTAACGTGATGGATGTTGACAAATTGATAGTATATGTATATTCCTCATGTCGAATATATAGTGTCGTACCTATGATATATATATATATAGAGAGAGAGAGAGAGAGAATTATTTATGTGATCCTTGGCCATAATTTCGATGCCAAATTATGTTTTTTCAATTTTTGAACTCAACTTAAATATCTTGTCACACATGCAATGTCTGCTTATATTTTGTCGAAATTTGAAGCCTTACAATTTGTAATATTCCAAAATTGAAATGGAACCCTACATAAATGACTATTTTCTTCCATCGCAACTTTTACATCATCGTGTCAAACTTTCATCAATCTACCATCGAGCATTTGTAGAATGTTCGTTGCACATACGATGAAATTTTTTAATGATTATTGTAATTCTCATGACCCTTAGACATTGTCAAAAGTCCAATGAAATTAGAGGGAAAAAGGTAAAAAACATCAATTTTTTTTATAATTAGGGAATTATTTTTGGAAATATTTTCCATTTATCCCACTTTTCAAAAGTTCAAATCATAAATTCTTACCAAATGTACTATTGAATGAAGAGTATCTTAGAATGAAAGTATTAAATATTGAAAAGAGATATTCTCATGATGTCCAATGCAAAGTAATCTAAGCTTTGGGTCTATGGGCCAAATAAGTTGAGGCTATCTAATACCCAACATGGAAAATCCAACATGTTGAAATGATCATTCCACAATTTAACATGCATCTATCATAGTGTTATAGCCACACATCATCCATTTCACACATGCCAATCCAAGTCAACATAATTCTTCCTAATTTGACCTTGGATATAACAAACATACATAAGAAACCTTTCCCCTTTATAAATTTTATTCTCAACATGCAATTGCACTTGTTTAGAATCAAAATTCTATCATCCATGTATTTAATCATAGTAAGATACAACCTTTAACTTTACGAAAATGTAACAAGTAAACAAATAACATAATTATCATGATCAAATTAAGAAAGAACACTTATCTAAAATTGCAACTATCAGCAATTACCTAGGCTTGATTTCTTTTCCATCCAACCATAGGCATAACTACACCTACCATTTCTACAGTTCATCACCCCCTAGCCAGACCATGATAACACCAAGGTAAAACTTGGTAAAATTTGTAATACCCTCCTCCAACATTTACCCAAGCTAACTGGTCCACTGGGCTAAACATGTGATGAGAGGATAATATGATGTGATTCAAATTCCCATGTATAGTTAAGGAAGTGGAAACCATAAAAAAAAACCAATATGACCTTCCTCAAGAGCTATAGACCCTTCAGGAGGAAAACAACAATTCCAAGTGCTTAACCCATGATACAACTTTTCATTTTGCTGATATGGATCCTCAGCCACTCCCATGTCAATCCAAGCATGTGACTGGGGCCTTCCAGTCACTCCCACAACAAGGAATACCAGTGATTGTGGCCTTTTTTAGACAACTCTGGGCCAACAACCCATAATTCTGAGCCACTTTTTCAGGGCTAGGTCTCATGCCACTACCCATAACTTCATGAAACTCCAAAAAATGAATAATAATAATGGAATAATGCTACTAATGCAATCATCGGTTCAATTACTTGATCTAACCCTTACTATCCATGATAGGAATTTTTTCAAACATGTCACAAATATGTAATCTAAAAGTTATAACAATATATCTTAGCATAGGGGTCTCATACTTATCTAATATTTGTAAAGAATCATTGATGCAAACTTATGACAATAGCTGAATTATCATCTATTAGGTCATATTTTCATTGTTCATTCATTTTATAAACAAAACATGATAAGGGCCATACATCAAGTCTGACATAAAAAATACTCATAACCAATATATAAACAACATAAATAATAGGGATATAATGGCCACAAAAACCACATATGAAAAAGTACATTTACACATGAAATATCAAAGGAGAAGGATCTCTTATTAGTCAATTCATAAGCCAAACAAGTCAGGGACTTCCACGAACCACCCAACCATAGATTCGGTTGAACCAAATCTTTAATTCAACCAATCACCCTTGTGCCATATTCCAAGCATGAATGTGGGACTCACAACAAAACCAACTAGGGCTTCTTTAGGATTTACCGTGTATCCTACCAAGGGATTCCTAGGCCCGAAACCACCATCAATGCAACCATGCTTTACCGTAATCCCACTGGATCATAAGGCCCTAAACAAGCATGGATGCCTCCAGATCTATCCACCCAAACCATGAGGAATTTTCCTATCTCCAATCTCTAGGTTTAATCATATGTCCCGCCTTCCACCAGTTGAGGATTCCTAGGCCTAACCGAGACTCCACCCTCTAGGATTTACCATATATCCCACCATTCATTGGTTGAGGATTCCTAGGCCTAATCTAGGGCATACACCTCTATGCTTTACTGTATATCATGCCATTCACTGGATGAGGATTCCTAGGCCCACCGAGGTACACACAATCAGACTTTACCGCAATCCCACCTTCACCGGTCCATGTATTCCTAGGCCTTTTTCTCTTACCCCACTTAGTTTCAAAACCATCTAGAAATCCAGCTCAACCAAGAAAAAGAGAAACCCATCACACCATGGCTATCCTAAAATGGAAAGGCAAGGCTAAAAATCATTGTCACACCTAGAAAAATTTGTGCCAATGACAACAAGAGAACCATATACCTACATGCATGTACCATGCATGCAAAATATAGCAAGGAAATCACACATGAAAATCGGTACTTGCAATAAATCCCATTATAGATTCTTGATTTTTCTCTTCCTTGCTTGATCTTTTCTTCCCTTTTTCTTCTTTTTCCTTCCTTTGCTTTCATTTTTCTAATGAAAGAGTGCTCCAAGAATACTCTAACTATGTGAGAGAGAGAATGAAGAGAGATCTCCTCCCAAAAACTGTCAAAAAGCCATGAACTAATCCTTAGAAGCCTTTTTATCATTGAGGACTCTAATTTATTCATTTTTCCATTATTTTCTAATTTTACTCCTCACATGCAACCTGTGACATTTCACCTTCCTTTTCTCCTAATTTCCTTTATTTTCATAAATAAACGTCAAATAATGCATCTTTCCTTTCCAAATCCTTTTCCAAATTACCTTAACCATAATGAACCAAATGAACACCCACGCTAGGATTTTTTTCCCAGCATTTAGCTTGGAATACATGCCCCATGACCTTGGTCTTATTTTTCCTTTGTTAAGTTTATTACATGAATCGTTAACCGGGATTGTTACAGAAACCCCCCCCCCCCTTCTTCAAGTAACACTATCCTCAATTTTCAATGACATCTACAATAGAAAAAAACGTTGAAAACCAAAATATATTACCCATGGAGCTTTATAGCTCAGCTCATCACAGTATTTACAATTTCCTATTGAAAACATGCCTAATGTATCATTTATAGGAGCTTTATAAGACAACTCGTTATGGTATTAATAATAAATACCATGTATATACTCATACACATTTGCTTCAACCAACAAATAATCAAATTGTCTATGGATATTTATAAATCCATCTCGATATAGTATTTACAATAATATACACATATACACATATGCACATTTTATATAACCATCAAATAAAAGGATATGATGCCCATATCAAAAACAAGGGAATCCAAAGGCTCACACCTCCACTCTCAAAGTAATACCAGGATTCACCTCCTTCTCAGGAATTCTAGAATCCACTTCCAATGTCAAAGTCCATATCCAATGTCCAACGCTATAATATTGTGCCACTTTTCCTCTCAGTGAATAGTTATCGACTCATTGTTCTAGGGCACACTCCCACTATGCATCTAATTTCATCTGGAAATTATAATTCCAAAAATCAATGTATTCACTAGCCTTCCCTTCTCTGATACACAGTCCCTAAAAAAATATGGCCACCCCCTTCTATGCAGTCACTCACCTTCCAAGTTCCCCCACATCCCCTTTCCGGGGTGATCCATCCCTTAGCGATATTTCCTCACATCGGAATGTCCAAAAAACAAGGCATATCCCTACCTCAAAACCATTATACCGATCATAGCATGCTCATGGAAATCAATGGAAATTATTTGGTACCAGTGTCCCACAATGGCCCTACTCCCGAAGTGATTTACTAGCATACTAATGCCTGGTCCAATTCCTTTTGTTGATGCTGGTAATGCTTGCAGTCCGTTTCAACCACCCAAACCAGGAATTTCCATGCTTTCTGGTACCAAGCACATAATTTCCATTAGATTCAAAATAAATTGAAATAAATTCACATCATATCTCATTGGTGGCCTGTAAATAAGGTACAATTGCAATTATGTTCACTTCTTGTTACAACAAGTCAAACTAATCATATGAAAAAATCATCATGTATAAACATATCACATCTGGTTAGCTCAAAACACAACCATCATAATCAAAATCACAAATCACAGGTAACCATCATAAACTAGAATCCTAGATCATGGGCATAATAAAATTGAAGTAAAATACAGATACGTATCCTTCAATCCGTTTGTTGTTCCTGCCTTTTTTATAGTACACACATTGGTTCAGTTACCACACCCAAATAACACCTAGTTCCTTCTCTTCAACCACGTACACATACACATAGTGTGCATCACACACATACAACCACACATGGCATACAACATAATAAAATACATGCACCTACACATGAAATACAACACATACAACTAAACCTGACATACAACACAATACATGCACATGTATTTGGTGTATGACACATCACACAAACCTACACCTGGTGTATAACACAACAAATACATACACCTACATCTAGTGTAAAACACAACACAATACATACACCTACACCTAGTGTACAACACAATACATATACATACACGTAGTACAACACAATGAATACACATGTCACGATACCACAACAATGTAATGCACATACACATTACCACACATACACAAAACAACATGTACAACATGCACACAATACCACATGCACACAACACAACATGTACGACATGCACAAAATACCACATGTACAACAATTTGACATGAACAACATGTACACAGTACCACTTGTATACAATGTTATCTCCCTCTAGTTTCCCAAGGCTGAGAAAGGAAGCTAAAGGAGTAACCACAGACCAGCTTAGACTCAGTATATAGCCCTACCAAGTCAAAGAGGGATCTCTCAAAATCAGTCTCATAGCCAATGGAAATGATTGGAGAATAAGGATTTTAGGCTAGTTATAGGTTCAGTAAAATTTGATTAGGTTTTTTTATTTAAGTTTGTTGGATCAAGATCATAGATCAAAGAACTAGGTCAAGGTTTCGAATGATCAATTGTAGGGATAAAAATGAGGCAAAGTAGGTATTTTTAGTGACATATTTAGGTTTTCATTGTGGCATAGGGTTGAAAATTGAAGGATTAAAATTATAATATGACTATGAATTCATTCATCAGAAGAAATGGAACACAAGCATGAAAATCTCATCAAAACAGAGCACAAAACTTATGAATTATGCTTAAAAACTAATGAGATGATCACATGAAAGCATACATATGGTTGTAAGGAGAAATAAACATTAAAATTGATGATAAAACTGAGAAGAAACACTGTCAATAAGAATACCATAAGAATCTCAATATAATTCTACAACAGTCTTTGATATCACTGTAAAATGGTGTACACAAGCTCCACATTATGATTAGCAAGTATCCAACCCTCACAATAAGTTGACTTTGAGTACATATAGAAAATTAAACAATATGACATATCTATGAGTTGAAACCCAATCCAAAACAGCTAATTAGTGCATCTAATGACTCATAACCTAATTTCTAGGGGAGTTAGAAACAATTTCCCTTTTTTTTGCTAAGTTTGATTCTTTGTCTCAATTCAGTGAACATGAGATCCTTTAACAAAGATGACCATAAATATGATCATTAACCGTGAAACAACTTGTGAGAATTTTTTTATGTAGACCAACTTTGACCTTTGACCTCCACATGTCCAGAAAAGTCCTCAAACCCAAAAGCGCAACGTAATCTCTCAGAAACCTGGTGAAATTTAGCAGAAGCATAGCGAATGTTGATGGAGAGTTTGAATGACTTAGGTGGATCTTTGAGCTTAGCTGAAGGTTGGTACAGGTAGCTGAGGATGACCACTAGACTTCTGAAGCTTCAAATCAGCAAAAACTCATCTCCAAGACACCTCAAAACTCATTCTACCACAGATACTCCAGAAACTCAGTGTGTGCCTCCAAACAATGGCAAAAGTGTGAAAATTTGATGGTTTTTTTACCTTTTCCTACAAATTTATGAGATGAAAAGAGACACAAAGTGGATTTCTGCGATGTAAAAGTCAAGAGACACCTACACATGCTTACCATTTTTCATTTGAATTCCCTAAGAAAAAGCACAGCATGGGCACACTATGTTTCTGGGTAGTCAAATTTCTACATTTTTGTGAAAATAGGGGTCAAATATGAAGCCATATCTCTTTAACCATAATATATTTACAAAACTGGGAGAGGTTTTTGTAGATAAGGTTTCTGTGAAGAAAAAATCTCTTAGTTTCTTGAAATTCATTTCCATCTCCTCATAATCCGTGCCACAAAATAATGACTAAAACAAGCAACTAAATTGGAAAATTTGATTTTATGAAAAACAGGCTTGAAAGTTTGCTGCATATCTCCCAAATCATAAAAACTGTGCATAACGTGAAGCAGGTTTTTTTTCATTGGTGTGTTATTGACAAAAACCTCTTTCACTTTTGTAAAATTCATCCCATTTACTTCAGAAACTAATTTTGAAGAAAACTTGTTCCTGTGTGCAATGTAAACCCTAGCAAATGATCACAAAACTCAAAATTTCAAAACTTTGTCTCCTTTTTCTTTGATAGCACTAGTGATACATCAACCAATAGGTCTAGGTTATCTTTTTAAATAATTATGGTATCCCATATCTTGTAATTTCTCAGAAAACCCTGGACAGCCTACTTGTCCAAATGACCTCTTGATGAACTTTGAAGCATTGATCTCCTGCATATGAGTTGGCTCATATCTTGAGACCTGCCCCCCTTGTTGTATTTCTTTTTTTTCACTAGCCATGTTGTTGGTTTTTCTTGACTAAAAACCCTAGTTTGATAGGGAAAAGGGTAGGGAACATAGTTACTAATCAAACAGGAACTATTACCTCAAAACGAGAACTCTAAAACAAAAAAAACATCAAAAAACCATGAAAAACCTCAAAAAAAAAGTCGTATTCTATAATAAACTTTTTTTTCCGGGGTTAATTTTCAACATTTTTAAAAAATGGAAGTAACAGTTAATTCTTTTTGTGCAAAAAAAACCTAAAAACGAAAAGTGTTGATGTTGGAATTATGTCGCCAATTTTGTGTGTGTAAAAAACAACCTGAAAAAGAAAAGTGTTGACGTTGGAATAATGTTGCCAATTTTGTGTGCAAAAAACAACTTGAAGTGTAAAGTGTTGATGCTAGAATAACGTCGTCAATTTTTTGTGTAAAAAACATCTTGAAAACAAAAAGTGTTGATGTTGGAATACCGTTTTTTTTCTTTTCAGGGTAAATTGTCAATAGTTTTTGATAATGACATTAAAGATAAAATATCATGACTCTAAAAAACCTTAAAATTTCAATGATAAACACGACATTAAAGATAAAATATCAAAAGTCTTAAAATTCCAACGATTTTTAGGCATCGTATTAAAGATAAAATAGTATGTCTCTCAAAAGCCTTAAAAAACCAGGGATGACATTAAAGATAAACTATCACTTTTATGAAAATAAAATTCCAAAGATTTGTAGTCATCGTATTAAAGACAAAATATTGCTTGTAAAAATAAAAAAATTAAACATTTTTCTTTAAATAAAATAAAATAAAATAAAATTAAAAAAAAAAAAAAAAAAAAAAAAAACACACACACAATCTAAAGAAATAAAGAAAGAAAGAAAATTAACCCAAAACAAAAAAAAAAAAAAAAAAAAAAAATGTTAATTTATAAAAAAATTATTAATAATAAAAAAATTCGCATAATTAAAAATAAATATAAAATAAAATAATTAAAACAAATAAATCTAAAAATAATTAAAATTAAAATAAAAAATAATCAAAATTTAGAAATTTAAATTAAAAAAAATAAATAAATAAATTAAAAGTTAAAAATAAAATTTTTGATGGTTATGATGATGGTTAACGTCCACTGAGACCAATCTTTGGTCTATCAGACCTAAAGAAACGAGTTATCTAGTTTGATATAAGATTTTATTCCTATGCTTGAAAAGCTTAGAGATAAGCCTCCCGAGCTCACTATAATTTGGACATCTTAAAAGGCTAGGAAGGTCAATATTGCAACAAAGATTATGAAATTGAGCTCTAATGTGGTTGTACAAGGGGCACTCTAAGAGGAAGTGATTTTCATCCTCGATGTTCATATTCTCATAGAGATGGCAAATCCTTTCCATCCATGGTGTTTTAGGAACTGTCCAATGACCTGTTTCACCATGGAGCTCATAAGAGTTCGTTCTAATCTTGGCTATATTAATTTTCTTTTTTGAGCTAGTTAAAACAGAGATATACTTTTGATCTTCTAGGGTGGGGTTGATGACCTCCTTATAATATCTTAATTATCTTTTAGCTGCTAGATCTTTCTCACACCACATTTTTTCTTTGAACTTAGAAGTAATAATTTTTTAATGTCATTAATGTTTTTTATGCAACATTCTCGTCGATCTCCCCATGGTTTAGCCAGGCCCTGGTGTCTTTATACCAACCTCTTTTAAGCCTTAGGTGGTTTTGGCTGGAATTTAAAGCTAGCTTAGGAATTCTATGGTCTCCTATGCTATTGAGCTTGTGCTTGTACAATAGAAGCCTAGTCATAGCTAGGCTCTCGATAGGGGAAAGACCCACTTTTATAAGGAGAATAGGATAGGGTGTATTTCTTTTAATTTTAAGGTTATACGTTATAAAACGCTTATGGATTTCCTCAATCTTTTTCCAGGATTCTCTAAGGATGTTGCAACCCCAAACCTCACATCCATATAAGATAATAGTAGTGACTAAAGTTTTAAAATAATAAAAATTTCAATTAAAAATAAATAAATAAATTTAAAGCAAAAATTTAAATAAAAATTTAAATTTTTAAAACAAATTATAAAAATATTAAAAAATAAAATCATTTTTTTATTTAAATTGAAAAATAAAATAAGATAAAATGAAAGTAAAAAAATAAAAAAATAAAACATTAAAAAAAAAATTAAAAACTATTAAACTTATAAACAAAAACAAAAAAATTAAAAAAATATAAATTAAATTTTAAAAAGTATATATGATGATGGTGGTGGTGGTGGTGGTTAACGTCCACTAAGACCAATATTTGGTCTATCAGACCTAAAGAAAAGAGTTATTTAATTTTATTTAAGATTTTATTCCTATGCTCAAAAAGCTTGGAGAGAAGCCTCCTAAGCTCACTATAATTTTGACATCTTAAATTTTAAAACAAAAATTTGAAATTTAAAAAATAAATAAATAAATTTAAAAATTAAAATTAAAATTAGAGTTAAATGAAAATAAAAAGTTAAATACACAAATTTCCAGACCAAATCACCTGCCGCTTGCCGGTGGAGCCCCGCGACCCTAGGGTGACGATGGTCGATTCTGAGAATCTACTACCACCGACCTGGAGGCTGCAGGGCTCGGCCAATGGGCAATGGGACACGGTGGTTGAGATATTTTTTTATTTAATTATTTTTATTTTAATTTTTTTCATATTTAAATTTAAATTTTTAATTTTTTTAAATTTTATTTATGTATTTTAAATTTATTTATTTAAAAAATATATATATTTAAATAAATTTGAATTTAATTTAAATATTCAGTTATGTTTTTTTAATTTAATTTATATTTTAAAATGTATTTGTTTATTTTTTAATTTTTATTTTAATAATAATTTTAAAAATGTTTTTTTTTTAAATGAATTATGTTTTTTTTTCTATTATTATTTGAAAAAAAAATCGATATATGTTTTTTTTTTCATTTCAATTTTTTTTTTCTTTCTCTCTTTTTTTTAATTGTTCTTTTAAATTATTTTTTAGTTATTTTTAATTTTTTTTTTTTTTAGTATTTTCATTATTTTAAATTTTTTTATTTCATCATTTTTTTTAATTATGTTACTATTATTTACAAAATCTGGATTATCCACAGTATCTGGATTGACAATTTTTTTATGATATTGTGGATAATCCGGATTCTGCAAATAACACAACCGCAAAAGTTTGAGAACCATATGTTACTGTTTTTTTTTTTTTTTTAATAAGTTAAAAAAAATTGTTTCTTTTGTTATTTTTTTTCCTTTAAATTTTGTGTTTTTTTTATTTTTTTCCTTTATTTATTTATTTTTTGTTTATTATTTATTATTTTTAATTTTTTTGTTTAAATTTTTTTATTTTTACAAGTTACTTATATTTTTTTACATTTTTATTGATTTTTTTTTTATATATTTGTTTTTGTCATGTCTTTTTAATTTATTTTTATGTTTTATTACCAAGGTGAAAATCACCACTCTAAACATAAATTATTGACATTGCATCAACACTTTTCAAAGTTAGCATGAAAATCACTAATGTTTTAAAACAAATGTTCATACTTGATAAATAAAAAATCACCACTTTTCAAAATCAACATGAAAATAGTGACATTTAAAAAAAAAAAAATCAAAGAAAATTTAAAGTTCCAAAAATATGCTAAAAAAATGAAGGTAATTCTACATCACCATTTTTCAAAATAAACATAAAAAACATGACATTAAAAAAGAAGAAGTCATGGACAGTTTTCTAAAAAAAAATTTGCGCTCTACTTGAGCCCGCGCTACTACGCCCTAGCAACTGGTTGCTGCCCTTTTCTTGAGCATGGCTCCTTTGGAGTCCTCCCCAGAGGTGGCCGCTTCTCTGATCTAGGCCCAAGCCTTCTCTGCTCTTGTCAACTCTTTGGCCTCTCCTAGCCCTAGGCCAACGATCTCCAAATTTGTTAAGCTTGATGGACTATAGGAGGTTGTTCTTCCACCTTCTCTACCTCGCATGGCTGCCCTTTCTCTTGCTGAGAAGGGCCTCATCGGTTAATTCACCAGACTTTGGTCCTCGCTGAAGACTATGCAAAGATGGGTCGAGCGCAACTGGTCTGACAAGATCAATGGCAAAATTTCCATTCGCTTCTGCGGAAGGGGATATTTCACCTTCCACTTTGAGATGAAAGAAGATAAATACCTGATCTTCAGAAATGGACCCTATTTTATGGAGAACAGGGGCCTGTACCTCAACAAATGGACACCAGATTTTGATCCTGAACTTTACATTCCAAATGTTGTTCCTGTCTGGGTGCACCTGCCGCACCTCCCTTTACACTGCTGGGGGGATGATTCTGTCCGAGCCATTGGGAACGCAGTTGCAAAATTCATTGACCACAGTGAGCCAAAGGATAACATGCAAGCCTACACCAGGATCTATGTCGAGGTGGATCTGGGCAAAGGCCTTCCCGAGGCTATCAAGATAAAAGTAGATGAGTGGACGCATATTTAGCAACTCGACTATGAGTAGATCCCATTTAAATGCAAGGTATGTCATGAGTATGGTCACTTTGCTAATCGTTGCTAAAAAATTATTGATGTTGAAACCCCAGAAACTAATTCACAATGGGAAACTGTGAAGAGAAAGAAGACCTCCTCTAACTCTAACCCTAAGAATAACACCCCTATAGTGCCTCCTCCTAAAACAAACCCTACGTCCTCCTCTTCTGTCAAGATCCTGGATCCAAACCATCAAGCTTCTGCACCTCCCCCCCCCCCCCCCCAAATCCATGCTAGATCTCTCCAATCCATTTTCCTCCACCTCTCCCCCTAATGAGGATCCCCCCCTTCTTACCTCTCCCTCCCAACCTGATTCTCCTCATTCCTTCCCCTTCGTCCTTGACCCTCCTTCCTCCTCCCAAGATCCTTCTTCTGTTCGAATCACAAGAAAATCTGTGAAGGAGCATGTAGAAACACTGGGAAGCACTAAAAAACATGGCCCTGGAAGAAAATCGTCAAAGCAGCACTGTGACAAAAATTCTCAAAAGGATATAGCATTGGGAACTTAGAACCCCATCGAAACTTATATATTGGGACAGAATAGCAAGGATACAAGACAAAAGGAACAATGAGGGAAAGCAGCTCTCTGAACAACCTTTTTGTAATGATGAAAGTCCTGTCTTGGAACAACAGGGGTCTAGGGAATCCCTCTAAAATAGCAGCCCTAAGAGGCTTAATAAATCAAGAGAAATCGTAAATTATTCTCTTGTAGGAAACAAAATAGGGAGATCTGGAAATGAAGACATTAATGGAAAAAATGAAGCATTATGGTGCCACCCTATCTGAATCAAGGGGAGCCTCTAGTGGATTAGCCACCCTTTGGAATCATAGCATATGGAATCATAAAGACACTACAACAAACCAAAATTAGATCAAAGAGACTCTAGAAAATTGCAGAGATCAGAAAGAAGTCATTGTTTACAATGTTTATGGCCCCAATCATTATAGGGACAAATAACTTTGCTGGAGCTCCATGAAAGAAGACATAGACAATGAGGGCAGCAACAACATTATAATGGGAGGAGATTTCAACTTAATCCTTCATGAAAATGAGAAAAGAGGAGGTTGTTTCAATCCGAACCCTTCTCGAGACAAGCTTGAAGACATGATGCAAAACCACGAGTTGGTCGACATTGCCCCAAAGAATCGCAGATACAATTGGAGCAAAAAAAGAATTAGGAGAGGAAATATAATGGAAAGACTTGAAAAAATCCTAGTTGTTGTCACTCTCCTATCATATTACTCCATCGCCACTGCCAGCGTTCTCCCCTTTTCAGCCTCTGATCACTATCCCATCACCCTTACTCTTGGAGATTACTGCTCTCTTGGCCCCATTCCCTTAAAATATAGTTCGCTCTGGAATGACAACCTAGAAGCAAACCCGCTAGTGCGTAATACTTGGATGCAACTCATTGAACGTTCTCCCTCCTTTATATGGGAAACCAAGTTAAAAAAAACTAATTTGGCCTTGAAGGACTGGGCCAAAAATAATTACAAAGAGTCGGAAAAGGCCAAGATTGAACTTAAGTCCAAATTCGATGATGTCCACAATAGTATCGAAACTCATGGCCTCAACCAAGATCGCCTCAACCAGGAAAAATATCTCTATTGGCAGCTCTACAGAGCCAACAGAAAAGAGGAGGAGAAATGGCGAGTCAAATCAAGGAATCTACGGCTTCAAGCAGGTGATAAAAATACTTCCTTTTTTCACAAGAAATCCATAGTTCAAAAATCCAAGAACAATATCGCTGCCATCATCGATGCAGGTGGCCACATGCAAATAGATCATGAAGTAATTAAAATCACTGCCACCATGCATTTCAAAGACCTCCTAAGAGAGACAAAAAAACCGGAAGATTACTCCGAACTATTGGAGCACCTTCCGACCATGATTACTAAGGAGATGGACAACGCACTCAACAAAGAAATTGACGAAGAAGAGGTCAAAAATGTGATCTGGGCCTTGCATCCAGATAAAGAACCTGGGTCTGCTGGGTTTTCTATCATTTTCTACAGGACTTATTGGAATCTAATAAAAAAGGATCTTTTCAAAATGATACAATGGAACCAAAGGAAGAAGAAAATTTGGGACTACACCAATTCTATCTTCCTTGCCCTTATCCCCAAAGAAAATCGCCCCTCTTCCTTCTCTAGATTTAGGCCCATCTCTCTTTGCAATTCCTCCTATAAGCCCATCACCAAAATTCTTGCCATGTGCCTCAAACCTCACCTTCACAACCTCATTTTAGAAAATCAAGGAGGCTTCATATCCCAGAGGAAAATTACTGACTCCATCCTCCTGGTTCAAGAAGCCGTTCACTCAAGCATCTCACACAAAGAAAAATGATTTATTTTAAATCTTGATCTTACCAACACCTTCAACAGGGTCAGGAACTCTTTTCTCCTGGTTGTGCTCCAAAAAATGGGTTTTGATCCAAACTTCCTTGCCCCCATCAATTCCTGCATCTGTGGGCCTTGGATATCTCCTCTCATCAATGGTAGACCAGCTCCTTCCTTTCAATCCTCTCGAGGCCTAAGGCAGGGATGTCCTCTTTCCCCTTACCTCTTCATCCTCATGGAGGAATCCTTTAGTAAGGCCTTGGATCATATGAGGCAAGCTGGCCTCGTTATAGGCATCAAATTCAACAATGGTGTTAAAAATATGAATCTTATAAATTTGCAGATGATATTCTTATGATGGGAGGAGCATCCAACATAATTGCACAGTGGTTTAAAACTTTCTTGGAAAAATTCATACTCTATTCCAAAGGCTTGATAAATTATCAAAAAAGTTTCATTTATGGTTGGAATGCGACTAGCCAAACCATACACAACATTGCTAACATCTTTGGTGTCCCTTGCAAACTAAATTAGGACCACTTCACTTACCTGGGCATGCCTGTGATTGTTGACCCCTTAAAGGCTGAAGTATGGAATATCACTATTGACAAAATGAAGATAAAAGTTCAGCAATGGGGCTCATCATGGCTCAATATAGCAGGGCGCCTTGTCCTCCTCAAATCTGGTCTTTCATCTCTACCCTTGTATCACTTCACTCTCCTTCAAGCCCCTACTATCATCCATCTCAAATTCAAAGCTATCATTATGCACTTTCTTTGGCAAGGGGGAAAGAAAGAAAAAAAAATACAATCTTGTCAAGTGGAGACAAGTAATCCAAGACCAGGAACATGGAGGAATTAGAGTTCACTCTCCCAAGCTCCTGAACAAAGCCTTTGGAGGGAAGATTGTTTGGAGGCTAATCAGTGGGAATCAGGCTTGTTGGAAAAAATTCATGGAGGTAAAGTACCTTGACTCTACCCAGAATCATGTTTTTTACCATGAAATTCCTAATAGACCTTGCTCTAAAATCTGCGTTCTCTACAAAAAATCCATTCCTTTTTTAGCCAAAAATCTCTCCAAAGTTCCCATGGGGGGTAACACCATCAACGTTGTAAAGGATCGAATTACAGGGAAAACTTCCATCATAGACAGGCCTGGCACCTAGCGCATCATCTCTCACTTCAATAATATGGGCCTCAGCCTCTTAAGTCAATTTTCCAAATGGGATGATCAATCTCAAATCTGGACTGGTTGGCACTTTCCCAAAGTCCTAGCCGATCTTGAAGCTGATCTTGGCAACCTCCAATCTATCCTCTATGGCTCAGCTCCTATAAAAAAAGACAGCATTGATGGATTTCAATGGGACCCCTCTGGCTCAACATTTTCTATCAAAGCTGCCTACCAGCAACTTTGCAATGGCTATTATCTTGCTCCTATCTAGCCCAATTGGAAAGAAGTATGGAAATCGGAAGCAATCCCTAAGATTAAGATCTTCATATGGACTCTCTTAAAAGAAAAAAATTTAACTTCTGAAAATCTCAAGAAAAGAGGAGTGCTTGGACCAACAATGTGCCCAAATTGTCAAAGTGCTGAAGAGACAGCTCTCCATATGTTCATTGGGTGTCCCTTTGTTGCACGCTGCTGGACTGAGCTCATCCCTTCCTACTACATTATTAGGTGCACCATGGCTCCATTGCAGAGGTTCTCCATTCCTGGAAAAGCAACTACCCTTGGGGGGAAAATAAGAGCAAAATTTTGAAGAGGGTCTAGGATACCCAGCCATATGTAGTTTTATGGAACATTTGGCTTACTAGGAACAGGAAGATATTTAGAAACAAAGATCCTTCTTTTAGAAAATTTTGCAGCAAGTCATGGAGCCTCACCCTTGAAACAATCTCTGCCAAGTGAAACAATATAATTGACTACAATGAACTCTGTGTTGAGGAAAGGAGTTTCCTTGGTGATCTTTGGGACAGAGTTAACAGCATTAAGTCTCCTTCAAATCATCCCTCCAGAAAAAACACAAGCTGGAACATTCAGCTCAAAGAAGCGGACTTCACTGAGTTGATAAATAGCAATGCCATACCTTCTCTTTTCTTTGATGGTGCTTCAAAAATGAATTCGGGCATTGTAGGAGTGGGAGGAATCATTAGGAGTGTGAATGGTTCCATTATCACAACTTTTGAATGGGGTCTTGGCACCCTCTCCAACAACACAGTGAAGGCATTTGACCTTCTCCAAGATTTGTATCAACTAAAGAAGCTCAACATTTTAAATTCTATTATTTTTGGCGATTCCTCTATTGTTATCAACTTGATGAATCATGATCGTCCAACAAACAACATAGCCCTCCACCAGAAAATAAATAGATGTCGCGACCTTTTATAAGGTATGAAAGACACATCCTTCTATCACATCCTCCGTAAAAATAACAAGGACGCCAATCTTCTTGCCAACAGAGCCTGCGCTCGAAATCTAAGGCAATTATTTTGTAACGATGTCCTAAATATCATTCCACTGCCATGATCTTGCTTCAGTCTACCTTTAGATCTTATGTGATCTCTCACTCAGGCCTCACTGTGCTGCCATGCCTTAATCGTACTCTCACCATCCGCCTTCCTATGACCTTATCACTTTGGGTCTCCCCCCTGAGCTGCCTCCCTCTATTTCCGCTGCTCTATTTATTCTTCTTCTCCCTGCTCATACTTTCATTCCCTTTCTCCTTGTCCGCATGGTATTTTCCCACCTTGCTATGCTCCTCTGATTAATTCTCTGGACTTTCTCATCCTGGCCCTTCTCACCTGCATGACGATGATGCACTCGGCTATTTCGGCACTAACTCCTCAGCCTCACTCTGGTGTTACCCTTCCACCTTCGCATCTGTTGCTAGCTCCTCAACCTTCCACTCTCACATCTGCTTCTCTTCTCACCTCCATACCAAAGCTGCGCCCTTGTAGTCCTTGCAGTACTCTTCCTTCTGCGGACACTGTTCCCCCCCTTGGATTAGCATTTTCCTCCAGCATGGCTCGCAGTGAAGATTGCCTCTACTACGCAGATATTTAAGATGAGCTAGAAAAAATCAAAGCTCACCAAAAAATCCTTAATGCAAAGCTGCAAGAAGAGGTCAAAATATTGGATGAAAAACATGAAGAAGATGTTAATGTCTTCCTCCACAGGGTCACCTCTCTTCAAAATAACTTTAATACACTCTCCAATCGGTGTACACACATTGAAGAATCAGTTCAAATACTCAAATACATGTTGGAGAAGCGCACAGCTCCAAGCTCCAGCTCCCACAACATGAGGGATGCTAGCAATGAAGACAATCCTGATGTCTCAACATCGTGCCATATCAACATTGATTAACCTCCTCTCTTCTATTAAGCATGTCTTTTAAATTTGTATTTATTCTATCTCAGTTTGTCCGCATATATGCATTGTCTGTATTTCAGCTCTTCTCGAAAACTAGAAACAAGGAAAATGTACCATTTTGTTGTAGCTACTTCCTCTATTGCACTACAATTAGTCTAGTATGTAAAAATGGAGCTCTTTATCCTCTTTTTTGGAATACAAAATAGAAACCGATTATGTTAAAAAAAAAAGTCATAAGAAAATTTAAAGTGCCAAAACTATCCTAAAAAAAAAGGGTGATTCTGCACCACTTTTCAAAATCGGCTGCTTTTTTTGCTACCTCCAAAAAGTAGGTACCAGTTTAGTTACCTATTTGATCGATAACTATGTTAGGGGTTTAGGGCTGCAAAACAGGGAAAACAAGGCAGCTAGTTTTGGGATGGAAACAGAGGGGATAGGAGTTAGAGAAAAATCTAAAAAAATTAGGGGAGATAGGGATGGGTGTTAGGGACACATGGGTAGTGAAATTTTACTAAATGGATAAGCAAAGAAGGGAAAAAAGTGAAAAACACAGTCAACCTAGAAACACAAAAGAAGCATATCGTGGGCTCAGGTTTTTAGGGAAAAATAGTGGAATGAAGGAAATTAGTGTGAGAAAAGGTTGGGGAAGGTTTGATAAGTGTATAAAAGGCTAGTTGGGTAGAAAAACTAGGAAATTTATCTTTGAGATGAAGCAAAAACCATGAAAAATAAAATCATTGCGAAAACCTAGGAGAGGGATTCCAATTCAGATTTTTGTGAGGAATGACTGCATGAAAGAGGTGTTGAAAGGCTTAATTACTTTCTCAAGAGTCCCCGAAGCTTTTAGAATGAGAAGTGAAACCTGTTTTTGATTTCTTTAAACTCCAAACCCAAAAAAGCAACATGTTTTTGAGAAGCGCAATGTGCTTGATGGCAAGGGTTTGGTGATGAAAAAATCAAGGTTTTGATGGTTGAGATGAAGCACAATGGTGGAGAAGTGTTCTTGGAGGATGGAATGAAGATTTTGAATGCTTGGATGGTCCACTTATTTCTTGAAAGTCGGTTTTTTTCTTTGGTGATGGTGTGACATCACATGTCCTTTTGAGAAGTGACTTGATGAGGTAGTGTACTGCAGCTTGATTTATTTGTTTGGAAAGGTTACTTCTCCATGTGGGTTGAATGTACCTTTGATACCTTTTTGACAAACTTATCCCTAATTACTAACTCCCATGATGGTGGAAATGGTGATGACATGGCTCCCATGTAGATTTTGATGACATGAGAAAATGATGACACCTAATGCATATCTTAACCATGATTTGGAACTTCGAACCCTTTAAGTATGCATGTGAATGACTTAATGAAAAAAATGATGACCAAGACATTCATTTGACGACCTTGAAAATTGAGGAAGTAGTAATGATACCTAGGACATGACTCAAGTCTCATTTGACAATAAAAAGACATGTCAAATTTTATTTGAAAATATAACAATTTGACCTAATGACCCTATCAATCATATGGAAAGAGTAAATTTGATCACTGGTGACTCATAGACACTAACACACAACACCACCAGCACATGTACATAGCACAACCTGCACAACATGTACACGAAACCACATGTACACAACACCACCAGCACAATGTGTACACAACACCACATGCATGAAATGTACACAACACTACCTACACACAACACCCCATGTAAAACATGTACACGACACCACATGTACAATCATACACACAACACCACATGTACATAGCACCATATGTACAAAATGCACACCACTCCATACGTACAAAATGCCACATATGCAACATGCAAAAATCACCTTATTGCATGTTACGGAATCCAATGTGTATGTCCAGAGATCTTCTTATGTTCATTAGATGTTTAGTAAGCAGTAAGTATGAACAGAAATAACAGAACAAACCATCAAACATAAGCCACACATATGAACACCATAATTTATGGTGGAAACCCAATTTGGGAGAAAACCATCGCTGCTATTATCTCAGTCTTCATTTTTTATAATAAAGAAAACTTCTTACAATTTATGCTGGCATAGACTTATACCAGCATGCAGGTACCTACCTGCAGAAAGGCTACAACCTTCTCTCATTTACCAGCTACCACTGGAAGGGAGCTACAACCCCCTCACTGAAGGCTTCGACCCTCAGCACCACTGCGAACCACGTTCCTCAATTTTCATACTGGATCCACCAGTTTCCACACAACATACCTTGCAGGACACCAGATTTATTCATTTTCTTCAGTACACTCGCACCAGTTCTTCATGATTTCATCAGTCGATCAAACCAGAGATTCATCATCTTCAGATCATTATATCCATGGGTGCATCGTAGATTCAGATTTACCAATTAAGAACAGATTTCGTCCATGTAGATATTCCTTAGAGAAATTTATTCATTCACCACCTTTTCACATGCACACCTTGTACAATAATCGTCTTCTCCTTATATATTTTTTGCCTTTAGTAAAACCATGAGTCAAAACCATCCAACCGCTGATGGTATTCCTTCTTTTATTGGAATTTTATTTATCAAATTCGTGGAATTTGATAAATAAACATTATCCACAACCTTTGGCAATTTAAAATATATAATAGAACTTTATATTAATAACCAGCGCTTTTAAATAGACCTTAACAATGAGAAATATAAATTAAATTGGGGCCCAGTGCTAACAATCGACCCGATCGAAGGGCTCATGTTCCATCGCACCACAACATCCAAATCGATGGATATTGCTTGGGTAGCTTGCACGGGCAATAACGTGCGATGGCGCGCTGTACCTGGGTTATCATTCACACACCTTCCGAACACAGCCACCATCTGATGGCATCTTCCTATATCAACGGTATGTATCAATATCGCTAGGCATCCTGGGTCGAACAATAACACGCGATGGCGCACAGTGACAAGCGGTTTTCCGTGGATCCTTCTTGCCATGTGTCGAATGATTTATGGAATCGCTCCCAACTCCTCAAATACCTCTCACTCCGCATAGGTGGTGCGATGAAAACCATAAACCGCCTTCACTGTTCACTCGGTCACGGTTCCGCTCTTCCACGTAGGGTTCCGTCGCACTTCCTTTTGTTACGTTCTTCCTCTTTCCTTCCAGGTTCCATTCATGATTCCAAAGGGTTATTCTGGGTTTACGCTATCCTTCTTACTTAGTTAACTCTTGTCTATCTTCGGCAGGATTTCCAATAAACAACGAACCAATGTAGTTCTCTTCCGACGGGATTTTCACTACCATTAGAATAGAGTTAGTTATATGCAGGCTTCCTATATGAGGGGAATGAAGAACCAATGGATGAGATTTCCTCACAAACATCAACTCGAGACAATTCAATGTCATTTTGTCTTCAATTCTGCTATAATGTATCAACCTTCCATTGCATGTTCGGAGTTCTATCCTGTCACAGTTCTGCTTCTAACTGTACATTCAAGTTCTTGATGCTATAATCAAAACCATCATATCTCCGCAACCATTAATTCCTTCAATGGATTTCTTACTTATCATGGATTCCATCAGGTTGAATTACCATTTACTAGAACATTCACTTATTCTTTTTTTTTATTCGATGGCCTTTTTCTCCTACTCTGTCTCTGGAAAATTCTACTTCAATTTTGCACTCTTCTTCTGCTGCTACTTTGCTTTTCCTCTTTTCATGGTTACAGTTTCATATGCTCCTTATTTGCCAATTCTTTTGCCATCAATGACAACATTTCCAACAATGTACAAAGAATCGCATGTCCAAAGTGCGCACTGCACCATATGTACACATCATTGCATATCCAACATGCGCATAACACGATTTGTTCATAGCACTGCATAGAAAACATGTACGTAAGACCATATATACATAGCATTGCATAAACAACATGTACACAACACCATTTTTAAATAGCACAGCATAAAAAATATTTACATAACACCGCATGCACACAACATCACATGTTCAACATTTACAACATGTAAAACATATACACAACAATAGTACCACACATCTAGAGACCGCATTGTCTCTACCAGGCAACCTTGCTTCCAATGTCTTTCCACCATCCATGCTTTTCCCAACATGTCACATATCATATTGCTTTCATTTTGTTGATGTGTCCTTCAACATAGCATGTCCATAACATAAACATAGGCATATTACAAGCATATAATATCAATTCATATTCACGTGATACTAACCTCATATATCTATCAAGGATAACTTTATTCCTCATAAACTAGGAACATCTTCATTCCATTCACTTGCATAATAAATCATTCCTCCACAAGAATGATTCTCGATGACATTGTCAGAAAACGACATACATACATACATATATACATATAAACATCAGCCTAAAACAATCATGATCCCTTACAACCCTTTCATGCAACAACATATGTACATACATATATACATATATATACAACATCATAATCATAATCAAAAAATAATTACCAGATATCATAAGGTTAAGGTTAAGAGAACACCCTTTATCTGTGCATAACATGTACAATATTGATAACAACAGTTCCCAACTTATCCAAGAAATATGTTATCTTAATCCCATTTACTTTACCTTTCCTACTACCTTTCTCATGACTTTTTTGTCATCGTCCATTTATCCCAATGGACCCAAGAAACTCAACCAATTTTCATACTCTTGCCTTCAATTTCCCTTTACTCATGCACAAAGCTTCATCTGGGTCTTACATTACCTGTTGGGTTTCATCCAGCTCTTTGTGAACTCCATTAACTTTCATCTTTCCCAACAAATTAACAAGACCCTAAAAACATAAAATAATAGAAAACAAGAAAACAAGAAAAAACGGATATCAATATGATTTAGAAAATCCACATAGATTCAAACTACTAATTTTAATATGCTAAAACAATAGAATTGAATCTACTCTACCAATTGTGGCAACCAATTACGATCGCAAAATCACAAAGCATAAAAGAGAAATATTTTCATCCACACATTACACAATGATTTCCTAGGGAAAGCCATAGCTAAAAACCTAGCTATTTGTATATTGAATTAGTCATAAAATATGAGAAAGTTACAATGCTTTTCTCCATCCTGAGAAACCTCTGCACTATCTCTATATGTCTCACTGCTTCCTAGACAATCATAGGCCAATACTTAACCAATTTTCTACCTGTCTGGATCCCTATTTCCTTGCATTGTTTCCTTAGGTAATTAACCCTTGTTAATTCGAGAAATTTCCAATATGAATTGCGTAATACATATAGGGAATTCCTCTGATTGCATACACCACCTGTAAAATTTGGATGATTAAAAAACTGATAGTACATTTCCCTTGAACTCCAATCTCAACGGGGTATTTATATGATATGACATGTATGAATTATTTATGGTTGATTTATCAGTTATATGATTGATCACTGCATGTGGTTCAAGTTCAAGTTCCACAATTTGACCTCTCAGTAGTTCCTCCAACAATTGGAATTAGTTAAAATAACTTTAAGTCAGATAAACTCAACCACGACTCCTATTTTGTAGGAGCCACTCTACATGACTCAAATTATACCCTCAACACGATTAACCGAACCAACTAAGTCAAAATAACTTAGTTAACTTGTACAAGATGTCATATGATGTGGAATTACAATTTTATTTTAATTTAATTCAAGGGAAAATTAAATTAGAATCTTTCTTGGTGCCATTTTCAACACTCCCTCTCAGCAAGAAAGGTATTATCTGATACCCCAGTCTTTCATCTATGGAACTCGAGCTTGCCTCTTGACAGTACCTTCGTCAAGATGTTCACATCATGTTCTTCTATAGGAATGTACTCTAGCATCATGATCTGCCTCTACACACAATCTCTGATATGGTGATTTCGAATTTCGATATGCTTGTACCTATCATGAAAAAATGGATTAAACAAGAGTTTTATGCAACTCTGGTTGCAATAGTATATCACTGTAGGATACATCTGTTAACCAAACAACCCAACAAGGATCTTCCTCATCCAAATAGCCTCACAAGTTGCTTGACTAGCAGCCATGTACTTTGCTTCTCCTAAACTGAGTGTAACTAATCTTTGCTTCCTATTGTACCAGGAAACTATTTTTTACCCAATACTGAATATTTTTCCTGATGTGCTCTTCCTATCAGATGGAATCTCTTCCCAATCTACATCTATGAAGCCTTGAAGCTTCACTCCCTCTCTTTTTATGTACCAAATACCAAACTAAATGGTGCTTCTGAGATATCTCAACACATGTTTGGTTTCCTTCCAATGGATCTTGGTTAGCTTAACCATTTCTTGACTAAGTTGGTTAACCGTATGACACATGTCCAGTCATGTTTTCACCAAGTACATAAGTGAACCCACAAGCTACCTATAAATGGTAGCCTCTATCACTTCGCCTGAAGTATCATCTTCCTTCCTCCAATTTCCTGCCAAAGGAGCCTCCATGGGTTTGTTGCTCTCCATGTGAAACTTCTTCAGTATCTTGTTGGCATACTTTCCCTAAGAGACAAATATTTCCTCATCTCTTTACCAAATTTCCAAACCAAGGAAATAATGCAAGAGCCTCTTGTCTTTCATCTTGACTTCTCTTGCTAAACCTTCTTTGCAATATTTTATCAGCTTCTCATCACCTATTAGAATTAAATCATTGAAATATAATATTATAATCAATAATTTACCTTCAACCACAATATGGTAAAGGTTTTCATCTGCTTCACTTTTGGTGAAGCCCAACCCAGTGAAATAGTTGTCGACCCTGGTGTGCCAAGAATGAGGTGCTTGTTTAAGTCCATACACCACTCGCCTAAGTATGCACACATGTGACTCTCTGTTGAAGGTCTCAAATCCTTCCAGCAACTCTATGTACACCTCTTCCTCAATCACTACATTGACGAAGTTTGTATTTACATCCAGCTGATGTATTTTCCATCACATCTACGCTGAAAGTGCCAAAATAGATCTGATTGAAGTGTACCTTGATACGAGAGAAATTTTTTTCTCATAATATATTCCTTCCACCTGAGAGAACCCCTTAGCCATAAATATGGCCTTATGTTTCTCAACACTCCCATCTATTGCTTGCTTCACCTTGTAGATCCACCTAGATCCTATAACTGACTTGTCCTCTAGTCTTGGGACAACTTACCATGCATTGTTTCTAATAATGGAGTCATACTTCTCTACCATGGCATCAATCCATATATTTTGTTGCACTTCTTCCTTGAATTAGGATGGCTTAGTATCTACACTCTCGCTCATAAGATCCATGTAGCCAGTGTACCGATCTGGGGACCTTCTCTACATGTGTTATGATTTGGGTGCTCCCACATTCTCTTTAGCATCATGCATCAACCTGTCACCCTCTCTGGTGTTCTTCCTTCCATATCTAGATGTATCTACATGATTTGATTCTTCCACTCTCTTCTCCCTTGCTTACGGTTGCTCCACATCTTGAGGTTCTTATTTTGGAGCTAAAGGATCCTCATTTACATGCATTTGAATCTCCCTCTCGAGGGAAAGTCGCATGGCCTTTCCTTCATCAAATTTAACATCTCTACGAACCATCGTCATCCTATGAGATGGAAGGTACACTCGATAGTGTTATGCATAATAATGATCTACGGATAAATCAAATTCCATAAGTGTGGTGCTAGGCACTTAGACCAAACGATGAAAGACTTTTCTATCACTTTCTCTAAAATAAATAGACACACAGAATGATAAAAGAACCTACTCGCAATCCAAGTGCTTCTCCTTCTCCTTCTATCGATTTTTTTGTCGCCTTCAATCCAACTCAGATTGCTATATTGATTCCTCCAAGCATAAAAAGAGAAATTCAAATAGATTGTAATATACAGATGCCTACTTATCTTAATCACTAAAAACTATTAGATGTGAAACATATATATCATTCAAGAATCCATTGCATGAGAAATAGAAAAATAAACCTATAAATATATGGGAAAATGAACAACAATATTTATTAAAGAGCAGAAGGGGGAGGTTACAACCAATGATCGATTTTATGCCACCAACTCCAGCTTCATCCTAGCCTCATCACATCCAACATCACACCAGCAGCATATCAATACTTTCACTCTCTCAAATGAGAATCCAAGAACATTTCTTTACCAAAATTATTCAATTCCTAGAACTAGGATTTGCGCCCAATTTATAGGGAAACTGATGGTAGTTTCTTAATGAATGACTTTCTAATAATAGGCAAAACATGTTCCCAATTTCAGAGGTGTTAGATGGACACTTGGATTCAAATTTTGACACATATGGACTCTTCTAGAAGGCACTGGCCATGTGGAGATTCCCGGAACAATGAGAATTCTGCTCCTAGGTGACCAACGCACTCTTGAATGTCGGTAAGTGCATTTCAGTGCACCCTTGAATGGAGGATGCTCCATATGAAACGCAGTTAGTCCCTTTAGAGGTAGCGTTGGTGAGTTCATAAGTGATATAACATATACTTCAAAACTTGGAAATCTCACAATAGTAGCCATGAATTATTTGTTCTTGTCTTAGGGCATATAGCAACTGAAATGTAAGGGGATAATAGACCCTATTTCATTAGTCCTAGGGATGATGTCCAGTTTGACCATTCATGGGGGATGATGCCCAAATTGACCTATAACATCTGGCCCCTAAAGCATGAAGTCGAAATAATAACAATATTTTTTGAATGAGATGCTTTACGATGTGATGAGATAGAATTGAAGCGGAGTGGCGACCTACATCAATATTAAAATACATTACATCATGATATTTTCATCTTGACCATGAATTGTTGAAGGAGGCATTCCCATGCTCAACACATAAACTATCTAATAACATGTACATAGTGCAGAAGTTTTCAACATTGGAATGTTTCCAAATACATACATGCCTACAAATATAGGGCTATGTTCAGATGACGATCTGTATGTAAGGTCACTGTACAGATGATGTGTAAAATAATCCTGAAATCGTAGTCTAGATGGCTGAAACTACATCTGGGGTCTTCTTATCTCGTTCACTCGATCGTTTGGGTACAAGTCTAGCCATGCAAATATATGATTTGTAGTCGAACATGGTAAGACATTGTTTTCTTACCAGCCAATGATGTGACATGTTAACAAACGCGAGAGAACCACCATTGATGTTAATGGATCTCAAGGTACTGCAGTACATTTCGTAAGGCGTGAATAGATGATTTGATGTCGAATGCTAAACAAAATCTTTCGATCAAAGGTTCGAAAGCGAGGATCTTGTCGATGATCTAACAAGCCTCATGGTACTGGAAGATGATGTTTCTAAGTAAACTTCTTGGATAATGATTCGATGTTGAAAAGAATCCACTTTATCACAAAATAGGAGTTACTGATTTCGGAGACAAAATGTGACTTGATATAGCAATGTTCAGGGATGAAAATCTTTGAAATGAAGGTTTATGAGTATTTCAAAAATATGAGTATTCACTAGATGATTCTCTTGAACATATTGGTGACACTGAGATGATTTGGTAGTATTGACTCAAAAAAAAAGTGAAGGTATGATGAAACATCGGTATGAATGAACCGTCAATAATATTACCCAACCCAAATAGTCATGATGATGGAGTGAAGTGTCATTTTCAAGAGCGATCTGCTACCATAAAAGTTCTGTTCACTTTCCCAAATTTTCCCTGGTCATTTTTCGACCAGTACCTCTTTATTTTTTAACAAGCTTGAGGAGGATGACATATGTTTGATCTATAATTCAACCCTTCGGGTGAATATGCATCGCTATTTAATAATTTAATTATTCTAGCGATAAATGAAACTCAATTCTTTCCAAGATCGACAAGCCCGTCGCTATTTTATTTTTTAATCAGCCTAACGATAGTGACATCTCGGTCCTTTTTCATATTTAGAGAGTTTGAAAAAGAGGACAAAAGAAAACTCCATGAGTCCTTTTTCATAATTTTTTCGCTCAAACCTGAAAAAGTGTAAAATAATATCTCAGAGAACCTCCTAGCCATGTTTGATTAAGGTTTTCCTTTTTCATAAATAATCTATCTCAGTCTGGAAAAGGGTTAAAATTATACTGAGTAGATGTATTTTCATATATTTTTATGAGCTCGAAATCACAAGTGCTTGGCAATCTTTCCACATTTTCAAAGTCTAAAAAGATATAAAATAAGACTCCAGGGGTTCCTTTTTCGTCGTTATCGAAGCTAAAAAAAGAGATAAAAGTGCACTTCAAGTCCTTTTTCATTTTTATCAAAGCTCGAAAAATAAGGATAAAAGTATGCTTTGTGGTCAAATCATATTTTAAATAAATGTGCATTACTAATCTGCTATGTCAGCTATAAACTTGTTCAGAACATCATCAAATGGATTAAAAATACCTGTTTCATAATAAAAAATTAATAAAACCATAATCACAACAATAAATATGATTTTTAAATAATCAAACGACTAATTAAAAGAGTTTTACTATTCATTTTTACCATTTTCATTTTGGAGCTTTGAACCTATTTTTTCCCATGAACTTTAGTTGTTGATTGCGATCGATCTTGTGGATGGTTTTCCTCACCTATATATCCAGGTTGGTGCCATAAACCTTCTCTTTCCTTCAATATACTTTTTGCTTCATTTCATTGCAAATTTTTAGGGATTTGGGCTCCTTGGGGTAAATTTATTTTGAAAATAGGGCAACTCACCCTTGAATGTCGAAAGGTGCATTGTAGTGCACTGGAATTGAAGTCCAGGTGCACTTGCAACACACTATCCCTTGACCAGGGGTGCATTGGGCGCAATTCACATTTTTTTTCTTTGCAATTTGCCCAAATTTTGCCTGCTTTTTTGCATGAAATGGGTCCTTATGAGTCTTATGGTTGTGTTTTAGGGATTCAATGGACCAAAATGACAATTAATTGGAGGGAAAGAGAACATGAGGAACAAAACATGATTGCCCTAAATGATCCGGGTACTGTAAAAGCCCTCAGAGACTGTGGATTGCTGAAGTACTTCAGATTATCTGGTATGAGGCAATAGATGGAACTATTGGAGTTCATTGTCCATGCATGTGATCTAGCGACTGAGGCATTTCATATTGGGGACAAAGTGGTCCCAATTTTAGTGGAGGATATATATTTTCTGATAGACTTGTCGAGGAGAGGCCTACCCCATTTCTCTCTCAGGGTCTGCTCTTGGAGGAGAGATGGAGAGAGACTATATATTGTAGTATTGCATTCCAGGGTCAGATCCTAGCAAGGATGGGAAAATAAAATTTTTTGATATTCGTGGTTTTCCATTGAGAACCATCTTATTCATGATTTCAAAGCTTGCTGGTACTGCTACACTACACGTAGAAAACATATATTACATGCAGTATGCACTAGAGTGCATGGAACCAACCATTTTTATTTGGGCTGAAGTTGTACTCTCTCAAATCAAAGAACAACTAAGCAAGGGAAAGGGAGGAAGGAAGAAAAATTTCAACTATGGTTTGATCCTCATTTATTTTTCCTTAGAATGGATTCCAATGATGTAGCCTCAGCATGTGACGCTAGTTATATCTAACCCTAGTGATCCAAGGATGTAGAGATGGGTAGAACTAATGGATATTCATGCTAGTCAATATAGCATTGTGTTCTTGATTGCATTCTTTGTCTAGTTCAGGTGATAGATTATCACCATCGATTAATATGCATATGTAGGAATTGACTTCTAAGGAGATCCAAATTTAGTTTTACCAAAAGGCGCTCAGTGGGGTTCAATTGGTAAGAATGTTTTGACCATATTTTTTTTATTTTTTTAAGGTTTATACATGTTTTTTTATTTTTATTTTTTTCCCAATACTAAACAAAAGTTTTGATGTATGCAGATGTAGGTCGAGTTCGACTAGTGGGATAGCCAGAACAGGGAGTGGATGAGCCAGTAGAGAGGGTTGTCGGGAGAGTAGTCCTTCAGGATTTGGATATGGATGAGACTCTTGCTAAGCTTCAGTAGAACATACAGGGGCTGACCTTTAGGATTCCAGATTGCCAGATCGAAGAGTTACCCATGTGACTATAATGCCATACTATTGGCGTTCCTAACCGTTGGATGCAGTTACTACGTAGGATAGCTAGATCAGTAGCGTGTTATCATGAGCTACCACTAGTTTACTTTTGACATGTTGCATACATTTTGAGGTCATATGACCAGTGTGTCTTGGGCACAAATTTTCTAAAAACCTATAAATATCTATCTATTTGTTTTCAGTGTTTTCCTCTATTTATTGCGCAATCCTATTCAATTATGTGAATGTATCTTTACATGTGTTGAAAATGTATATTTATAACATAATTCGCTAAAGAATCAATTAATGTGTTCAAGTTTCTGGAAATGTGTTGATATTGAATGAAATCAAAATGTCTTTCCAAAATTCGAACTCTTAGGAACATACGATGCAGTGTTGGATTTCTGACAGTATAAACACTAGTAAGTTGTAATACCACATGTTGTGAGTCTAACCTAATAATGATGTGATTAATACCAAATGAAATGGAATCAGAGAGAAGTTTGATCAACGTGCTATACTCAGCGATATTGTTTGTAGATCGACCGATACAAATCACTTGAAAACTCACTAACTCATCATTCGAAGAAAAAAGGGTCCACATTGCATAAGATAGATTCTATGTACTACGACTAGCACCATCAGCATACCCAACAAATGGTTCCAAATATTCAGACATCTGCAATGAAATGTAAAGTGGATTACTAACTTCAAGAAAACTCTAGACAAACAAAATAAGATAGTAAATGAAAATCAACAGCATATATACAATATAATACAACAATTTACTACGCTCATGTTTAAGCATAGTAACATTTCAAATACAACCCATTTCGGGGTTGCGCCAACAGAATTCCATCATAATATACCAACTTGTAGGCACCCTTAGCAAGAACTCTTCTGAAAATATAGGGGCCATGCCATAACGACTCAAATTTCCCTGTACCTATTACATCAACTTCCTGATCATAAAGAAGGACTAGGTCACCCTCTGAGAAAATGAGAGGCTAGACATTTTTGTCATAGTGTGCCTTTATAAGTCTCTTATGCGCTTCGTTATCCAATTGGGCTTCATGACATGTTTCATCAAGATGGATGAGGTTAAAAGACACACTTCTTCAGTAGAGGTGTTAGGTAACAAGTCAATTGTGAGTTTTAACAACGGTGTTTCACATTGGATTGGCAAGATAGCCTCCAAACCATACCCCAATTGAAAGGGGGTAAATCTGGTTGCGTTTCTCACCAAGGTTCGGTACGCCTACAAAGTCGAGTACAGGATTAAATGTCAATTTATTTTATGAACTCCTATCATTCGTTGAAGCATTCATTTAAGAATCATGTTAATAGCCTCAACTTGTCCCTTTGATTATGTATAATAAGGAGTAGAACTATCATGTGATAGTCCTAATTTAGCAGTCAACTCATTCATCATATGATTTCGAAAATGCGAACCATGATCTATGACTATAGCCTATGGGACCCCCAACCATTAAATGACATGATTAAAGAAAAACAATGCAATTATTTTTCCTATGTTGTTGAATGTAGGCATCGCTTCGTACCACTTGGTAAAGTAGTCTACTACGACAATAATATAATCATGCCCCCTGGAAAAACGAGGGTTACAGGTCATGAAGTCAATGCCCTATTTTGAAAATGGTCCCACAGAGACAAGAGATGCATTGGCACAGGAGGTTTGTGGATTTTACGATCAAATATCTAGCATGCATGACAACTTCTGACCATGAGGATGCAGTAGCAAATATGGTAGGCCAAAAGTAACCAGCACGAAGTATCTTTTGCATGGTAACATATCGAGAAAACTGTCCACCACAAGCCCCAACATGAAAATAATTTAAAACCTTTCAGCCTCCTCATGAGTGAGGCACCTTGTAATATTCCCAGCTAATTGGAATATTCAATTTTGTTACTTTTATGTTTCATGAATAAATGTGTAAAGGAGGATTATAAAAACTCATAAAAACAAAAAATAAATCAATGCTACATGTGAACAAAGCTAAATCAAGATGCCCCAAATAAACACCCTATGTGTGAAAGGGTTGAGACATTTGACTGCTGGCATGTGTTATATTCTTTCCACGACTAGCCCCACGTGTTGTACGTTGCGGCCGGGCGCAACAGTGGGGTCACAAGGGGGAGGAAAGCCCCTATTGTTGGGGTCCGGGGAAAGACCCCTGCCGAAATTGTTTTTGGTGTGCGGACCCAACAGCAAAGTGTGACTCCACCCATGTTTTGTGCATGAGTTTTCACATGGTTTTTGGGGTACGATGGTTTTCGACCCCTGGTATTTTGTAGATCCGGTCAAGGGAACTATGGTTATGTTCTAATCCAGGGTTAATGGATTGGGGTTTATGTATGCTTCGGCATGTATATATATGTGTTGTAACACTAAAAGGAATATAATGAAAATCAAGATGGTCGTCCCGAATTGGGATCCAGGGGAAAATCTTTGTGTTTATCTTTTTTATGTTTATGCTCTCGCTATTGTTTATTTTATGTTATAATATTCATGTGTAGATAATTTATGTTCAGGGTTAAAACCTACATTTGGTATCAGAGTTGTTTCGGCTTCAAGGGGACGGCTTTGCTGTTGAGGGTTTTTTTGCTCGGGCCTGAGGTAGACCCTGTTCAGTGGGAGATCTATAGGATCGATTCTTGCATTGAAAGAAGATGGCGAGCGGTGGAAAGATAGAGATCGAGAAATTTAATGGTCAGAGTTTTGAGTTGTGAAAGCTCAAGATGGAGGATCTGCTGGTGGATAAAGATCAGTGGATCGCAGTAGATCCAGGTACTAAACCAAGGGCAATGTCAGATGAAGACTGGAAGAAACATGATCGGAAGGCTAAGAGCACAATACGGTTGTGTGTATCATTCGCATTGTTGAATGTATCTGGGGAAGTCACTTTTAAAATAATTTGTGGGAAAAACTTGGGACTTTGTACCAATCTAAGTCTCTCGGTGAATAAGTTGCTCCCCGTGGAAAAGTCAGAGTAACTTGAGTGATGAAGGATGGAGACTCGCATGCAGCATCTGAACGCCTTCAATACTATGGTAAGTCAGCTGTCATCTATTGATATTAAAATCTCAGATGAAGATAAGTGCATCAGTTTGTTGTGTTCTCTACCAAACTCGTGGGATAGTCTAGTTATTGCAATAGGTAGCAATACAACTACCTTGAATTTTGATGACATTGTCTCAGCCTTACTGTCGGAGGAAATGAGACGGAGAAATATGGAGGGCCAGAATGGAGATGCCTTATCTGTACGAGGAAGGTCCCAAAACAGAAGCAAGAATAAGGTTTCGAGTGGGAGATCCAAATCTAGAGGGAGATCTAAATCTCCTGGAATTTTTGTAAAGGTATGCTGGAAATGCGGAAAGGAAGGGCACTACAAAAAGGAGTGCAGATCTAAAGCTCCTGAGAAAGTAAAGGGATCTGATGATGCTCCTTCTGCAAAGGCAAAAACCACCTCAGATGAAGGTGGGGATGTGTATTTGGCTTCTTCTTCAAATACACTTGTATATCATGAGTCATGGTTGATTGACTCAAGTACATCCTTTCACTTCACTCCCCATAGGGAGTGGTTCTACGAGTATGAGAAATATGATGGTGATGTCTTCCTAGGGGATGATAGAAAGGCCAAAATCATCGGACGTGGAAAGGTCAACCTGAAGCTGCAAGGTGGAAGGATTAGAACACTTCTTGGTGTTCTGCATATTCCTGCATTGGCCAGAAATCTGATTTCTGTAAGCAAGATGGATGATGCAGGTGTAAAAACAGTGTTCAAGAAAGATGTCTGCAAGATGGTTAGGGGAGCACTGGTATTAATGCGGGGAGTTCGGACTGGAATTCTGTACAAGCTAAAAGGTAGCACTGTTATTGATGGGTGTAATAGCTATGTGGTTCCTGAAAGTGGAGCGGAAAGCCTAGCTGTCTCTAGAGAAAAGACCATGCTATGGCATCAAAGGCTTGGACATATTGGAGAGAAGGGCCTTCGAATACTACATAGAAATGGTATGGTAGAAGGTATGTATAAATTCTCTCTGGATTTTGATTTCTGTGAACATTGTGTATATGGGAAGTAGAATCGGGTGAGTTTTCCTTTTGGTGCTAAGAGGGCGAACAAGATATTAGAAATTGTGCACAGTGATGTGTTTGGACCTGTGTCAGTTCCATCACTGGGAAAGTTTTTGTACTATGTTTCATTCATAGATGACTTCTCAAGGAATATATGGATATATTTCTTGAGTAAGAAATCTGAAGTCTTTGAAAAATTTAAAGAATTTAAGGCTCTGGTGGAAAACCATACAGAGAAGAAGATAAAGGCGCTGAGGACAGATAATGGTGGGGAGTTCTGTAAGAAAGAATTTGAATATTTCTGTAAGAAGTGTGGTATGGCACGACATAAGACTACTCCATACACACCTCAGCAAAACAGAGTTGCAGAAAGAATGAATAGAACGCCGATGGAAAAGGCAAGAAGCATGCTCAGTGGTACCGGGTTAGGAAAAGAATTCAGGGCAGAGGTAGTGGAGACTGCATGTTACCTAGTTAATAGATCACCTTCATCAGCGTTGGAGGATAAGACTCCACATGAGGTATGGATTGGTAAGAAACCCTCTCTTTCACATCTAAGGGTATTTGGATGTGATTCATATGTACATGTTCCAAAGGAGAAAAGGACCAAGTTGGATAATAAATCTGAAAGGTGCATCTTTATTGGGTATAAGGATGGTTTAAAAGGTTACAAGCTTTGGAACCCGGAAACAAGGAAGGTTGTGTACAGCCGAGATGTGGTGTTTAGAGAGGTGAAAGATGTTGTTAAACATGAAATAATACCAAAGGAACCTGAGAAGATAGAGTTTGAGCTAAAGGAGTATGAATCAGACTCTACAACAGAAGAAGATTCAGAAGAGGAAGAGCCACAAACTCCAGCTTTGAGAAGATCAGTTTGAGAAAGAAGGCAACCAGAAAGGTATAGTCCATCTGCTTTCTATTTAGGTTTTTCCTTAACTATAACTGATGATGATCCCAGAACTGTCAGGGAGGCAGTAGATTCCGAGGATGGAAAACTCTGGAAGGAGGCCATGGTTGATGAAATGGCATCCTTGCACAAAAATGAGGCATGGGATCTGGTGGAGTTGCCGGCTAGAAGGAAGCCCATTGGGAGAAAATGGGTGTTTAAGAAGAAGATGAATGTAGAAGGAAAGGTGGAGAAATACAAAGCTCGGTTGGTAGAAAAAGGTTATTCCCAAGTGTCGGGAATTGATTTTGGTGATATTTTTTCCCCTGTTGCCAAAGTTACTTCTATTAGATTACTTTTATCTGTTGCTACTGCATTTGATTTTGAGATAGAAAAGATGGATGTGAAGACAACATTTCTTCACAGGGATCTAGAAGAGGAGATCTACATGAAGAAACCTAAAGGCTTTATGGTGAAGGGTAAGAAAGAACTGGTATGCAAGTTGAAGAAGTCTCTGTATGGGTTAAAACAGTCACCAAGGATGTGGTATCAGAAATTTGATACCTATATATGGGGACTTGGCTTCACTAGAAGCAAGGAGGATCACTGTGTTTATTTTAAATTAATTGGTGACCGTGTTATTTATTTGGTCTTGTATGTGGATGATATGTTGTTCATTGGAAATGACAAAGAAATTATTCAATATTTGAAGACCCAACTGTTCTCCAAATTCGACATGAAGGATCTTGGTGTTGTAAACTATATTTTGGGCATGGAAATTAAGAGAGATCGAGCAAAGAGGAAGCTCTGGTTAAACCAGAGGAAGTATGTCGAGACTATATTTCAGAGGTTCAATATGTAGGATAGTACACCGGTGAATGTTCCTATTCCTGTAGGTGTAAAGCTGTCTGCTGAATAGTGTCCCAAGACACAAGAATAAGAGGAGGATATGTCTCCTGTTCCATATGCAAGTGCAGTGGGTAGTCTGATGTATGCAATGGTCTGTACTAGATCAGAAATTGCACATGCAGTGGGAGTATTGAGCAGGTTTATGTCAAACCCAGGAAAGGAGCATTAGACAGCAGTGATGCGGGTTTTCAAATATTTACGTGGCACTAGTGATTATGGCTTTTGCTACCAGGGAAGACCAGGATTGGAAAGAATGTTGGACATTCGTGGTTTTGTTGATGCAGGCTGGGCTGGAGATCTAGACAAAAGAAGATCTACAAGTGGGTATGTGTTTAACCTATTTGGAGGTGCAGTCAGTTGGATGAGTAAAAGACAGTCTGTAGTGGCTCTTTCAACTACAGAGGCAGAATACATAGCCGCCACTCATGCAAGCAAGGAAGTAGTTTGGTTGCAGAGATTGTGTTCAAGTATGGGGTTGGTACAACAAGCTATAAGGATAGACTGTGATAGCCAAAGTGCAATTTTATTGGCTAAGAACCCTGCTTACCATTCAAAGACAAAGCACATTGATGTTCAATATCACTTTGTTAGAGATATGGTTGAGGCTAAAAGGGTGTTTCTGGTAAAGGTGGAAACTTTGAAGAATGTTGTAGATGCATTGACGAAGTCTGTGAGCACTTAGAAGTTCTCTTGGTGTAGAGAAACAATGGGTGTTGAAGAATTTTCCCAATAACTAAGCTCTCATGTGGCCCCTTGTGGAAAGAAAAAAACAAGTGGGAGAATGTTGGGTATGTGTTATATTCTTTCCATGACTAGCCCCATGTGTTGTACGTTGCGCCGGGCGCAGCAGGGGGGTCACAAAGGGGGAGGCAGCCCCCATTGTTGGGGTCTGGGGCAGCGCCCCAGAGAAAATTGTTTTGGTGTGCGGACCCACTCATAGGCAGACCCACCCATGTTTTGTGCATGATTTTGCACATGGTTTTGGGGTAAGATGGTTTTCGACCCCTGGTATTTTGTAGATCCGGTCATGGGAACTACGGTTATGTTCTAATCCAGGGTTAATGGATTGGGGTTTATGTATGCTTCGGCATGTATATATATGTGTTGTAACACTAAAAGGAATATAATGAAAAATCAAGCTGGTCATCTCGATTTGGGATCCAAGGGAAAATCTCTGTGTTTATCTGTTTTATGTTTTATGCTCTCTCTATTGTTTATTTTATGTTATAAGATTCATGTGTAGATAATTTTTTTTCAGGGTTAAAACCTACATTGACTGGGTCAACCATGGCCAAATCAATAGCACTGTCTAGAAAGAGTGATCTTCATTAAGGCACAATGCATTTTTAGTTGGAGGATGTTCATGTGAAAAGAGCTATTTCATTAAGATGGTTTAGGTTTTTTCAAGATCACAAACTTATATAAGGAAGGGGAGGACAACATGAGAAGGTTGTTGATGATTATCATTTTCTAAAGATCTTGTCTGTTTAGACATTTCTTATTCTCTTGGTTGTTTAGCAGAGAATAGTGTTGTTTAGAACAAGGATCTCCTGTTTAGGAATCTTATCTCTTTCCTTGAGAGGACTCTTGGAAGAGTCTTGCATTTCTTGTCCACTATCAGGCTTAAGGCCAAGCTTCTTCTTCCAACTATAATGTAGATCCTGTTGAGGGTTTGGTTGTCTTTGTAAGTTGCAGAAAGTGGAGGCTAGATCTACTCAGATCTAAGCCATTCTAGTGCCTCTTTTTAGTGGGAAAGCATTCTATCCCTTTGAAAAGAGAGTATTGGATGATTGGAGCATATTTTTAGATCTCGAGATTAGGCCAAACAATTTTCTAGAGCCTACAGCACAATCTATCTTCTAGTACTGCATTATTTGCAAGTGAGAAGTTGCAGGGTGTTTTGGCAGAATTTTGGAGGAGAGATCTATAGTGTTGGGAATCTAGCCTTCACTATGCTGATCCATGGATTTCATATATAATCCATGTCATATTCAGATCTGATCTAAATACTCATGTATTTTCTTCAGAATTTTTGAATCATTCTGTGGATCTGCTGCATAAGATCTCAGATCTACTCCATGTACTACACTTTTTGCTGAAAACCCCAAGGGGCATTTGTAAAGGAGCCTTTCTAGCATACAGATCTGATATAGATCTAAATTTTTATACACATATCTACTCTATATCTTAAGTGTAATTCACAGCTTCTTTCAACCAATAAAATAATATTGTCAAGCTTGTTCAGTCTTAATCTATGGTTGCAACACCTCACTTTTGAGGATTTATTCATGTAAAGTCTTCTATTTTCTGTTCTATAACTCATGGGCTACAATATAACTCTAATTTGATGTTGTAAATGTAAATATTGAGCCTCCATATTGGCCTCCTGCTTCATTTTTCTGAACTACATTATTTCTGAGCAGTATTGTTCAATATTGCTACATGTTTCCCATTTGGGATATTACAGTGGTATAAAAGCATCATCTTGGCACAACCTTTGCATTCTAAGAAGCCAATATGTATTTTCATGAAAATAAAATACCGAAGAAGAAGATTGATTACACTAAAGACAAATAAGACAAGGGTCAAAACCCTTTATTTGGAAGACTGAAAGGGAAAAAGTTCTCAAAAAAATTGTTCCAAACTATGCATGACCTTAAGAATGAAATCAGGGGAGTGAGGAAAGAAAGACATGCAGATCCTTTGGAGAGATTTGCACATGAAGGAAGCCTCAGTTCTTCATACTTTTTGTGTGAGCATTCAGCCACACAATCATATCTGCAACGTTGTAGCATGCCTACATTCCTGGCAAGAGAAGAAGCAGAAGGAGGGACACCAAAAGAGGAGACTCTTGGTGACTATCTCCAAGAATATGAATCTCAGTCTAAAATATTCAAAGAGCATCTAAGCTTCCTAGAGAATCTAAGCAAGTGGAGGCTATATCTATTCAGATCTAGGACATTTCAATGCCCTTTTTAGTGGAGGAGTCTTCTGCTCTATTGAGGGAAGTGTATTGGAGTTATTGGGCATCATTTCTTGATCTTGGCATGTGGCCAACTGTTATCTATACCCTACAACACAGTTTCTATTCCAGATTTGCATTATTCCTATAGGTGTTGTTGTAGGGAGTTTGGGTTCACCATTTGGAGAGTTGGTTTTTGAGTGTTGGGGATCTGCCCTTCACTCTGAGATCCATTGGAGGAGATCTATACATTTCATACTTTAGATCTTATCTGCATACTTCTAAATACTTATGAATCTCTGAATATTTCTGCAGATCTGCATTCTTAGATCTTAGATCTACTGCTTATACTTGGTCTAGTGCTCAAAAACCTAAGGGGCATTTGTAAAGGAGCCTTTATAGTGTACAGATATGATATAGATCTAACTTTTTGTACATAGATCTGCTCTAGATCTGAAGTGTAATTCAAATTTTCTTTCAGCCAATAAAATAATGCTGTCAAGATTGTTCAGTCTTAACCTATGGTTGCATCACCTCATTTTTGGGGATTTCTTCATGTAAATTCTTCTATTTTCTGTTCTATAACTCATGGGCTACAAAATAACTCTAATTTTTTGTTTTAAATGTAAATATTGAGCCTCCATATTGGCCTCCCACTTCATTTTTATGAACTGTGTTATTTCTGAGCAATATTGTTCAATATTGCTACATGTTTCCCATTTGGGATATTACAGTGGTAGCAGAGCATCATCTTGGCACAAAATATGCATTCTAAGAAGCCAATATGTCTTTTCATGAAAAGAAAATACTGAAGAAGAATATTGATTACACTAAAGACAAATAAGACAAGGGTCAAACCCCTTTATCTGGAAGAATGAAAGGGAAAGAGTTCTAAAAAACTCTGTTCCAAAATATGCATGAGCTTAAGAATGAAATCAGGGGAGTGAGGAATGGAAGACATGAAGATCCTTTGGAGATATTTTCACATGAAGGAAGCCCTAGTTCTTCATACTTTGTGTGTGAGCATTCAGCCACACAATCAGATCTGCAACATTTTAGCATGCCTACATTCCTGGCAAGATAAGAAGCAGAAGGAGGGACACCAAAAGAGGAGACTCTTGGTGACTATCTCCAAGAATATGAATCTCAGTATAAAAGATTCAAAGAGAATCTAAGCCTCCCAGAGTTTTGTCAACTCAAAGAAGAAAGAAGGTCTAACATATACAAGAGAAGAAGAGGGTGCATGCAACCCACTTTGGGTAGGACTTTCCTACCTACATTTGATGGATCACCCAAGAGCTCTGCCAAGTATTGGGTAAAGAAGCTAGACACATATTTCTAGTTGCATCAAGTTTCTGAAGAAGAAGCCATAAGAGTAGTAGCGCTGCACCTCCAAGGTAAGGCTTATTCCTGGTGGTTATTTGAATCTTCTTCATTGAAAAATGTAAACATCTCTACTTATGCAAAGTTCACTAGGAGGTTAGTGAAAAGATTTGATTTTATGCCTTCTGAAATTTCTTTGGGTAAACAAACTAGGTCCAAGAATTCAGAACCTTTGCATGAGATGGAAGGATTCATGAAGATAACTCCATTCCAAGACATTGTTGAAGGGGTTAAAGATCTACTACATGATTTTCCAAGGGCAAAGGCCCCACTTCAGCAAGAACATTCTTCTCAAGAGGAAGACATGAGTGTTCGATTTTAAAGAAGAGATCAAGAGAAAGGATCTCCTATTGATGAGGCATGCCCCATTGATGGGGAGGAGAAAGCAGAAGAGCTAAAAGGTTCCTCCAACGTTGTGATAGAAGGAGGAGATCTATTTTTATCGAGAGATGGAGATGAAACCATTGCTTTCACTAAGAGGGCTTTTGTATCTTTGCAAGAAGGCCCCAAGGATCTTACACATGAAGAGAATAAGCAGCATGTGTCTATGAAGATAGAAAATGAGACAAGACAATGGAAGGAATGTGTCCCAACATTGCATCTAGTTTTGGGAACACATACTATGGCAGATCAGCCCTTTGTGATCAAGACTCTTGACACCAAGGAGATGATGGGTGTTCATGAGTTAATTACATCTAAAGGAAGCACCTTAGACTGTGAGATCTTGCAGAAGGTGGGTGAAGGAGAGAATATGAAGGATCATAGCACTGATGTGATGGTAGGTGATCCATTACATGGAGAAGAATTTGGGGAAATTTCTCCAATCAGAAGCACTCTTGCATCTATAAGAGTGATACCCCACTATCATGATACTTCCACACAAAAATCAGAGATGGATTTTCGCAATGGAAGCAGTCATAATATGTTCCCATCTATTTTTCACATGGGAATGAGCCATGAGACATCATTATCTTGTGGTATACCACCTGGGAGACCACCTGATTCAGATTTTATAAAATATGTTTCATGCATGGATGCTCCTTTCATAGATCCAAGGAGGGAGGGAGCACTAGAAGACCATACTACAACGCTGAAAGTATGGGGAAGGCTCAAGAAGAGGGAAATTATTTTTCCCTTATCATCATTATCCATTCTTTCATCTCATACTGCATTGAGAAAAGATGCTACAAGAATGAAGGATGACGCCATCATGGAGCAAGGAAGGAAATCTTTGAATCAGAAAACAAACTTGTTTGGAGAACAATTTTCCATACATGAGGAGATGATAAGGCCAAGGAGGTTTTGGGTAGATGATAACCATCCATGGGAGACTAACTTCCAAGAACTTCCATTTTCTATTGAGCATGTGCATATGCAAGAGAGGCAGTAAGGAAGGAATGGAAACCTTCCACCTTATGCCTTTGGCATGGGAGATGTCAAGGAGGAGAAAAATGGGAGGCATGACCTTCAAACATACACCTTTGACATGAGAAATGTCAAGAAGGAGAGAAATAACATGGAAGACATTTCAGCTGGCACATTATCAGCGCTGTCATTGTTGGGAAAACTAGATCCATATTGGAAATCCCAACCGCTGGTGGAATATTCCAAGGATCTTCACACTTGCATGGTTCTTGATGACTTGATACATGATGAAAGCTATTCAATATTATATGGAGTCATCTATAATCATGGTAGGATCTTCTTTTCTAGAGCCTCCAAGCTCAAGGATAAGTTACTACAAAGGGCTTATGAAGAGTTCTATTTTAGCCACACATACTCTATGAAGCTCAACAACATCATCTTGAGGAGCTACTATTGGGAGGGCATTGAAAAAGAACTATATCAACATTGTCAAAGATGCATGAACCTTGTGGAGTTGGAGCAGCAACATCACTCTAAGGAAGAGTTAACTCAGCCCTCTCTTTCTCTCCTTGAGGAAGAGAATAGATCTATGCACCACTCCATTGATATGAGGAGGATTGTTGGTGAAGAGCATGCTCTTGTTACACATGTTTTATATTATGATTTCATGCATTATTCTACCTTGTTTTTGCAAGCCATGACTCTGAGGGGGAGCATTGTATCTTGTAAGCCTCATGGCCAATATTGGGCCACAAACATTTTTGAATTTGTCCACTCCCTTAGAAGGAAAAGGGAGATTTTTCAACATGATGGGTGCTTCCCTAAGGCTCCAAATATATCTCACACTTTCAGCTATGGTGAGATGGTATGGGAAGAAATTAAGTGGTGGAAAATCCACTTACCACACCTTGATTTGATGTAGGTAGGAAATGCTCTGCACTGGTTCCACATGTGAGACTATGACCCACCTCCATGTGCACAAATTTATGTTTGTATGTAGATTTTTTTGATCCCCTATATTGATGATGTACATGTACTTTTTATGGGGATGTATGGAGGAAGAAGGGAAGGCATGCATGTGCCCTGTGGGATGGCCACTCTCCATGTACTTTATGTCTCATATTTCAAGGAGGGCATTAGGCAAACCATGTTTGTTTCATGTGATTTATTGTCTCCTTATGGGATGAGTTGTTTGCATCTCATGAGAACTTTGGTGGAGAAAGTCATGGATGGATGGTTTGGTGAACACTTGGCTCATGGAGGAAAATAAGTCATGTTGGTGTCACCAATGGAGGAGGAGATGTGTTGCAGCACTCACCTTATCAGTTACTTGAGGACAAGTAACATTTTGGAGGGGAGGACTGTAATATTCCCAATTAGCCCAAGCTAATTGGAATATTCAATTTTGTTTTACTTTTCTATTTCATGAATAAATGTGTAAAGGAGGATTATAAAAACTCCTAAAAACAAAAAATAAATCAATGCTACATGTGAAAAAATCTAAATTTGGGCTATTCCAAATAAACACCCTTATGTGTGAAAGGGGCTGAGACATTTGACTGGGTCAACCATGGCCAAATCAACAACGTTGTCTAGAAGGAGTGATCTTGATTAAGGCACATCGTAGTTTTAGTTTGAGGATGTTCATGTGAAAAGAGCTATTTCATTGAGATGGTTTAGGGTTTTGCAAGCTCAAAAACTTATATAAGGAAGGGGAGGACAACATGAGAAGGTTGTTGATGATTATCATCTTTTGAAGATCTTGTCTATTTAGAAATTTCTTATTCTCTTGGATTTTTAGCAGAGAATAGTGTTGTTTAGCACAAGGATCTCCTGTTTAAGAATCCTATCTCTTTCCTTGAGAGGCCTCTTGGAAGAGTCTTGCATTTCTTGTCCACTATCAAGCTTAAGGAAAAGCTTCTTCTTCCAACTACAATGCAGATCCTATTGACGGTTTGGTTGTATTTGTAAGTTGCAACAAGTGGAGGCTATATCTACTCAAATCTAGGCCATTATAGTGCCTCTTTTAAGTGGGAAAGCCTTCTATCCCCTTGAAAAGAGAGTATTGGATGATTGGAGAATATTTTTAGATCTTGGCATCAGGCCAAACCATGATCTAGAGCCTACATCGTAGTCTATCTTCCAGTACTGTATTATTTGCAAGTGAGAAGTTGCAGGGTGTTTTGGCAGACTTTTGGAGGAGATATATCTAGTGTTGGGAATATGGCCTTCACTGTGGTGATCCATGGATTTGAGATCTAATCCATGTAATATTCAGATCTGATCTGAATACTCTTTTATTTGCTTCAGAATTTGTGAATCATTCTGTAGATTTGCTGCATAAGCTCTTAGATCTACTCCATTTACTACACTTTTTGCTGAAAAACCCAAGGGGAATTTATAAAGGAGCCTTTCTAGTGTACAGATCTAATATAGATCTAACTTTTTGTACACAGATCTTCTCTAGATATGAAGTGTAATTCACAGCTCCTTTCAACTAATAAAATAATGCTGTCAAGCTTGTTCAGTCTTAATCTATGGTTATAGCACCTCATTTTTTAGGATTTCTTCATGTAAAGTCTTCTATTTTCTGTTCTATAGCTCATTTGCTACATTATAACTCTAATTTTTTATTGTAAATGTAAATATTGAGCCTCCATATTTGCCTCCTACTTCATTTTTTTGAACTGCATTATTTCTAAGCAGCATTGTTCAATATTGCTGCATGTTTCCCATTTGGGATATTACACACCTTCTTAAAATTGTATCGACACCATGAAAATAAAGTGTATTGCTGACGATCAGATAATATTTGGCTTGGTATCGAATACGTCACTGGTTAGAGCGAGAGGTATCAGGCCAAAAAGTCTGGGTTTGGAGATAAATGATAAAATCCCCATACCAAGGATAAAATGATCCGGTCAGAAACAAATACTCATCAGGAATAGATGGTTCTGATGTAGTAGCAGTACTATCATAGGGAAGGTCACAAATAAGCTCAAATAGAACTAAAGACTTCTTTAACTTGGATTTGATGAATTCTAAATCAAACTCGTGCAAAATCGCAATCCATTTTGAGTACTTTCCCCCTAGAAATTGACGTGATAAGATGTAAGTCATGGGGTTGCAATCTGAAATGATAATGGTCTTCCGGAACAAGATATAGTGGGGAAATATTTGGACAGCTTGAAAAACTTCCAAGGTAAGCTTTTCTACATATGAATACTTCACTTTTGTATCATTGATATTATGAATCAAATAATAGATTAGATGTTCTATCCCATTTTCTACTTGGACCAATACCATAGCAATGGTTGTATCAGCCATGACGATATATAATAAATAATCACTTTGATAATTGGGGGAATACATTAATGATGCCCTGACTAGTGTATCCTTGACAACATCAAAAGAAGCTTGTGAAACCTTATCCCAGTGGAAGGGAAACCCCTTTTTCAAGAGTTGAGTAAATCCTTTAGCCATTTTGGCATAGTTGGGTATGAACCTCCTTAGGAAGTTACCCTTTCCCTCAAGTTTCTGTAGCTGAATCAAATTTGATGGCACAGGAAAATAAAGAATGGCCTAGACCTTCAGTGGGTCGATTCGAATTCCTTCTTTTGAGATGACGAATCCTATCCAACGACTAGAACCAACGCAAAACACACATTTATGTGTATTGAGGTTTATTTTGTAGTGTCGACAACGTGGAAAGATAGCTCTCAAATGCATTGGGTGATCAGTCTGGTTTTGTGAATGCACAGGTAAATCATCTAGATAAGGTTGAAAAATATGCTTGATTTCATTGAAAGTATAATTCATAACTCTCTGAAAAGTTACCCCAGCGTTCTTTAAACCAAACGAGAGTTTTCGATAAGCGAACATGCCCCAAGGAAAGATGAATGTTGTCTTATATTGGTCCTCTGGGCGAATATTGATTTGATTATAGCCATAAAATCCATCCATGAACGAAAATATTTCACATCAAGCACAATCATCAATAATCTAGTCGATAAAGGGAGTAGGATAGTTGCCTTTTGGACACACAAGATTGACATCCCGATAATCGACACACAGTCTGATTGTTCCTTGTTTTTCATAACAGAAACAATGTTGGAAACCCACTTAGTTAGCGGAACAGGGTAAATGAAACCAGCATGCAAAAAATTTTCAACTTCTTCTTTAATGGTAGTGACCTTCTTTAGATGAACAAGATGAAGGCGTTGATGTATTGGTTTGACATCAGGGTACATGTAAATAGTGTTTTCAACGATACTAGTATCTATGTCTGGAATTTCCTCGTAAGACCAAGAAAATACATCAAAAAAATTCACAAAAGAGAGAGTGATATGTTTCGAGTTATAATGGAGAACAAGACACGCTGACTTGAATTTTTTCGACAATACCAGGTTTGGTCGAAATATTGATAGAAATGGTTTCTCCAATATTTGATAAATTTCACTCAGAATTGATTGCATTAATAGGAAAATAATTCGAAAAGAAATTTTTGATCGATGGGTGATATAGTTTAGTAAGATTATCTTCTTCATAATCCCGAATATGGGAGCAATGATGATGATCTTCCTATGGTTCTCCTTCTGGCATCATGGATTCCACAATATTCTCATCTGTCAAGAAAGTTGAGGAAAAAGGATCAGATGGAGTACCAAAATCTAATGAACGATCAACCCAAATGACAGGCAACGATGATTTTGGATTTGCCACCCAAGCCATGTAGATTGATTTCTATGCCAGCACAATTGGGTTGGGTGACAGAAAATCATCGAACGTAACAACTTCAGAATCACAAGTAATCTCCCTTAACCTAGATCGAGTATAAGATATCATGTAGCTAGTCTCTATACTTGTAATTTATGCCAACGTCACAAGTGACAGTAATACAAAGGTTCCCATGAGAGTGGAATCCTTTAAGAGTCCTACACCAATGTTCTGAAGTAAAATTTTGGGTGCATGAACTAAAAAAATGCTTCCAGTTACCTGGGAACTAGAGGAAAAGAAGGATAGTTGATTGATGACTGTGATAACACCTTGATGTGGAAAGGAGATCATTCTAAAATATGTAGAGACGATCATAGTCATAGCATATACCCATGGCCTTCCAAGTAAAATATTGTAATCAAGGGGTCTGTCAATGACCTCAACTTCAACATTTACTATTTCCCCCCTAGTTCAACATGTAGGTTATTGATAATACCGCAAGGCTTATATGTGCGCCCGTCAAAAGCTTTCAATGTCGTAGGTGATTGAGATGGCGAGGTGAGCCAAGTGACTTCCAGAATTTTAGAGACATAATGCATGTAGATTATCCCTCATCAATAATAGTACAATGAACAAGGTGATTGAGAACATTTACTTGGATGGAGAATGCAAATTATGTTAGTAATTGCGGCACATAGCCCGTATGATTAAAGACTACGAGATTGGAATCTGTTGGATCAATTCCACCAATTGCCGACAACAAAACCTGCTTCTGGGAGGGACAATTTTGAAGCACCTCAAGCACTGACATAGCTGAAGGGGATTGAGCCAAATATTCAACTATATTATAATTTTGAGCAGCTTGGGCTCAAGGAATAAATGTTGATTTATGAACGACTCCCTTTGGTGGCTTTATTGTCAATTCAAGAATAGCGGTGGGTGGTATCAATTCTGTAGACGGATTCATGGTCAAGGTAGTAGGTTGATAAGTAGCCTAGCTACCATAATATTTATTATGCATTGACACCAAAACATCATTTAATGACTTCGTGACAGACATCATAAACACTTGGTAACTAGAAGCTGGATCCGTAGCAACAAAATTTGTGCCTAGATTCAAAAATGGATATGTCAACCAGTTTTGTGAACATCTCGATAACATCCCGATTTTATCTCAAAATCATGATTTTTTGGCCCAGCCAATGTTTGCCAATTTTTAAGATATTTTTATGGTATCTTAGTTTTGTCGATGTTTGCTTATTTTTTACTGCTATTTTCCCGATTTTTACGATTTTTTGGTTTTCTACACCCTTGCCAATTTTATCCCGATGCCAATGTTTGCAACATTGTTGTCAACACAGTGGATGCATGCGAGGTATTAACAAATTTTGAGACTTCAGTGTGGTGAGGATAGTCTCGAACAAAGTGTTCCTCATTATAGATTATGAAAGGGTAACGAGGTTTCTAATTTCTAGACAATTGATCAGATGATCTTTCCTGCTGGGTAGAAGTTTGTTTTTTCTTTGATTTCCCCTTTTTCTTACTTCCAAGTTTCTTGTCATTTTTTCCCTTGTCAGATGACACGGCATGGATTTTAGAAGAAGGTGTAATATCAGATGCAATAGAGTGATGTGTGCTTGCAATACCGATCATACCGTCTCCGGCATGACCGTCTTTTGATGGAGGAGGAATAGTAAAATTATATTGCTACACGTTGGGAATTTTCTCGTAGAGCATGTCAGACTGAGTATAAATCAAGTCTAAATATTGGGCATGAGCAATGACCTGCTCTTCAGTGACAACACCACCCTTAGTCACATCCTCATTTATAGATGGTAACAGGTACTTAATGAACCACTCGGGAAGGAGATGATCAGGAACAAATGTCTTAACCATTCTACGATGACGATGCCACTCATGAATATGATCAGAAATGTGAGTAGCATTAGTCTATTTAAAATTAGTCAAAATTTTTGTTCCAGTTTCATATCGTATGGGTAACTGGAAGTGGGTAAAATATACAATAGCTAGGGTAGTGAAATTATCAAATGAAGCTCTTGGTAACTCAATGTACCATTTCACAACCAGACCAGTAAGCATACGATGGAAAAGATGTAGTCGAAAAAATTCATCATTTAGGGAGTTATATGAACACCACAAATGATAAGTCATGACATGTGTCAACGGGTCTTCCCATGGTTTCCATTGAACTTAGTAATATCCGAGGGTAATTTATGAGGTATCACCGACCACCAAGGAGTGTAATTGATTGGATCATTGGTAAGCATGGAAAATTTTAGGGGCTAATATTCGCAGGTGGGCTAAATTTCCATGATTTTTCGAAAAAAAGATTCGCCAATTTCCATTTTTTATAAAAATTATTCGCCCAAATTTTAGAATATAAAATTATTTTATGTTAAAAATTGCCAATATTATATAGAGAGTATATATAAAATCATTATAAATTTCAATAATTTTACAACTACATTAATAAACATTTTATAGTTTTCATATTAGGTACTAGTGAGATTCGCCGGTTTTTTAAACTTCAAAATAATTTTCCATCCTTAAAATTTCCCCTGTTGGTAAGCTAGTTTAAATCCAGTAACTCTAAAGTTGCAACAAAGGGAAACTGTCGATTTAGGTCGGGTTGAGCATAACTAGGGTATGATGGAATTGCTTGGGAAACAGGCCTTTGAGCACCAACATAAGAAATCTATTGCCGGTAACCTAGATAGGGGTTGTTTTGATAAGAAAACACTTGAAGATTCTGTTGACCAAGACTTGGGTTTGCCACTTTTTTTTTCCCAAAGAAAAATCGTAATTTTTTTATTGAAAAGAAAATTACATGTTGCATGTGCTGGTAAATGTCAATCAAGACAGTAAAAAAAGTTGGGGTACGCTACTTGTTGAAATGAAGGTTGTGGCATTTTAGCTTGTGGCTGCCAAGGGGTGTTTCCACCAACAATATAACCCAAACTAGGATAGCTTGGATTCAGTTGTGGATAGGTATAACCTGGTTGTGGCTGCGACATTCGATAATTTGGTAATCCAACTTGTGAATAAAAATTCCGGATACAGGTGGTTGTTGTAAACCGGCCAAAGGAGTTGGAGTCTGAGGGCCCAATACTTGAGGGTATTGGGTTGAAGGACCCCACCTAAGACAGTTGAGGTACAACAGTTTGAGTCTGTAATAGCGGTAAGGATGTATTAACAAGTGGATTTGATGTGGGTGCAACAGGTTGAACCGGTTGATACGAGTGTACAACCGTTTGTGGTTGGATGGGTAGAGTGGGCTGCCACTGAAAAACATTCATTCTGACATTAGGATGAAAAAACAATGACAGATTACTATCAATATGGGTGACCATATGTTTCCCCCCAACATGAGGAGTATAATAATATGGAAAATATTGTTCTCTAAATGCAGGGAGTCCAGTTGATATTGTACTGGATGGAATATACCCAGATGGACCAGCTTTATATTTCCCTGATGATGTGTATAAAGGATCGAGACATTCAGTACTCACTATATATTTACCAGTTAAAATACCAGATGGTGACATTGGTGAAGTGCATGGGTTAGAGGACGCACCAGAGAAGGTTCCAGATAAATATGGGTAACCAGGTGGGATGGAAGGGCCATAGTATAGATGTGACTCTAGTGAATTTGTGAACATCGAAAAGGTAGCAAGAGTAGGCATTGTTGCAACTGGAATAGATGTTCTAGCAAAATATGTTGGATCAGGCATGGTTATTCGACCAAATGTATACCCTATTGGATCTACGGGAACTCTAATAGACATAGGATCAACAAAAGCAGAGGTGGGTGATTGAGGAAAATACTCGTACAGGTAAATCTCTACCCCAAAATGAGTTGGAGTTAAATGTGTTTCATCTTGCGGTATTTATTCAGTCAAAATTAAACCAGGTGGAAGGATTTTGCTGTCAGGCCCAAAGTATATTTCGGGAGGTTGAATACGTGATATGGGAGACTCAATGGCTACAATATATTGTGGGGTGACCAATATGGGAAAAACTTCTAATCATTCAACTTCAGGACTCAGATATTCTCGAAAAAAAGCGATAGAATCTGGATCAACTTCCAGTTGAAAAACGTCGGGTTCGGGAGGTATGGTCTCACTGATTGGATGGATCGTGACCATGGCTAGCTGTGAGGACTCTGTCTCGACAACAGTATATGAACCAGGATTTGTAGAAAAAAATTGTGCCAACTCTAGTATATATGAGGATGATGTCGCACCAGAGGTACTGATAGTACTAGTTTTGGTAGAGTGATGTCACCTTTGCCGACTAGAAATGGCTTCTGGTGGTAAAGTAGGTTTCACTGTTATTCTACAAGAACGACGGGGAAAGGGATGTTCTTCTTCCAGGATGACTGATTTATTTTATGACCAAAAACAAATAAAAAAAGTAAAAGGGTAATTCTAGGCAAAAGGTTTACCAAGTAATTGTGAAATGCAGAATACCTCCTGGAAAACCAGGAAGTAAGGGCAGGAAATCTCCCTGAATGTTGTGTTCTGTGTATCACAAGTTACAAGTTTGTCGTCTCATTTCAATATGAATGGATAGCATCCTAGAGTTGTCCTCCCAAATATACCTCAAGGTACGTGGAGGCCCAAGTCTGTATTAGCATTATCTAATGCGAAACTGCACAATGAGAGCACCCCCTTATACTTTTTGTACTAGAACACTACCCAATATACCCGAATGTACATGGATGAGCTCTGATATACTTACGTATGTGGAGTGAGGTATCACACTCAGAATGTATCGTAGAGAAGTTAACGACAACTTCTATGTTTAACGACGTCAGAACACATCTGTAGCCTAGACCTTATAAATGTTATCGTTATGGTTCCAATTATTTTTTAGGTAAATTGATGTAAATTTTAAGTTGAAATTTTTTATAAATTTTTTCTTTGAGGTTAATCGCGTGATGTGATGGAAATTCCTAAAAATACAATGTAATATCCCAAAACAGGGATTTTCTACAACAAATAGAATACCTTAAGGTATTCTAAATTTGGATATGCAGCCATATAGCTCATAACATGTATTAAATTAGATGTTCTTCAATAGTATGTTCAGCAGCAAGCATTATGATTCATTTCTCCAACCCAAAGTGGGGAAAAACAGTTATTTTAGCCATAAAAACGTTAATTTCAGAAATTTGCATAAAAATAAGGGCAAAGGATGGTGGGATCCCTTATATTAGGTCATATGGGATTTACATACCAAATTTGAGTTGAAACAAATGAATCTAGCTATGTTAAACAGATCTCCCACTCCCAATATGGCTTAAAAATGCCCAAACCCCATGACTTGACTCAACATAAATTTACTGAAGCACATGCTGCGTGATTTTGTGAAGGGTTTGAATAAAAAATAGTATTAATATCATATCTGGAGTTTATTACATGAAAGTATGAAGAAAAATGGAGATTCAGCTCCTTTATACATCAAAGAGAATAACCCGGCAAGGGTTTCATGAGATCCATTGTATAAAAGTGTAGATCTGCAGATCTAGATATGAAAAACGTAGTTTTACTACAGCTATGAATACATGTAGCTGAAAAATACAAGAATCAGAAGAATAATTAAATACAAAGATTTTCGAGAGAAGGGTTGGCCCTTCCTCCAATGAACAAGCTCAAAAAGCAAGGGTATAGACCCTGCTACTACAACTCTCTGAAAAAGGATGCAGTTTCTGCAGGAAACTATGCAGTAGATGATGGGGAATGCTCTGGCCACATGCCAAGATCAGAATCTGAAGCCCAAACAGCTAACACACTCTTCCAGGAGGATAAAAGACTCACTCACTGAGAAGAGGTACTAGTATAATCTAGATCTGAACAGATCTAGTCTCCACTTGCTGCAGCTCACTGAAACAAGTAAACCCCAATAGGATTTATGCTTTCTAAGGGAGTTGGAGCTTGGCCCTATGCCTGATAGTGGAACAGAATTAAAATTCCCTCCAAGATCTACTTAACGAAAGGAGAGAGAATCCATAAACAGGAAATCCTCACAAGTCTCTGCTAAACAGCCAAGAGAACTCGAATTGTCTAAACAGACATAAAAATCAATTATCATCAACAACCTTATATTGAGCCTTCCCCTTCCTTTTATAAGATTAGAGCTTTGGCAAACCCTAAACCACCTTGATGAATTAGCTCCTTTCACATGAGGGGCCTCCTTCTAGAACTGTGTTGTCCCTCCATGAGGTACATTGTATCTAGACTGCATTGTAGATTTGGTCAAGGTTGACCTAGTCTCATAGCTCAAACCCATTCACCTACAAGTGTTTATTTTAAATGGCCCAGCTTTGTCTTTTCTCACATAGGCATGGATTTATTCATTTTTTTTCAGGAGTTTTACATGTCCTCCCTGGTTCATTTATTCAATCAACAGAAAATTAAACAAAATTGAATATTTCTCTTAGCTTGGGCTAAGTAGGAATATTACATACAAACTAAAATGATAAGCAAAATTTTCAATTTTATCTTTTTCAATGAAAATCCTAGCTACTAAGGGAAAGAGCTATCAATTTTAGAGCAAAAAACAAAGAGCACGAACTAAAATGCATATTTCCTAACTCGTTCCAATGCAACACACACAATTCACTATATGCACATGCATGTTTTTCTTTTCAGCTCCCTTAATGTGAATGCAAGAAAGGAAACTATATGCATCAAATCAATAAAAAAAAATGTTTTATTCTTTGAGAAATGAGGAATTTAATAACAATTTCTCTTTTAGGAAAAAAAAATAATGGAACTACAATTTTCTTACAGGAAATGAAGAATTTAAGGACAATTTCCTTTACGAAAACAAATGGATTTAATGCAGAAATAAAATACTTTGAATTTTATTTGCCAATGATAAAGAAGAACACTAAAGAGACATTGAACAAAATTACTTTTCAAAGGAGGAAGAATCAGGTAAATTCACTGGTCTCTAAGAGGTATCAGACAGTTGAGAATACAACAAACAAATGGTTGAGAATGATAGCAATGAAAAATTGGAATGGAATTTGGTTAGATAAGGGGGAAATGCAGTCTCTAAGGGGAGATAGTGCATTACAGTGCACCCCTGAGTGGGAGACAGTGCACTGCAATGCATTTTGTCTTGACCAATAGTGCGTTGGGCACAACAATGACTGAAATGCAAGCTACAGAACACACTTCTAATGAAATGATTTCATTCAAAAGTATAATAATGGAAATTATGTACTACTGATGAGGATTAGCAGAGGAAAAAACACCAGGAATGATAGGAAACTCCCTAGTGGAGTCGCAGATTTGTTATGCAGAATTATGATCTACGGATAAATAAAATTCCATAAGTGTGGTGCTAGGCACTTAGAACAACATATGAAAGACTTTTCTATCACTTTCTCTAAAATAAACAGCCACACGAAATGATAGAATAACCTACTTGCAATCCAAGCACTTCTCCTTCTCCTTCTGTCACTTTTGTTGTCACCTTCAATCCAACTCAGATCGCCAAATTTATTCCTGCAAGCATAAAAAAAGAACAACAAACAAATTGAAATATACAGATTCCTACTTATCTTAATCACTCAAATCGATTAGATGTGAAACATATATACCATTCAATAATCCATTTCATGAGAAATATAAACATAAATAGATACATATATGGGAAAATGAACAACAATCTTTATCAAAGAGTAGAAGGGGGAGGTTACAACCAATGATCGATTTGATGCCACTAGCTCTAACTTCATCCCAGCCTCATCACATCCAACATCACACCAGCAACATATCAGTACTTTCACTCTCTCAAATGAGAATCAAATAGCATTTCTTTACCAAAATTCTTCCTTTCCTAGCACTAGTATCTGTGTTCAATTTATAGGGAAACTGATGGTAGTTTCTCAATGAATGACTTTCTAATAATAGGCAATACATGTTCCCAAATTCAGAGGTGTTATATGGGCACTTGGATTCAAAGTTTGACACATATTGAATCTTCTAGGAGGCACTGGCCATGTGGATATTCCCAGAACAATGAGAATTCTGCTCCTAGGTGACTAACGCACTCATGAATGTCGGAAAGTGCATTGCAGTGCACCCTTGAATGGAGGATGTTTCATATGCAATGCAGTTAGTCCCTTTAAAGTCAGCATTGGTGATTTCATAAGTGATATAACTTATACTTCAAACCTTGGAAATATTACAATAGAATCCATGAATTACTTGTTCTTCTCCTAGGGAATATAGAAACTGAAATGTAAGGGGATGATAGACCCTGTTTCATTGGTCCTGGGGATGATGTCCAGTTTGACCAAGTCATGGGGCATGATGCCCAAATTGACCTATAACATATAGTTGTGAGGTGCATCAATGTACCCCAAAATATGCCCAACTCAGCTATTAGTTGTAGCTTGTTACGTGAATCCTTGGCAACATGACAGTAAACTGATTAACCAAAAATTATAAATTTCACCACATCTAGATTCTTATAGGAAAATTATTCCTCTGGTGTACTCATCCTGAAGATTCGATCATGACTTATGTTTTGCACATACAAAGTTGTGTTGCACGCTTCCACCCACAAGTGCAACTATAGGCCCTGATCATGTAACATTTCTCGTGCAACTCCCATAATGGTTTTTTTATTCCTTTCTACAACCCCATTTTTTTGTGGGTTATGGGGTGCTATTAAATCCCATCGAATGCATTCTCATGAAAAAATTTATTGAATTCATTCAAAAAATATTTTCCACAGTTGCCGCTCCTGAGAGCCTTCACTTTCCTACATGTGTTTTTTTTAACAAGTGCTTTGAACTCACAAAATTTTAAGAACATCTGGTCTTTCTTCTGCATGAATAATATCCAACACTTGCATGAAAATTCATCTACAAAAATCACATAACACCTTCTCTTGGTCATAGAGGCTGTCGAGAAATTTCCACACACATGTGAGTGAACTCTTTCAAGGATAAATTATGCTCCACTTTCCTTATCATGAAAGGTGGCTATGGTGTACTTCACCAATCTACACCCTTTGCTTGTATCATGTTGCTCAAGTGCACCCTTGGGAAATCCTGTAGAAATCTGTTGCATGATATTTGAAGATTTGTGGTGTATATGGAAAAATTTTCTATCTCATAAATCATTGATGTCATAGCTCTCCACTTTCCATTCTTTCATTCTCAGGGAAGCACAATCTTCTACACCATGGATATGTGATGAAGGAATGCATTTCCTTTGCTAAACACAACATTGTAACCATGGTCTTCCAACATATAAATTGAAACTAAATTCTTCTTCCACCCCAGAACATACATGACATATTTTAATGTGAGAGGAGATCTAGAATCCCTTTGAAAAGTAACAGTACAAATGTCAGTCGCGATATAACTTCCATAATCTCCCATATTGATGTGCATCTAGAGGTCCTTCTCCTTCGGGTCATTGAAGAACTCTTTGTTTCCATTCATATGGAATGAGGCTCCATTATCCAGGTACCACACACTACACATCACCAACGACACCATGCATGCGATGAGGGTAAAATACAACTCGAATTTTGAAGCAATAGATTTACCTGTCGCTCCTCCTGAGGTATTCTTGTCGGCCTTCTTGTGTGGGCACTTCATGGCATAGTGTCCCAAATCGTGATAGTGAAAAAATTTCATCTTCGACAAGTCCTTCTTCTTGCCTTAATGAAAATAATATGATTTGGAATGGGATGTGTTGTACCTTGAGAGACAACCCCTAGCTGAAGAGAGTTCATCCCAAGGCATTTATTAAAAACCAGGATGAAAAGACTTTATTTTCCAAATGTTCTTAAACCCTGGAGATTTAATCCTTATCAGTCTTCAATGTGAGAATAATATTTCAAAGTGGCCTTCTGGCATTGAATACAAATGGAAAATATAGGACATAAATAAGTGATGGTGGAAAGTCTTTGACAATAGGCTACCTATGCAGAATCTCTTGTTTCCAACTTTATAAGAAAAATGTAAGTATTAGGGAGTGAAATATAGAAAAGATGAGCACATCATTAAGGATTTTAACTTTAATTTACAGAACTGTAAAATTAAAACCAACAACTTCATTTCTCATTTCTAAAGAAGAATGACATGAAAATAAGATGTAGCTAGAAATACAAATCATACTCAACAGATTCTGGAATCTCTTGAAATCTTTATTCATATGCACATGAAGATCCAAAATACAATTTTTTTTGCTTCCGAGGTAAAAAAACATGGAACCATTACAACATCTAACTCTCTCCATTTTATTTTTACTTCCTGGACCTAACTGTCTAATCAGTTAAAATGGTTATAAAACTATTTATTTCTAAAAAATTTCAAAATAATAAATATTCAATGATATCATTTTAATATTATACATATTATATAAATAATATATATAACAATATTAAACCCACTTTTGTAAAAAAAAATTCAATATGTCGCTTCGCATTTTGTTTAGACTCACAATAAATTTGATAAGTGTCTCGTGTACGTAATAGGAATATAACCCAAAACATGCTTCTAAATATAATGATGAATGTTAATGTATGGGTCCAGTTGCAAAAATCCTTAATTTTTCCAAAATCATAAACTTCCCATAGGGGTACTCCTGGTGGTTTCCGGAATAGAAGATGGTGATGTCGAGTTGAACATTAAATGTAGATCTCTTTGATAGAATTTTGGGAAAAACCACTTATGGGATCACTTCACTATTTAACATATGTGTATTTTATGCCACTAGGGTGTCATTGTATCTAGGAAAAATATTTTTGATCCATTGATTTCTTCTTCCTCATACCCGGAACATTGTTTCCTCGAAAACGGAACTCTCAATTTTGGAGCATCCAAATCTATGTCAAGAGAAAACCTAATTTAATACAAGATGGAATTATTGTTGGGCTCATCCATTCTTGGGAAATATACAAGTTCGTGAAGAAATATAAAACTCGCTCCATGACGACAACCTTTGGGTGTGTTAAAGTACAAGAAATTTTTCTGAAACTTGGCTTTATTTGCATTTATTACAAAAGAATGTCCTCCCATATTACCTTGTTGTAGTTGAGTGCCCTGCTCAAAAATTTTCTATTCACCACCATGCTGCAAAATGAGTTCTTTGCAATAATTTAAACCATTTTGATGGATATAATCATTCTTATTGGGCCTATCGGGCTGTTGAATAAAGTTTTTATAGTATTGTTCATTTCGATGACCTGCCCATTTAGGGCCAGATGGGATTGTTTGCATAGTAGTGGGCACGCCATTTGAAATATGGAATATAGAATGAGAAATAGATGTAATAGGAAGTGTTCGAGGTTTTTTCTTGTGTAATCAAAACCCTTGTTTTTCACCCCACATAAGTATTTAAACATTCAAAGCTAAGATACATTAACATATTTTGGATAGTACTGATATGAATTCCTAAAGGACATGTTTCTTCAATATTAATTAAGTTCTCTAAAACCTTCATATACACTAATTAGCATGGGACAGGGACACTGTTTATCACTACCAAACCATGAGAAGCTTTGAAGCATGGGAAGCAATGTACTGACAATTTGATGTTTCTCAGCCACATATCATTGTTTCTTGTCCAAATCCAAGAGTCAAAATTAAGCTACAACATCTAGCTCCAAGTGGGGACAATGATTTGTTAGCAAAGTGTTCAAAACTTGTATATCATTGGCCTTAGTTGGGCATGGAGTTAGACCAAAATGAAAGTTGATCCCAATCCAAAATCTCTGAAAATTTCAAACTTCCTGAAACCTTTGTCTTCCAAGATCTTTATTCTTGAACTGAAAATGATAAACTAGAAATTCAACAGCTGAAAAATAAAATGCTCACTATTTTATCTTATTTATGTACAAATTATACTTATATACATGGTTGAATTTCTTTAGGTGAAGTCAACCTTCCAGTGGCACCAACCCAACATTTGGGTGTTGGACCAAATCCCTCCATGCTACTGAAATTCAGAAATTAAAATTGGCATGTACTTTAAAAAAATTCCAGATACAAAGTTTTGCACATACCCCTACATAAATAATTTTTGTTGACCAAATAAAGTTGTCATATAGTTAGCCAGTTGATCATAGAACTGATAAGACAAATTTTCAGCTACCTCCTTTTCTTGAATATTTTGCTAATATATATTTCTTAGAACAATCCAACCTCTTTCACTATTTGACTCCTCAATTTTAGGTTGTATGTGAGAAAATTGAATGCCATTTTCCCATTTAGGCTGAAAAGATAAATCCAAGGTTTGTTCCCCATAAATTTGATGTTTTTCATACAATTCCAGTTCTTGACAGAAATCTTTTTCCTCCTACAACAACACTTGAGGAGCTGCATTGTTTCTTCTTTGTTCACGAAATTAATAAAATCATGAAAACTATAAGGATCTTAAAGACTTTCAAAGTGTTGTTCATTTGTTGCAAAAAGTTGTTGATTAAAACCCTCAAAATTCTTAAATTCTTGTGTCTCATCAACATGGGCGTCCTCTGACACCTTTTGAAAACCCCTCCTTATCTCTAAAAATAAATTTTATTGCAAAGCATTGCCATTGTTTTCTTGGCAGTCCCTTTTTTTTTCAACAATATATTTTCTCTTATAAAGAATTTTTCCACAAGCCCATTGATTATCTTCAATTTCCTATGGATAAAGAAACATCTGCTCTTGAGTGCAGGGCTTTCTCTTCTTAAGATAAAAATCCAAGTCAATAGAATGAGCCCTCGAATACTACACCATAATTGTAGCTTTAGGAGGTCGAATTTAGTTTGCCATGCTGAAATGATTTTTTTGAAACATCCTATTAAACTCAATGACTGATTCAATGCTCTTCCTCTTGATAGTATATAATCCCAAAAGTTGTTCTTCATGTGACTTGTTCTCACCCCAAAATCTAAGAAAGATATCTTGAAAACCCTACCAAGAACTAATTGAACTTGCCTCCAAACATTGGGACCATTGTTAAGAAATTCTCTTTAATGAATGAAAAAGAATCCTTAAAGCCACATATTCATAAAAAAGTTGATATTTTTCCAGAAAGTACTCAACTAAAAATATCCTCATTCTCTCCAAAGAAATTTGGTAGAAATTTTAAGCTTTTCAAAAAATATTGATGAATAATTATGAGTAGCTTCAGGGGCTTAAATACTTCCCTATTTTTGAGCTGAAAAAAAGTCGGTTGCTTGTGAGGAAACATGGTGGCTGCGAAATATGATGAATCATATTATTTATGTTGAGACTGTAACTGATTATATTCAGGAATTGTAATGCAACAATCATTTCTCTTCTTAGATTCGGGAGATAAATCAGTCCAACGATCAGTGATAGAGGAAGAGAGAGGTCTTCTTTTTTCAGGAAAGAATGTTCTTGATGAGTCTTACAAACTTCTGAGGCCATAAAGAAGGAAACAATATGTTTGATGTGTAAGGGAAAACACACCAGTAAACTGACAATAAAAAATATAACTTCCTTTAAATAACTCAAAATTTGATACCTATTTTTTTTCCACGGTGCTTCCTCATTTTCATACCAGAAAAAATCCTCTTCTAATGAAACCTTCATTAGTGGAGACTCCAAGTGAATAATATGCAACCAAATTTGTATCTAAATCTGGTTCACCATCAATAAATAGATCTCAATACTTAGGGGAAAATAGCTTCATGTCTCTGATCCCCGACAACGGCACCAAAACATTTTGTACCTGGAGAGACAACCCTCTGATGAAAAGAGGTCAGTGCCAAAGAAATTTATTAAAAACCATGATGAAAACAGTGTATTTTCCTATGTTTTGAAACCTCACATATTTAATCCTTATTAGTATTCAGTGTGAGAACAGTCTTTCAAAGTGGCCTTCTGGTGTTTAATACAAATGGAAAAGATAGGACAAAAAGAAGTGATGGTGGAAAGTATTTAACAATAGGCCACCTATTCAAAATCTCTTGTTTCCAAATTTAGAATAAAAATGTGAGGATTAGGAAGTGAAATATAGAAAGAGGAGTGCATCATTAAGGATTTTAACTTTATTTTACATAACTATAAATTTAAATACCAACAACTTCATTATTCATTTCTAAAGAAGAATGACATAAAAATAAGATGTAACTAGAAAGAAAATTCATACTCAATAGATTCTATAATCACTTGAAATATTTATTCATATGCACATGAAGATCCAAAATACAAAAATGTATGCTTATGAGGTCAAAAACTTGGAACCATTACAACGTCTAACTTTCTCCATTTTATTTTTACTTCCTGGACCTAATTGTCTAATTAGTTAAAACAGTTATAAAATTATCTATTTCTGAAAAATTTCAAAATAATAAAACTTCATCGATATCATTTTAATATTATACATATTATAAAAATAATATATAGAATATTATTAAACCCACTTTTGTAATGCTTATTTTTAATATTTCACTTCGACTTTTGTTTAGACTCACATTACATTTGATAAGTGTCTCATATACGTAATAGTAATAGAAAAAAAAATCATGCTTTTGAATATAATGATAAATGTTAATGTGTGGGTCCACCTACAACAATCATTAATTTTCCCAAACTGTAGACTTCCCACGGGGGTACTCCTGGCGATTTCTGGAATAGAAGATGGTGATTTCAGGTTGAACACTGACTGTAGATCTATTCAATGGAATTTTGGGAAAAATCGCTTACAGGATCACTTCATTATTTAACATCTGTGCATTTTATTCCACCGAGGTGTCATTGGATCTGGGCACAAGAGTTTTGAGTCATTGATTTCTTCTTCCTCATACCTGGAACAATGTTTCCTCTGAAACTGTACTCTCAGTTTTGGAGCATCCAAATCAATGTCAAGAGAAAACCTACTTTGTTCTTTTAATAAAAGCTTAGATTATTTATGGACTCGTCCATTCTTGGATGATCTACAAGTTTGTAAAGGAATAGACAGCTCAATCCACAACAACAAACTTTGGGTGTGTTAAAGTACAAGAATTTTTTCTGAAACTTGGCTTTATTCGCACCTATTACAAAAGAATGTCCACTCATATTACCTGGTTCTAGGTGAGTGCCCCGCTAAAAACTTTTCTATCCACCACCATGTTGCAGAATGAGTTATTTGTGATAATTTAAACTATTTTTTATGGATGTAATCATTCTTATTGGGCTCACCATGCTGTTGAATAAAGTTTTATAGTATTGTTCATTTCGAGGACTTGCCCATTTAGGGCCAGATGGGATTGTTTGCATAGTAGTGGGCACCCCATTTGGAATATGGCATACAACATGAGAAATAAATGTAACATGAAGTGTTCTATGTTTGTTCTTGTGAAATCAAAACCTTTTTTTTTCACCCCACAGAAGTATCTAAACATTCAAAGCTAAAATATATCAACATATTTTTATTTTTACTGACATGAATTCCTAAAGGAAACGTTTCTTCAATATTAATTAAGTTCTATAAAACCTTCACATACACTAATAACCATGGGATAGGAACACATTTTATCACTACCAAGCCATGAGCGCCTTTGAAACATAGGAAGTAATGTATTAACAATTTGATGTTTCTCAGCCACATCTCACTGTTTCTCGTCCAAATCTAAGACGAAAAAATGAGCTACAACAGGATGACTTCCCTTTATCTTTCTTTGAATTTCCATCCAAGGCTATTGAGATTCAACAAGATGATGAGCTTAGTGAAAAGTAAGCACCTTCACTAGGTGGGGCCCGCAGGCTAGTTTTAGGTGTATGTCTATTTTTAGACATGGTGAGTATATTATATAAGTTGCAGGATGCTATTTGTAGATGGTTGGTCAAATGTGGAAAATAGATGAATTTTTTGTTTTAGAATATTGGGCGAAGTCTATTTATAGATCATCGATCTAAAAATAGGTGCATGTCAATTATTATTAGCCCTGAATAATAATCCGACAATAAATATCAACTTATTATCTTGGCGCACTTTATTTCAGTGAATAGATTTGGAAAATTAGTGGGCTAAAGGAATTATACAATTCCTAGGGTTATTGATGGCTCATGCATGGAGACTCAGTTATAACTAAAGTGGCAAAGTTATGACAGAGTTGGAAGAGTAGTTACGGGAGTTGTTATTTAGTTTAACTCGGATAAATGAGTTAAAATCAGTTGAGCTAGTTGTATCTAGTCTAACTGAAAGATACACTAGTGAGAGTTAAGTGAATTAATTAGTTAATTAATTCACAACTAATAACTCACTAAAAACTGAAAAAATACAGTAGTTAACTACTTGTATGTCAGTTCTAGTGGAGACCCAGTGGAGAGATAGGTGAAAGGGTGAGATGGACTATCTGTTATGACTATAGTGATGCATTCAATGCATCTAAAACACATTGGAGTTGAAAATGAGGATTTTATAGTCAAGGAAAGGCCAATTCGAATTCATTCAGGTGTCTTCTTCAGCAGGGATTGCACAGTGGAGGCAGGCTGTCACGAGGCAAGAAATTGGTGCATAGAGATGCAAATTTCTGCATGACAGTGTGTAATGATTGTTGATTGTACTGAGAGCTTGATGTAATAAGCTTTGTATGAGATTATTGTTGAGTCTCAAAAGTGTTTTCCATATTTATACATATTTCCATTATGTCATTACCATTTAGCTCTCATTTCATAACTATCTGACCTAAAACCCTACATCAAGTAACCATTTTCATAAATATATGGGTTAGGATCCTTGTCTTCCAAAGTTATTTATTTTATGTGTTTAAAGTGAATTTATGATTAGAAACTAGAAAATTAACATAGTTTCATATATCTATATATGTGTTATGAGTTTTGTGACATGTGTGGGTCAAAAGAAAGCTTCTAAAAGACCTTTATGTGGCCTCCCAAAACCAAATTCGAATTTGAGTGGAGAATATCATGGGATCATGAGGACATGTGTCTCATTTCCTTTTTGTATTGAAACTCTAAGAAGATATGTGTCTCATTTCTTATTTGTATTGAAACTCTAAAAAGACATGTGTCTTATCATTTCCTATTTTGATTGTAACTCTAGAAATAGAGGGAGAGATTCATGGACTCTCATTAATGAGATAACTTCTCATATTTTTGTATAAATAACGGAAGATTTTTCCTATCAAGGGTAGTAAAAAAATAGGAGAAGAAGAGAAAGGATTAGAGAGTGTTTGTAACAAAGCTTAAGATGGAATGGGATGTAGATTTGTGAGTCTATCAATAAAGAAGTTTAGTTCATTGATGTTGTTTTGATTACAACTTTAAGGAGCTGAATAATTTCACCAAATTGGTAGCAGAGGACCCCTGCTATTCGAGGAGGTTTTACATGTTTTCTAGATAATTCATTTTCAATTTTGTTTTGTCATATTTCCTTACTTAGATTGCTTTCTGAAATCATATTTTTTAGCATTATTTTTCATGTCATTTTCTTAGATAAAGGATCCTCATGATATTGCAGTTAGTCTCTTTCTCAAGCTCTTCCAATACATCACTATTAAATTAATGGGATTCAATTGTGATATTTTGAGTTATTAGCATTTCATTTTCTGTTATTTAGTTAAAAATAAGATCCTCATTATACTGTAGTTAGTCTCTTTCAAAAGCTTTTCCAATAAACCTCTAATTCACGAATGAGACTAAGTTGTAATATTTTGAGTTATTAATTGTTTTGCTTCATAGAAGATCCTTATCACATTATGATTAATCTCTTTCAAAAATATCTTCAAATAAAACTCTAACTCATGAATGAAATTTAGTTGTAATGTTATAAGTTGTTTCAGCATTTCCTTTTATGTTTTAGGATATCCTCATTGCATTAGAATTAATCTTTTTCACAATCTCTTCCAACAAATCTCTAACTAAATGAATCAGATTAAGTTGTAGTGTTTTGAGTTACTTTTCATTTCATAAATGTTCATTTAGAAGCTGTAATATCCATGGATTAGGACTCTCTGTTTTCATCATTTTCTAATTAGGAACAAAACTTGCAAATAAATTTTGTTTTAATTCATTTATTAACATTTCATTTTCTCCCTTTTGACATAGATCTAACTTCATATTTTTAGCATAGAGTAGCATACTAAGCATCAAACATAAAAACCCCAAAACATCAATAAAACACTAAAAACAACGAAGTAAGAAAAATGGATACTTAGGCACATATAATGCATCACACTTCATTAGTTTACTAGCCCTGGTCGATAATTTATGTTAGAAATTTAGGACACTAAATTGACTAAACAATTATTACATGATTCCATTGAAATACATAATATATGATAGTTGGGGTTTTTAGCTTTAAGCTTTCCCATTAAACAATTGTGTTATGTGCGATTGAATTTATTCACATGTGTTTGCAATTGAGTTTTAAATTTCCACAAGTTTAACAGTGGAAGGATTCTGTATTTAGCAAGAAGATAAATATTATTATATTAGGAGAACCCAGTAATACATCAGTATTAATAAATTTCTACATGGTATCAGAGCTGTGTTAATCACTGGAGATTGAAATTGTGAATAAGTGTTTACTTTTGTGCTGGTGGACAATTCAAATTTGCTGCAGATTTCTTGGTGCGATAGTTGAGTATTGATTGAAATGTATTTCAATGGGTTGTGATTGGAGTATGCACTTGAGGGTATCTTGAATTACATAGCCTGGAAGGAAAGGATGGAGGCGGTGCTTGAAGATAATGGACTGAAGGAGTTCATCAATAGCGATGTTCCTAATCCTGCTTCTAGCGATGCTGCAGGACTTGACGCATGGCAAAAGAAGGTAGCAAAGTCAAGAATAGTTCTGTTGAAAGGTGTGAAGGACCATATTGTGTCAAGAATTCACGGGAAATCCACTCCATTTTCAATTTGGAAGGCTTTGATAGATATTTTCCAAAGCAACAACAACCAGAGGAAGTTGGCGCTGAAAGATAAGATCAGAAAAATAAAAATGGAGAAGGGCGACAGTATTCCAAAATATCTCATGAAGTTTTTCCATTGTAGGGATGAACTGGGAAGTGTGGAGATTACAGTTGATGATGATGACTTGGTGAGCTTGGCTCTCCTTGGGCTTCCGAAGAGTTGGCATAGCTACGAAGACTTTGTCAATGGACGGGAGAAACTGCCAGGTTGGGCGCAACTTTGGTCAGATCTTGTGCAGGAGGAGATAAGGTGAAGTACCAGGGATGGCTCTTCATCAAACAATGATGATGAAGAGAATTTCACTTTGGCTGCCAAAGCAAGGAAAGGGAAGGGGAAGAAATCACATCCAAAATCCAAGGCTAAAGGTAAGAAGTTGGATTTGTCCAAAGTGAAGTGTTTTCACTGTCACAAACATGGAAATCTCACCATTAACTGTAGAAAGTATATAAATAATATGTTATATATCCAAGATTATCCTTATCACACACTATTTTAACTTCATGCACAATATAGAATCTATTCACACACATTAACACAACTATTTTACGGGAAAGCCTGAAGCTGGAAACCCCAACTATCTGTATATAATATATGTCATAGAGATCATGTAACAATCCTCATACAAAGCTGATCATATCAAGCTCTTAGTACAATACAATCGCTACACACTAATCAGGTCCGATCTAGAAAATCCATACACTGATCTCTACCACCTGCTAGCCTGCCTCTACTGCGCAATCCTTGCTGAAGAATGGCTCTGAATGAACTCAAATCCACCTGGCTTGCACTACTTAATCCTAATTGGCATCTCTACTAAGTGTTGGATGCAATCAATGCATCACTATAGTCACAACTGCTAGTCACACTTTCCCTTTCACCTATCTCTCCACTGATCTCCACTGATCTCCACTGAAACTATCCATGCACTGTAGTTAAATGATGTATTCTTCAGTTGATTAATGAGTTAATATTTATTGAATTAATTATTAATTAATTCACACCACTCTCACTAGTGTATCAATCAGTTAGACTAGATACAACTAGCTCAACTGTGTCTAACTGAGTTAAACTGAACACAACTCCACCAAATACTTCTACAACTCCACCAAACTCTGTCACATGAGTTCTAACTGAAGTCCTCCATGCAATAGCTCCGCTGAACCCTCAGGAATAGCGTAATTCCTTCTTTCAGCTCCTGTGCCACATTTGTGCACTTAACTGAAGTGCTCCAAGAGAATAAGATAATGTTTAGAGTCCAAATATTATTAAGAGCTAATAATATTCGACATATCTATTTTTAGACTGGCAATCTAAAAATAGATTATGCCCAATATGTCTAAAAATAGAAGTCCATATATTTTTCCAACTTGACCAACCATCCACAAATAGCATCCTGCAACTCATAGAATATGATCGACATGTCTAAAAATAGACATAGTCTAAAAATAGACTTTGCGCTAAAAATAGCCTGTGAGCCCACTTAGTGAAGGCAACTCTTTTCACTAAGCTCATCATCTTGTTGAATCTCAACACTCCCTCTCAACAAGATAGGGATTATCTGCCACCTCGATCCTATCTCTATGGTATTCAAATTTTCTCCTGGTGAGCGCCTTCGTCAGAATATCTGCATCCTGATCTTCTGTAGGAATGTAAGAAAGAAACATGATCTTCCGCTACACACAATCTCTGATATGATGGTACCGGATGTCAATATGTTTAGATCTATCATGAAATACTGGATTAACTGAGAGTTTAATGCAACTCTGATTATCACAATATATCACAATAGGATCTAAGTGTGAACCGAACAACCCGACCAGGATCTTCCTCATCCATATAGCCTCGCATGCAGCCAAAATTGCTACCATGTACTCGGCCTCCGCTGAACTAAGTGCCACGGATCTCTGTTTCCTGCTGTACCAAGAAATTGCTATAGAACCAATAAGAATATCCCTCCAGATGTGCTCTTTCTGTCCGTTGGGCTCCCTACCCAATCTGCATCCATGAAGCTATGCAGTTTCACCTCATCTGACTGTCTGTACCACAATCCATATCTCGATGTGTCCCTGAGATAGCTCAGGACATGCTTGCATGCCTTCCAAAAGAGCTTGGTAGGCTTAACCATAGCTTGTGAAAGATGGTTAACAGCATAGCATATGTCTGATCGTGTATTGACTAGATACATGAGCGAACCAACCAACTGTTGATAAAAAGTGGCATCCACTACCTCTGTCGATGTAGCATCCTCTTTCCTCCAACCACCAGGAAGAGGAGTGTCGATAGGCTTGCAGCCTTGCATGTTGAACTTCTCCAGTATCTCCTGGGCATACTTGCCTTGAGACACAAACAGTCCATCCTTTCGCTGCCAAATTTCCAATCCTAGGAAATAATGAAGGAGGCCCAAGTCCATCATCTCAAACTCCTTTGAAAGATCTGCCTTGCATGAGTGTATCAACAGTTCATCACCTGTTAGTATCAAATAATCTACATAAAGTACAATGATCAGCAACTTACCCTCCACCACAATCTAGTATAGGGTCAGATCCGCCTCACTCTTGGCGAAACCAAGTCTGGTGAAATAACTGTCTATTCGTGTGTACCAAGCACAAGGTGGTTGTTTCAGCCCATACAATGCTCTTTTGAGCCTGCACACATGCGACTCGCTGCTGAAGATTTTGAATCCTTCAGGCTACTCAATGTACACCTCCTCCTCAATGACTCCGTTGAGGAACAGAGTCTTCACATCCATCTGATGAATGTGCCAACCCATCTGCACTGAGAGAGCAAGGATGGTCCGTATGGAAGAATACCTTGCGACAGGTGCAAAGGTTTCTTCATAGTCGATCCCCTCGATTTGTGAGAAGCCCTAGGCAACAAATCTTGCCTTGTACTTCTCGACGCTCTCGTCAGCAGCTTGCTTCACTTTGTAGATCCATATCGAACCTACCACTGATTTCCCTTCCGGCCTTGGGACAATCTCCCATGCACTGTTTCTGACAATCGAATCATACTCTTCCACCATGGCATATACCCATGCGGGATCCTCCATAGCTTCCTTGAAAGAGGATGGTTATGTCACGATACACTTGCTCATCAGAGCCATTTATCCGACAAATCGGTCAGGTGAATGTCTCTATCTGTGCTGTGATGTAGGGGCTTCTACATTCTGCGCTGCATCAAGATTTAGTCGCTCAGCTTCTATAGTGCACTTCCGCCCTCTGATGGTTGGAGCTGCATGAGTGGTTTCTTCTACTCCATGAACCTCCTCTTGTGGTTGATCCACATCTTGAGGCTCATCTTTAGGAACTAGTAGCTCCTCATTTGCATGCAAGTGTAGCTCCCTCTCAAGCGACAACTTCATGGCTTTCTCCTCATGAAATTTAATATCCCATCGCACAATAGTCTTCCGACTGTTTGGAAAATACACACGATAATTGTGGGGTGTTTCTGTGTACCCCAAAAATATCCCAACCTTTGCGGTCGGCTCCAGCTTCTTCCTGGCATCCTTCGTCACATGAATGTAAACAGGTGAGCCAAAAATCTTCAAATGATAAATATCAGGCTTCTTACTAGAAAACGCCTCTTCAGGTGTACTCATGCCAAGTACTCTATGAGGACAATGGTTTTGCACATAAACTGCAGTGTTGCATGATTCTACCCACAAGTGTATGGGAAGGCCTTGATCATGCAACATCACCCGTGCAGCAACCACGATCGTTCTGTTCTTTCACTCCGCGACCCCATTCTGCTGTGGGTTATGAGGCGCTATGAGCTCTCTTTGAATTCCTTCTGTCTTGCAAAAGTCTTTGAATTCACCAGAGATGAATTCACCACCATTATCGCTCCTAAGAGCTTTCACCTACTTCCCCGACTCTTTCTCAACCAGTGCCTTGAACTCACAAAACTTTGAGAATGTCTCGCTCTTCTTCTGCATGAAGAAGATCTAGCACTTACGAGAAAAGTCATCAAAAAATATCACATAATACCTGTGCTTTGCTGTCAAATATACTGAGAAAGGTCCACATAGTCTATGTGAATTCTCTCAAGGATCGTCATGGTGCGACTATCCTTCTCATGAAAAGTGGTCTTCACAAATTTTCCCAAAGTACATCCCTTGCACTAATCTGACTATGCAAGTGTACCCTTGGGAAGCCCAGTAGAAATCTGCTGCAAAATTTTCAAAGTGTCATGGTGAAGATGGACCAATCTCCTGTGCCACAATTTGCCCTCATCCTGGCTCACCACTCCTTCTGCTTTGCCTGCCATTACTACGCATCCATCTACCTGCAATTGATAAAGGTTCTTAACTCAAACCCCTATCCTCTAGGTTTCACCATTTGTTTTACTGCGCAGGAAATCCTTTCCCTCGCTAAAAACAACATCATAGCCCTTGTCTTCCAAGATTGCCACAGAGATCAGATTCTTCTTCAATCCTAGAACATGCATGAAATCCTTCAAGATGAAAGGTTTTCCAGACTCCCTCTCAAAGGAAATGGTCCTGATACCAGTCGCACTGTATCTACCATCATCTCCCATCTTGATGTGCACTCCAAGATCTTTCTCATCCATATCAGTAAACAAATCTTTGTCTCCAGTCATATGGAAAGACGTACCACTGTCAAGAAACCACACTGATCCCATTACACTTGAAACCAAGCATGCAATCAGTGAAAAATCCAGCTCAAACTGTGATACTAAGGCCTCTCCAGCTGCAGATCCAACAGCTTGCTTATTTTTCTTCTTCTATGGACAATTAGTGGCATAATGTCCGTGTTGGTGACAGTGAAAGCACTTCACCTTGGACAAGTCCTGCATCTTGCCTTTCACACCGAATTGAGAAGGATTTTTCTTTCCCTTCCCCTTCCTTTCTTTAGCAGCCAAAGCGCAATTTTCTTCATCTTAATTCTTTTATGAAGATCCATCCCTGGTACCCCACCTTATCTCCTCCTACACAAGATCTGACCAAAGTCGCTCCCATCCCAGCAGTTTCTCCTGACCATTGACAGAGTCCTCATAGCTATGCCAACTCTTCGGAAGCCCAAGGAGAGCCAATCTCACCAAGTCTTATTCATCAACAGTAACCCCCACACTTCCCAACTCATCCCTGCACTGGAAAAACTTCTTGAGGTACTTGGGTATGCTTTCGCCTTTTTCCATTTTTATTTTCTTGAGTTTGTCTTTAAGCGCCAACTTCGTCTGGTTTCTTTTGCTTTGGAACAAGTCTGTCAAATATTTCCACATCAATAATGGAGAAGATTTATCATGAAGGATGGTCACAATGTGATAGTTCACACCTTCCAACAGAATCCTTCGACATTTTTCTATCTTCTTTTGCCATGCATCAAGCATGGTAGCATCGCTAGAAGCAGGTTTTGGAATTTCTGCATCTATGAACTCCTTCAACCCATTATCATCCAACACTACCTCCATCCTGTCCTTCCATGAAATATAATTCTAGCTGCCCTCAAGGGCATACTCCAATCGCAATCCATTGAAAGAAATTTCAATGAATGCTCAACTTCGACACCAAGAAAACACTACAGCAAATTTGAATTCCACCAGCACAAAACTCAATCGCTTCAATAATTGCAATCTGCTCCAATGATCAACTGCTCTAATACCATGTAGAAATTATATAACTAATATTTTATATATCCAATATTCTCTTAATCACACACTATTTTAACTTCATGCACAGTAAAAAATCTATTCCACGATTGATCATCACATGCGGAAATTAAATCAATTGCAGTGCACACATGAAACCATAAAAATTCACACACATTAACACAGTTGTTTTCAGGAAAGACTGAAGTTTAAAACCCAAAATATCTGTATATAATATATGTCATAGAGATCATGTAACAATCCTCATGCAAAGCTGATCATATCAAGCTCTCAGTACAATACAATCGATACACACTAATCAGGTCCGATCTAGCAAATCCATGCACCGATATCTACCACCTGCTAGCCTGCCTCTACTACGCAATCCCTGCTAAAGAATGGCTCTGAATGAAATCAAATCCACCTGTCTTGCACTATGCAATCCTCATTGGCATCTCTACTGAGTGTTGGATGCAATCAATGCATCACTATAGTCACAACTGATAGTCACACTTGCCCTTTCACCTATCTCTCCACTGGTCTCCACTGAAACTATCCATGCACTGCAGTTAACTGATGTATTCTTCAGTTGATTAATGAGTTAATATTTAGTGAATTAATTATTAATTAATTCACACCACTCTCACTAGTGTATCAATCAGTTAGACTAGATACAACTAGCTCAACTGTGTCTAACTGCGTTAAACTGAACACAACTCCATCAACTACTTCTACAACTCCACCAAACTCTGTCACATGAGTTCTAACTAAAGTCCTCCATGCATTAGCTCCAATAAACCCTCAGGAATAGTGTAATTCCTTCTGTCAGCTACTGTGCCACATCTGTGCACTTAACTGAAGTGCTCCAAGAGAATAAGATAATGTTTAGAGTCCAAATATTATTAAGAGCTAATAATATTTGATATATCTATTTTTAGACTAGAAATCTAAAAATAGATTCCACCCAGTATGTCTAAAAATAGAAGTCCATCTATTTTTCCAACTTGACCAGCCATCCAAAAATAGCATCATGCAACTCATAGAATATGATCGACATGTATAAAAATAGACATAGTCTAAAAATAGACTTTGCGCCAAAAATAGCCTGCGGGCCCACTTAGTGAAGGTGACTCTTTTCACTAAGCTCATCATCTTGTTGAATCTCAACACTAACTGCCCACAGGAAAAAAAGAAAAATAAGGTTTTTGGAGCTACAGCCGGAGAGACCTTAGCCTCGCAAGTTGAACTTGATTTCTTTTTTATTGCATGCTTGGTTTCAAGCTCAATGGGATCGATGTGGTATCTTAATACTGGTGCGTCTTTCCATATGATGGGAGACAAGGAGTTGTTTCATGACTTGGAGGAGAAGGATATCGAAATGCATATAGAGATGGGCGATGATGGTAGATACAGTGCAACTGGCATTGGAACCATTACCTTTGAGAGGGAGTCAGGTAAACCATTTCTGTTGAAAGATGTTATGCATGTTCCAGGTCTGAAGAAGAACTTGGTCTCGGTCGCAATCTTGGAATACAGAGGTTATGACGTTTTTTTCAATGAGGTAAAAGATTTCCTGCAACATAAAACAATTTTTCAAACCAAGAGGATAGGGATTCGAGTTCTACAAGCTGGAGGTAGATGGCTATGCTACAATGATGGGCAAAGCACAAGAAGTGGTGAGCCGCAATGAGGGAAAATTATGGCATAGGACATTGGGTCATATTCACCATGGTGCCTTGAATATTTTGTAGCATATTTCTACTGGACTTCCCAAGGGTAATCTTACGCAGTTAGATCAATGCAAGGGATGTAATATGGGTAAGTTTTTGAAGACCACATTTCATGATAAGGAGAACTGTGCTTCGGTGATCCTGGAGAGAATTCACACAGAAATGTGTGGACCTTTCTCAGTTGCTTCAACAGCAAAACACAGGTATTATGTTATATTTTTTTATGACTATTCTCGTAGATACTGGATCTTCTTCATGCAGAAGAAGAGAGAAACATTCTCAAAGTTCTGTGAGTTTAAATCATTGGTGGAGAAGGAGTCGGGGAAGCAAGTGAAGGATCTATGGAGCGATAATGGTGGTGAATATATCTCGAACGAATTCAAAGACTTCTGTAGAAAAGAAGGAATTCGAAGAGAACTCATAGCGCCTTATAACCCACAATAGAATGGGGTTGCAGAGAGGAAGAAAAAAATAATCGTGGGTGCTGCATGACCAAGGCTTACCGATGCACTTATGGGTGGAAGCATGCAAAACTGCGGTTTATGTGCAAAACCGTTGTCCTCATATAGTACTTGGCATGAGTACACCTGAAGAAGCTTTTACTGGTAAGAAGCCTGATATTTCTCATTTGAAGATTTTTGGCTCATCTTTTTACATTCATGTGACAAAGGATGCCAGGAAGAAGCTGGAGCCGACTGCAGAAGTTGGGATATTTGTGGGGTACACAGAAACACCCCATAATTATCATGTGTATTTTCCAAATAGTAAAATGACTATGGTGTGACAAGATATAAAATTCAATGAGATGAAAGCCATGAAGTTGTCACTTGAGATGGAGCTACACTTTCATGCAGAGGACGACCTACTTGTTCCCAAATATGAGCCTCTATTTGTGGATCAACCATAGGAGGAGATTCATGGAGTGGAGGAGTCCACTCATGCAAAACCAAACATCAGATCTGGTAGAAAGCGTACCACAAAAGCTGAGAGACTGAAGCTTGATGCGGCAGAGAATGTAGGAGTCCCTACATCACAGCATAGACGGAGATAGTCACCTGACCAATTTACTGGATACATGGCTCTTATGAGCAAGTGTGTCGTGACAGAGCCATCTTATTTTGTATAAGCAGTGCAGGAGCCCACATGGGTAGATGCAATGGTGGAGGAGTATGAATCCATTGTCAGAAAAAATTCTTGGGAGATTGTTCCAAGGCTGATGGGTAAATCAGTGGTAGATTCGAAATGGATCTATAAGGTAAAGAAACTGCTGACGGGAGCGTCAAGAAGTATAAGGCAAGATTTTTTGCCCAGGGCTTCTCATAGATCAAGGGGATTGATTATGAAGAAACCTTTGCACATGTCACATGGTATTCTTCCATAAGGACCATCCTTGCTCTGTCAGCGCAGATGGGTTGGAACATTCATCAGATGGATGTGAAGACTGTGTTCCTTAATGGGATCATTGAGGAAGAGGTGTAAATTGAGCAGCCTGAAGGATTTGAGATCTTCAGCAGTGAGTCACATGTGTGAAGACTCAAAAGAGCGTTGTATGGGCTAAAGCAAGCACCACATGCTTGGTACACATGGATCGACAGATATTTCACTGGACTTGGCTTCACCAAGAGTGAGGCGGATGCAAACTTGTACCAAATTGTGGTGGAGGGTAAGCTTTTAATAATTGTTCTTTATTTTTATGATTTAATACTAACGAGTGATGAGCAGTTGATACACTCATGTAAGGTAGATCTTGAAAAGGAGTTCGAGATGAAGGATTTGGGCCACCTTCATTATTTCCTTGGATTGGAAATATGGCAACGAGAAGGTGCAGAACTATTTTTGTCTCAAGGCAAGTATGCTCGAGAGATACTTGGTAAGTTTCACATGGAGGAGTGCAAGCCCATGGATACTCCTCTTCTAGGAAATTGGAGGAAAGAGGATGCTACATCAGCAGAGGTAGTGGATGCCATTGTTTATTGATAGTTGGTGGGTTCGCTAATGTATCTAGTTAATACAAGACCGGACATATGCTATGCAGTGAAACAACTTTCACAAGCGATGGTTAACCCTACCAAGCTCTTTTGGAAGGTAGGAAAGCATGTCCTGAGGTATCTTAGAGGCACATCTCAGTATGTCTTATGGTACAGACAGACGGATGAGGTGAAGTTGCATGGCTTCACGAATGCAGATTGGCATGCAGCCCAACGCACAGAACATTAGGGGAATTTTGAGGTCTAAAATGGGCCTCCTAAGGAAATAATAAAATAATAGATAAACCAATAAAATAATATTTATGAATTTGCAATCCACTTTTTGCACCAAAATCAATCTAAGCATGGTTAAATTCAATTCAAAATTTGTATAAAAAAAAATAAAAATAAAAATAAAAAATTGTATTGATGTGACTATAAACAAGAATAAGGTTTTCAATAAAAAGTCATTAACATTGCACAACTAATGCATTTGTCCTTTGTAATTAACTACTTAAAATAAAATATAAAAATAAAGTCATAAATTCTTAATTATAGAATATACTATTACTTAAAATTTATATTATTTAAATTATATAATAACATGTAATTAATATACTATATAAAAATAATATAACATAATATATTGTTTTGTGTATGAATTTTATATTACATATTGAATTGATCTGATTTATAAATAAGTATTTGAAAATATAAAAATATATATTTATTGAAAAGTGTGTAAATACATGAAGATTGTGTGGGGATATGCATTGTTTCTTTCAAAAAATATGAAATGACAATAATAATATTTTATTCAAAAAGTGTGAAATGACATTTAATATGAGTACTTTACTTTATCTTTAAAAATGTTTAGAGCACTACCATGGTTAACCATGAGTTTTAATCCACCATTGAGAAGGTGAAAATTAAGTACCTTTAACTCAAGCAATGCCACCTCAGCCATTAGGGATGATGCCATCCCCTAAAATGTGATTGGTTCTCATAAAGTGAATTTTGATTATACAATTTCCTTAGGAGGCCCATTTTAAACCTCAATATTCCCCTAATGAGAGCACATCAGGAGGGGTTTTCAGTATCGGATCTATAGTAGTTTCTTGGTACAGAAGGAAACATAGATCCGTGGCACTCAGTTCAGCGGAAGCAAAATACATGGCAGCAAGTCAAGCTGCATGTGAGGCTATCTAGATGAGGAATATCTTGGTCGGTTTGTTTGGTTCACATTTAGATCCTACAATGATACATTGTGATAATCAGGGTTGCATTAAACTCTCGATTAATCCTTTGTTTCATGACAGATCTAAACATATTGATATCTGGTATCATCATATCATAGATTGTGTGTAGCGGAAGATCATGTTGCTTTAGTACATTCCTACAGAAGATCAGGATGTAGATATTCTGATAAAGGCATTTGACAAGAGAAAATTCGAATACCATATAGGTAGCATTAGGGTGAAGGATAATCCCTATCTTGTTGAGAGGGAGTGTTGAGATTCAACAAGATGATGAGCTTAGTGAAAAGTAAGCACCTTCACTAAGTGGGGCCCGCAGGCTAGTTTTAGGTGTATGTCTATTTTTAGACATGGTGAGCATATTCTATAAGTTGCAGGATGTTATTTGTAGATGGTTGATCAAATGTGGAAAATAGATGAAATTCTATTTTTATAATATTGGGAAAAGTCTATTTATATATAGTTGATCTAAAAATAGGTGCATGTTGATTATTATTAGCCCTTAATAATAATCCGAAAATAAATATCAACTTATTCTCTTGGAGCACTTTATTTCAGTGAATAGATTTGGCAAATCAGTGGGCTGAAGGAATTATGAAATTCCTAGGGTTATTGGTGGCTCATGCATGGAGGACTCAGTTAGAACTGAAGTGGCAAAGTTATGACAGAGTTGGAAGAGTAGTTACAAGAGTTGTTATTTAGTTTAACTCAGTTAAGTGAGTTAAACTCAGTTGAGCTAATTGTATCTAGTCTAACTGAAAGATACACTAGTGAGAGTTAAGTGAATTAATTATTTAATTAAATCACAACAAATAACTCACTAACAACTGAAAAAATACAACAGTTAACTACTTTCATGTCAGTTCCAGTGGAGACTCAGTGGAGAGATAGGTGAAAGGGTGAGATGGACTATATATTGTGACTATAGTGATGCATTCAATGCATCTAACACACATTGGAGTTTCCAATGAAAATTGCACAGTCAAGGCAAGGCAAATTCGAATTCATTCAGGGGTCTTCTTCAGCAGGGATTGCGCAGTGGAGGAAGGTTGTCAGGAGGGAAGAAATTGGTGCATAGAGATGCAAATTTCTACATGACAGTGTGTAATTATTGTTTATTATACTGAGAGATTGATGTACTAAGCTTTGTATGAGATTATTACATGATTCCATTGATATACATAATATATGATAGTTTGGGTTTTTAGCTTTAAGCTTTCCCATTAAACAATTGTGTTATTGTTGAGTGTGGAGCCTGATTTTCTTCCTAATTCAAAGATCCTTATTTTAGCTAGATGTATACCCCAGGAAAATTGTACACCTTTGCACACGGGGGGCTGTGGGGGTGAATTTTCCCCCCCGCGGGTTTCGGGGGGGCCGACCCCCCCGGCTAGGGGGTCTGGGGGCCAGCAGTCCCCCGGTGGGGGTTTCAGGGGCAATGCCCCCGAAGCCAAAAATATATGTAAAATTGCCTTGTAAAAGTATAGTAATTTCTAGTCAATCTGGGCCGTTCATTAGGAGGATGATCTGACAGTAGAAGTTATGTTTAGTTTAGGGTTTTTTGCCCTAGAAGGCAACCCCTCTCTTTTATGAGGGTATTGTATTGCGGCTGCGTATGGTATGTGTATTCTCTGAGCGGGAAACAGATAGGGAGACTGTGAGAGATAACAGAGGATATTACAACAGATTTGTTGTAGGTTTTGTATCTTCATTTTGCTAGATAATATAAAGGAAGGACTGGCTGTTTGAGGTGGATGTAGCCCAAACTGGGTGAACCATGTATATCTGTGTCTCTCTGGTTTTATGTGTTTTCTGTGCTTTTATTTTTCGCATATTTTATGTGTTGCATTTCTCTGTAATATTTAATTTTCTAACAACTGGTATCAGAGCTGAAGGTATATTTGGCTGATAAACTCGCAGGAAAAAAGGGTTTTTGGTTCAAGTGGGAGAAATGGAAAAAGATGCTAAGTTTAGGGTCGAGAAATTTAACGACCAAAAAGGCAGCAATCCATCAATATTTGGAATCATGATGACAACCACCTGCATACTAATGAAATATGTACAATCATGTATAATTGGCTTTCCAATGTAACCAGTCAAGCAGATGGCTTCTTAACTGATTTCCCTGATCAGATCTGCTGGTCAACAATACAAACTGATAACTGGGCATCCAAAAACATAGCTGACCATGATCTCCTTCATCACTGAACACTGCAATAATCACTTTCACTACTGACTGTAACAAATCTGCCATTGGATCCTGAAAAACATGAAGATTTACCTCCTGCTGAAGAAACAAGGTGTCTTTCTCTTCTGATTCTGATCTGTCTTTATCATGTACTTCAGTAAAAGTGTGCTCCTGGGCTTCAAAAAACTCTGAACAGGTAGATGAGCAGATCTCCTCTTCTAAAAACATTTCAACACATGAAACATATGAAGAAGAATCTGAATGGAAATCTTGAATGGTCTGATCTTCTGTAGTCTGAAAATATGATAGGTCATCTTCATATGATAGGACAGCCGGATTTTCATTATCAATCATAAGGAAAGAAACTTCAGCTGATTCTTGATGCTCAAACATGATATCTCTATCATCTACCATAAATTCATCCAAAAGAATTGTTTCACTTACTTGAATGAAGATCCCATCTTGTTGTTCATGAACTGACTGAATGGCTTCTTTCTGAAGGCTGTGTTCTAATGAACTGAAAACATTTGAATCCATACCTTTGTTTTCTTCTTTCCAGATGATCTCAACAGCAGAATTCTCCTTGATGGGTTTCAGAACAAGATATGCTTGGTCATCACAATCTGAATGTAGATCTGAAATAGCTGGCTAGTCATTATCACAATCTGAAACTGAAACTTGAGTTCCTGGCATGCTGTCTTCTTCTGTGGGCAGATCTGAAATGACACTTTCTCTTTCATCACTTTCAGCCATATAGACCTCTTCAACCTGCTGATCTATAAAGCTGCTTACAGGACTGTCATCCTTTTCAGAAAATGAAGAAGTTCCACCATCACCTTCTTGACCATGTGCACATTGCAGATCTGCATTAACTTGAGCTGGAACATGACCTTTCAATAGCTGATCTATCTCATCTTCAGACAGAGGAGATAATGCCCTTTGTTTTCTTCGGCTCAAACAGTGATTGTCTTCATTGATTTCAAGTGAAGGAGTGTACTGATTTTCCTCATACTGCTGATCCATTTCATGTAATTCCTGTTCACTGTCAAGATGCAAAATTCCTTCATCTTCCACCACACTAAAATCTTGATCTTGCTGCAAATTTTCATGATCGTCTTTATGCTGCTGAAATGGATTTTCATATAGGGCTTCCATGATCTCATCATCCATGAAATTATCATCTTCATAATATTTCTCAAGGCTTTCAATAAAAGTAGAAGCATGTTTGCAACAATCATGAACTAATTTTAATGATGGGTAAGATACTTGATATCTTTCAATGAACAGAGCATGAAAATCCTTTAAACAGTAAATACAGGCCAGCGACAAATTTTCATACCAAGATTGGGCTTCACCTTCGAGAGTGGCCAGGAATATCTTCATCAAGCAATCTTCAGGAAAATCCACTTTTAACTTGCGAATATGCATGTGAAATCTAACCAAATGTAAGGTAGCATCTTTCTTACCATCATCGTTAAACGTAGGTAGATTCTTTGACCAATCTACGTTGGGCATCTTATTCGGAAAACCTGGAATGTGATCTCGGCTCATGGGAGCATATCTTCTCGTGATTCGGTCCATCTTGAAAATCTCACAGCTACTGATCTCCCTGCAGTGAAGTCACCCTGAAGCATTGATTTATGGATTTGTTCAGTGAATGAAGTCGCCAGGTGAATGATTTCAGCCTTGCGGTGTTTGATCGTTGTTCACCATCAACCATCAGATCTGAACTTGATACATGTACTGGGGAAATTTATAAGTTAAGTGTTATGATTACAAGCTAGACCGGAGATCGACTGAAGCAGTGTTTATCTACTATGCACTTGCAGAGCAAGAGCAGTTCGAAGGCTACCTGGCGTGACTTCAGACTCCGTCTGTAGCTTATAAAAAAAATAACACCCACAAGAAAACCATGTTCTCCCCAGTATGGTCGCCACTATGTTAGAACTCAAATCTACCTTAGGCTGAATTAAGGTAAAACTCAAGGCTACTTCAAACCACGCTCAGCCTCGTAGTTGGCCCTACGAGGACAGGAGAGGGCTCTCTTCGGGTCTATCTCGGCAAAGGATCTTCAAAGGGGCTGAGATAACTTATAATGAACAATGAATACTGATTTTAGGCTAGTAAAGAGATAGGAAAGTTTGATTTTGATTTTTTGGGTTTTTGTTGGAGAAATGGGAAAAAACAATTTTGGGTCCGGGGATAAGGCTAGATCTTTGCAGAATTCGAGTTGGGGTGAGGTAGGAAGTAGTCTTAATGCTTTTTGATTAAGTGTATGGATGGATCAGAATGAAAAGGAGCTGAAGAGGGCAAGGGAGAACATGGATCCTCTCCAAACAGGCGAAAACATGTAAAACTAAACAAATTCAAAGGCAGAGCACTGAAATCAATGGATTCAACCTCATTTACTCATTCATTTAGTTTCAGAAGCATAAGAAGGGAATGGAATAAATTAAACATGAAAGAACTTACAATAAACTGAGAGAAAACACCATCAAGAACCGAAAGCCACAAGAATCCCAACAGGTGCTACAAAACCTCTGATCTTTCCTTAGCCAAAATATGAAAAATATGTACAATAGTGTGCCAAAATCTTCCCAAGAGTCCAACCTGTAGAATGTCTCAAAAATTACATCATATAGACCTCCTAACCCCTTCCCACACCTCTAGGGGTCGAATTCCTCCTTCTAGGAGTAGTTCCAACTAATTCTAAACAAGGAGCTAGAATATAGGCATCTAAACAACTTGCCTCTAAAAGGGAGGAAACTGATTCTTACATCTGATTTTTACTTTTTTAGGAGTGAATCATCTAGAATAGGTAAAAGTGAGTCAAAGTTACATTCCAACCATCAATTTACATCATGATAACTCAAAATTTTCATCCACAAGAAAAACTGGTTCAACTGGCCGAAATTCTGAGCTGGAAGGTGAAAAATTGACCAAAAATCCATATGCGTAGCGCGCTTGAGCCATACGCGTAGCGCGTCTTTCAGCCTATTTTTTGGGCAGTTCCCGGCATCCAAATTGAGCTCATGATAGCTCGTTGAAAATCCCTGGATGTTGGCTATCCAACCCAAGTGGAATTTCCCAATTTGGAGCTCATTGGCCCCTCCAAAACTTCATTCTCCCAGAAGTACTTCCTGCTGGTGCAAAAGGTGGCAGAAAGGTGGTTTTCATGGTGTTTTTGGGCCTTTTGATCATCCAGAACTTGATGAAATGATTCGGAAATACTTGAGCATGCATAAATTACCATGAAAAACCCAAAAATATAAATTTTTCCTCCATCAAGTGTCCCAATCAAAAGCAAGCGCGTCGACGCGCTACTCGTATAGCTGAAAAATCTGTTTTGAGACCAAAATATTTCAAAATGACAAAAATTTCTCCGAATTTGCTCAAATTCGGAGCAGAGACCCTCCATCATGTATCATGCCTATCCAATGAAGCCTCGGCCAAAATCTGGAGTGGATCAGGCCTTTTCCGCCGTTTTAGTGCTCTGCTCAACCTCCTCTTCAGAATCTTCATTTTTGCCTTGCAAACGTGATTACGGGCCCAATAATGATTTTTCATATGACAAAACATGTCATTGTTTCTATCTTGATCCTTTGAATGTACCTGTGCTGATGTAGAAGGCGAGACCCCTTCCACCCTTGGTGGAGATAATACTCGCGCTGCTGATGAAGTCAACAAGACCCTTTCCACCCCGGGTGGAGATAGTACTCATCGTGTAGCTGCAAATAAGGTCCTGTGGCCTCGCTGGTATGTCACATACAATGGATCACTGATATGCTCAACCTCAGGGATGTCCAGCTGATGTGAAGGCTCTCCCTCATCATAAACGACCTCGGGAGGCGGCTGTGGCACTGTGAAGAAGTCACGGGAGATGAAATCCTCCCAAGTAATGCCCTGCTATGGAATCATTGTCATACTCCTGCTCATAATCTGAGTCCGTCTCTGAAATGGCTTTGAAAACAAGATGTCTACAATATATATGCTGATATAGGTGTAGTGAAGACAAAAGTTCAGTGTATGCTCAAAACCCAAATATGTCACATATGTATGAAAGTATCATAGGAAAATCACAGTGGTAATGGCTCTGCCAAATGGGTTTGCATGAAAAAACAGTCACTGCTTTGATTGTAAGAAGATTTGACAAATGAGAATAAAATATTGTAGTGTAGGGTACAACCTTTTGCAATGCTAGTTAATATTTGTCAAGGGAGAAGTGGATACGGGACTCTGTTCGTCAATGGAGAATGAGAAATAGTGTGACAATAACCATAGTGAGATAATAGCAATGACAGCAGTGTTTCGACAATGTCAATGGAGGATATGGACAAGTGAAAATGAGACTATGTGAAAACATGAATGATGAGTAGTGCTAAAATGACGATGGCAATCATAGTGACAGCAGTGATGTAATGGCAAAGAAAGGGCGTGAGGATGATGTAAATAATGAGCAGGGACACCACAGACAATATAGGCATGAGCATATATATCAACCACACAAGTTTGCAAACCCCCACGCAATCATTATCATTTGCTTCAAAACCCTTAAAAAATGAATTTGGAAATAGACATAGGTTTTACACATTTCTCCTCATCAAATACTTGTTTCTCCACATCAAACACACTACAATCATGTTCAAAAATCACTTAACAATCGTGGAGAACCTACTTGCAAGCCGATTAAGGCGTTTGGGCGTGAAACTGGATGCAAGGGAAATTTTTTTTGGCTCTGAGACTATATGGGTAGTGCGCTCACCCAATGCGTAGCGTGCGCTGCATCTGCGTAGCGCCCTTGTTATTTTACACAGGCTGGTGAGGCTATATGCGTAGCACGCTCTATATGAGTAGTGCGCCTCCTATATGCGTAGCGCGCTACATAGTGAATTTTTTAGGAGGCTTTTGGAGGCGTTCCCGGTGTCCAAATTGAGCATGTGATAGCTAGTTGGAAATCTGTTGGAGTCTACTTTCCAACCCAAGTGGCATTTTGCAATTTGGAGTTCATTTACCTTGTCAAAAGTCAAATCTCCCAACACTACTTCCTGTAGGTGCATCAATTCTCCTGAGGCAATGGTATTATTTACATTTCTCAAAAACCATTATACCTGTGTAAAAAGTGAAGGAGGTTTTTCTTCCTTGGCATGTTGTGGACAATAACCTCTCTCATTTTTCCAAAATTCATCTTTGATTGCTCTGAAAAATCTTTTGACTGAAACTTATCCCGATGTGTGAAACAAGGGATTTTGTCAAAACGAAGCGAAATGAAGGGGATAAGGGGCTTCTAAATTCTTGGGGAAATTTTTGGAAATAGGGAGGGATGTTAGGAAGTAGGGGAAAGTGGAATCTTGGATATTGAGTGAGGGGAAGGGGTCCAAAAGGGCAAAACACAGGCCTAGCCTAGAAAATTGCCAAGTTGTGGCAAGAAACTAGGGTTTGTGCAAAAATGAGGAATTTGGGGAATCTCAGTGATGGGAAGTGTTTAATAAGTTAAATTAATGATAGGGGAAGGTGTATGAACATCAGGATACAAATTTTTTCGATGATTTGACCATCCAAGAGAAATTACCTCCAAAACCCTAGGAGAGGGAAATGGACCTTACCAAGGCACAATTGAAGCATGAACAAGATGTAAAATGACCCAATGGAACCTGACATGATGATGAAAACCCTCTGAATGATGGTACACTCAGCTGAATGGTGACATGAACCGACATTTGGACAACTTTGACAGGAGTAAAAGCAACCCCTAGACCTAATGCCTAGTGACCAAATTTTGCTTGAAGACTCATTGAAATGACAAAATTTGACCTTGACACCTTAAAATCACTTTGTAGGAGCATGTTTGATCACTGGAGGAAGGCTGCAAAGGCTGACTCTAACACTAGCAAAAGGAGAAAAGGTTGGTACATTGTATTTATGCAATGGTATTTCTAACTCTGTTAATGCTTTAACTTCCAAAGGAGCAGATGCAGCACTATGGCATCATAGGCTCGGACATATGAGTGAGAAGGGGATGAAGATTCTTCACTCAAGAAATTTGTTGCCAGGTTTGAAGAATGTTGATTTGGATTTATGTGAGAATTGCATTTATGGAAAACAAAAGAGAGTTAGATTTCTCAGAGTTGGGAAAGAAAAGAAGAGTGAAAAATTGGAGCTTGTGCATACAGATGTATGGGGACCTGCTCAGGTATCATCTCTTGGTGGCTCTCGCTATTATGTTACGTTTATTGATGATGCAACTAGAAAAACTTGGATTTATTGTATTCAAAATAAATCTGATGTATTTGATACTTTCAAGAAATGGAAATCTTTGGTTGAGATTGAGACAGGAAAGAAGTTAAAGTTTCTCAGATCAGAAAATGGAGGTGAATATTGCAGCAAAGAGTTTGATAGGTACTGTTCAGAGCATGGAATTCATAGAGAGAAGATAGTTCCAAGAACACCACAAGAAAATGGTGTGTCAGAAAGGATGAACAGAACAATCATGGAGCGTGCAAGGTGCATGAGATTGCATGCAGGATTGCCTTTACAATTTTGGGCAGATGCTGTAGATACTGTTGTTTATCTAATAAACAGAGGGCCTTCAAGTTCATTGGATGGTGGTATTCCAGAGGAAGCATGGACAGGTAAAAAGGTAAACTACTCTTTTTTAAAGCCTTTTGGTTGTGAGGCCTTTGTCCATATTAATAAAGAAAATAGAACAAAGCTTGAGGAAAAATCAAATAAATGTACCTTTATTGGATATGGTGCTAATGATTTTGGTTATCACTTATATGATTATGAAAATCACAAAATCATTAGGAGCAGAGATGTAATATTCAATGAAAATGTCTTGTATAAGAATCAGTTGCAGGAAAAGAAACAGGAAAAAGAAACCAAGGAATACGCGGTTCTTGATGAGATAACTGAAAAAGTAAATGTGCCTGAAAATGATAATAATAAACAACCACAGCAGCATCAACCTCCACAACAGCAATAGGCACCTCAAACACTTGAAAGTGGTGTTAGAAGATCTGCCAGGATAAGTAGACCCCCTGAATGATACTCTCCTTCATTATATTATTTATTATTGACTAATTCTGGTGAACTTGAATGTTATGAAGAAGCAATGCAGGTTGAAAGTAGGAAGAAGTGGGAGCTAGCAATGGATGAAGAGATGGACTCCTTAATGCATAACCAAACTTGGGACTTAGTCAGGTTATCTGCAGGTAAAACTACATTGCAGAATAAATGGGTTTACAGGCTGAAGGAAGAAGGTGGAGGAAAAAAAAGGTACAAAGCTAGACTTGTGGTGAAGGGGTTTGCACAGAAGAAAGGTGTTGATTTTGATGAAATATTTTCTCCTATTTTTAAGATGACTTCAATCAGAACTATCTTAAGTCTTGTAGCAGTGGAAGATTTACATCTTGAATAGTTAGATGTAAAGACAACATTTCTCCATGGAGATTTGGAGGAAGAGATATACATGCAGCAACCAGAAGGATATGAGGTCAAAGGGAAAGAAAAATTGGTGTGCAGGTTAAAGAAGAGCTTGTATGGTTTAAAACAGGCTCCAAGGTAGTAGTATCTAAAATTTGACAAGTTTATGTCTGAACAAGGTTATACTAGATGTCACTCTGATCATTGTGTTTATCTAAAAAGGCAAAATAATGGCAGCTATATTATATTGTTATTGTATGTAGATGACATGCTTGTTGTAGGATTTAACATGTAGGAAATAAATGTGCTCAAAATAAAATTGGCAAATTCATTTGCAATGAAGGATTTGGGAGCTGCAAAACAAATCCTTGGTATGAGGATAACTAGAGACAGGAAAAATTGCAAATTAACACTATCTCAGAATGAGTACATAGAAAAGGTGTTGAAAAGATTTAATATGAACAATTCAAAACCAGTTAGTACACCTTTTGCTAGCCATTTCAAACTTAGGAGAAGTGCCCAAAGACCCAAGAAGACATGGATTATATGTCTAAAGTTCCATATGCATCAGCAGTTGGAAGCTTAATGTATGCAATGGTTTGTACAAGGCCTGATATTGCACATGCAGTGGGAGTTGTAAGAAGGTACATGAATAATCCAGGAAAAGAACATTGGATGGCAGTAAAATGGATTCTCAGATATTTGAGAGGTACCAAAAATCAAGCATTATGCTTTGGTGGTTCAAACATTTCTCTACAGGGATATGTTGATGCAGATATGGTAGGTGACAGAGATAACAGGAGGAGCACTACAGGATATGTATTTACTGTAGGTGGAACATCTGTCAGTTGGGTTTCAAAAATCCAAAGTGTTGTTGCACTTTCAACAACAGAAGCAGAGTATGTTGCTGCTACAGAGGTTAGTAAAGAAATGATTTGGTTACAAAGGCTTATGGGTGAATTGGGTAAGAAGCATGATATGGGCACGTTATATAGTGATAGCCAAAGTGCCATTCATCTTGCAAAGAACTCAGCATTTCATTCCATACTAAACACATACATCTCAAGTACCATTTCATACGGTCAGTATTGGAAGATGGAGAGTTGAAGCTGGAAAAGATACACACTAGCCAGAATCCTGCAGATATGCTAACAAAAGTTGTAACCAGGGAGAAACTGAAAATGTGTTTAGTTTCAATTGGTCTTCAAGGATGATGATGAAGATGAGCAACAGCTAGGTCCAAATAGGAGTCATTGTCCAACCAATGAAGTAGCGGTGGAGTTGCTACAATCAGTCTCCAAGTGGGATATTGTTGGGTGTGGAGCCTGATTTTCTTCTTGATTCAGAGATCCTTGTTTTAGCTGGATGTATACCCCAGGAAAATTGTACACCCTTGCACGCGGGGGGGTGCGGGGGGGACTTGTCCCCCCCGGCTGGGGGGTCCGAGGGCCAACAGTCCCCCAGCGGGGGTTTCGGGGGCAACGCCCCCGAAGCCAAAAATAGATGTAAAATTTCCTTGTAAAAGTATAGTAATTTCTAGTCAATCTGGGCCGTTCATTAGGCGGATGATTTGACGGTAGAAGTTATGTTTAGTTTAGGGTTTTTTTCCCTAGAAGGAAACCCCTCGCTTTTATGAGGGTATTGTATTGCGGATGCATATGGTATGTGTATTCTCTGATTGGGAAATAGATAGGGAGACTGTGAGAGAGAACAGAGGATATTACAGCAGATCTGCTGTAGGTTTTGTATCTTCATTTTGCTGGATAATAGAAAGGAAGGACTGGATGTTCGGGGTGGACGTAGCCCAAACTGGGTGAACCACGTATATCTGTGTCTCTCTGGTTTTATTTGTTTTCTGTGCTTGTATTTTCCGCATATTTTATGTGTTGCATTGCTCTATAATATTTAATTTTATAACAGTTATGTGCAATTGAATTTATTCACATGTGTTTTCAATTGAGTTTTAAATTTCCACAAGTTTAACAGTGGAAGGATTTTGTATTTAGCAAGAAGATAAATATTGTTAGATCAGGACTGGTAATACATCAATATTAATAAATTTCTACAAAGGCATAGTTCTCCTCATCATCATGCTTTGATGAGAATCCATCTCTAGTGTTATGTCGAGTCTCTTCTTGCACCAGGTTGGACCAAAAAAACTCCCACTCTGGTATCTTTCCTCCCATTTACTGAATCCGAGTAGTTGTGCTAACTCTTTGGAAGGCATAGCAATGTTAGGCTCACAAGATCATCATCGGAAACTGTAAAACCAACACTTCCAAGCTCATACCTACATTGGGTAAACTTGGTCAAGCACTTTGATATTATGTCACCCTTCTCCATATTGATTTTCTTCTGCTTTTCCTTTAGTTCAAACCTCATGTGGTCACTATTGTTCTGAAAAAATAAAAATTAAAAAAAATTAAAAATTAAAAAATTAAAAAAAATTTAAAAATAAAAAAAAATAAAAAAATAAAAAAATAAAAAAAAATTTGTTAATGCCTTCCACATTCAATATGCAGTTTCCTTTCCATGGAGGTTCAAGACGATATGATCTCGAACTCCTTCCACTAGAATTCTTCTGGCCTTTGCTACATGTTGTAACATTATTTGTTTTGATAAGTTAGCATGGTAGTTTAAAAAATAAAAAATAGAATGCTAAGTTAGAACATGGATGAAAAGAAAAATTAAAAAATGTTAGGAAAAATTATGTTTTTGTACATTCATGTTAGAATAAAATGTTAGAATAGATTTTCTCTAAAGAAAGAAGGAAAAAAAGAAAAAATGTTAGGAAAGCATAAAATGAAAAATATGAATGCTTTAGGGTTTAAGAAATAAAATCATGGCCGCCTGTTTAAATGCGCCAAGTTACTAAAAGGTTATAAATTTATTTATGATTCTTAAATTCTTTTAAAAGGGGTTTAGGTTTCATTTATTAAATTTAATCAATTAGTGCTTATATGTTTTTATCCTATGTAACTACATGACAAAAGAGTCAAATCACTTGGATAATGCGCCAACAGCTTTGAACGAAGGATCTTGAACTCACTTCAGATCTATGGCGGAGGTCACTTTGCGACCCCATCAACCACTTCTCGGGAGGGGTGTCTGAAGTGTGGTTTTAATGGCTGTCGTGTTTTGCGATGTTGCAACACCACAGAGTTTCGAACCCCATCCACCCAAAATTGGAAACCGGGAGGTACCCCCTCGAAATCCACCAGTCATTTTCCACACTCAGTGACCATTCCTCCCACTCCCAATGACCATTACCTCCCACATGCTTAGCCAACAGACATCCCTTCCCATGACACAACCGTTGGTGCACCGCCCAACATTATTCCTCCACATTACTTGAACGTTATCCTCCAACACTCCACCTATAGTCGTTTCATCGCCTTATTGGCCATTAAGCCGCTTCTGAGCCATTTTATCACCCTGTTGGGAATTAAGCCCACTCTAGAACCGTTAATCACCCTGTTATGCATTAATCCCCATCAGAGCCATTAAACCCCTACAATTATACCCCAGACCATTAAACCCAGACTGCAGTCTATAAAATCACCTGCAAACTTCCTTTCATTACTTTAATCTCTCATCCAAATTTCTATTATCCTCGCATTTTATCCCAAAGAAGTATGTCATATCTGTACTTTGCAACCACTATCCCCATTTTCGTAATCTCTGCCACTCTATCTACAACCCGATCTTTAGAACCATTTCCTTTGTTGATACCCTGTCAAACATGGCTCCCAAAGCCAAGACCAAAAAAAAAAATTACCCCTAAGGGTAAAGCTAAGAAACAAGCGACAAAAGAAGTACAAATTGTCAATCCTATTGTAGAAGTCTCTAATCCAGTTGCAGAAGAAATCCCTACTGCAACACTATAGCTTAACATTGACCTCATACCCCTCACCGATGCCTTTTTCAAAGTCAAAGATTCTCATTTTGAATTCGATTTCTATGAGCCACATATTTGGTTAAAACAAAAGCACATAGATGACCAGGACCCTATCAGGTTCTAGGAATCCAATTTTCCTTTGTTTTCTTTTCCACATACTCACCCTTTTCTAGATCTAATTGCCTGGTGTCAGAAATGATATGATCCTATAACTATATTAATGGTGGTTTAGAATGGAAACATTTTGATCACCATATCCCCTGAAACCATAAACCAAATGTTACTCATTCCTTCATCTGATTCCCTATCTCATTTCTCACCTGCTGCTCTCATGGACCTTTATCATAAGCTATCCTTCCCTCAGAGAGCCAAGATATTCGAGATATTCCTACCTGAGGATGCAGAGTTGCCCAAGAAAAATCCACCATACCCATCCTCAATATTTCCTGAGGCCTCCAAAAGTTGCATCTCTCTCCTTTCATACCTACTAGGATACCCAAATGACCAAATTGTTAATGAACCCATCATGGGGTTCTTATCTATTTTCAGCAAAGACAAATCACCATTGTTTATGTATAATAACATCCAATTCTTGGCTGAAAATATACATGAAAAATTCATGAACTTCACCACACAAGGAGTGTTCAATTATACTTTTGTAATTGTTCACATGTTTTTGTTTAAGCAGGTAGATATTCTGCCTATCCACTTCAACAAGCAGGATGCACGGGGAATGAATCAATCAGTGATTCACTGGACAGAGTTGGTCAAAGCTTCATCAACAACCACTTATTTTGTAGAGTTCATAGACTCATTCATACATCCAATAAGGAAACTCCTTACAAGTCAATCAGATCCAAGAATTGGAGAAGAAATTAAAAGGATCATGCACCTCAACGAGCAAGCTAAAACTGGTGATTTGTACCTATATAAAAATTACACAAAAATTAGGGTATATGGCTATGAACTCACACCATATAAGCTTCCAAAATATGTACCTATGATATTTTTCTCCTTAGAGTACAATATAAAAATGTTAAACATGGATGAGTTATATTTTGTATCGGGAAAGAGAAAAGCTCAGTTTAAACTCAAAACCAGCATTGGATCCTTCATATGCAATACTAGAGCAGCTGGTGCTGAAGCATATGCAATGTTAAATAAGATGGGTTTTCAACCAAATTTTACTTGGTCCTATGACCCCCATGGCATTATTTATGCTCTGAGAGTTGAACTCAAAACAAATTCTTACACTCATACCTCCAGAGCAAAAATAGATAAATATATGAACCAATATGAATGGGTTGAAGGCACTATCCAAGAGGTATATGAACAGGTAATTTCAACCTCTAATGTACATACCCCTATTCTTGATAGTAAACAACATAAGAGAGTTGGAGAAGAGCCTCCACATGCCGAAGCAATACTCAAGGAGTTCATTTTGAAGCACAAAAAGCCAAAGCTTGCTTCCACCTTACTTTCAAAGGGAGAACAACTAGAGATATATATTTGGGAGAAAATGAATTTTATACATCCACTAGTGTTCCTAAAAATCCTCCATCATCATCACCCGCAAGAGAAAAACTGGAGATTATCCAGCATTCAGATGCCAGTTCTTCGGAAGAACAAAACATTTTCTCCAGATTCTTAGACATCAAGCATAAGAATGAAGCATTGAAATCTGATGTTTATAGTCAATTTTGGAAGCAGACATCTACATCACAACATAGGCTTCTCACTGCCTTTGATAGTGAGAAAGGAAGGATGAAAATGGGCTTTCTACATGCAATAATGCCATTTTCAAATACTCACGCTGAGTACAAGAAGATTGTCTTCTCTTTTTATGAAAATCAGATCCATCCAATTGATTAGATGGACATACACAGAGATGTTATTTTCAAAAATGATAACAAAAACCATGTCACTCTCCAAACTAAAAGTTTTATTATCAAATGTTCAATATCATCTAAATATTGAAAAATTGTCTTCATTGGCCAAAGACAACATATTGAAGTCTTTGGAGGACCTTGTAGTGAAAGTTTGGTATGACCCAAAAGACTGCAAGGAAGTTGAGGAAATCATTAAAAATAAGAATGAAAACATCTCTGATCTATGCAAACAACTCAAGCTACCCTCAATAGAAGACCCACATACTAAGGAGATTTCATAAAATGAATATAATAAAGAAGAGATGCTGAAATTGATCATTGATCGAAATCTGCAAATTAGAAATATGGAAGAAAAAATTGAAGAATTAATAAAATAGAAATCATCACTTTAGGTAACTACTGATCCTAATACAGCAACTCAAACATCTTCTGCAGTTACATAACTTTCAACAACTTTGACAACAATTGATGCAAAAAAACTAGCACAAGATTTGGATATTTAGAAGCAGACACATGATAAATTACAACAGAGGTTTCAAATTCTTGAGTCACAAAAGATTAAAAATGATACTTTATACATGTAGGAAATTCAAAAGACTCATCAGTTAGGACTTAAGATAAAAGAACTAGAGAGTGAATCTCTAATGGCAACAACTCTGGTTGAAGCTAAGTAGAACATCTGGGAAGATATCAGCAAGTCTATGACAGAGGTATGGCCATCCATAAATATTATCTTCGAACAGTAGGAGCTTATCACCAAATGCAGAGCAGCCATTGAAGAGCATAGGGAGCATCTAAAAAATAATACAAGTGAAGTCACTAACATGATAAAGGTTCTCAACTCAAATAACAAAGAGGAGTTGGAAGAAATCAACATCTTGGACGGAACTGCAACCATTTTGGAGATAAAGAAAGTTTTACAAAAAATAAATTTAATCAATCAATTGTAAACCAAATGTGAAGCTTTGAATATCGTTTTTCAAAGATTTCATACTAAGTTTAATTTTTTAAATCATAAAGGACTACCAGGATTGGTTTGATTAGATGATAAGTTGATTAAATTAGAATATTATTGTAAAACATTATACACAATTGAAATAGAAAAGTCAAAGTTTGCAGGTATAAAAGGACAGGCTACAGGGAAAGTATTTCTTGAAGCTCTGCAGTTTGATTTGATCATTCAACATCAAATCAAAAAAAATTTCATTCAAAGACCAACTTTTGACAGATATACAGAAGTAGATGAAATTTTCAGAAAAATGATGAGTGTATAAATCCCAATTGAAGAGCAATGGGATAAATTTTGTGAGGCCATCGAGTAAAAGAGTGATTTTTACAACTTGAAAGCACATTATATTTTCAAGGGTCCAGTCAGCAACAAATTCCATAAAAAGGAGCCAAGTCATCAACAACTTTTAAGAAAATAGAGACACTTCATTTATCAGTTTCCTTCTTCTATTCTTCTTTATTCTATTATTGTAAATAGTTAAGATATTTCTAAGTTTTAGAAAACAGTATAAATAACTCTCTGTTCGAGTTATCAAAGGTTTCACCCTTGGATGAGCAAATTTTTGTAAGTAGAAATTGTAGAAGTCTATTTTGTCATCAATAATAGAAGAAGGATTCTTAATTTGTCTCATACAACTCTGTTCTCTCTGTGAGTTTTTCCATTTTTCATACATTTTGTCTCTTCATATGTTTGATTTTTATCCAGATAACTAGGTGAGATTAATTGTGTGTTAGTAATATTATAATTCCCACTGAAGTTATTATCAATATAAAGAATTATTTACATAACAATTTGTTGATGTAAGTCCCTTTCATTTATAAATTGTCAGCATCTTAATAATTTTAAATGTATTTTGTTTAACTTTTATAAATTGTTTAAAGGCTTTCAAGCTTATGCTTTATTGAAGAATTAAATCTGAATATTTCATAATCATATATTCTTACATAAGTGTACTTAACCTATTTACAAAATCTTAATCACTTGGTGAGATAAAAAAAAATCAGCCCTTACTTATAATTATTGATATTATATGGAATATTTAATCAATAATTGTTTACTAAAAGTTATCTTATACATTGGTCCTCCAAAATTACAAAACACAACAAAACATTATAGATGCTTTGGCATGATTATTGACCACAATTATCTCAAAGGACAACAACAATCTGGCGTCATTCCCGGGGAATGAATTTTATTTGTTTTCCCCGGGACAATGATAAAACCATATTCCTTTAAGGTGAATAAAGGTTTATTTAGGTCAAAATCTCTCACCTGGAGACTTCACTTTGACCAAAATAGCTCCTTCAAAACACACCAGATCTCGATCTGACTTTGAAATTGTTCAACCCTTATTATATCCAGAGATACTGGTAAGAATAGATTCTTCTAGAAGAAGACATCGAACCCCTTATTCTTCTATCTCTCAATAGGAGATCAATATAAATCTTGATCCTTTCAGGTCTGCACCTGTTCCTTTAGAATCAGAAGACATACCTCACAGAGTGCATCGGTTAGTATCTAACAGAGTGGATTTTCAATCAATCTTGTTAGTTAATTCTTTAGAGTCCTATAAATTACCTTAGGAACCTTCTGAATCTCCTATATCAGAGCAGGATTTGGATCTAAAATTTCCTGGATTCAAACCTACTGATTTCATTTCCCTATTACATATTTTGCACCTTCTACTTCACACCAACCAGAAGATCTCTATTATCTTTATTATAATCCTTTATTTGAACCAAGAGAAGGAGAAGAAGAGGTTCAAAAACTAGTTATTAGAAATCGTTTAATGTCCTGAAGAAGGTCTTCCATCCCATTTCATTCTCCTCCTTGTTCTCCACCTCATTCCTCACCTCCTCTCTCTCCATATTCACCTACTATTGTAGAGGTAAATCCCCTCTGCAGACAGAGTCGATCCCTACTAGACCAGATCGGGTCTAGCAACAATCGTATCATGCTAAGGCACAAGTTCCTAATTGCAGTAAACCAAATGGTGAAGAAGGCTTACCTTAAATCCAACATTTTTTTTCGTAGAGAAGGTAACGCTCCCATTTCCTTGCTCCAGCAGATCACAATCCTCCCGCTTGCCGCGATCAAACACCTGCACACATAAGAAACAAAACAAACACAAGCGTAAAAACCAATATATTCAATTATGTATCAGTCAGAGAAGACACAACTCATGATCATAATGAAAAATACGAGTGGAACCATAACCAAAGTCGCTTATCATTAATTAATACAAAGGAAAATACAACCTGGCTCTGACGCTGAATCTTCCTTCGGTGGGTCGTTAGCGGAATACGTCGCGGTAAAGCTCGTCGGGGATGGGACAAGCCTCTCTCTTTGATCGTCAATATCCTTGCTACTGATTTGACACTATGAGGACTATCAAGGCTCTTGCAGCATTCTTTAGGCTATGAAGGCTCTTCGAGATTCAACCATTCAACCATTCAGCTATTCAGCCCCTTCATCAATGGATGAAGGCTATATTTATAGAGGAGAGGAGGAGGTTGGGATCCCTACAATAGTGGAAGGGAGGCCTTATCCCTTGGGAGGTTCCCCATAAGGTGGAAACAAGAGGCCAAAGAAGGAAGGCCGTGGTTATTTAGTCGAAACCACTCCTCATGACTCATCCACGAAGTTGTTGTTATTGAAACTTCGCCTCTTTTTAAAAAAAAATTTCCATAAGTAGATTGGTGCGGGTGCTTAATTGGTACAGAGCACCAATTGGCGTGGGCTCAGTGTTAATTTCCACCATTGGTGCGAGTACATAACGAGCTACCAGCGCCAAGGCAAAAACAAGTGTTTTTAGGGGTCTGCTCAGGAAATGATCAACAGAAGAAATGTTGTCCTCATGGAAAGGGATGCAATGATGGTATTTGCAAGGCATTAAACTACTTATTGGTCACAGAAATGACCCTCCAATGGGAAATATGGGGATTGCAGGGACGGTGACAAATTATTGTGTAACAGATGCCCCCTAAAGCATGAGGCCTGAAAGAGAGAGAGGGGTGAAATACTTTACGAGAACGTGTCCAACTGAAAACACTGTCGTCGAAAAACTTGTGTAGAGAAGTACAACTGATATCTCAAATACATGATATATGTGGTATGGGTGCAACCATCCATAACAGAATATACAAGAATCCAGATCCAAGGCATGGACGTAGCCATCCAATAAGGATCGATAAAAGAGACTCAGGTATGGTCGCAGCCATCCAATCAGTGAGTCATGTAACCAATCATAATAATCCATAAAATTGTAGCCTGGATTCTAACAAACAAAATCCAGGGTCTTGCGCTCCATCTCAATCCGAACAAAGTACAAGTTCAAGCATGCAAATAAATGAGTTGAAGTCGAACATGCAAGAACATCGTTTGATTACCAGCCAATGATGAAAGCTGTTAACAGACGCGAGAGGTACCATCAATAATGACAATGGTCCTCAAGGTACTATAGGTACATTCCACGGAATGTGAACAGTGAGCTGGCGTTGAACACCCGTAGAATCATCCGATCGAAGGTCAATAATGAAAACCTTATGTCGAATGCGAAGAACTTTCCATTGAGGCATGCACGCTCCAAGGTACCAGAAGGGAGTCTCTAGATCAGCTTCCTGGATAATGAGCTGGATTCGACAGGAAGTGACCTTGATCGAAGGTGGGCCATAGTGTTTCCCACATCATCGACGTGAGACAAAGGAAAATAATGTTTGTGAATCAGGACCAGATGAGAATCAGAGGAAGGTTGAAACTTTTGTAGAGGTCAACTTCTCTTGAACATATCGGCGGCACGAGAGTGGATTTGGCAGTATTTGACATCAAAAGATCAGCAGTCATGATGATGAAGCAAAGAGCAGATGAGAGGTCAAAAGGTTTTACCCAAACCCACGGAGGCTAACAGACAATGAGGTGAGATGTCCCTAACCCGACACGAATGCAGACAAGTGCCATGTTCAAGAGCGACATACTGCCGACACGACGATGATACTGGTTCCATTTTCCCCACCATTTTTGGCGAGTAGCTCTTTATTTTTACACAAGCTTGAAGAGGATACCATATGCTTGTCATATAAGTCCGTCCTTTGGACGAATCCAAACTAGTACATTTAACGAGCCCTAGGAAGGAGAAACTCGAATATCTTCATTACGACTACATCCGATGTCATCAGGGTTTAACGAGTCTAAAAAAGGGAGAACTCGACGTCTTTTCATATTTAGAGAGTTTGAAAAGACAACGGAAAAGTAAACTCCAGTGGTCCCTTTTCGTAAATAGTTCCTCAGATCCGAAAAGGTAGAAAACTATGTCTGAGAAAGCCTCCTAGTCACGATAGGCTAGGGTATTCCTTTTTCGTAAGTAATCTATCCCAGCCTGAAAAAGGGGTAAACGTATACTGGGTAGATGTCGATTCGCAGCCACTTTAACGAGATCGAAATGACGAGGGGCTCGGCAATATTTTCATATTTAGAGAGTCAGAAAAGAGCTGAAAGATGACTCCTCCTAAAGGAACAAGTGGTGTTAAGGGTAGCTACTGGTTCTGGTAATGGTGGAACTGCTCAGAACAAGTAAAGGTTAAGAGGCTGGCTAACAAGACCACTCATCATAGTGGTTCCTCAGGAATGGGTGAAACAACCAAGTGAAGGCATATGATCGGCGAAGTAGATAGTGACGATGGAGTGAGAAAACCAAGGCTCATCTAGCGAAAACATGCTGATAAAATGGCAATCACAAGAGGTAAAATGGGAAAGGTTTCATTTTTACACAAGCTTGAAATCAAAAAACTCTGCTTGAAGTTGGTTTCATTTTTACACAAGCTTGAAACAAAGATAAACTATGCTTGAAACCAGTTTCATTTTACACAAGCTTGAAACGGAAACAAACTATTCTTGAAAAAAGTAAGCATGCCCCCAGCATGGTGACTCAATTCGAGGTACATGCCCCCCAAGCTTCAGTCCATATGAAAGGCAGATGGAGTGAAGGTTCAAATTACGAGATCAAGAGAAAGACTCGACTGGGATTTTACGAGATCTTATGAAAGGCTCGAATTGAACAAGAAATTGTTTCATTATTTTAACGAGGTTGACACATTAAAAGAACTATCCTCAGGAAACCTTGTTTTATGGTTTAAGGAGCTTGGCACAAGACAAGGAACTCTGCTCTGACAACCTTGTTTCATTTTTTAAGGAGCTTGACACAAGACAAGAAACTCTGCTCCAACAACCTTGTTTCATTTTTTAAGGAGCTTGACACAGGAAAAGAACCATGCTCTGACGAGCTTGTTTCATTTTTTAAGGAGTTTGACACAAGAAAATGAACTGTGCTCCAACTGACCTCATCATAATGAACAATAAGTCATCACTTCCAAGAGTTCCACTCCCAATGGAAGGAAAACATCCTGGAAGTCAAGACCCAATGCCCCCCGCACCTGATGCACAATGGCACTGTCACTGGGTATAGGCATGGGGTAGGTAGCCACATAGTTGACCTACGGTGGGGAAGATACAACGGTTGGATAAAAACTAGGAAGGGATGATGGCAGGCCAGCTGCCACATCAGGACCAAAGAAAGAAAGCTCATCAATGGTCATAATCTGTCCTTCATGTGGAAAACAGACCACACGAAAAAGGGAGGAGACAAGCACTCCCATGAAATAGGTGTAATCGCGCCCCAAGAGCAGATTGAAATCCAAGGGGCCTAGAACAACCATCACGTCCATATGGACGGTTTTACCTCCCAAATTAATAGGTAACCTTGGAAGGATCCCTAACGGTTGACTAGTTCTTCTATTAAACGTCAACAGATTCTGCATAACAAGCACAAGCGGTGGCAAACCAAACGCTTGCCAAGTAGTTGAGGATAAAATACTAATAGACATGCCTTCATCTATAATGGTGCTAGGTACAACCAGACAAAAGGCCTGTACTGTTATCTCAAAAGGCACATAAGAGGGAAGGAAATATCCTGCAAATCGACTCCAGTCAAAGGAAGTGACCAAACTACTCGAAGGGGCTACCATCGAACCAAGATGGTCCTCCCCTGGTGTTACGGAAGAAGGAGCATCCTCCACAACCTCCATCTTGAAGGTGGGAGGGGTATCCTCCAGGACCTCCATCATGGGAGGCGGAGGAGCAACTTCTTGAGATATAGGGACAAGAGAATCCTTCTCCAAGTCCGAAGAATCTGAAGAAACAAGAAGAACCTAAGGGATGTGAGGTCCACTGTCAATGGAAAAGAACTGGTGCACCGTAGAAGGCACCAGCTCAACCGATCCCACAACCAATGGTTGGTCAGGGATGGATTCCTGAATTTGAATTTCTGGAGGAGCGGGATTGACCAAGGATGACTCTTGACCAATCATAGGATCAGCTGGTGGAGGACTCAAAGAAATCTGTTTATAACCAGCTGGGAGGCATGGTGTAGAAACAGTTGAGTTGTGCAAAACTCGTTTGGCTTCATCTATATACGGACAAAGGTGAATGGCATGGTGCACTTCACAGAACTTACAGGGATTGGTAATTTTACCCTGCTTCTTAGGAGCCTTACCAACACCAGTTGAAGATATGCCCCCAACTTGACTCCCGGAAGCCAAAGGCAACGGCGGGAGACCGTTGGACCATGCTTCAAGCACCTTGGGAATGCCAAGGTAGTCTCGAAGAAGATGGTCTCCCATGCACAACATGCAAGGGAACTTGACTTTCTGTGGAGGGTTGGGAGATTTATCAAGAGGAGATGATTCAGAAGCAGTAACTACAGCTTTATCCTCTCTCTTACCGGACTTCTTCTTCTTTGTCTTCTTCTTCTTCTTCTTAGCCACTTGTTTACTCGAATCCATACTTTCACCAGGCGAAGTAGAAGAGGAGGACGTAGAAACAGGTGAAGAAGGGGAGAGGTCCACTGTAGAATCAACATGATGTTGTTCAGGCGGAGGAACTGATTGAACAGTAGTTGAGACATTTGGGACCACAGAGGTTGAGAACAACCAAACAGGCAATCCAACAGTTAACCCAGGAAGGGACAACATTGCCATGTAAGGAGCACCAACATTTCCAAAAGGAGGAAAAGGGCCAGGATTCCCTTCGGAGGGGATTCCTTGGTTGGTGAACTCCGGAAAATTTTCCATCAACAACTCAAAACCGCACACGGGATAAAAACCAAGGCACGCAATCAAACAGCCAACAAGAAAATTCTAACAGGGCGTGTGATCGCAGGTGATTTATTTTACCACATTGAAACTTAGAAAATTCACCGTTTCATGTTTTAAGAGTCGAGAAACGGATGAAAGGTGACTCTATCTCTTTCAGTTTTGAAGCAAGCGTGAAAGGACAAGCGCTTGATGATCTTTTCAAATTTAAGGAGTCAGAAAAGATCAAAATGACTGCTCAAGAATTCTAGGCAAAGGGTGTACCAAATAACCGTGAACTACAATATAATGTACAGGAAATCTCCCCGAATGCTGTGTCCGGTGTATCACGGGTATAGGGCGGTAGACTCGGCTTCCTATGGATAAAGGATAGAAACCTAGTGGGGTCTCCCTTTATATATGCGACGGTATGGGGAGCACAAGTCCGTACTAGTGTTGTCTAAAGCCAAGAGGCGAACAACAGCTACTAGGTTTAAAGACGCCGGAACACATCTCTAGCCTAGACCTCTAAATATTTCGTTAATTTTTTAACGCTGCTTAGTGTAAATTGAATAAATTTCAATGTTTATCTTCAATTATGTTTCAGTTTTCAGGCCCTAGCGAATGTCATATGACAATCTCCTATATGCAACTACATCAGAAAAGAAATATTTCAATTCGATGAATGCTATATAGTTAAGGGAAGAGCTTCAAACAATGATGCAACATAAAACAAAACTACAAACGAAATCTTTTCCAAACTAGATGACTTTCACTATCCAAAAGTAATTTCAAACACTCAACGATGCGAATAATGCAATGTAATCTATGCAAAATCCTCTTTTCCAAAAACTATGCAATTGTAATCTATGCACAATTTCCCTTTTCTTTTCAAATAATAAGAATGCACTCAATGCATTTTTCGATGAAATGAGAATCTACTTAATGCACGATTTTAATGAAAGAGGATGCACTCAAAGCAATTTTTAGTTTTCAATCATTAAACAATGCGATCTAAGTCCAATGATAAATCTCAAAAAATACTTTTTGATGCAATGTGATCTAATGCATTTAAATGAAAATAAAACTTTGAGATGAAAACTAAATGAACGCAAATATTCTTAATGAAGGATGAAGGCAAAAGGGATTCAAGCAAACACTAAGAATGCAATCATTGTTTCAAAACACTTTGTAACAAAATTCCTCAAAAGGTGACAAGACACAAAGAGGACTTCCAAAGCATGAGATCAAAACAAGGCATTCATTCCCTTTTACATCAAGCAATCATGGAGAGAAGACATTCCAAACAATGAGCAATGTAATCTATGCTCATACAGAGAAAAGCCTAGAAGGGAAAGACACACTAGTGAAGGATTTAGGGAAAAATTCTCAATTTTCACATGCCCTGAAATTGGCACGACTCTATCACTGAAAACTAGCGCCAACTGGCGCGACCTGCTCACTGACAACTGGCGCCAATGGAAAATTGGTGCGGGTTGCTAACTAACAACAAGCGCCAATGCCTGAAAATGAAAAAACAAAGAATTTCTCCCAACCAAGACCAGACTCACCACTTCAAGCAGAATCTAAAACAAACCCAGAAGCAAAGTACTGATCAAAAGAAACTTCCGAACAAGGGGAAACCCTAGCACCTACAGGAAATGGCGCGACTATCTGGCTGTAATCCATGCCAAAAAGGGGATGGCGCGAGTAATGAAATGGCAACCTGCGCCAATTGGCGCGACTGTCAGGCTGGAAACCGCGCCAATCAAGCCAACCATGAAAAGATGAAAAATTCAGAAAAAGAGAGGTTAGATTTGATCCTCTGGGGGCTGAATAGAGGTTTAACACATGAAAAGAACCAGCCAAAAGAGCTGATCAAGCAAGCAAAGTCAAGAATCAACCAAAAAGACATGGCAATACTCCAAATCAACGATCCCTAGCGGAGTCGCCAATTTTTTGTAGAGGTAAATCCCCTCTACGGACAGAGGCAATCCCTACTAGTCCAGATTGGGTCTAGAAACAATCGTATCACGCTAAGGCGCAAGTTCCTAATTGCAATAAACCAAATGGAGAAGAAGGCTTACCTTGAATCCAATGCTGTTGTTCGTAGAGAAGGTAACGCTCCCATTTCCTTGCTCCAGCAGATCACAATCCTCCCGCTTGCCGCGATCGAACACCTGCACACACAAGAAACACAACAAACACAAGCGTAAAACCCAATATATGAAATTATGTATCAGTCAGAGAAGACACAACTCATGATCATAATGAACAATACGAGTGGAACCATAACCAAAGTTGCTTATCATTAATTAATACAAAGGAAAATACAACCTGGCTCTGACGCTGAATCTTCCTTCGGTGGGTCGTCAGCGGAATACGTCTCGGTAAAGCTCGTCGGGGATGGGACAAGCCTCTCTCTTCGATCATCAATCTCCTTGCTACTGATTTTGCACTATGAGGACTATCAAGTCTCCTGCAGCATTATTTAGGCTATGAAGGCTCTTCGAGATAAAACCATTCAGCCATTCAGCTATTCAACCCCTTCATCAATGGATGAAGGCTACATTTATAGAGGAGAGGAGGAGGTTGGGATCCCTACAATATTGGAAGGGAGGCCTTATCCCTTGGGACGTTCCCCATAAGGTGGAAACAAGAGGCCAAAGGAGGAAGGCCGTGGTTATTCAGTCGAAACCACTCCTCATGACTCATCCACGAAGTTGTTATAATTGAAACTTCGCCTCTTTTTTTAAAAAATTTTCCATAAGTAGATTGGCGTGGGTGCTTATCTGGGATAGAGCGCCAATTGGCACGGGCTCATTGTTAATTCCCCCCATTAGCGCGAGTACATAACGGGCTACCAACGCCAAGGAAAAAACAGGTGTTTTTAGGGGTCTGCTCAGGAAATTATCAACAGAAGAAATCTTGTCCTCATGGAAAGGGATGCAATGATGGTATTTGCAAGGCATGACACTGCTTATTGGTCATAGAAATTACCCTCCAATGGGCAAGATGGGGATTGCAGGGACGGTGACAAATTACTGTGTAACACCTACAACTTCTACTTCTTCCTCTTCAACTACTAATACACATTCCTCTACATCTACATCTTCAAGTATGGCTAGTTTTATACCAATTATACAAGCAAGATATGCCCCTCCCTTATTACTGGCTATCCTAAATTATTTTCCTCTAGGATATCTAAAACACCTTCCTAGATTTAATGGTGAAACTGGTTTATCGGCTGAAGACCATATGGAAGCATTTCTGGATTTTGCAGATAACATGAACATAGAACATGAAAATGTTTATACGATATTGTTTGTGAAATATATAGAAGGAAATGTCAAGATTTGTTTAGGAAATTACCAGTTGATTCTATTAGATCCTGGCAAGAATTAAATGATACCTTTAAAAATCAATGGGGAGTGAAAAAGGACCCTGTGTATTTCTTAACTGAATTTAAAGAACTAAAAATAAATTTTGGAGAACTAGTTTTTGATTTCATCAAAATATTTAATAAGCTTTACCATAATATGCCTCCTAATTGTAAACCTCTTGTAGCAGCAACTAAGGTTAGATTTTCAAAGGCCTTTGAGGATGAATTTGTTGTCATGTTGAGAGAAAGAACATCCCGAACCTTAAAAGACATGCAAACTAATGCTATATAGGTTGAAGAAAATAGTTTTGCATCAGCCAAGTTAAAAGCTAAAGCTGAAAAAGCCCAAAAGAAATTAAAATCAAATCAACAAGCCTCTTCTTCCTCTAAATCTAAAAGTGAAGATGCAAAAATTGATGAAATCACATCACTTCTTAGAAACCTATCAAATAGGATTTCGAAGATTGAAACTCAACCAAGAAAAGTTCAAAAAACTGTTTCTAGACCCCAGATACAAGTTCAAGGTCAGTATAGAAAGGCTCCTCCATTACAAATTCTTCAGAGGCCTCATAATGACCAACAAGTACCCACACCGTTGTTAATTAATGATCAACAACCAAATGACAATACTTTATCTATCACTGAAGATATTAATAACATAGATAATACATCCCTTCAGACTGCCATTTTTCCTATTCCCCAAAGTCAAATCCCTCATGAAGACCAATATACTTCTCAGGTTTCTAAATATCAAGATTTTTCTGAGTTTTTGATTGCAGAACTCAATAGAAGATATGACTTAAGACCTAGAATTGGTCCTGGTAGACCTCCCAAAAACCCTTTAATAATTGAACCTCAAGTAGAAACTGTTGAAACTCAAACTTCTTCTATTCAATCTCAAAACCAGTCAAGTGATCCTGCTAAAATTGATAAAACTATATTGACTACCTTTAATGTGTAAAAAGAGTTAGAAAGAGTTAAAATTCCCATTCCACTTTGTTAACTTTCTAAAAACCTAGGATATAAGAGTCAAGTTGCAAAATGGATCCAAAACTCTAGTGTGGATGTTGAAGGAGATATTATTAATCTACAAAATGAAAGACCCGCCATAGCTTTTGGTCCTAGTTCTGATATGATTGATGAATCCATACCACCCTTTTATGTGACTTTGAAAGTGCTTGACTCCTTGCTATACAATTGCATGTTGGATTTTGGTGCTTCACCCAACTTAATGCCCAAAGTCATTATGAAACAACTTAATTTGGATATCACTCGAACCTATCACAAACTATATACCTTTGACTCTAAAAGGGTGCAATTTTTAGAACTTATAAAAGACATATTGGTCACTATACATCAAATACCATTTAAAAGTGTGGTATTAGACGTAATTTTTATTGGTATCCCCCCCAATTTTGGAATGATTTTATCAAGATCATGTTGTGAAAAATTGGGATGGAATCTTCAAATGGATATGTATTTTTCCACTATTCATGTATATGCTAGAGAGAGACTAAGGTTATATAGGGAAGTCAGATTTCTAAAAAATGTTTGCAAAGCTGATTGGGCTAAAAATCATCCCATTTATGCAGTTGATCAGGATTTTAGTTGTTTCCAACTATCATTGGATATTTCACAGAATTCTCAACTCAAGATTGAGGATTTAATTGAAACCAATAATCTTTTCAAACTGAAATTTGGAAATCATTCTTTGATGGATCTTGCACCAAATATGGAGCTGGAGTAGGATTTGTTTTGATTTTACCTGATAAAGAAAATATTACTCAATCATGCAAGTTACATTTTCAGGTTAGAAATAACGTTGTTGAGTATGAAGCTTTTATCCTAGGATTACAACTTGCTAAAAGTTTAAAGGTCCAAAATTTGAGTGTCTTTATTGATTCAGAACTTATAGTAAGATAGGTTAGGAGTCTTTTTCAAACAAATCATACTAGGCTCAGGTCTTACAGAAATGAAATTTGGGACACCATTGAAAATTCCTTTAACGCTTTCAATATCACTTTTGTTCTTAGAGATAAAAACATTCATGCGGATTCATTAGTTGTTTCTGTTATTTATTTCAAAATTCTAGATCGATTTCAAATACAATACCAAATTCAAATCAAATATAGGCCATCAATTCTAAACAATATTAAACATTGGAAAATAATTTACGATGATGAACAATTAAAATCCTTTCTTCAAGTCATTGATGAATTTTCTGTATTACAAATTGAAGAAGATAACTCATACATTAATAAAGCTACTAAAGACAAGGAAAATTCAGATCTAAATTCAAAGGTAACTAATCATGATATTATACAACTATCAAATAATTTTATCCCCAAAGGACTTGTTCCTTTAGAAAAAAATTTTGATCAAAATGATGTTCCCAAAAATCCATTCTCTGTTTCACCAGAAGATGACATTGAAGACACTAATATTGGTATTGATAAAGAGATTAAAAATATTAAACTTTGTGCATCTTTAACTCCTGAAATTAAATCTAAATATATCAAACTTCTTAAGAATTACAAGGATGTTTTTGCCTGGTCTTCTGCTGATATAAAAACTTATGACACATATTTTATTGAGCATAAAATTCCACTAAAACTAGAAGAAAAACCCTATCAGCAAAAGTTAAGAAGAATGAACCTAGTTCTGCTTCCCACCATAGAAAAATAACTTAAGAAGATTTTAGAAGCCCAAATAATTGTCCCTTTAAGATACTCTAATTGGGTTTCCAATTTAGTCCCTGTCAGAAAAAAAGAATGGTGAAATTAGACTTTGTGTCGATTTTAGAAACCTTAATAGAGCATCCTTGAAAGATAACTATCCACTTCCAAAGATGAATCAGTTACTTCAAAGAGTGTCAGGTGCTAACAGACTCTCTATGCTTAATGGCTTCTCTAGTTATAATCAGATATTGGTGAATTTAGAGATAGAGAGAAGACAACCTTTACTACACCTTGGGGTACATTCATGTATGCCAAGATGCCTTTTGGCCTATAAAATGCAGGAGCAACATTCCAGAGAGCCAGGGACTTAGCCTTTGTTGGGGAGGTAAACAAATTTGTTGTAATCTATCTTGATGATTTAACTATTTTTTTCTAAATCAAATCAAAAACATCTAAAGCACTTGATGAAGGTTTTTGATAGGTGCAAAAAGTTTGGAATATCTCTAAATCCCAAGAAATCATTGTTTTCCATCAAAGAGGAAAAATTACTAGGTCATGTCATTTCAAAGGATGGAGTAGTAATTGATCCCAAAAGGGTCTCTTCTATTCAATCATTATCATTACTTAGAAATAAGAAAGAGATACATGACTTTTTAGGGAAAATTATATTTTTGAGAAGATTTATACCGAACTATGCATAAATAGTTAAAGACATAACATATATGCTCAAAAAGAACCATGAAGTCAAATGGACCATTCCTACAAGATATGCATTTGACCAAATAAATAAGGCCATTTCTAGAGCTCCTACCTTAGCCAGTACAAACTACTCTGAGCCTTTCAGTATATTCTCTTTTGCTTCTGAAACCACCCTTGTTGATGTCCTTCTACAAAAGAATGAAGATTATCATGATCAACCAATAGCATTTTTTAGAAAGGTCATGAGAGATGTGGAACTCAAATATGATATCATTTAAAAACGAGCCTATGCCTTAGTTCAAGCCCTGAAATATTTTAGAATGTATGTCCTCCATTCTACCATTATTGCCTATGTACCTAACAATGTTGTAAAAATAGTTCTTACACAACCAGACACTGATGGAAGAAGTGGAAGATTGTTAACTCAAATCCTTGAGTTTGACCTTACCATTAAAACTACCAATTTAGTAAAGGGACAAGTTTTAGCTAAATTATTAGCTAAATCTAATTGTAAAGTGTTGGGTATAAACTCTATTTTTGAAGTCTCTGAGAAGCATCCACAAGAACCTTCTTCAAATTTGGAAAGGGAGAATCCACAAGAACCTTCCCAAGGAATTCAAGGAAATAATCCACAAGAACCTTCTCCTTCAACTCAAATAGTCCCTTTCCATATTGATGAGAAATTTGTATTATCAGATTGGTATGTAGATATTGTTCATTTTTTGATCCATTTTGAATGTCCAGCTAAGTTTTCCAAAATCCAATACAAAACACTTAAGTTAAAATCCATCAATTATTGTATCATCAATGCCAACTTATACTAGATATATCCTCTTAACATTCTACTACTTTTCTTGACAAAATCACAGACTGAAGGAATAATTGATCAGTTTCATGCAGGAATATGTGGAGGCCATTATGCTTGGAGAGCAACAACATACAAAATACTAAGGGCAGGTTTCTATTGGCCTACCTTGTTTTCACAAGTAGGAGCAAAGGTTAGAGCCTATGTTCCATATCATATGTTTTCTAGTAAGCAAAAACTAGTAGCTCTTCCACTAGTTCCGGTGGTTGTATCAACACCATTTCTTCAATGTGGATTATATTTTATAGGAGAAATTCACCCAGCTTCAAGTAATCATCACAAATGGATCGAAACTACTACTAAATATTTTACCAAGTGGGTGGAAGCCATTCCTGTAAGAAATGCCACAAATTTAGTTGTAATGAAATTCATTTGAAGAGAACATTTTATCTAGATTTGGTTGTCCACAAAAAATAGTTACTGACAATGCCACAACATTCAGTAGCATAAAGATGATTGAATTTTGCTAAAAATATCAGATTCTACTGTATCATTCAACTCCCTGTTATCCACAAGGAAATTGTCTTTCTTAATCACCTAATAAGAGCTTAGTAAAGGTAATCGAGACAACTTTAGAAGACCATAAGAAAAATTGGGACAGAAATTTGATTTATGCAGACTGTGCAAACAAGATTTCTCCCAAAAGATCAACAGGAAAATCTCCATTCCAACTAGTTTATGGAAAAGATGATATCTTTCCTAAAATTTGGTTTTTCCTGTGCTTAATTTTTTACAATAATCTACTGATGAACCTGATGATTTCTATAGAAGAATAAATTAGATTATTATATTAAATGAAAACAGAGATGAGATTCAATACAAACTAAGGAAATATCCGAATAAGATGAAGAGTCTTTTTGACAGAAAGGCTAGGGAAAGAAATTTTAGAGAAAGGGATTTAGTCTTAAGATGGGATGCCAGGAAAAAAGATAAAGGTAAACATGGCAAGTTTGATAATCTATGGTTTAGGCCACTCAACATTGCAGAGGTAAAGGGAAAAAACAATTTTTGTTACAAAATTTGGAAGGACAATTCTCAATACTGCCTGTCAATGGCAGATTTTTGAAACATTATATACAGTACTGAAGGAGATCCTACATCATCATTGTACATTATCATTTTCTTTTATCATTTCAAGTCTGTTTGTTTTCTACAACAAAGACTCCATAGCCCGAGGAGAAGGCACATGGCACTGTTTGTTCTCTGCATCCCACAGGGGGAAGCAGTCCACAACTAGAGCCTATGGTGTAACATTTTTTTTTTTGATAAGTTAGCATGGTAGTTTAAAAAATAAAAAATAAAATTCTAATTTAGAACATGGATGAAAATAAAAATTAAAAAATGTTAGGAAAAATTATGTTTTTGTACATCCATGTTATAATAAAATTTTAGAATAGATTTACTCTAAAGAAAGAAGGAAAAAAAGAAAAAATGTTAGGAAAGCATAAAATGAAAAATATGAATGCTTTAGGGTTTAAGAAATAAAATCATGGCCGCCTGTTTAAATGCGCCAAGTTACTAAAAGATTATAAATTTATTTATGATTCTTAAATTCTTTTTAAGGGGTTTAGGTTTCATTTATTAAATTTAATCAATTAGTGCTTATATGATTTTATCCTAAGTAACTACGTGACAAAAAGAGTCAAATCACTTGGATAATGCGCCAACAGCTTTGAACGACAAATCTTGAACCCACTTCACATCTACAGCAGAGAGTCACTTCACAACAACCCTAACCGTTACATGGGGGGGGGGGGGGCCGCATCCGAAGTGTGGTTTTAATGGCCGCCGTGTTTCATGATGTGGCGGCACCACAGAGTTTTTCACCCCCTCCTCCCAAAACGGGAAACCAAGAGGTACCCCCCCAAATCCACTAGTGGTTTTCCACGCTCGATGACCATTCCTCCCGAGCTTGATGATCATTACCTCCTATGTCCTCAACCAACGTCCATCTCTTCACACGCCACAATCGATGGTCCACCGCCCAATATTATTCCTCCACTTCACTTGAACGTTATCCTCCAACGCTCCACCCATAGCCATTTGATCGCCCCATTGGACATTATGTGGCTTCTGAGCCGTTTGATCGCCCTGATGGTCGTGAAGCCTGCTCCATAACCGTTAATCGCCCCATTATTCATTAATCCCCATTAGATCCATTAAACCCCTACGGTCATATCCCAGACTGTTAAACCCAAATCGCAGTCTATAAAATCACCTGCAGACTCACTTTCATTACTTTAATCTCTCGTCCAAATTTCCATTATCTTCGCATTTTATCCCAAAGAAGTTTTTCATCTCTGTACTATACAACCACTGTCCTCATTTCCGTAATCCCTGCCACCCTATCTGAAACCTGATCTTAAAAACCTTTCCTTGGATGATACACTGTCAAACATGGCTCCCAAAGCCAAGACCAAAAAAAAAACGACCCCTAAGGGTAAAGCTAAGAAACATGCAACAGAAGAAGTGCAGATTGTCAATCCTATAGTAGAGGTCACTAATCAAGTTTCAAAAGAAACCCCTAGTGCAACACCACAACTTAACCTTGACCCCATACCCCTCGCCGATGCCTTTTTCAAAGTCACAGATTCTCATTCTAAATTCGATTACTATGAGCTACATCTTTGATTAAAACAAAAGCACATAAATGACCAGGACCCTATCAGGTTCTAGAAATCCATGTTGCCTTTGTTTTCTTTTCCACAGACTCGCCCTTTTCCAAATATAATTTCCTGGTGTCAAAAAAAATATGATCCTATAACCAGATCAGTGGTGGCTCAAAATGGAAAAATTATGATCACCATATCCCTTGAAACCATAAACCATATGATACTCATTCCTTCATCTGATTCCCTATCTCATTTCTCACCTGTTGCTCTCATGGACCTTTATCATTAGGGATCCTTCCCTCAGAGAGCCCAGATATTCGAGATATTCCTACCTAAGGATGCAGAGTTGTCTAAGAAAAATCCACCATACTCATCCTAAATATTTCCGAAGGCTTCCAAACACTGCATCTCTCTCCTTTCACACCTATTAGGATACCCAAATGAAAAAACTGTTGATGAACCCATCATGGGGTTCTTATCCATTTTCATCAAAGACAAATCACCATTGTTTATGTATAGTTATAGCCAATTCTTGGATGAAAATATACATGAAAAATTAATGAACTTCACCACAGAAGGAGTTTTCAATTATACTTGTATAATTTTTCACATGTTTTTGTTTCAGCAGGGAGATATGCTGCCTATCCACTTCAACAAGCAAGATGCATGGAGAGTGAATCAATCAGTGATTCACTAGACAAATTTGGTCAGATCTTCATCAACGACCACTTCTTTTTCATATTTCAAAGACTCATTAATACATCTAGTAAGGCAGCTCCTTACAATTCAATCAAAGCCAAGAATTGGAGAAGAAATTAAAAGGATCTTGCACCTCAGCAAGCAAGTTAAAACTGGTGATTGGTACCTATATAAAAATTACATAGAAATTAGGGTATATGGTTGTGAACTCACACCATATAATCTTCCAAAATATGTACCAATGAGATTTTTCTCCTTATATTACATTAGAATAATGTTAAACATGGATGAGTTACATTTTGTATCAGGAAAGAGAAAATATCAGTTTAAACTCAAAGCCAACATTGGATCCTTCATGTGCAATACCAGAGCAGTTGGTGTTGAAGCAGATGAAATTTTAAAGAAGATGGGTTTTCAACCAAGTTTTACTTGGTCCTATGACCCCCATGGAATTATTTATGCTCTGATAGTTGAACTCAAAACAACTTTTTACACTCATATCTCCAGAGCAGAAATAGAGAAATATATCAACCAAGATGAATGAGTTGAAGGCACTCTCCAAGAGGCATATGAATAGGTCATTTCAACCTCTAATGTACATACCCTTGTTCCTGATAGTAAAAAACATAAGGAGTTAGAGAAGAGGCTCCACATGCCAAAGAAATACTCAAGGAATTCATTTTGTAGCGCAAAAATCCAAAGCTTGCTTCCACCTTAATTTCAGAGGGAGAACAACTAGAGATTATATATTTGGGAGAAAATGAAGTTTATACATCCAACAGTGTTCCTAAAAAACCTCCATCATCATCACCTGCAAGAGAAACACTGGATATTATCTATCATTCAGATGCCAGTTCTTCTAAAGAACAAAACATTTTCTCCAGATTCTTAGACATCAAGCATAAGAATGAAGCATTGAAATCTGATGTTTATAGTCAATTTTGGAAGAAAAAATCTACATCACAGCATAGGCTTCTCATTTCCTTTGACAATGAGAAAGGAAGGATATAAATGGCCTTTCTGCAGGCAATAGTGCCATTTCCAAAGACTCGTGCTGAGTACAAGAAGTTTTTCTTCTCTTTTGATGCAAATCATATCCATCCAATAGATTATATGGACATGCATAGAGAAGTTATTTTCAAAAATGACAAGAACATCCATATCACTCTCCAAACTAAAAGCTACATTATCAAATTTTCAATCTTAGCTGACGATTGAAAAATTGTCTTCATTGGCCAAAGGCAACAGATTGAAGTCTTTGGAGGACCTTGTAGTGAAAGTTGGGTATGACCCAAAAGACTACAAGTTAGTTGAGGAAATCATTAAAAATAAGAATTCAGACATCTCTGTTCTGCACAAATAACTCAAGCTACCCACAATAGAAGACCCACGGACTAAGGAGATTGCAGAAAATGAATATAATAAATAGGAGATGTTGAAATTGATCATTTATCAAAATCTGCAAATTAGAAAGATGGAAGAAAAAATTGAAGAATTACTGAAAGAGAAATTAGCACTTTAGGTAACTAGTGATCCTAATACAGAAACTCAAACATCTTCTACAGGTACAAAACTTTTAGCAACTTTGACAACAATTGACACAACAAAACTAGCACAAGATTTGGATATTTAGAAGCAGACACATGAGAAATTACAACAGAGGTTTCAAATTATTTAGTAATACAAGATTAAAAATCATACTTTATACATGGAGGAAATTCAAAAGACTCATCATTTAGGACTTAATATAAAATAACTAGAGAATGAATCTCTAATGGCAGCAACTCTGGTTGAAGCTAAGCAAACATCTAGGAAGATATCAACAAGTCTATGACAGAGGTGTGGCCATCCATATAGATTATATTCGAATAGCAAGAGCTTATCACCAAATCTAGATCATCCATTGAATAGCAGAGGGAGCATCTCAAAAAAAATCCAAGTGAAGCCACTGAAATGATCAAGGTTCTCAACTCAAAGAACAGATAGGAGTTGGAAGAAATCAACATCTTGGACAGAACTGCAACCATTTTGGAGAGAAAGAAAGTTTTACATAAAAGAAATTTAATCAATCAATTGCAAACAAAATGTGAAGCTTTGAATACTATTGTTCAAATATTTCATACTAATTTTAATGTTTTGAATCATAAAGGACTGCCCGGATTGGTAATATTAGATCATAATTTGATTAAATTAGAATATTACCGTAAAAAGTTATACACAATTGCAATAGATAATTCAAATTTTGTAGGTATCAAAGGACAGGTTACAGGGAAATAATTTCTTGAAGATCTGCAGTTTGATTTGATCATTCAACATCAAATCAAATATTTATTCATTCAAAGATCAATTTTTGACAGATATACAGAAGTAGATGAAATTTTCAGAAAGATGATGAGTGTAGAAATCCCAAGTGAAGAACAATGGGTTAAATTTTGTGAGACCATCGAGTAAAAGAGTGATATTTATATCTTTCCAACACATCATATTTTCAAAGGTCCAGTCAGCAACAACTTCCATCAAATCAAGTCATCAACAACTTTCAAGAAAACATAGACACTTCATCTATGTGTTTCCTTATTCTATTCTTCTTTATTATATTATTGTAAATAGTTAAGATATTTCTAATTTTTAGAAAAAAATATAGCTAACTCTCTTTTCAATTTATCAAGGGTTGCACCCTTGGATGGGTGAAATTTTGTAAGCAGAAATTGTACAAGTCTTTTTTTATCATTAATAATAGAAGAAGGATTCTAAATTTGTCTCATACAGTTATGTTCTCTCTGTGAGTGTTTCCAGTTTTCATACACTTTGTCTCTTCATATGTTTAATTTTTATCAAGATAACTAGGTGAGATTAATTGTGTTTCAGTAATATTATAATTCCTCCTTAAGTTATTATCAATATAAAGAATGATTTACTTAATAGTTTTTTGATGTAAGTCCCTTTCATTTATAAATTGTCAGCATCTTAATAATGTTAAATGTATTTTGTTGAACTTTTAGACTTTGTTTAAAGGTTTTCAAGTTTATGATTTATTGAATAATTCCATTTGAATATTGATAATCACATCTTCTTATATAAGTCTACCTTACCAATTTACAAAATCTCAATCACTGTGTGAGATAAAAAAGCATCCTTACTTATAATTATTAGCATTATCTGGAATATTTAATCAATAACTGTTTACTAATAGTTATCTTGTACATTGGTCCTCCAAAATTAAAAAACACAACAAAACATTATAAATGCCTTGGCATGATTATTGACCACAATTATCTCAAAGGAAAACACTACACATTTATTCCACTCTGCTATGGTGTGTGCATCATCTGCAACTAGTTTTGGGATGTCCTTGTCAAAGAACTCCTTCAATTTGTTTTCCTCCAAGATTTCTTCCATCTAGTCTCGCCAGGAAATGAAATTCAAGCTACCCTTAAGGGCATACTTGAACCTCAAACCATAGGATGCCATCCTTATCTTGTTGCTAGCTCTGGAGAAGAAATCCACAAAACTTGTTCCTCCTAAAAGTACAAACTCATATTCATCTCTTCTATAATGATTTCATCTCCGATACCATGTATAAAATCCACATAGATTCAAACTACTAATTGTAATATGCTAAAACAATAGACTTGAATCTACTCTACCAATTGTGGAAACCAATTATGATCATGAAATTACAAAGCATAAAAGAGAAATAATTTCAATCACACATTACACAATGATTTCCTGGGAAAAGCCATAGCTAAAAACCCCTCTATCTATATATTTAATTATTTAGAACATATGAGAAGATTACAATGTTTTTCTCCAACCCGAGAAACCTCTGCACTATCTCTATCTATCTCACTGCTTCCTAGACAAGCCTAGGCCAATACTTAACCAATTTTATGCCTGTCTGGATCCTTATTTCCTTGCATTGTTTCGTTGGGTAATTGGCCCCAATTAATTAGGTAAATTCACAATATGAATTGCACAATATATATAGGGCCTTCATATAACTGCATGCACCACTTGTACAATTTGGATGATTATACAACTGATAGTACACTTCCCTTGAACTCCAATATTAACTAGGTCTCTCTGTGATCTGACATTCATGAGTTATTTACGGTTGATCTATCAGTTATCTAATTGATCATTGCATGTTGGAACTAGTTAAATTGACTTTAACTCAAATGAACTCAACAAAGGCCCCTATTTTGTAGGAGACACTCTACATGACTCAATTTAGACCCTAAACTCGAATTAATTGAACCAACTAAATCAAACTAACTTATTTAAATTGTACAAGTTGTCATGTGATGTGGAATTACAATTTTATTCTAATTTAATTTAAGTGGAAATTAAATTAGAATATTTCTTGGTGTCATTTTCAACATATGACACCACAAACAAAGTTGCATGATCATGCACCAGACATAAACAAAGACACAATTAAGCGCAACAAGAGTAAAAAAAGAAAAAAAGTATAAGACTAGCAACAAACACCATGACTCAATCTCTATGGTCCCAAAGGAAAGCTCAACCTGAGCCTTCTTCAAGATTTCATCGATGTCTCCTTTGCTATGATATCCCCTACATCGTACTGCCATAAACATGTAATTGTCAGTGGTTAAATAAACATAATAAACATACTATTTACCTTACCTTATTATGCCAAGCACGTGGCCTTGAAACTGAACACATCCATGCCATCTCTCAAGCGACTCCAATTCCCTTGAAGGATCAAACTATAACTATAAAATAGCTAATATACTTTTAAAATGCATGTTCATGACTATAGCACATATCCGCATCATGTCAAACAAAACCAAGGTTAATAAGACTTCACGTTTCCATGCAAATCACTCAATTGTTTGGAACTTTGGTTTCCAAACATTTCCAAAGGAATTCTTACACCTTCCTTTTACCTTTTCACCTTACTGCAATTGAGTCTTACTATGTATTGTCACCTCACCCAATTTTTAGCTATATAAATAAATCAATTGTTACCATGTCATGCTAATACCAAGCATGTTTCCCTACAACTGTTCACACATTATAAATATCAAGACATCATTTCTATTAATTTGAAATCAACCTTTACCAATATGAACAATCATGTCATAATGAATAGCCAACTCAGATTCATTAATAATAATCCTCCAACTAGCCCTACTTAAGCTCAAGTACATATCAGTTGTCTCAACGCATATTGTGTGAGTACAACCATCTTAAAACAATATTTTTACTAGACACATACACATATCATGAAATTAATCAAACATTCAAACAACCTATAAACATACCATGTTAGATAAATCAAATAGATGGAATAATCAAACTCATACCTCAATATATCTCAGGGGAGGTTGTTCACGCAAAAATATTGACAAGGTTGATACCCCGAGTTTGGGCACAGGGGCCAACAATGCTTCATTTTATTCTAACACAACATCGGCATTTTCACCTTATCTAGGGTGGATAAGGAGCCTCACTCAAGGCATGTCTTGACTTAATCAGATAAGCATTGAAATCTAGTATCAGGAGGAATCACATGAGAGATGTGGGAGTCAAATAACCTTGAACTATACCAAGTAGAAGTCAAATTGAAAAAGATCATTAAAATACAGAGAAGGAATACCATACAGATACAACCATATTAAAAAAATTTAGAAACCTTGGAAAAAACGATACAATATTCAAGTATACCAATAAACACATTTTCTATTAATTTGTACACCAATACAACATTACATCCGACTCAAGAGCCTCATAATAAAAATCAGAAACTAACATGAAATATCAATACACAACCAATATAGCCAAGATAATAATAACAGTGTGGACTCAAATGGATTTGCAACAACATTTTAGTACTCTCCCATTTTTCATTTTCCCCTCGGCCTTATTTATAATCATGCACCTACTTGGACTGCCACTTCTCTCTCGGAGGATCCACCTTCTTCCTCATTCGGCTGCTTCTACTGCTCAAATATCAGTATTCCTTTCCTCTCATTTTTGGTTTCATTATTTCTTCGTTCCTCTGCAACTACTAGTTCTTAGCAGATTCCATCCTCCTTTCCACTTGTTTCACCTGCAGCTTCCTAATGGTTATCTTCAACCGTCTAGCATTTCAAATAATTTCCCTAAAAAAAGGAGCCAACAGGCCCCGACCACAGTTCATTGACTCATCCCCAAATCAATCCCTTATTGGTGTTTTTGGTGTTTCTAATGTTCCTTTTGTTGTTGATGCTCCTGGTGCTCCTTCCTACATTTCTTCCACTTGGTTGGTCCCTTCAAAAGAAGGAACCAACTCAGGAAAATATTTGATGGATGCATTTCTGAACTGACGGTAGGAGTTGATATCTTCTTGCCATGCACCTATGAGGGTATCTTCCTGGGCAGGGAACTAAGTTTCAATATCAAAAGTAGGTTGGGTCGGACGTGTCATCAGTAGAGAATTACACTGCGAGTTTGTTTCTTCGCTAAGTTGTTGCAGTGTTTCCAAATGAGCTTGTGTTCTTGGCCGAAGGTCCTGGAGTATTTTCTTGGTCTTGGCCAATTCATCTTCGATATTTTATATTTGGGTCTTGAGGTCGTTAATCTATGCTAGAAGCTCATTTTGCTATATCTTGTCTTGGGTACCACTTGCGTCATTAATCAGATGATCAACGTGGTTGCGCAGGAGGTAGATAGGTTGATTATTCATTTCTATATAACCAGACCAATCATGAACTTGATGCAAAAGGGTGCGATATTCTTCCGTAGTGTTGATGAGTGAGGATTTCAATTCCACTGCATATGCTAGTTTCTACTCAATCTTGGTTGCATACTGGGTGGTAGGATCTAGAATTTCTCATTGGGTGGAAGCAAGGTTTCGTTTGAGCTCACAATTAGTCGAGACCATATCAGTACATGATTATTTAATGTGATTGCAACATTCAAAAAGGGTATAGGAGGAAAACTATTTCGAGGCATTTGGCACTACTTCTACGACAAAGGGCCATAGTACCTAGAATTTTTCAGTTATCTGGTCAAGCTGACCTAGGATATTTTGCTTTTATTAGAGAAGATGATCACGTTATGCTGTGATGGAAAGGATATGTTTTTTTATTGCTCATGTTTGGTAGCTAGAATGTTTTTCAATGCCTCTTCTTGGCGTACAACGAGTTGAATAAAATTAAATAATTGGGTTGAGGACCAGCCCTGGAGATCATCAGGGCTCATTATCGACGATTCAAGAAACTAGATATGTAATGGCTGTCCATTGGAAATTGACTTCTAAGAATGCCTCTGGAGATATTTTTCCCTTTTCGAGGGTCCCTCTATCTACTAATTAGTGTGGATGGGATTGGGGTGGGATGCTATTGAGGAGAGGGGATGAAATTTAAATGGTAATGTATGGACTATGGTGGGAAAGGGAGGGGTAATGATATGCCTTGTGACTATTAATGGACCTATCTCTAGCAATAAATATAACATGGACATATGAGTTGCTTCTGTGCTGGTAACTGTAGTAATGGACTTGATAACATAGTCGACCTCCATTTTCATTTCTATTCCTAGAAGTGTTCCATAAGGCAGGGTGTCAAAGATGGTGGTGGATGTGGATGTTGTGTGTTATAATGGATTTTTCGATCAAGTTGACACAACGGAAGTGGGTAGTTGATGTTCTTAGAGAATGCGTGATGTAGTATGCAACTGAAGTTATTCATCTATAAGATCAACAATTGGGGTGGAGGTGTTGTTGTTATTTCTCTTGGAACAGTTGGAGGTTTTTTATTTTTCATTTAGGGGTTTGGGATTATAGGTTCTAACTTGGAGTAGGGGGCCACTACAGGGATTGAAGCGACAAGGGGACAACCAATCAAAGAACAAAATAGCCATGAACTTTGAATTTCATAGAAAGTGGGGAATGAACCTACTGAGACTTTGATGTTTCCCGTAGTCTCTTGAATAGACTTCATTTTCATTTCAAGCCTCTTGATGACTCGTTCTAGTGTCTCCTCAGTCATTCACTTCCTTGATTTCATAGGTGTTTCTCTCGGTAGTGGTTGTGGCACCATTCCTATAAACAAATGTGTATGCCTCCCCTTTCGAACTTCTCCAATAAACCCCGGCTAGGATCTGACCTCCGTGTGGAAAGCTTCTTCAGTCAATATGAACTTTTGGGGACTCATTAGAAATGTGTCGGGATGTAAAATCTTTGGCTATATCCAAGTATTTCCATGACTGATGTCGAATCATATTTCCAATGGCTAGTCCTCAAGTAGCACCTTTGGTACCATTTCCGCGGCCTTGATGACTTCCAACATCTTCTTGTACCATCTGGTAAAGGATTCCTCATTGATTTATTTTCTTCTTGGGTCCCATGAAGTCCGCTTGCTATGAAACCAACTCCAAAAATAGAATAAAAGAGAGATCGACGCCTTATAAAGAAGCCACTTCAAGGGGGAAGCCTCCTTTACATTACATAAATGAAAAAATCTTGGATGATTCAAATTACAAAACCTCATTTCTATAAAGAGGAGTCCATGGAGTCACAATATAATCCTGGCCGACCTAATAATAATAATGTAAGGGCACAACAATAATAATAGTGGGGTTTTATGGGTCACAATAATAACAATATGGGGACTATAGGGGTATAAAAATAACAATAAGGGGGCTACACTAACAACAATAAGGGACTACACTAGTAATATAGGGACCTAACATGCCCCTCTCCTTCAAAAATGTGTTGTCCTCAATGCTTGAGTAGCTCTGGATGCTTTTGTATAAAATTCGCATCCTCACATGTGGAACCTTCAGTGGATAAGTTCTCCCACTTGACGAGATACTCTAAAATTTATCGATTTCATAGATGTTGAGTTCTTGTTTCCGTGACTGCTTTAGGTTCTGATATGATTTTTCCTCCCTCATCAAGTTCTGGCAATATTTTTGAACTGGAATTTTGTCACCAATAACCTTCTTTAAGCATCAAACATGGAAAATAGGGTGCACTCAAGAAGAACTAGGAAGCTCCAATTTATATGTCATAGTACCAAACTTTTGCAACACCTTGTAAGGACCATAGTACTTTGGCGATAATTTATTATCCTTCTTAGCTTGCTTGAGGGAAATTGTTTTGTATGGTTGTGCCGTAAAAATACCCAGTCTCCTACATCAAAATTCTCTCACTATGATTTTGATATGTCTGTTGTTTCATTTTATTTTGTGACAAATTTAGGTTATCCTTTAAGAGTTGGACAACTTGCTTTTGATTCTCGATGTGATATTCCATTGCTTGAACCTTAGAATTTTCTCTTAAAGATGGTGTGGTGGGTGGTAGATGATATCTATAAAGTGCCATAAATGGGGTCATTTTTTTTGTAGTATGGAAGGAAGTGTTATACTACCATTCAGCCAGAGGTAACCACTTGACCCATTGTGTTTTTTTATCAGATACAAAACAACGAAGATATCCTTCCAAGAATTTGTTCACTCTCTCAGTTTTCCCATCAAATTGAGGATGATAAGTTGAGCTATGGGCTAGTTGAGTACACAAACAAGAAAATAATTCCATCCAAAAGTTTCCAGTGAAAATGGGATCTTTGTCACTTACAATAATATTTGGATTTCCATGTAGCTTTTGAATTTTTTCCATAAATGTAGTAGCAATTGTACTTTCTTTAAATGGATGAGATAATGAAAGTGTGCATACTTGGTAAGTCTAGATCAACTACCACAATGATGAAACTATTTCCTTCAGACTTAGGTAAACCTACGATAAAATCCATTGAAACCTCCTCCCAATGTTGACTTGGAATGGGTAAAGGTTGTAGCAAGCCCGGGGTCTTAATTGTCTCAACATTGTTTTGTTGGAAAACCAAACATTCAACCGCAAAATTTTGAATATTATATCTAAGTCCATCCCAAAAAAATTATTTCTTCACCCTGTGGTAAATTTTTAAAAATCTCGAGTGTCCTCCTATGGGAGAGGTGTGCAATTCCAAAAGAATCTTTTGTTTTAGTTGGGAATTATTACAAATATATAAGTGATTTGTGTACCATAAGGAACCATTTTTCCAACTAAATGTATCATATGTGTTGGGATCTTGCTGCAAATTTTGATTATTGTCCACACTTCTTCGTCATTCTTCCATTCCTCCCTTGCTTTGGTTATCCAATCTAGATGGATAATAGAAATGGCACAAAGCAATGCTTCCACCTCCTCATCCTTTCTAGAGAGTGCCTCTGCAACAACATTTAGCTTCTATTTTTTGTATATGATTTCAAAGTCATAACCCAACATCTTTGTGACCCATTTTTGCTGCTCTTCTGAATATAGTCTTTGTTCCAAAAAGCATTTAAGACTATCATGATGAGTTTTTACCTTGAAGTGTCTTCCCATTAGGTACGGTCACCATTTCTTTAGTGCATGTAATGTTTCCAACGTTTCCTTCTCATAAATAGCATTTTGTAAATATTTTCCTTTGATTGGAAGACTTTCAAAAGAAATGGGTCTTCCTTCTTGCATTAAAACAACACCAATTCCATTTCCTGAGGCATCACATTCCACAATAAAGGTTTTTATGAAGTATGGTGTAGCTAAGATTGGTGCTAGGCACATTTCCTCTTTAAGATGTTCAATGGCCTTAGTTACTTCAGGAGTCCATGAAAATGCATCCTTCTTCAATAATGTTGTTATAGGTGCTGCTATTCTCCCACAATTCTTAACAAACTTGCAATAATACCCTATTATCCCGATAAATCCTCACAAGTTCTTTATGGTTATGGGGGCTTTCCATTCCTTTATGGATTTAAATTTGTTAGGTTCTACCTTAACACCCTCCTGAGATACAATATGACCCAGATATTCCACCTCGTGTACTCAAAAGAAACATTTGGATATTTTTGCATATAATTGTTTCTCCTCCAATAGTTTGAGCACCCTGTCAACATGTTGAACGTGATCCTTCCAAGACCTATTGTAGATCAGCATATCATCAAGAAATACTAACACAAATTCTATAAGGAAGGGTTTAAAAATGGAATTCATGAACCCTTGAAATGTATAAGGTGCATTGGTAAATCCAAAAGGCATGAACAAAAATTCATAATGACCCTCAAGAGTTTGAAATGTTGTTTTCGGAATATCTTCAGTCTTCATTCTAATTTGATGATATACTAAACGAAGATCCAACTTTGTAAAATAAATTTATCCATGTAATTCATCCAATAATTCATCAATCACAGGAATGGAAAATTTATCTTTAATAGTGATCTTATTAAGCTCCCTTTATTCTAGACACATGCACCATGATCCATCCTTCTTGTGCACCAATACTACTGGAGAAGAGAAATAACTTTGACTAGGTTGAATTGTACCATCCTCTAACATTCTGCAATCATATGTTCAATTTCACTCCTTTGGAGATAAGGATATGTGTAAGGCCTGATGTTTGGAGGAACACTTCCTAGAATCAAATGAATAGTATGATCATGATCACGAATAGGTTGGATTCCTTGGGAGTTCCAAACACCTTGGAATTATTTCCAAGACTTTTTGGAGATCTAGAGAAATAAATGATTTTGATGTTGGAACTTCTAGTTAGCATAATTGTGCAATTATGCCTCATTTTTATTTCTTTAGAAGATTTTTCATGACATTAGAGCTTATTATCTTTCACAACTTCCCTGCGATACCCTGTAATTCAACTTCCTTTCCTTCTAAAAAAAAATTCAAGAAAAATTCTTGAAAATTAAAATCTATCGTCCCCATATATTGTAACCATTGTACTCCTTGTACAACATCATCACCTTCCATTAGAATGGAAATAATTAGACTATTAAATACATATTCCCAAATGGTTAGCTTGATATTATGGCATTTTCCAAATAAATTTATAGTCCCTCCATTTTCAACCATCACTTGACACTCTGGTGCTAGGTATAGGAAGAAATTCAATTCCTTGGCTACCTTACAGTGAATAAAATTATGGGTACTACCCGAATCAATCAACACTATTAAAATTTTCTTCTTGATATGTCCTTCTATCTTGAGAGTTTTAGGAGTGGAAATTCCTGCCAATGCATTATAGGATATGGTCGGACTCATTTCTTCTTTCTCTACGGTTGGTTCCTAGTGTATATCCTCTTCTTTTGAAGTTTCTTATTCATTTTCATCCTCCTCTTCACAATCTATGTAAAATCATTTCTTCTTAGTACACTTATGAACTTTAGTGTATTTTTTATCACAGCTGTAGAAAATCCCTTTTTCTCTTTTTTCTTCCAATTGTTGTGGTGCCAAACTTGTAGGTTGTGGAAGTATAGGAGTAGTAACACTTCCATCTTTATAGATGTGAGTGGTAGTCTTCCTTGTCGCCATAAGTTTACTTTCAATTTTTCTTTCCAACTTGAATGCATTCTCCCATGAATCAAGTTCCCAAAGGTGAACCTCATGTTGGATGTTATCCTTTAAATTTCGTATGAAGACGTCAATCATGTGTTCCTCTGGAATATCAGTTACCCTTATATTCAATTTTTGTTCCTGTGTTCCAACATTGAACCCTTTTTTTTTAGAGTTATCAATTGGCTAAAGAAGGTGTTCCTCTTTGTATCTTCATAATGTGTTATCATTTCATCTGTAAAAATTGACCAATTGACAATTTTTTTACAATAGAAAAGCCATCAATACCATACAAATGTATTTTGTTCTAAATGTAAAGTTGCAATGCATACCTTTTGTGTGTTTTTCACATTATGGAGATCAAACTATTACTCCATCCATAGTATCCATGTTACGGGATCCTTGCCATCAAACTTCGTCACATCGATCTTTGGAATATGGTGTGTCTTCAATCCAACATTAGAATTTATGAAATCTTGATTAATTTTTATTTTGTGTAATATTCCCAAATGGGGAAAGCAGTGATATAGCACATAAAACTGGAAATATGTAGAAATATAAATAGCTCAAGACATGATACAACCAGAGGTCCATTCCATTATCATTATAATAACAAAATAGATACAAGATCTTGAGGAAAATCTCACTCAATATTGGGCTAACAAGCCTCCCATGAAATCATACACCTAAATCTAAAATGTTGTTAATACATGAAATGCAAGAATGCAGAAAACTGCATTGTCTATGAGAGAATAGCAGCTGAAATATACAAAAATGAATTTCTGCTGATATAATTCTCCAAAAATTCTAAGATAGAGATCCATGCTCCAAAAACGATTTCCAGGATAACGCAGAAAAGGTTTCTGGAAATACACACTATACGAAATATAGCAAATTTTGCCCTAGGGCTAAATAATATCTGCAACTAAATCACTGATGGGAGATGGCTGATCTAATATACAATATGGTTGATCCTCCTCTAACAGATATCCTAAATGAAGGGTTGATCCCCACATAGGAAACCCAAGCACTCCAAATATGGCAATAAACCCACTACTGCAGCTACTCTCTAAAATTACGCAGTCCTTGAGGGAAACTACGTTGTAGCTGATGATAGCTACTTGGCATGGTGCTAAAATATGAAATGGGGCCCTGAGAAATTCCTCACAAGCTTCCGGATGAAAAGGATGATCCCTCCAATGGAAAACTAGCTCAAAAAGTGGAGATCTCTCTTTCCCCACTACTACGCCCCTACAACACAACACAGATCTGGAATAGATTGTGCTGTATATGAGAATAAATCTTGGCCAAATTCCGGATAGTGGTAATGCAGCTCAATATAACCTCTCTTGAGTAGGAACTCTAAGTCCCCCAAGGATGAGGGTGGTATGTCCGCTCGAAAACACCCTTGTGCTAAACAACACAACAAACCATGCTAAACAACAAAAGCATGCACATAAATGTCACATGAAAAATTGAGATCTAAAAAGATAAAAAAAAAAAATAATACAAATCCATGTCCTCCAATGCTGCCATCCTCTTCCTTTTATGCTTGGTGAGCTTCCTCACCCTAGGTCCCACTCAATAATGGAGCTACTCTTATGCATACACTCCTCCTAAATGATTACGCTATCCTCCATTAATCCTCCACAATCTCTATAACAACGTTGTTCATCCGGTCAACATTGACCTAGTCCACATCCTCTAGCCCCAGTTCACACCTTAGGGTGCTTTATTAAGCTTAAATAATGATCCAATTTCACATGAGAAGTGGTTTTATTCTTCATAGATATTTTTGCGTCTCCCTACCCACTTATTCACCTATCTAAGTGATAAAAGAAAACTTTAATATTCAAATTAGTTGGAAGATAATTTAGGAATATTACATTCCTCTCCTCAAGCAACTGCAAGGATACTACAAAACCTCCAATGGATATGTCTCCTCCCAAGTATACAAGTTAGCCTTAGGTAGATAAACCAAATAGCTTTCATCATGAAGAAGTGGTAGATCCATGGAAAAATTTATATGTTGTCCATTGGCCTCCTCAAGGCACGAGAGATGGTAAATGTGGGGTGTCTCAATCCCAATGAGAAACTCCATTCTTCATCCTATCATCCAAACAAAATGAGCCATCCTTGGTAGCTCATAGAAACAATCACCAATCCCCTACTTCTGCAATGTATAGGGGCTGCATGGCCGAAATTGAGAGATCAAGTTATTCAAATTAAGATGCCTCTCTCTCCATTTATGATAAATATGGAGTTGTTGATCTTGGGCTTCAATAATATAGTCCTCAGGAAGCCAAAATATACTTGGAATCTCATGATCCCACTCTTTGGTTCTAGGAACCTCTCTTGCCCAATCCATCCCATATATAGTGAATAGAATTTCATCACCATAAGGGCTCCAAAAGGAAAATGGACTATGTGTCATATAACATGTTGGATGGTGAAAATAGTCCCTCAAATGAGACTAGCATTGTTCTGCCTCTAGTTGTCTCGAAAAATCATATGATAAGTGGCCATCCAACCACTTGCTTGCTGCCATAAGCTTCTCAAAAGCTTGAAAATAGTGAAGGACATTAGGTGTTAACTGAATATGTGCCAAGAAAAAAATGTCTTGCCCCAAGTCCTCTATAAAGTGGTCATCCCCATAACTGAATGTAGTCCCAAAAGGACCATGAAATCCACAAAGAGGCTTGCTCTCTTGTGGGGCAATGTGCTGCAAATGTATGGTAAAAGAATGTACATACATTGTTGGTTGAAAAATAAGCATCAAAACTCAATATTTACCATATATTGTAGACAAGTTGGTGAAGATGTCCTTAGATTAATCTTCCCATCTCTTCATCAAAATGGGAAGTGACTGAAACAACCTTGCAATGTGGTTGTTTTCCTCCTCATACATCAAACAAGCTACATATCTCTTGATATTTTGGTGCACATATACTTTGAGATCCTCCGAGTAGAATCCCTCCATGATGGTGTGATAAGAATCAATGAAGTCTACATGTCTTGAAGAGAGTGCCTCATATGTTGCATGTAGAATCCCCTCCTTGAGCTTGGAGTCTTTAGTTAAGTAGATCATTGTTGGGACTCCCAATATGGATCTATCCTTCCCAACAATGACAGTTCTATAGAAATTTGAAATGAAGCACCTGCCACATCATAGCCCTCCTCTTTGACATGTTCAATGCCAAAGCCACATGTTGGAGTACTGCTACCCCACTCTTGCTGTCTCCTTTGCAGCTGATCTTGCCTAAGACAAGATTGAAGTACATGGAGGTCAACCTCCTCTTGGAAGGTATTGCCCATCCAAAACTTCCAATGTTTGGCCAATGCATACAAGAGTGTCAATAACCTCTTCTCATATTCAGAAATATTCCTCATGTGTGGAAGTATCATTTGTTTCTCCAAGGCTATGGAGTAGCCCTTTGACACCATGCTCATGTCATCATATATTTCTAAATCATCATATTTTAGCGCAAATATCTGAGTGGGAGATGGCAATTTCCATATCAAAAATTTTCTCACCTCTCCTTTGAACCTATCAAAGGTTCTTTGTGTTGTGCTAGCTCCTCACAAGGCTTCTTCCTTATCCAAGTCTATCAATGGTGCACCATGTTGAGAGAACTCTTTGATCATCTTCCAATCAGGGGGTCTCCCTGGTGGAATGCCTCCATGTAATGAAAAATCAAGTCCTAGAGCAGGTTGTATATGTGAGTGGACTTAATTGTTTGTGCCCTCACTACTCAAATCATCCTCTTGCTTCTGTGCATAAACATCCTGAAAAGGATGGGTGTGTATGTTCCCAATCACTTGATGCTGGCCCTCCTTCTCATCTTCTCCTACCTCCTGCAATATTGCACAGTCTAAGGTGTCTTCTTCAAATGTAATCAACCCATGCACACCCAATGTATCATTGGTGTCAAAAGTCTGGATCACAAGGGAATGATCTATCATAGGGTGTGTCCCTAAGACTGTTTTCAATGTTGGAACACACTTCCTCCATTTTTTTGTATCATTACCTATAAATATAGATGCATGATGCTCTCGATCTTCATATGTAAGATCATTTGGAACTTCTTGAAAAGATACAATGGCTCCTCTAGTTGAAGCAATTACTTCATATCCATCTCCAATTGGTGGTAGATCTCCTCCTTTTTTTACAGTGCTAGAGGTATTTCCATCTCTTCCTCTTCCTTCTCCTCATCATTGGAGAATACCTCATCATCAAGAGATCCTTTGGCTTGATCCCCTCTTGAAGGATGAATCCTCATGTCTTCTTCTTGAGAAGAAAGTTCTTGTTGAAGTGGGGATTTTACCCTTGGAAAAGTGTGTTGCAGATCTTTAACCCCTTCAAAAAAATTTTGAAATGGAGTTGGCTTCATGGATCCTTCCAACTCATATAGAGGTTCTAATTTCTTGGGTTTGGCTAGCTCCCCCAAAGAAGTTTCAAAGTGTTTTAGATCAAATCTTCTCACTAATATCCTAGTGAACCTTTCATAAGTAGATCTATTTGCATTATTTAATGAAGAAGCTTCATAAAACCACCAGGAATAAACCTTACCTTCAAGATGCCATGCTGCTACTCTAATGGCTTCTTCTTCTGAAACTTGATGCTAGTGAAAATATGTGTCTAGCTTCTTTACCCAAGCCTCAGTTGTGCTCTTGGGTGACCCATCAAAAGTAGGTAGAAAGAATCTACCCAAAGTATGCTACATGCACCCTAGGTTACTGGGTCTTCTATCTTATTTGATTTGACAAAACCCTTGGAAGTTTAGATGCTCCTTGAATATTCTAGACTGAGATTCATATTATTGGAGATATTCACCAAGAATCTCCTCCTTTGGTGTATCCCTCTCCTCTTCTTTTGTTGCCAAGAATGTAGGCATGGTACCATGTTGTAGATATGATGGTGTAGTTGCATTCTCACACCCATAATGTGAAAAGATAGAGCTTCCTTTATGTAATATCCCTCTTGGAGAATCTAAATAACTCTCCATCCTCATCTCTATGATGTCTTTGTTAATGGCCTACATAGTTTGAAGAAGTAGTCTTGAGAACTCCTTCCCTTTCATTTCACCTGATAATGGAGTTTTACCTTCGTCTCTTCTATAGATCTTCTCCTGTCTATGAGAATCCTCTTTAGATGACATAATGGCTGAAGTACATAGGCTGAGCCAAGATTATGCTCTGATACCACTATAATATTTCCAAATGCGGAAAGCAGCAATATAGCACATAAAACTAGAAATATGTAGAAATATAAATAGCTCAAGACATGAGACAACCAAATATCCATTCATTATTATTATAACAGCGAAATAGGTACATGATATTGAGGAAAAGATCACTCAAGTTTGGGCTAACAAGCCTCCCATGAAAGCATACACCTAAATCTAAAATGTTGTTAATACATGAAATGCGGGAATGTAGAAAACTATGTTGTCTATGAGAGAATAGAAGCTGAAAGATAGAAAAATGTATTGCTACTGATATAATGCTCCAAAAATTATTAGACTAGAGATCCATGCTCCAAAACAGATGTCCAGGACAACCCAGAAAAGGTTTTCGGAAATACACACTATACAAAATATAGCAGATTTGGCCCTAGGGCTGAATAATATCTACAACTGAATCACTCATGGGAGATGGTTGATCTGATATACAAGATGTTTGATCCTCCTCCAACAGATCTCCTAAATGAAGGGCTGATCCGCACACAAGAAACCCAAACACTCCAAACAGGGTAATAAACCCACTGCTGTAACTACTCTCTAAAATAACGCAGTCCTTGAGGGAAACTGCACTGTAGCTGAAAATAGCTACTTTACCTAGTGAAAAAATATGAAATGGGGCCCTAAGAAATTCCTCACAAGTTTCCGGATGAAAATGATCATCCCTCCAATGGAAAAATAGCTTAGAAAGTGGATATGTCTCTCCTCCACTGCTACACTCTTGCAACACAACAAAGATCTGGAATAGACTGCACTATATATGAGACTGAAGCTTGGCCAAATGCCAGATAGTGGTAATGCAACTCAATATAACCTCTCCTAAGTAGACACTCTAAGTCCCCTGAGGATGAGGGTGTGATTTCCGCTCGAAAACACCCTTGTGTTAAACAGCACAACAAACCATGCTAAATAGAAAAATCATGCACAGAAATGTCACATGACAAATCCAGATCTAAAAAGATAAAAAATAATAATACAAATCCATGTACTCCAATTCTTCCATCCTCTTCCTTTTATGCTTGGTGAGCTTCCTGACCCTGGGTCCCACTCAATAATGGAGCTACTCTCATGCATACACTCCTCCTAAATGATTGTGTTGTCCTCCATTAATCCTCCCTTATCTCTATAATAACATTGTTGATCTGGTCATCATTGACCTATTCCACATGCTCTAGCCCTTGTTCACACCTTAGGGTGCTTTATTAAGCTGAAATGATGATCCACTTTCACATGAGAAGTAGTTTTATTCTTCATAAAGATATTTATGGGTCTCCCTACCCACTTATTAACCTATATAAGTGATAAAAAAAATTAATATTCAAATTAGCTGCAAGCTAATTTAGGAATATTACATTTTGTTCCCATCATGAGTTTCATGTACTACCTTTTCTCCATTAGGATTCATTTCTTGTATCAATTTTTTCAAACCTTCCTTCAAACCTTCCATGACTGCTTTTAGATCTTTCTTCATGTCTTCTATGTTGTCTTTCATTTTTCCATCTATCTTAGCTTCCATGTCATCCTTCCTAGCTTCCATGCCATCCATCTTAGCTTCCATGCCTTTATTCAATACTTCCATTTCATTTTTTGTTGCTCTTTGCGAGAGAGAAATTTGGTGCACTTGGTCTTGTCATTTTGATATATAATGTTGCACTTCTTCCTCTTCCTGATTCATATTAGATTATTCTGAGGGATTAGTGTTGAATTCTTTTAAGGGGGGATTTTAGAACCCAATACTGATATCTATGCTTCAATATTCCCTTGGAATCACTTCAAACTGATTTTTCAAACAAGACTTATGCAATTTGAAAAAAATACACACTTTTTTCTTGCTTTTGAGGAGCTCTATATTGAAACTGATGTATCTCTGTAATTTCAGATCCCTGAGATTTTATATTTGATCCTCTAGTAGCCCTCTAAATATTCTTTCCAATGCCATAGTTCTGACCTGATTTGGATTCTTCAAGATAAAATTATGCCCAATCTCCCACAATGACCTAATTATGGAATGGTTCAGTAGAGAGACCTTGTATGGAATACCACATGTCACTTTTTTCTCTTTCAGCTCTAAAATTGATACACAGGAAACTACAATTTGTGTACTTTGAGCCAATTTTTACAAAATTCCAATCTGATGCTCATAGAGAGAATTATGACGATTTTCCCAAGGTCGCCCCTTTGAGATGAAATTCGAGAGCCTGCACAAACCCTAAATTCCACATATCATATCTCCAAAAATATTGTGAACCAAGATCTATTTGAAGCAGAAAAACCCTAGAATCCAAATCTCTAATACCAAATGTTATGAAAACAGCTCCAAAAATAGAAGAAAAGAGAGATCAACACCTTAGAAATAAGCCACTTCGAGGGGACAACCTCCTTTATATTACATAAATGAAAAATTATTGGATGATTCAAATGAAAAAACCTCCTTTCTATATATAGGAGTCCATGCGGTCACAATATAATCCTAGATGACTTAACAGTAATAATGTAAGGGCACAACAATAATAATAGTGGGGTTTTATGGGGCACAATAATAAAAATATAGGGACTATAGGGGTACAACAATAACAATAAGGGGGCTGCACTAACAATAATAAGGGACCACACTATTAATATAGGGACCTAACATGGCACATACCATAGAGAAATTGGTTGGTCTTCCGTAATTGGAGCCATTTCCCGACCCTAGTGTTAACACTAGAAAATTGTACAAGCAAAGACGACATTATTTAATGTTAGGCAGAAGGATTTGTAGGGCTGAGAGACATTAGAGAATCTGGAAAGTATTTAAAAATCTCTAAGGTCTGAGGAAAAATCAAATTTGAGCAAGTCATAAATGCTTTTGTGCGCAAAATCCTTTGATAAGAACGCCATTGCCCACCTTTTGACCCGAAAAGCGCGCAATCCTAGGAGTGGCGGAAGTCACTTTATATGACCACAAAAATCACACTCTAGGATAGTGATTTCACACTTGAAGCCACCTAAGGATAGCCACCCAAGCTGTAATATCCAAAAATGGAGAATGCAGTAATACTGAAACACAATATAAGAACTGCAGCAAAGTAAACAATAAATCAATATACACATCAGAATACATAGAAATAGCTGATCCATTTTATTATATAGGAGGTGAATAGAAAGTAAAAAAATGCTCAAAATATGAGACACGCCTAGAGTGAACCTAAAATGATCCCACAAGAGGGACTGCATAACTGCTGAACTGCTGGAAGGTAAACTGCACTGTCCCCGCTACAACTGTTGGGACTGCAACTGCTAGAAAGATAGAAAGTCAAATGTAGGGAATATGGGAGCTCTGATGATGCTAAAAATGTAGATTCAGGATCTATGATGGATACCCAAGATAACCCATAAAGGGTTTCTCAGATCTTTCAATCTAAGAAAACCACCCTCTTAGGGCTTCACATATACACTACTGGGTATGTAGATCTGAAGCTAGATCTGTAATATTCCAAAACGGAAATAATAGCAATACAAGACATAATAATGCAAAAAACAAAAATTATAAACATTTCATAAGAGGGATCAATATGCAGCCATCATTTTATTCATATATCAGCAACAATATACAAAAATATCTTGAGGTTCAGGCCACTCAAGCAATAAGAACAAGCCGACAATGATCATATCAATAAGCACATGAGTTGATGCTACTGTATAGAATGCCGGAAATTAGTGATGGCACTATCTATATCAATGTAGATGCTACTATAAACATACATAAATGGAATATGGTTGATAGATGCAAAAATAATGCCCAAAAAAGAAGATGTGGGCTCTAATACATGATTTCTAGCCAACTCGGGAAAGATTGCTAGAAATACCAGGAAATATACAATGTGACAAATAACCCTAGGGTTAATATGTCATTGCAAACTAGAACTGAATAGAATGAGGCTATGAAAAATCTGAAATGATAATTTCCTCCTCCAATGGTATTTCTCAATAGAAGGTTGATCCCTCTATTCAGAAATAAACCTCCTGATGAGCTCAATGAACCCTCCCAGCAACTACCTCTAAAAATAATGTAGATCTGATTTGTAATTGCACTGTGAGGGATTGTAGATGGTTGGCCTGATTCCAAAAATGTAGAAATATGCCCAGGAGCCCTCCTTGCTAATCCTCCAGTGGATAGGCTACCTCTCCACTGAAAAGCAAGCCCACAATTGGCTTTATGTGATCCTCCTTTTCTGCACCCTACAACACAAACCAGCTCTAATTAGAAACTGCGTTGTAGCTGAAGGAGGTAGCTTGGACATAATGTAGGAATGAGGAAATGCAGCCCAAAAAACCTCTACTTCCTTGAGGATGTGGTAGGGATTCCCGATCAAGAACACCCTTGTGCTAAACAACACAACAAACCCTGCTAAAAAACAAAAGGATGCAAAGTCTAAACAAACCAATATCACAATGATAATAAAAAAAAACATCCCTAACAATGGCTTCCATCCCCTCCATATATAGTATGTAAGCCTTCTCACATTGGGTCCCATCCATACTTTCCACTAAGCTCATTCAAGTTGTCCTCCACTAAAACTGCGTTGTCTCATCATAAATGCCACTCCTCCATGACAAAATTGTTGATTTGGTCAAAGTTGACCTATTCAACATGTATCCCCTCCAATTCACACCTAAAGGTGCTTAATCCAGCTACTTATTCTTCCTCCTTTCACATTAGGAGTGTTATTTTTCCTTCTAAGGATATTTATGGGCCTCCCTACCCACTTATTCACCTACCTGGTGATAAAACAAACTATAACATTCCATTTCGTTGAAGGTTAAAGTTTTGGAATATTACAGTCCTCCCCTCCAAAATGTTGATTGTCCTCAAGCAACTGTAAAGCTAGAGAAAAATTCCTCCCCTCCTCCTCAAGCAACTGTAAAGGTGGAGAAAAATTCCTCCCCTCTTCCTCTCTTGGCCTCCTCATCAATAGTCCCCACCACTGCTCAAAATAATCTACAATAAATATGCCTTCCAATGGTTCCTCTCAAGTATGCAACCCCACATGGCTCACATCATGAGAAGGTGGAAGGTGTAAGTGGAAACCTTCTTGCTGTCCAATGGCCTCCTCAAGGTAGGAGTGATGACAAACATAGGGGATATCATTCCCAATGAGAGACTCCCATACCCATGCTATCATCCAAATGAAATGAGCCATTCTAGGTAGCTCATCAAAGAAATCTTTAACCCTCGATTCATGCAATGTATTGGGGTTGCATGGAGAGATAATAATTTTACACCCATGTTGTTTATCTCTCCATTTATGGTATGTATGGGGTTGCTACTAGTATTGGGCTGAAATATTATGGTCTCCAAGAATGTCCCAAGTTACTTCACCAATCAAAACATCCATGAAGTGCCTCTCCCAATAACTCAAGTTCTCCAAATGGCTCATCCCAGATGAAGACAAGAGATGTAGTGTGGCAATCATGGTTTGCCCATTGTTTCTCTTGAAACATGCAACATATGAAGTATGGAGAATCATACTCCCAATGGGCACCTCCAACTCTTGTGCCATCCTCCCAACAAAGCTTCTCATAAAAATAAGAGTATCATCAATATATGGAAGCAAAAACAAATAAAAAAAAGTTTCCATATAAAAACCGGAAGGTGGATCATAGTTCCACATGTGGAACTAGCGCAGTGCATCCCCTACCTTCCTCAAAACAAATTATAACAAGTGTCCTTTCAACCACTTGTTTGCTGCGACAATCATCCTACAAGATAGGATCATAAAAGCAAAATTTGGTGCCAATGGTGCACACCAAGAATCATGTGGCATTTCCCACAAACCACCAATAGAATGGCCAACATCAACTCTGCAAATGGCCTCAAGTACATCACAATACAATATAAAATAATGGATGATCCTCCTTGGTACAATATGCTACTCATAAAAAGTAAAAGAGTACAAATCATAATGCATAAATGTACATCCTCCACTATGTACCTTGGTCATTGAGCTGAAATGGCTCAAGTGAAAGTTCTCCCTCACTCTCAATGAGTAGGGAAGTCATTGTGACAACCTCTCCATCATCATCCAGGCTATGAATCTCTCCATATGTTGATAAATATCCGGTTTGATGCCCTCCCAAGTGAACTCCTCCATTAAGGAATGATATGCATCAAGGTGCATGGAAAGAAAGTCCACAAGTGTTGCATGTAACAGCTTCTCCTTGAGCTCAGAAGCTCTAGTCAAGAAGAATCTGCCATAAGAATAAATGACCCCATCATCCACCATGTATCTATCATATCCCTCTGGGTCATCAAGAATCATGCAAGCACCAAGAACCTTGGAGTACTCTACCAAAAGTTGAGACCTCCAATATGGATCAATCCTCCTAAGGGAAAATGCTGAAGATTTGAAATGTGAAGCTCCCCACATGATGTTGTCTTTTCCTTTGACATCCATCATGCCAAAGTCATCCTCCAAAGTGCTGCCATGCCCATGTAGTTGCACATGCTCAAGTAGAAGCAGTGACTTTTGGAATTTGGCCTCCCATGAGAAGCTCCCATCCAAAAAGAACATCCTGATCTTGGCCAATGTAAGCATGATTGGCCTCCATCTACTCCAATATATGGAGGATTCCTTCCTCAAAAGAGGTACCCTATATTTCTCCAAATCCATGGGGCAGCTCCCTTCCACCATGGTGGTGCCATCCTCCATCACTACAACAACTTCTGTCAACGCATAATATGTAGTGAGAGTGGGTAATGCTGAAAATGGGAGAGTGTATCCCTCCTCCTTGAGTATACCCCAGACTCTCTGCGTTGTACTAGATCCCTCCAAGGTATCCATCCCTCCAGAATTTAAGAGTGGTGAACCAAATGGTAAGATGTCTCTCACCAACTCTAGATCTGGTGGCCTCCTAGGTGGAATGCCTCCATGGAGTGAGACATCAAGATCTAAAGCAGACTATATATATGAGTGGACTAATTTGTCCCTCCTCTCATTGCGCAATACAGTCACCTTATTCTGTGCATAAACCTCCTGAAATAGATAAGGGTGAATGCTCATCATCCCTTGATGTTGATCCTTCTTTCCTTCTTCTCCTCCCATCTCACAATCCACTAAAATTGATACATGTTGCTCTGGAATTTTGCTTTGGTCCCCACAAGTTAGATCATTTGGAACTCCTTGCAAAGACACAAGGGCTCCTCTAATGGAAGCAATGGCTCCCTTCCTACCTCCATGTGGTGATGGATCTTCTCCTGATGGTACAATGGTGTTAGATTTTCTTTGCTCATCCTCTTCATCAATATTTGAGAATGCCTCATCAATAATGAAATACCCTAGATCTTGGTCTTCCCTTGAAGGAGGAATCTCCATGTCTTCATCTATAGAAGATGGCTCTTCAAGAAGTGGGGATCTTTCCCTTGGCAAGGTATTATGCATGTTTTTATCCCCTTCAACAGAAATATGGAGTGGAGTTTGGTAAAATAGATCTCTCCAACTCATGCAAAGGTTTTGAGTTTTTGGGTTCAACAAAAGATGTTTCACAATGCTTAATATAAAATATTTTCACTAACTTCCTAGTGAACCCTACATAAGTATTTAAATTTTCATGATGAAAGGAAGCTGAACTATAAAACCACCAATCATGGGCCATACCTTTAAGGTGCAGCGCTACTACTCTAATGGCCTCCTTTTCTGAAACTTGGTGTAGTTGAAAATAGGAATCTAGCTCCTTCACCCAAGCCTTGGTTGTGCACTTTGCTGATCCATCAAAATTAGATAGAAATATTCTACCTCTCTTGCTTCTATTATGGTTGATGGATCTTCTATATTCCTTGAGTTGGAAAAACCCTTGGAAGTCCAAGTGCTCTTTGAATCTCCAAGAATGAGACTCATACTCCTGAAGATAGTCACTCAAGGTCTCCTCCTTGGGTGCATATTCTTCCCCCATTTCTCTTGCAGTGAATGTAGGAAATAAACTGCACTGTGGATCTGCATGTGTGGCTGAATGTCCACACCTATCATGTGAATATCTAGGGCTTGCTTCCATTTCAAACCCTCTTGGAAATTTTCTACACCTCACCCTTTTCATCTCCTTGATATCTTCCTTGATATTTTTGATAGCTTGGAAAAGAAGCTAGGAGATCCTCTCTTCCTTCATTTCTCCAATTAATGGAGTCATGCCTTTGTTTCTTCTGTACAAATTCTCCTTTCTGTGAGAATCTTCTCCTCCTAATGGCATAATGTCTTGAATTCATAGGCTGAGCCAAGATTATGCTCTGATACCACTATAATATTCCAAAATGGAAATAGCAACAATACAAGACATAATAATGCAAAACACAAAAATTATAAACATGTAATAAGAGGGATCAATATCCAGCCATCATTTTATTCATATATCAGCAACAATATGAAAAAAATCTTAAGGGTCAAGCCACTCAAGCAATAAGAACAAGCCTCCAATGATCATATCAATAAGCACATGAGTTGTTGCTACTGTATAGAATGTCGGAAAGCAGTGAAAACGTTGTCTATATCAGTGTAGTTGCTGCTGTAAAAACACATAAATGGAATATGGCTGATAGATACAAAATAAATTCCCAGAAAAGAAGATTTGGGCTCTAATACATGATTTCTAGCCAACCCGGGAAATATTGCTAGAAATACCAGGAAATATACAATGTGACAAATAACCTTGGGGTTAATATGTCACTGCAAAATGCAACTGAATAAAATGAGGCTATGATATATTTGAAATGATAATTTCCTCCTCTAATGGTATTTCTCAATAGAAGGATGATCCCTCTATTCAGAAATAGACCTCCTGATGAGCTCAATGAACCCTCCCAGCAACTACCTCTAAAAATAACATAGATTTGGTTTGTAACTACACTGTGAGGGATGGTAGATGGTTGGACTGATGCCAAAAATGTATAAATATGCCCAGGAGTCCTCCTTGCTGATCCTCCAATGGATAGACTACCTCTCCACTGAAAAACAAGCCCAGAATTAGCTCTATGTGATCCTCCTTTGCTGCACCCTGCAACACATCCTAGCTCTAATAAAAAACTGCACTGTAGCTGAAGGAGGTAGCTTTTCCAGAATGACGAAATGAGGAAATGCAGCCCAAAGAACCTCTCCTTCCTTAAGGATGAGGTAGGGATTCCCGATCAAGAAAACCCTTGTGCTAAACAACACAACAAACCCTGCTAAACAACAAAAGGATGCAAAGTCTAAACAGACCAATATCACAATGATAATAAAAAACATCCCTAACAATGACTGCCATCTCCTCCATATATAGTATGTGAGCCTTCTCACATTGGGTCCCATCCATACTTACCACTAAGATCATGCAAGTTGTCCTCCACTAAAACTGCGCTCTCTCATCATAAATGCCACTCCTCCATGACATAGCTATTGATTTGGTCAAAGTTGACCTATTCAACATGTATCCCCTCCAATTCACACCCAAAGGTGCTTAATACAGCTACTTATTCTTTCTCCTTTCACATTAGGAGTGTTATTTTTCCTTCTAAGGAGATTTATGGGCCTCCCTACCCACTTATTCACCTACCTAGTGATAATAAAAAACTATAATATTCCATTTAGTTGAAGGCTAAATTTTTGGAATATTACAATATCTGATGATATGATAGTAGCAATGATGCACAATCAGATCTATGCAAGAAGGGTTGATCCCTTCACTAGTTCCTCGGGCTAAAAGCTCAAGATATAGCTCCTCCAATCTCCTCCACTGAAAATATTTGTTGGATGAACAACAACTTTAGAAAACTGCATTGTAAGAGAGGGAGGCTCAATAAACTGCTACTAGATATGTCAAATCAGCTCCTGAGTGATGGAAATAATAGATCCAATGTGAGGAGATGATCCCTCACAGGATTTCCAGCTGAAATACTAGAAACTTCCTTCCTCCAATAGATCTACAAGACTGGACTACGCAATCCTTGAAGGGACTGCTGCTACATGGAGGTAAAACCCAATGTTCTGAATGTGGGATATAGATCTACTACTCCTGGAAGACTGAATGTGAAGAACAAAGTGGTAGGATGAATCCTCCACCAAGTTTCCTAGTTGAATACTAGAAACAACCTCCTAAAGATGGCACCAATGCCTGATAAGGAATGTAGTACAACCCTCTCCCTTTTAGATCACTCAAGGGAAGAGGAGGGATTCCCGCTTGGGAACACCCTGTGCTAAACAGCACTGCAGACTTAGCTAAACAACTCAAGAATTTGTAGAGATGTCCTAATACAAATCTAGATCTAAACATATCATAAATGAATAATCCAAATCATGCCTTATATTGTGCCTTCACCTTCATTATATAGATATGAGCCTTCCATATCCTAGGCCCACTCCAAAACTGCTATGTACATGTGGACATAAGTCTCCATGGTTGACTGCATTGTTTCTACATGTCCTCCATCATGTTCATATGGGATGATCACCCTCTCCATCATGTGTGCATTAAATGCATTAATTCCTCCACTAACTTATCATAAGTGCTCTATGATATTCTTTGAATGCACTATGATCTTATTTGACCTTATCAAAGATCCTCATGATTTTACATTTAAGATCCATGATCCTGTTTCATCCTCCATAATCTATCTCATAAATGAGACATGATCTACATTAATGGAGCTACTCCACTACTCCATGATTTTAGATCTAGATCTAGAATATCCACATACACATGTTAAAAGTGGATTTTATTCATATTTGAGGTTTTTGGGTCCCTCCACCCTTTTATTTACTTAATTAATTTTATTAATAACTCTAATATTCCAAATATCTTGTGAAAATTTGGGAATATGATAGACCTCCCCGGAAAAATGTTGCTTGTCCTCAAGCAACTGCAAAAGTAGATGTTAGAGCAATTTGTCCCCCTCCAAATGGCATCCAAACAAGGAAGGTCTCCCCATTTGCTGCAATGGGTTATGTATGCCCAGCACCAAATTTGCCTCTCTAGAATGTCTAGAGTGATCTATAACTATGTAGCTAGATGCGCCTAATCAATTGAGAAGCTCCAAGTGACAACCATAAGTTGTCCAACATCCTTCACAATAAATGAGATACATAAAGATAGAGGGTTCTTTCCACAAGAGGAAATCTCCAACTCACAAAGTATACCTCCATCCCATGTTACATGAAGTAAAGAGAGGCTTTTCATGCCTCCATACTTAGCCCTATTGGCCTTATTGGATCTAAGCATCACCCCAACATTGTACAAAAGAATAAGTAGAGATATATGGGTAGACAAAGATGTCAAACCATATTCTTCTAATAGTAGCCAATATGGCAATGCTCCCTGCTGCCATACCGCACCATCCAAATACCAAGTATGGTTTCCATACTCTCCAAGTAAGAGCCATTGGAGGAGTGCTTCTTGCTTCCATCCTCCAACACTATCATGAAAAGTGGGGAAGTATGTAGGACCAAATTCCCCCAATAAAATCCAAAGCAACAAGACCTCTTGTTGCCTCTTCACATCATCTTGTGAATCATGGAGCAACAACAACATATTAAATGACATATGTAATGTTGTATCATCCCAATACAAACAAACTCCATTATCACATGCCATGAGAGTATTATGCCACATTACAGACAATAGAAAACACATAAACATGGGAGATTTCATGTGATGGCCAAAATATTTCAACCAAAATGAACATGCCTTCTTCTTCTTTCTTATGTCATTGATACACAAGGCATGAGTCAAGGAAATATGAACCATTGGGTGGTAACCATACTCACCCAAGAGCAGCCAGTGTAACCATTCCTCCTTCTTCATTACATGAGTGCTTTTCAGGGCATGGATCAAAGTAATAGGAGCCTTTGGGTAGTAACCAAACTCACACAAGAGAAACCAGTGTAACCAAGCTTCTTGCTAGCCCATGTCATATATCTACAAGTGGTCATGCAACCCCTTTCTTATCATTCTCACCCACTCATCCCCATGTAGATGATGAATGATGTTCTGCATAAACATGGTATCCTCCCTTTGTAGAATACCATTCTTCTCAAGCTGATGAAGAACTTTTCACTCCATGAAATGTTGAAGCGCACCTCTAATGAGATCTATCAATGAAACCTTCTTCTCATTAATGGCCCTCCAAAACCAATGATGTTTTGGATCTGTTGTAGGTAGAAGTTTCTCTTTGAGCTGTGAGATGCTAATTTAGAAAGTGTCATCTAGAAAGGAGAAAAGATTCATCATCTCAAGATGTCTACCATCTATCATCTTAACCTCCATTTCTTCATGAGTGAATCTACCTTCATAATGCTCCAAGAATAATGGGGCCCCTTCATTATCACTGCTACTAAGTGACAACGTTGTAGATCTACATGGTAATACATGTGTTGTCTCAAAGCAAGGCATAATGTTGATCTCATAACTAGTCATTGTACATAGGATCATGCTCATCCCATTTTCTGAAATTATACACTTCAACTCAAAGGGTTGAATGTAGTTCATCAATGACACACTAGGATAGATTTTTTTTTCCTCCTTTATTAAATCAAGGGTCCTCTGCGTTGTGATATGTTGCTACTTCAAATCAACATTTTGTTCTAACCCTTGGTTATGCATTGGCCCTGATGGCAGGTTCTCATAAGTTTCAATAAGACCTACTGAAACAATATGAGATGAAGATGTATGCATACCTTGTATCAACTGATGTGTGGGAACCTCTTGCAAGAACACAAGAGTTCCTCCAACCGAGACAATGGTGTCTCTAACTGCTAGTAAGGGTGATGGGTGCTCTTCTCCAAGTGTACTAGCGCTGGAATCTACCTCCTCTTCCTCATGCATCTCATGAATCATGCATGGGACTCTATATGTCAAGATATCAATACTATCTTGCAAAGTTGCAAGTGTCTCTTCTCTAGATGCAAGTACTTCTTCAGCTGGTGGTGAATTAGTGACCTCTTGTCCAAAGTGACAAGAATGACATCATTCTTTATTTCCTTAGGAAATGTCTCTTTGTGACACATCTCTAGTTTTCTCACATCAAACTTCCTTCTCAACTTGTGAAAGAAATCTGAATATTTAGTCACTTTTTCATGCTCCATGTGACCAAACCACCAATAATTGGCTTCACCATAAAGATGAAGTGCTGCAATTTGAACAACTTCTCCTTCAGCTATAGGATGTGGCCCAAAAATGAATCTAACTCTTTCCTCCAAGCATTAATAGTGCTTGAGAAAGATCCATCAAATGTAGGAAAATATAATCTATTGTGCCTCTTTCTTCTATTGCTACTATAGGATCCTGTTTCTTCATTGATTTGGAAGAATTGTTGGAGAGTTAGTTTCTTCTTGAATGCTCTAGATTATGCTTTGTACTCTTCAAGATATAGACTGAGAGTCTCATGAGTCTCAGGTTTTCTTCTTTCTTCATTACTATACCATTCACCTTCTTCAAAGAAAGTGGGCATAGTATATTTATGAGGAGATCTATGATTCTCCAGTTTTCTTTGTAGCTGATAGGAAGTGCTTGGACTTTCCTCATCAAATATTCTTCTTGGATCCTCCTTTTTCCTTTCCCTCTTCATTTGATTGACCTCTTTGGAGAGATATTGCATGGATCTAAAGAGAGGAGTGGAAAAAATATAATCCTCCTTCATGATAGATCTCATCTATCTGCTTCTTCTTTTGATGCAAAAGATGAAGTGTACACAAGCTAAGCCAAAGATCATGCTCTGATACCATCTTCAGCCCTAGCGCTTTAGATCCACAATTCATATTTGGTGTATTTCTAGAAACCTTTCCTGGGTTGTCTAGGAAAAGTGTATGGGAGCATACATCTCCATTCTTTGCCTTGTATGAGCATGATATTTTCAAATCCATTTAATTATATGTCCTAGCTATAGTATTAGTCACTAAAACTATGTTGTGCTTGCTTCAGTATTTTGTGTAGCAGGGTATTACATGTTTTGGGCGCATTTTGGCATTGGAGGCTTCTTTTACCTATATTGATGGGCTTGATCCCCAAGATCTTGTACTTATGTATTATTGTTATACATAATACCATGGATCTATCATTTGGCTCACATGTAATTTGTTAATACTTGATGTTATTTCCATATTCATGCACTATGTTTCTGCTTTTCCCATTTAGGGATATTACAGTGGTATCAGAGCATAATCTTGGCTCAGCCTATGAAGACATTGAATCTATGTTATCAGAAGAAGAATAAGCTTCCCACAGAAAAGAGAAGTCTTATAGAAGAGACAAAGGCAATTCTCCATTATTTGGAGAAATGGAGGGAAAGAAGTTTTCAAAACTTCTTCCCCAAACTATGCATGAGCTTAAAAGAGAAATCAATGGAATGAAGAGGGAAAGATATTAAAATCATGGAAGATTTGCACATGAAGAAAGCTCCAGTTCTTCATATTATGTGTGTGAGAATTCAACCACACAATCAGATCTACAACATGGTACCATGCCTACATTCTTGGCAAGAGAAGAAGAAGAAGGAGAAACACCAAAGGAGGAGACTATTGGTGACTATCTCCAAGAATATTAATCTTAGTCTAGAAGATTCAAGGAGCATCTAGGCTTCCAAGGTTTTTTCCAACTCAAAGAAGATAGAAGACCCAGTAACTACAATAGAAGAAGAGGGTGCAAGAAGCACACTTTGGGTAGATTCTTTCTACCTACTTTTGATGTGTCACCCAAGAGCACAACCAAGGCTTGGGTAAAGGAGTTAGACACATATTTCATGTTGCATCAAGTTTCAAAAGAGGAAGATATTAGACCAGCAGCGCTACATCTTGAAGGTAAGGCTTATGCCTGGTGGTTATTTGAATCTTTGTCATTGAATAATTAAAATATATATACTTATGAAAATTTCACTAGGATGTTAGTGAAAATATTTGATTTGAAACAATCTGAAATTTCCTTGGGAAAGCAAACCAAGCCCAAGAAATTAGAATTGCATGAGTTGGAAGGATCCATGAAACCAACTCCATTTTAGAACATTGTTGAGAGGGTTAAATATTTGCAACATGCTTTGCCAAGGGCAACAGCCCCACTTTAGCAAGAGGTTTCTTCTCAAGTAGAAGACATGTGGATTTCTCCTTCAAGAGGAGATCAAAACCAAGGATATCTTAATGATGAGGTATTCTCCATTGATGAGGAGAAGGATGAGGAAGAGTTGGAAAGATCCTCCAGCACTATGATAGAAGGAGGAGATCTACTTCTATCTGGAGATGGAGATGAAGCAATTTCTTCAACTAGAGGAGATCTTGTATCTTTAAAATAAGTTCCAAGGGATCTTACATATGAGTATTAGGAGCAGCATGTGTCTATGTTGATAGGAAATGGGACAAAACAATGGAGGAAGTGTTTTCCAACATTGAATATAGTCTTGGGGACACACACTATGATAGATCATACTTTTGTAATCAATAATCTTGACATCAAGGAGATGTTGGTTGTACATGGGTTGATTACATTTCAAGAAAACGCCTTAGACTATAAGATCTTGCAAGAGGTAGGAGAAGATGAGAAGGAGGGCCACCATCCAATGATTGGAAACATACATGCCCATCCTTTTCAGGAGTTTTATGCAAAGAAGTAGGAGGATGATTTTCACAGTGAGGATAGGGACAAATCAATCCACTCACATATATATCCTGCTCTAGGCCTTGATGTTTCATTACATGGAGGCATTCCACCAAGGAGACCCCCTGATTGGAGGAGAAACAAAGATTTCTCTCAATATGTTGCACCACTCATAGATCCAGGAGAAGTGGGAGCATTGTGAGATTATGATATGTTATTTTTTTGATTATATGGTCTATTTATACATATAATATTTCTTCAGTTGATTAACTAAGATTGTAGTGTTGTTTAGCACCGTGTGTTCCTGATCAGGAATCCCACCTCTATCCTTGAGAGGCCTCTTGGAAGAGCTTTGCACTACATTTCCACATTCAAGTTTCAGACCAAGCTTCACTCTTGTGGTACAGTGTAGTTTCTGTTGAGAGATGTGTTGAGTTGCAAGGTGCAGCAGTGGAAGATCTTGTTTGGTGTTTTCTAAGCTAGTTTGCAGTAAAGGAAGGTTTTCTTCCATTGGGAGGTTGGTAAAGGAGCCCCTTGGTCTTATTTTACATATTTGGAATCAGGACAAGTTTATTTTATCCCCTACAGCACAGTTCCAGTTCAGATTTGCATTATTTTACTGAGTTGTTGTAGGGGTAGGTTCAGTGCTCCATTTGGAGTGTTTGCTTTCCATTGAAGGGATCATCCCTTCATTGAGAGAGACTTTTGGAGGAGTTATTTCAGATCAACATAATATTTGGCCACCTCCTTCTATGTGCTTCAGTTGCAGGGCATCTTTAGCCCTAGGGCTTTAGATCTGTTGACACCTAATCCTATGGGTTGGGTGTGCATATGTAATATTGTATATTATTTTAATATTAGGAAATAAGGAAGGCCAAGAGTCATTGGGAGATGAATCCCAATAGCCTCACCTCCATCTATAAATGCATGTACATTCTTCAGCTAAATACATTCTGATTTGAGGAGTTACCTCCTGGTTTGACATGGTATCAGAGCCAGTCCCACTATTGGCATTTCTGCCTGTCGTGTAACTCCCTCTCCTTTGCTCAGTCAGTTTTTTAATAATTGTTTTTGTTGCTCCTACTTATTTCTATACTGAAATTCTGCATTTTTTTTCTATTTCTACAAATTCTACAGTCTCTGACTTTTGTAGGTTCAGCTCCTACAATATCTGAGTATTTTGCAGCCCCTGCAATTTCTACAGTTCCTGCAACTCAGCACCTGCAACTTCCATTCCAGTTTTTTTTTTTTAAAAAGCTCTCTTCCTCTCACACTTCACCCATCCACTCTCCTCTCCCCACACAAACTCACCAATGAATTCTATTCAACTCATCTCCTACCCACTGGCTTGCACTCACCTACTCCCTGCTATCTCTTACCCCCTCCCATCGCTCGCACTTCACCGCTCCCTACGCTGCTACAGCACCCCACTCTCGCTGTAACACTCAACCCGACTCCCTATCTTCTAACGCCCCTCGACTCCCCTCACCTCACAACTCCCTACGCTGTCTAACCCACTGTCTAACACCCCCACTACATCTTACCCTCGCTCCCTACCTGCAGATCCACCTGTGAGCTCTCGACCTCTCCCAACGCACACATCTCCCTGCTCGACTTACCTATATTTTCTGTCCGCTCCACGCAGTTTCTAATACACTGTCCCCTCCATTTAATACACCATCCATTTAACACGCCATTCCATATTTTATATACAATGCTGCCTCCCATATGTAATACGCTGCCTCTGTTTTATTCCGCCCCTCCTCCATAAGTAATACGCTGCCTCTGTAATATGTAATACGCTACCCATCTTTTAATACCATGCCCCACCTACAAACACTTCTGCCCTCCATTCATTATTCAATATCACCCTTCATTCATAATACATCCCCTCCATTCTGCCTCCTTGCAAACACTTCTGCCCTCCATTCATTATTCAATACCGCCCTTCATCCATAATACCACCCCTCTGTCCCATTTAACTATACTGCCCCTTTTAATACCATTCATATTCATAAAACCGCCTTTCTTCCACATTTTCAATATAGATTCCCATATAATTTTTCTCTCCAAACAAAATATATATATATATATATTTTTATTTTTTTTTGGTGCAGAATTCAGTTTTTAGCAAAGATTTTTTTGTCCTTTTAAATTCAGTGTCTTTTAGCAAAAGAGTTTTTGTCCTTTTAAACTGAGTATATTTTCCAGCAAAGTTTTTTTTTCTCCTCCTTCAAAAGAAGATGACAGTCCCTTCATCTTCTAAAGAGGCTGCATACTTGGCACAGAGAGAAAAGAGACATGCTTCATATTCATCCAGAGGAAGAGATGGCAGAAGACGAAGAAGAAACTTCAGAGAAAAGGGGGGCAGACAATCTAAAACTCAGCAGTAAAGAAATCAAGACAAAGGTAAAACTAATGACAAAGACAAAGGTAAAGCACCTGAATCAGCTCATTCTGTTCTAGCACATTGTAACAATGGAGTAACTGAAAACCTATTTTATGTTTCATTTACTTCATGGAGAGATGATTGGTTGCTAGATTCAGGAGCAACATGTCACATGAAATTTAGAAAAGATTTTTTTGAAGAATTCACTGACAAAGTTTATGGAGCAGTATATTTTGCAGATAAATCCAAACTCAAGCCATCAGGGCTTGGCACAGTCAGGCTTAAACTGCCTGGTCTTCCTGATCATATCCTACTGAGGTTCTATACCTCCTTGAGTTGAAGAGAAACTTGTTGTCCCTGGTCGAAATCCGGCAGCAAGGACACTCAATTCACTTGTTTGATGGCAAGGCAGAGGTCAGAAAAGCATCAGATCACTCACTTGTCATGGAGGGAATAGAAGAAGGGAGACTCTTTAAGCTGAAAGGTTCATCCGCTCATGCTCAAAACTTTGCATTCAGTTCACATCATGATGAAGGTACATTCCCATCAAGTCTTTTATGGCATGCTAGATTTGGACACTTAAACTATGACAGCCTTCGTTTTTTGAAGAAAAATGGTGTTAATGGACTTCCTACAATTCCTAGAAAACCTAAGGAATGTGATGCTTGTATTCTAGGAAAGCATAGCAAACAGCCATTTCATGATTCACACTCCAGAGCACATAGAAAACTTGAGCTTGTTCATTCAGATTTATGTGGCCCTATGCCTATTTCTTCTGCAAATGGAAACAAATACATGATGACATTTATTGATGACTACACCAGAATGTGTTGGATTTACTTACTGACAAATAAGTCTGATGTTTTTCAAACTTTCAAGAATTTTCATGCATTGATTGAAAATGATGCACAAACACATATTGGCTCTCTACGTACTGATAATGGAAAAGAATACACTTCAAACGAATTTGAAAATTATCTTCGTCAACATGGAATCAAACATCAAACAACTGTGCCATATAATCCACAACAGAACGGTGTAGCTGAAAGAATGAACAAAACTATTTTAAATATGGTCCGCTCCATGTTATTTTTCAAGAATGTGAAATTGATGTTTTGGGCTGATGCAGTTCTATGTGCCGTTTACATAAAGAATAGGTGTCCTTCAAGTTCAATTAGAAACAAAACTCCTTTTGAAATGTGGCATGGCCACATTCCTTCAGTAAAGCATTTCAGGGTCTTTGGGTCCACCTATTATGCCTTGATACCCAAGGGTCAAAGGAAAAAACTTGGTGCTAGAAGCAGAAAATGTATCTTCTTGGGGTACTCCAATACCTCCAAAGGATATCGTCTCTATGATGAAGCAAATAAGAAGTTTGTGATAGCAAGAGATGTCATATTCCTTGAATCTTCCAAGAGTGACAAGGCTTTTGAGCGGCAACTTGATCGCCTGGATAGATTCACACATGCAAAGTCCTTCCAAGAATTTGATAATGTGATTCCACATCTTGAAGGGGGGATTCCGATATTGAATCAAACTGTGGAATCATGTCCTGAAGCACTCTTTCCCCCACATGAAGAAACAACCACGGATGACACATTGGATGATGTGATTGACAGAATTGGGAGATTGAATCTTGAATCAATCCCAACTCAATCAAATGACCAGCCTGGGCCATCTCAGAAAGGTCCTCCCAAATGGCTGACAAAGACACTGGAGGATGTTCATCCTGATGAGGTTGGAAAAACAGGAACAAGAAGTTCCACTCAAGAAATCGAAGGTGATGTAGATAATTCTGATTCCCCCGTTGATATGGATATTGCTTATAACTGTGAATTGAGTTTGTCTACAGATCATGAACCAACTTCCTTCAAAGAAGCCGCTTCTCATGATGAATGGAAAGAAGCGATGCAGAAGGAGTATGATGCCTTGATAAAGAATGGCACTTAGAAGTTGGCTGATCCGCCTTTGGGAACGAAACCAATTGGCTGTAAGTGGGTCTACAAGAACAAGTACAAAGCAGATGGCTCACTTGACAAGCACAAGGCCAGGCTTGTGGCAAAAGGATTCGCACAAAAAGGAGTTGATTATGAAGAAACTTTTGCTCCCACAGCAAAATGGACCACCATCCGGACTCTCTTTGCCTTAGCAGCTCAGAATGGATGGAAAGTCCATCAGATGGATGTAAAAACAACCTTCTTGAATGGAGATCTAAAGGAGAAATTTTATATGTCCCAGCCAGAAGGATTTGTGGTAAAGGGTCAAGAACACAAAGTTTGCAAGATTATAAAATCCTTGTATGGCCTCAAGCAAGCACCACGAGCCTAGTATGAGAAGTTAACCGAGCATCTTTTGAAACTTGACTTCAAACATTTTGATCTTGATGATGCAACTTTTTTTGTTAAGAAAGTTGGAAAAACAGTTGTATATCTTGTGGTATACGTAGATTATCTTTTGATAATAGGAAACAATGAGAGCTATATTGCATACATGAAGAAAGAGTTGAAGAAAGGTTTTGAAATGACTGATTTGGGTCATGTTCATTACTATTTGGGTATTGAAGTTATTCAACATCCTAAATTCATATTTCTTTCTCAAAATAAGTACATTGGAGATCTCTTTAACAAGTTTGGCATGGATGAATGTAATCCCTTAACCACTCTAATGGAACAAAACTTGAAGCTCACATCTATTGAAGGGAAGGAATTTGAGGATGCAACTAAGTATAGACAGCTTGTAGGAAGTCTTATCTACCTGACCACCACAGACCTGACATTTCATTTTCTGTTGGAATCCTCTCAAGTTTCATGCAAAAACCTTGTGAAGGACATTGGTCTGCTGCAAAAAGAGTGTTAAGGTACTTGAAGGGGACTCAAGACTTTGGACTCAAATATACACAGGTAGGCGACTTTAGCTTGATCGGATACTCTGATTCAGACTTTGATGGTGACAAAGAAACAGGGGTGTCTACTACAGGTTACACCATGATTCTTGGATCAGGAGCCGTCTCATGGAGATCACGCAAACAGTCATTTCCAGCAGATTCCACGACCGAGGCAGAATATGTGGAAGCAGCTGAAGCAACAAAGGAAATTGTGTGGCTCTGAAAAATCCTGGAAGATTTGCAGATGAAACAAATGTACTCCACACCACTCATGATCGACAACACTTCTGCAATAAAGTTGGCCAAGAACCCAAAGTTCCATGATCGAACAAAGCACATCAATACAAAGTACCATCTAATTCGACATCATGTTCAGGCCAAAACCATCCATCTACATCATTGTTCTACAAATGAGCAAACTGCTGACATCTTCACCAAAGCACTTGGAAGAGAAAAGTTTGAAAAGTTCAGATCGATGCTTGGACTCACCAACATCCCTTCGGATTAAAGGGGGGAATGTTGACACCTAATCCTATGGGTTGGGTGTGCATATGTAATATTGTATATTATTTTAATATTAGGAAATAAGGAAGGCCAAGAGTCATTGGGAGATGAATCCCAATAGCCTCACCTCCATCTATAAATGCATGTACATTCTTTAGCTAAATACATTCTGATCTGAGGAGTTACCTCCTGGTTTGACAAGATCCACTATTTGTATTTGGTGTATTTCCAGAAACCCTTCCTGGGTTGTCTAGGAAAAGTGTATGGGACAATAGATCTCCATTTTTGGACTTGTATGAGCATGATGTTTTCAAATCCATTTAATTATATGTCCCAGCTGTAGTATTAATCACTAAAACTATGTTGTGCTTGCTTGATTATTTTTTGTATTAGTGTATTACATGTTTTGGGTGCATTTTGGCATTGGAGGCTTCTTTTTCCAATCTTGAGGGGCTTGATCCCCAAGATCTTTTACTTATTTATTGTTGTTATACATAATACCATGGATATATCATTTGGGTCACATGTAATGTGTTAATACTTGCTGATATTTCCATATTCATGCACTATATTCCTTATTTTCCCATTTGGGGATATTACACAATCCTCCTTAGGACATCAAGGGAGCACACACTGGAATAAATGTGGCACACAATGGAATTATCCCCCTCCCTTGGGTCTACATACAAAATTTACCAAGAGAGGGAAAAATGATTTGAATTCTCCTATAAAAGGCCACCAAGAGATGAACAACTTGAGAGCACATTTTTATGCTAGCCAGAATTTCCCCAAGAAATACTAGCAGTGTGTGATCTAGAGCATAGATAGAGGGGACTCAATTGTTGGCCATCCAAAAAATTCAATGCACCATAGTTGAGAGATGGAGACTTTGCATAGAGGCAAGCTTGGAAGTAAATACATCCTTGCATCAGGACTTAGAACCCCAAGTTCTAAGGGCCCCTTGGCAAGTGGGTTAAATTTTCATCCTCATTTCCTACCAGCACTCAATAAGAGGGTACGTAAGCACTGACGTTTGGATTATTGCAGTTGTTTGACTCTATTTAGAGCTTTTGTCTTTTTTGTTTTAGTTTTAGTCTAATTTTTATGTTTGAATATGCACGCTATATCTCTATCTACTATGTTTATGTTCTAGCGTGTTCCATTAACTTGCTTGACTCCATATCTTTTTCTGCCTGTGACCAATAACTTAAGAGGGTAAACCACACCCCTTAAGTTTGTGTGATCTCATACATGCGTGCACCAAACACACTAACACAGGATTGGGGGCTCCACTAACTTTTATTTCTAAGTTTATGTGGTTGTGCCTTTTTGCAGAGACCTCCATCTGTGTTGTGGAGTTGGGCTTAAATTTTCCCCTTTTTCTCCTTAAGTCCCTAGTTCATCCCAAGTGACAGACTGAAGTAGAACAACTCCAAAAAATTACTTTTGCAGGAATTTTCATGCTTTTCCCTTAGACATCCGTGCCCAAGGCGAGCGTTCAGATTTGACCTGAGTGAAGACATCGTGCTTGTTGCAGCCTTTCATGCGCAAAAGACAGAACAAGAAATTTCTCCCATATTTCTATCTTTTCCTACCTGTAAAGTGTCTGGTAGCCCATAATACATCTGCCAGCACTGGTTAAGGTACCTCGCAGCTTTCTAAAGCTCACTCTTAGTTTCTTTTGGTAGGCTTAGTGTTAGTTTTGTTTCAAGTTGATTTTTGCAAAGTTCACACATAGTTTAAGTAGGGGAAAAAATCAACTTGCATTCCAAAAAAAAAAATTATGTTTTGAAAATTTAGGTACCAACACACCTAGATAAATAGCCAAAGTAAGTGGCCCAAGTCCACACATGCTTAGCTAGTTCCTTTTTTATTGTGTAAATGTAATTAGTTTAGTTCAATTTTACACTAGGATTTCGGGACTAGGATCAAAATGTCGATAGAAGAGCAAGTAATCTCTATTGCCTTTGCACCCTTAAATGATCCTAGGCAAGCATATGAACACTCTCTATTCACAACTCACCATCTCCTTGTAGTTGATCACATAGATTAACTAGGAAAAATAGAAAGTGGCCCATATCGCACATGTTTTTCTTTTGAGAAAGGAACAATAGAACATAGTTTGAAAGGGGATTTTGAAAAGGATCATCGCATATCCACACGTTCAAACTATGTTCTTGTTCAATTTTTTCTCACACACATCCACACACTAAGAAAATAAAAGACACCTAAAACTAACTTAACAAAACTCACTAAATTCTCCCCGCAAATGCCACAAAATAATTTATAGTCTAAGTTAGGATCAAGGGGGTAGGCATCCAACAAGCCACCTTGATCATTCTTCATCTTGAAACATAGAATTTGACTGTTTAGGGAGCTTTCAAATCCACCTATCAGCCCATGATAAATAAAACTTGAGCACGGAAGAGACCCATTTGAAAGGGGGTTAGGCTTAGCCGCAGTGCGTGCAGTATCATTTGGGGCTACCTGACCTAACTGATACTCGGTATTGTTAGATGAATTACCAAGAAGCCCAAGAATCAAATGCTCACGCAGGATGGTGGTATTTAGTGGCCAAAATTAGGGCATCCTTTCCCTATAGGTGAGGGTGCAGGCAAGCACTAGATCCTCTACCCTTACCTTGGTGGATTTTCTTCGGCTGACTAGGGGTGTCGCCAGCTCTTACGATACATTGTGCCAGCACTCGCAAGATATCTTCTCAAGGCCCAATTACATTTGAGTGTGTGAGGATGATTATGTCTTCTAGGATTTGAGTACCATACACAAACAAACAAAAACCATATTTTTCTATTGACTAATCGCATAGGATTAATTTAAAGGGAAAATTTATTTTATTTTCGCTTTTTTTTATGTATGCATTCAAAATTGTTCTTTGGTCATAATCTATATCCTCTCAAATATTTCCAAATCTAGACCTAGTCAACACTAGAACAGACCCAATGAGACCTCGTCGATCTAGACATATTTTCGACCTCCCCCCATTACCGGAAGGGGTTTCAGGTATTTTTCCATTTAGGCATCAAAGACGGAATGCTGCCACCATTATCGGTTCTTCCTTTATTGGGGCATCCTTAGTTCGGAACCCTGGTCGGTCTCCCAACTCCACAACACATACCTCTCCTCCCACAACCCATAGAGGGCAGAGGAGTGCTACCCATTCAGGAAGCCAATCGAATACACAATAGAGTACATCATAGATAAACGCTCCTCCTAACCAGAACAATGTGTTTTCACAAGTTGTAATGGATATAACCTTGCAGTCGCCTTTTTTAGCTTCATTGAATCTACCAAATTTAACCAAGTTGACGAATGACCCCATTACACACAACCCTATATGGCCTCCCATGCCCACAAATCTCCCTTCAGACATTCCAAAGTTTGAAGGAAAGCAAGTGGAAGACCCAGGAAATCATGTCATGACTTTCCACCTTTGGTGCTCATTGAACAATATCATTGACAACACTATTCGACTGAGATTATTTCAATGCACTCTAACAAGAGTAGCAAAAAAAAGGTATGTGGAGAAACCCTCTCTTACACATGGAACCTTTAGCACCCTCGCCAATGCGTTCTGAACATATTTTCAGTTACCCATCCACCATGATTCTGGAATGGAATTACTGACACACTTTAGGCAAACCCCCACCATCCATATCTCAGACCATATCCATGAATGGTGGCAACATCATAGTTTGTGTAAAGCCAAAATCGACAATCGAGTATTATTATACCTTTCCTGAAAACTCTCACTGTAGATATTTTGAAGGATGTGGCGCAAAAATGGCCCATATCTGAAGAGGATGCCATCGGCAAGGCCCAACAACTCGAGCTGATTTATGCGTAGTCAGGATATATTTACAATATCCTGCCAAATTCCTTGCGCCTGCAAACTTGTAAATAATCGCCAGGCACGTTGAACTCTACATACGGTTTAATTGGGTCATTAAACCAAAGTTACCCATGCAGCAGCAATCAAAACCCTAGTTACACGTATGATTCTACCCAAAATGTACCACAACCCGATTTTCAAAGTCATCATATGCCTCTGCAAAATTTTACTAGTAGGGCATCGTCATATCACCATGGAGGACCCTATCCTCTGGCTCAGGGGACCTAGTACGAAGATAGATAGACTAATAGAAGAGCTCCCCCCCCCAATAGCTAGTTGCAAACTAGGGACCGCGTTATGCTGAGTCCCTAGCACAAGACCTGCCTATGCAGAACAATGCACAAGTCAAGTTTGCGCAGCCTTCCCAAAACCAACCACACCAACCTTATAACCAGCAGAACTACCCTCCTAACATGGTTAAGAAAAAAGGAAAAATAAGCCCAAAGGGAATCCTGGATAGGGGAAAAAACCAACAATGACCTCCACGATCTTAGGCTGGAGGCAACTCCAACCAAAATCAAAACTAGGATCCAAGCTATGCCCAACGGAAGAGAAAAAGGCCACCTCTTCGAAAAAAGCACCCTTGTTTGATTTTTGGTGAGTATGGCCATTACACTCACCACTGTCCTGATCTCCTTGAGCTGAAGAATTTTTAGGGTAACCGAGGACAAGGAGGATCTTCCCATCAAACATTTCTGATGCAGGAACCTTTCCCCCATCAAGGGAAAATTAGCACTTAGCAAAAAAATCCCGATGACTCTGGAAAAAACAGCCACGGAATCTACATGACTGGCGAAGAGATGCTTTTTCAAACACAGAATCAAAATTATGATACCCCACCAGACACCAACACATCAGGGGCTAGTACCAGTGCACCAACTGCACCTTTGAACATTTCAAAGATGCCTATTAAACCATTGCCAAAGATGGCTAAGGGACCAAATAGGCGAGCAAAAAACTATTCCAAAGCGGCCCATAATTGTAGCATCATGGATGATCTAGCCTAATCTCCCACTTCTATGTAAACTTTGGAAGTATTTTAGTCATTCTCAAAACAACATAAAGCCTTGCTTTCTGCATTAGGCGCTATCAACCCTGCCGATATGTGCCTAATGGATTTTGATTTAGACAAAGCCACCCCTAGGATTCCTTCGATGGTCACCTTTCAGATACCAGTGTTGATCCAAAATATCACCATTCACCGATGTGTCATTGACGAGGGTGCATCCACGTGCATCATGTCAAAAAAAATTTAGCAGAAGTTAGGCTCTCCTGAACTAAAACCATCAGTCATCACTCTTAGAGCATACGATGGTCATCCTTCAACCCCCGTTGGACTCTACCAAAACATCCCATTCTTCTTAGCCATAAAGGCGGTACTTATAGACATTAAAGTCTTGGACGCTTACTTGTACTATAATATACTCCTTGGTCAGAGTTATATGTGCACCATGTCAGCCATAGCCTCCTTCGTCTTCTACATTATGGTGTTCCCCCACAAGGACCGCATCATTATTGTTGACCAATTGATGCATAGCGTGAAACGACCCCTAACAAACACCGATGTAATTCTACTCTATGTAGATACATCCTTGGACACACTTTCACGGTACCAAGAATATGGCTCTGGCCAGTTCAAGCCGTCGTCCGTCCTAGGAGATTCCCCCATTATACCTAAGTCATCACCTGATGTCACAAGAGTTCTGGTATGCATGATGTCCACATCAAACACTGAAGTAAGTCATGACATGAACACAAGCAGTAATGACACTGAGTCCTCGACCACGACAGCCTCTCTAGCCTACGCCGCTTCCCTAACCCCTTTCCTTTACCCCCCAAATGGTTTCGTCACCCAGCAGGTTTTGGCAATAGTGGTGTTACCATACATATCGTTAGAAATACCAGTTTGGTATCTCATTCCCCCTACTAGGACAAGAGCATCACTACCACAGGGTTAAATCCCCTCAGTCCCAAGGAGGTCCCACCCATTCAAGAAATGATCGAAAACACCCCTACAAAGGAAATTCCCATTGCAATACCGATGATTATGGCTATGAAAAATGAGAAGAGAGGAAAGAAGTTGGAAACTCCTGCCATACAATAGGAATCACTATTTTACACCATATGTGACGTAATAGGACACCCTACCCATATCTGTCCAGAGCTGGATGAATTATAACCGCTCCTGGGCTCTGAGGCAAACATAGGGATGCCATGTTCTCGTAAAAAGGAACCTGCCACCAAAGGTAAAGGAAACACATTTCCTACCAATCATGCACGAACTATCTACAACAATTACATGCACTATACCCATCATTGCCTAGAGATCCCACGATATAGGGACGCCTTACACGCCATCGAGCGATCCTATCAAGAGGACCCCTCCACCTAGTATACTAGAGATGAACCTTATATCATCCTATACCTACAAAAGGAACGACGAGCACCAGAAAGACTCCCATTCATACCCCCTCCTGTCATATGTTGCACACTGTACGATGAACATGGTCACTTCCTTGAAGAATGCGTAGCCTTGGAACTCATCCATAGATGGTATCCTATAGAACGAGTTTACTACGTTCGATTGTGGGTAGCAAAATTCACATTTCCTTTATGCACCGACAATCACCTTCTAGAAAATTGTCACTATATCCCCCAATTCTGGCTAGCCCTCGCTAGTTTGTGCTCAGCCATAGTCTGCCTCTCCCAAGAATATGACACAGACACAGAATCCATGAACAGCTCGACAACCCAAGAATATGTGATGAGCAGGTCCATCCTATTCTTGTCAGCTGAAAAGTGACCAATCAAGGAACCCCTAGTTACCCCCAACCGCTCTCTACAGAGAAGACCAACATGCATAGTATGCAAAATGCCCAATCATGTGGTCACAATATGCCCTGATTTAGCAACGTTATGACGCTCGTACCCTGCCAAACCACAAAATAAGCATGACAGGACCCCCATATCTAGGCTATTTTTACCTATATGTCAGGGAAATCATTGTGGACAGTGTTATACTTATATCCCACGAGTCTGTCCCCTCATTGATATGATTCATACAATAGAGAAGAAATGGGACGATGAGATCAAACGATATAGAAAGTACATCACCCCTAGGCCAGCGACCCCACACTCACACGGGCGTGATGGGAAAAATAGGACGACTCACCAACCAAGCATGACCTAGGCCAAACCTAGGATAACATGTGGACTATACGACCTAAATGACCACCGATTCAATTAGTGGAAATACCTAAAGCCCCTCGCAAGTAGTTTTCACATAGTCTCTTCTCTGCCATAGAGGATTCTCTCTAACCAAGAGAAGATCATGCATACCTATTGCCAGATTTGATCACACTTTCACCATACGATTAAATGTGTGCATCTCCCCAAGCTAAAAGTGGCAAGAGTAGCATTAATTCTACACTCTTCCAAATATTTAGACACACCCAATTCAATAACAAGAAAGTGGAAGCAAAAAACCACCTCTTCTACAGCAAATCCTTTCCAAGAGTCCACATCTGGGACGATGAGTAGTGTGGATTCCCATACAATCTACTCAGTTGTCACGGTGGTAACATGAACCATTTGGACTGGCTAGAACCACAAGCCAGAGGCATTCCCGCTAATGGAAACATTCAGGCACCTCTGCACCAGGCACAATTTCCACCCATAGGAAATTGGCCATGCTAGCAAGGAACCCAACCTTGCGCTTACGCAAACTCCCATCATGGAGATTATTCCCCCACTAAACACCGACGACATGTTACACCACATACGGTTTGTATCATTGCATATCGAAAATAGGATTGCAGCCACCCCCATGTCCCAGGATTTCCACATTATTCCTATCGCAAAAGGTCAAGGTACCTTTCACTTTTGCATTGATTTCTGCGAGATCCCAAATTTGCATGCCACCATCGAACTCCTCGATGATAATGAGCATCTAGAACAATGCCTAGTACAAATAGAGCTCATTGAAGAAATTCGATGATAGTCAATGCAACACAACGAGGCCCATAAGTAAAGGGTAAAGGCATCATTCTACCTCCACATCAACCCTCGCTAATTTACCAAGGGAGAACTAGTCCTTCGTTATGATGTCACAAAAGAAGCCCTAGGGATAGGAAAGTTTGAAACCTTGTGGAAAGGACCCTACAACGTAAAACATTTCCTCTGCCAGGGGGCATACACCTTGACGGAACCGGACGGGGCATGCCTCAGCAACCCTGTCAACGGCCTTTATGCTGGAAATGTTGTCATTGATGGAAAAGGAAGTGGCACGAAGGAGCATCTGAACAGCAACAAAGCAGATAAGGTATTGAGGCAGCAGACAATGCAGAGACAGTGAATAGAATTAGAATGCATAATTGAAGCAGAACTGTCCAGAGACAGAGTAGGAGAAAAAGGCCATCAGACAGAAAAAGGTTCCGCATTTTCTGTGAATTATATGTATATTCTTGATAGAATTCAGAAGGAAGGATAGTTGAGTCCCTATGGACAACTATGAATCATTTTTCGTAAACATCATAAACCTTGTGGCAAGGATTCGAAATTAAATATTGAGTGTATAAATTGAAGGAATTAATGGTTGCAGAGATATGATGAATGGATCAAAGATTATAATTGCAATGGACCATAGTACAGTAATAAGCTTGCGGAATCAAGAACTTGAATGTGCAGTTAGAAGCAGAACTGTGATAGGATAGAACTCTAAACTTAGCAATGGATTTGTAATAAAAGGAAAAACATTAAAGCGCAACTTAATTATAATTATACATTGAAAAGGCGACGGAACCCTACGTGGAAGAATGGAACCATGACCGAGGGAACAGTGAAGGTGGTTTATGGTTTTCATCGCACCACCTATGCGGAGTGAGCGGTATTTGAGGAGTTGGGAGCGATTCCATTAATCACTCGACACGTGGCAAGGAGGACCCACGGAAAACCGCTTGTCACTGTGCGCCATCGCGCATTATAGTTCGACCCAGGATGCCCAGTGATATCATTGAGCGTCATTGATTTGGGGAGGGGTTATCGGACGATCATCATTTGTTGAAGGTACGTGGAGATTAACACAGGTACGGCGGGCCATCGCACGTTAACGTTCGGCATTGGAGGTCGAGTGATATGCATATACGCCGTTGATCTAGAAGCTTGCTAATCTAACGATGATCAGACGCTGGACTTGCGCAAAATTTACTTATGGTACCGTGTGCGTATTTGATTGGCTATTAACCATATTTGTGGGCCCGGGGTCAAAGGTTTATCATATTGTTTGAAAGCGTTAAAATGAAAAGGGTTAACCTTAATCCTAAAGTTAAGTTCTAAAGTATTAAATTAATTATTTAAATTCCAAGATCAATGGAACAGTGAGAGTTATGGAGACCCCGCTGGATTATCTATTTTTGACCCCGTCCAGAAATACCATTAGTAATTGAATGGTTTTGATCCATGGTTTTAATAAAGGCGAAAACTATATAAGGTGATGAGAATCATAGTACGAAGTGTGCATGCGTAAGGGTTGTGAATAAATAAGTTTCTCTGAGAAATATCTGCATGGGCGAACTCTGTTCTTAACTGATAAATCTAAATCTACGATGCACCCATGGATACAATGATCTGACTATGATGAATCTCTGGTTTAAACGATGGACGAAATCATGAAGAACTGGTGTAAGTGTACTGAATGAATAAATCTGGTGGCCTGCAAAGTATGTCGTGTGGAAATTGGTGGATCCAATGTGAAAATTGATGAAACGTGGTCCGCAGTGGTGCTGAGGGTCGAAGCTTTCAGTGAGGGGGTTGTAGCTCCCTTCCAGGAAAGGCTGGTAAATGAGAGAAGGTTGTAGCCTTCTGAAAGTGGGTGCCTGCATGTTGGTATAAGTCTGCGCCAGCATAAAATTATAAGAAATTTTCTGTATAATAAATATTGAAGACTGAGATAAAAATAGTGGTGATTCTCTCCTGAATTGGGTTTCCACCTTAAATCCTGGTGTTCATATGTGTTTCTTATGTTTGATGGTTTGTTTAGTTATTTATGTTCATACTTACTGCTTATCTGATGAATGAATGATGCAATGATCTAAGTAAAGACATAATAAGATCTATGGACATACAAGTTGGATGCAATAATGTAACATATGGTTTTTAAGAGAAAGAAGAAGTAAAAATTTTCAGTCAGCTCTAAATACTGATTCACCCCCCCTCTCAGTATTTTTCCCAACAATTGGTATCAGAGCAGGTCCTTCTGAAAAATATTAGCTACTAGAAGGAAGATAAAGAAAGATGAGCAATCAAGATGGAAAAACATCTATCAGGCCTCCTCTCTTTAATGGAAACAATTTAATCTTCTGGAAAACAAGGATGATATCCTATCTTCAGTCTCTGGGAGCAGAGGTATGGGCAATTGTTGAAGGAGGATATCAATATCCAGCTGCAGTACCAACAGATCCGACGAAAAGAAAGAATTATGAAACAAATGCAAAGGCGGTCAATGCTCTATTGGGAAGTCTAACTGAATCAGAATTTGTCAAAGTCATGCAGCTGAATACAACAAAGGCAATATGGGACAAAATCATTCTAAGTTATGAAGGTGATGCAAAGGTAAAAAGTGCTAAACTCCAAACTCTCGGAATTCAATATGAGAATCTAAAAATGCATAATGAGGAGAGCATTGCCAATTTCTTTTTACGTCTTGATGATATTGTAAATCGTATGAGAAATCTGGGAGAAAAAATAACCGAATCTACTTTGGTTGAGAAAGTTTTAAGATCACTAACGACAAAATTTGAGTCAAAAGTTTCTGCTCTTGAAGAAAAGCAGGATCTTCAAAATCTTACTGTGGTGAAACTTCATGGCATACTAACTGCATATGAAATGAGAAGAGGAGGACCATCTGAAGTCAAAGAAGCAGTCTTTATAACTTCTACAAAAGGGAAGGAAGTACAAAAAACAGAAGGATTAGGATATATCTCAGAAGAAGATGAGATAAACTTTGTAAAGAAACTTCAACTTGGCACAGGACGGTTCAGAGGTAAGCTTCCTTTCAAATGTTTTGATTGTGGAAGAGTTGGTCATTATTTTGCTAAGTGTTCTCATAAATAAACACATAAAAAGGGGAAGGAAGTAGTAATAAGGAATAAGAATCATTATAGCACTAGAAAAAAATACTATACTCATGAAGACAGTGATGGGTTATCTGATAGTGAGGAAGAATGTGAACAAGATTTTAGACTTCTCATGGCATTTGAAGAAGAATCTAGAGAAGAAAAGGAAACTTTTGTGGATGCTCTAGAAGACAATGATTTTCTTGATGAAAACAATCAACTCAAAATTTGCTTAGAAGAGAGTAAAATAATCATAGAAACTCTGAAAAATCAGCTTGAAGAAAAGGAGAAACACAATGAGAAATTAGAGTGTGAAGTAGTAAGTCTAAGAAAAGAACTTGAGAAAGTAAAGACTCTGAATCTTAGATTTGCTAAAGGATCTGAAACCTTAGATGAGATTATCAAGGTACAACATTCTCCTCTTATAAAGACAGGTCTTGGATATATCGGAGAATCTTCTCAGGCTTCAGCACCAAATTATCTAAAAGCAGTTACAGCTGGTTTACAACATTCTGCCACTCAGCAAGGGAATAAAGAATCTTTACAGGTAAAGCATGATCATCTCAATTCAAAGAACACTAACAGGAATATCTTTCAAAGAAACACCAATCAACAGGTAAATTCAAGTAGAAGATTTCATGATTGCAGAAATTTCTTCTTCAATGGACAATGTTTCTCATGTCACAATTTTGGTCATAAAGTTGTTCAATGTGTTGCATATAAAACCATCATGACAAGAGAAGCAAGAAAGAAAAGGATTGATATTGAAACAAAGCGGAATACTTATAACAACTTTTCTCCTCTTCAAAATGAAGTTGAATGTGCTTATTGCAATAACTTTGGCCATGAAGAATCAGAATGCAGGAGAAAGTTCAGCCAAAAGAACATGTTCCTTCAAGCTCCAAAGTATGGAAAAAGAAGGAATTACAGGTTGAAAATTGTGGCATAGCGTTATTTGCAGAAGATGAAGAAAAACAATGGTTCATTGATAGTGGATGCTCAAGACACATGAAAAGTGACAAAAACAAACTTCTAGCATATAGTGCTTTAGAAAAAGAAAAGAATGTTACTTTTGGAAATGATACTCCTGCGGTCATTAAGGCAAAAGGGTCTATTTTTCTAAAAGAAAAGGTGAAAGCTAATGAACTTATGTATGTGGATGGATTAAAGCATAACCTGTTAAGTGTAAGTCAAATGTGTGATCAAGGAACTGAAGTTGTATTTAGTTCAAAAGAATGTGTGGTACGTGATCTTGATACAGGTAAAACAATTATAAAAGGAAAAAGAACTCCAAGCAACCTGTATGTATTGAAGAACTGCAAAGAACAATGTTACTTGAGAAAATATTCAAAAAACTGGCTATGGCATAGAATTTTGGGGCATCTGAGCTTCTCTCAGATCAGCAAATCAAGCAGACTTAAAGATGTCCGTGATCTTCCCAATATTACTCCACCCGAAAATATCATATGCAAATCTTGCCAATTTGGTAAGCAAACCAGAGTACAGTTTAATGCCAAGGAAGGATCATCAAGTAAGCCTCTTGAAATTATTCATACTGACATATGTGGACCTGTGAGGAAAAATTCACCACGTGGTGAACAATACTATATCTTATTTATTGATGATTTCTCTAGAATGTGTTGGATTGGGTTGATTAAACACAAAGATGAAGCATTTGAGAAATTTCAAATCTTCAAAGCACTGGTTGAAAATGAATTAGATCTAAAAATCAAGTGTCTTAGATCTGATCGAGGAGGATAATATACATCAGATGAATTCCTTGAATTTTGTGAACAACATGGCATAAAAAGACAGTTTTCTGTAGCTGGCACTCCACAACAGAATGGCGTAGCAGAAAGAATGAACAGAACAGTTCAACAAATGGCTAGAGATATGCTTGATGATTCCAGAACACCTGACACATTTTGGGGAGAAGCAGCACATACAGCAGTAAATATTCTTAACAAGGCACATGTTCGTGTAAATAGTGATAAAACTCCATATGAACTCTGGTATGGTAATTCTCCCACTGTAAAGCATTTTAGAATTTTTGGAAGCAAATGTTTTATCAAAAGTAATGATGAAAAACTTGGCAAGTTTGAACCCAGAGCAGATGAAGGAATATTTCTTGGTTACTCCTCTAGGAGTAGGGAATATAAATGTTACAATAAAAGACTTCAGAAGATTGTTGAATGTATAGATGTTGTTATTGATGAGTCTCCAGCAACTCCAAAAGAAGAAAAAAAAACAACAAATGAAGATGATGATGATGACATATATCCTTCCACATCAAATAGTAATGATACAAACAGTGAACCCAATGAAGAACCCGAAGATGATTTTTCTGAAAAGGCTCCATCCAGATATGTTCAAAAGAATCATCCAGAATCTCAAATTTTGGGAGAAAAGAGATCAGGTGTACAAACAAGAAGGACTCTTGTGGGATCTACTAGCAATCTGGCATTTCTGTCCACTATTGAACCTCACAATTTTAGTCAAGCTAGCAAAGATGAATGTTGGATTCAAGCCATGAATGAAGAGCTTGATCAAATTGAAAAGAATCACACTTGGGAATTAGTACCAAGACCTCATGAAAAAAATTTCATTGGAACTAAATGGATATTCAAAAACAAGTTAAATGAGAATGGGGATGTGATAAGAAATAAAGCTAGACTTGTTTGCAAGGGGTATGCTCAACAAGAAGGTATAGACTTTGAAGAAAAATTTTCTCCTGTAGCCAGACTTGAAGCCATAATAATGTTTCTTGCTTTTTCAAGCTTCCAACAATTCAAAGTTTATCAAATGGATGTTAAATTTGCTTTTCTCAATGGTGATATGGAAGAAGAAGTTTATATAGAACAACCAGAACGATTCATTCTGGGAAATGATGAAAAACTTGTTTGTAGACTTAAAAAGGCTCTATATGGTCTCAAACAAGGTCCAAGGGCATGGTACTATCGTCTTGACAAATATCTTCATCAACGAGGTTTTTCAAAGGGGTCTGTTGATAGAAACTTATACAAAAAAATTGAAAATGATAAACTATTGATTGTGGTTGTATATGTTGATGATATTATTTTTGGAAGTAATGGAGTCTATGAGTCAGAAATTTGCTTCTAATATGCAGCAAGAATTTGAAATGTCTTTACTTGGGGAACTAACATTCTTTCTTGGCTTGCAAGTACAACAAGAAATAGATGGCATATTCTTATCACAAGAAAAATACCTCAAGAAAATCCTGAAGAAGTATGGCATGGAAGATTGCAAACCTGTAAGTACACCAATGATAACCAGATGTAATCTCAGTTCTAATGATGATTCCCCCACGGTGAATCAACCAGAATACAGATCCATGATCGGAAGTCTACTTTATCTCATTGGGACAAGACCAGACATCATGCATGCAGTTGGGATTGTTGGACAATTCCAAGCTAATCCAAAAGAGTCTCATCTTCAAGCTGTGAAAAGAATATTCAAATATCTACAAGGAAATCAAGACATTGGACTGTGGTATCCAAAGAATGTTGATCTTACTCTTCATGCATACACTGATGTAGATTGGGCTGGAAGTGTTGATGATCGGAAAAGCACTAGTGGTGGTGCATTCTATATGGGGCCCCGGTTAGTATCTTGGTTCAGCAAGAAGCAAAGATCTATTGCCTTATCTACAGCAGAAGCAGAATATGTGGCTGCAGCATCATGTTGCACTCAACTTCTCTGGATGATGCAAACCTTACAATACTTTAAAATCAAATGTTCACCTCCTATCTCCATTATGTGTGACAGTACAAGTGCCATCAGTATCTCAAAGAATCCTGTTATGCATTCCAAGACCAAGCACATTCCCATCAAATATCACTTCTTACGTGAACAAGTGCTTGAACAAAAGGTGAAAATGGAGTATGTTTCCTCCAAAGAACAAGTTGCTGACATATTTACCAAACCTCTACCCAGGGAAGCATTCGAATATATCAAACAAAAACTGGGAGTAGTCTCTGCCATGCAGAGGATTAGATCTACTTAAATACCGAAGATTAAATTGGTTGTGAGGTGTTGTTAGGCATCTCTGAATGCACAGGCTAAGGGGGAGCGTTGGTCATATGAAAAGGATGCATTGTTGGTCATATCATGTTTGAAGATGCAGCATGATCTCAGGGGGAGCATGATATTTTCAGTTCAAAGGATCTTGATCAAACACTTTGCCATTGATGTCAAAGGGGGAGGAAAAGCAACAAAGGGCTTCTATAAGACAAATAGAGGAAGAGTATTGCCATCAATGCCAAAGGGGGAGATTGTTGGAAATGTTTTCATTGATGGCAAAAGAAGTGGCACGAAGGAGCATCTGAACAGCAACAAGGCAGATAAGGTATTGAGGCAGCAGACATCGCAGAGACAGTGAATAGAAGTAGAATGCATAATTCAAGCAGAACTATCCAGAGACAGAGTAAGAGAAAAAGGCCATCAGACAGAAAAATGTTCCGCATTTTCTATGAATTATATGTATATTCTTGATAGAATTCAAAAGGAAGGATAGTTGAGTCCCTGTGGACAACTATGAATCATTTTTTTTAAACATCATAAACCCTATGGCAAGGATTTGAAATTAAAGATTGAGTGTATAAATTGAAGGAATTAATGGTTGCAGAGATATGATGAATGGAGAAAAGATTATAATTGCAATGGACCATAGTATAGTAATCAGCTTGTGGAATCAAGAACTTGAATGTGCAGTTAGAAGCGGAACTGTGACAGGATAGAACTATAAACTTAGCAATGGATCTGTAATAAAAGGAAAAACATTAAAGCGCAACTTAATTATAATTATACATTGAAAAGGCGACGGAACCCTGTGTGGAAGAATGGAACCATGACCGAGTGAACAGTGAAGGTGGTTTATGGTTTTCATCACACCACCTATGCGGAGTGAGCAGTATCTGAGGAGGTGAGAGCGATTCCATTAATCACTCGACACGTGGCAAGGAGGACCCACGGAAAACCGCTTGTCACTGTGCACCATCGCACGTTATAGTTCGACCCAGGATGCCCAGCGATATCGTTGAGCACCATTGATCTGGGGAGGGTTCATCGGACGATCATCATTTGTTGAAGGTACGCGAATATTAACACAGGTACGACGGGCCATCGCACGTTAACGTTCGGCATTGGAGGTCGAGTGATATGCATATACGCTGTTGATCTGGAAGCTTGCTAATCTAATGGTGATCAGACGCTGGACTTGCGCGAAATTTACTTATGGTACCGTGCGCATATTTGATTGGCTATTAACCATATTTTTGGGCCTGGGGTCAAAGGTTTATCATATTTTTTGAAAGAATTAAAATGCAAAGGGTTAACCTTAATCCTAAATTTAAGTTCTAAAGTATTAAATTAATTATTTAAATTCCAAGATCAATGGAATAGTGAGAGTTATGGAGACCCCGCTGGATTATCTATTTTTGACCCCGTCCAGAAATACCATTAGTAATTGAATGGTTTTGATCCATGGTTTTAATAAAGGCGAAAACTATATAAGGTGATGAGAATCATAGTATGAAGTGTGCATGCGTAAGGGTTGTGAATAAATAACTTTCTTTGAGAAATATCTGCATGGGCGAACTCTGTTATTAACTGATAAATCTGAATCTATGATGCACCCATGGATACAATGATCTGACTATGATGAATCTTTGGTTTAAACGATGGACGAAATCATGAAGAACTGGTGTAAGTGTACTGAATGAATAAATCTAGTGGCCTACAAAGTATGTCGTGTGGGAACTGGTGGATCCAGTGTGAAAATTGATGAAACGTGGTCCGCAGTGGTGCTGAGGGTCAAAGCTTTCAGTGAGGGGGTTGTAGCTCCCTTCCAGTAGTAGCTGGTAAACAAGAACAGGGGGTTGTAGCTCCCTTCCATGAAAGGCTGGTAAACGAGAGAAGGTTGTAGTCTTATGCAGGTGGGTGCCTGCATGCTGGTATAAGTCTGCGCTAGCATAAAATTGTAAGAAATTTTCTGTATAATAAATATTGAAGACTGAGATAACAACAGCGATGGTTTTCTCCCGAATTGGGTTTCCACCTTAATTCCTGGTGTTCATATGTGTTGCTTGTGTTTGATGGTTTGTTTAGTTATTTCTGTTCATACTTACTGCTTATCTGATGAATAAATGATGCAATGATCTAAGTAAAGACATAATAAGATCTCTGGACATACAAGTTGGATGCGGCAATGTAATATATGGTTTTAAGAGAAATAAAATGTAAAAATTGTTAGTCAGCTCTAAATACTGATTCACCCCCCCTCTCAGTATTTTTCCTAACACTTTATCTCAAGAATTTCTACCCATAAGGGCAAATATGGCCCTACCCTAGAGTTAACATACACAAACCCAACCACTTAAATTTTTTTACCAAAAGACTTATTACAAAACGTGCTCGAGTGTCGCAATGGATTACCAACCCAAACCTTAATTCGGATTTTTTGATGGATCATCAAGATGGTCTCAAATTTTAGCAACAGTTTCTTGGGTCATCTGTCACCCTAACCGATCACCAATCTACGCCAATGTTGTGTGTATCGGTTCAACAACAAAAAATCAGGTAGAATATGACGTCGTCATCAAAATTATGTGTGACGCCCTCTATCAGGGCATATGCCATATCCATGTCTACCTCGATTCCCAGTTAGTAGTGTCACAGTTAAACCAAACATTTGAGATAAGATATTCACATCTATTTATGAAATATTTGCATGCAAAAAGATTAAGCAGACAATTTGACTACATTACATTTACACATGTACCAAGGAGTCAGAACCAAATAGCTGGTCACATAGCTAACAATATTATAAACTAGAATGAATCTCGAATAAACCATCATACATAAAAAACCAAAAACATAGATATCCATCAGTACAACGTCATCCATAAATAAAAATAGGGGGCACAACATGTAGAGCTGCAAAAAATATCTCTCATATATATATATATATATATATATATATGTCTGAGTACAAAAAAACAATGTCGCTGACCCAACAGCCATCCAAAATATACACAAAAAGTTGTCAAAAATAGGGGAAGCATCCTCATAATGGGTGCTTTCCCTGTGTACAAGTAAACTCTAGGGCGGTGCTCCCCCAGGCAGGGCACCTGGACCCATAGCCACTCCCAGTACCACTACTAGAGCCGCCATCAAAACTGAGACAACCACTCGACGTAAAATAGGGTGATAGTCCCTCTCCCGAGCCATTAGCATCTCTAGCCAGACCTCCTTGAGGTCATCCAAAAAACCTCAAGAATGCATCCCCTAGGTCAAGCAGTCCACTCGACCCTAGGCATCCTCTAGAACTAACACCTGAGTATTCAACTCAATAATTCAAGCCTTTGCCTCATCAGCACGCACTGCCTCTACATCGGCACGAGCTTTCTCAGTCGCAACCTCGACAATGGCTGAGCTGCTACCCTCCCACGAAGGGCAAGCACCACCACCAGGTCCATCATCATGATACTATGCAACATCTCCTCCCTGCCCCCCGCGACCGCCTCGAGGTCTCCAAAGAGGACCATGGCCAACCAAGCGAGCCACGGGGTGACCTACCTTGCCAAAATCTAAAAGAGTAACCAAAACTATGTCAGTGTCACCATCAAAAAACATAAACAAATATATACTCAAATAAATTCACAAAACATAAAGACATACATGTTGGCCCCCAAGCATAACCAAGAGGGAAACCCATCTCTAGATCCCCTCAGAAGTCCATCTCAGCATATGGTAATGGTAGAAACATGTGGGGGTTGAACTCAAACCAGGCCTCCATCGTGGCATTCCAGTAATGCCCCACCATACCCCTACCCCTTCGCAGCATCACATGAGCCCACCTCCTCGTACGAGGCTCTCGTGGCCCCCCAGGAGGCACCACCACCACCGGTCTCAGCAGCACCAACCTCTCATATATAATTCTGCATATAATACTGGTGTACGCAAATAGCTTTAATCGATTTCAAACCTTGTTAAGCCGCATCAACATCCTGTCATAGCAGAAGAAGGAAAAATCGAAGAAGTGCTCAGCCCTTAGCTGGCACAAGACTCCAACCTGCAGGCCTGATGCCCTATAAGGAGCCAACAACCCTGCAAGTCGCACAATAGCTACCAGAGCGCATTGTTCAGCCATGTATGTTATCGAGGCAATGTTGATGCACCCCTCCATAAGGGGTGCCCCGCCACAATGACATGCCTGGAACCTCTCCACATCCACCCTCCCAGAAGGAAGTGGATACCGCAATGCCTCACCATGAGCGAGTAGCTTGGTCAGAAAGTATACATCTGTCTCAATATGGATATCAAGGTTAGTCCCATGCAACACAAACATGTTTCACCTCCTATGCCAATGTTAGATCAAGTAACGCAACAGTTGGTCCTGAGACCGAAGGAGCTCATTCTCCATGAACTTCAGGAGCCCCCATTGCACCAACTATCAATGCACCTGACCATCGACGGCTAATGCAGTATGGATCTTGGGCCAATCCCAATCCCTCCATAACAACCTGTCATCCAAACAAGAACCCATCAACAACCGAAAAAACATCAAAAAATAGAAAAAAAAATTCAAAAAAAATATTGCCTCAGCCTTTTTTGCGCCTGTCCCTCAGACATGCGTGCTCAAGGCACGCCTGTATTTCTCACAGGCATGCATAAGGCACACCAAAAAATGGGAACAAAGCACCTAAGGCATGCAAAACCCCTGAAAACGCACACAGAGGGCGCACTCTTACCCTGATCACCCACGCAATCTAGGGTAAAAAATACTTAGAATCCGTACAAACCAATTTTGTACGGACCTCGACACCCTCAGACTAAAAAAATTAAAGTGCAAGACGTCATTGAGAGTACCTGGGCATGATATCACTAATCCCTAGTTCTCATGCTGACCGCAATGGCAAGAATTGCTCTGCAAAAGCCTCTGACCTCTCAAAAACTCAACAAGTACAAATGAAGTGAATTAGGGCCATATTCACCTATATATCGCCCTTTTCAAAAAAAATTGATGACCATAACGAGAGATCAGAAGGTTCGTTCTCCAAACTAAAAGTAGCATTGTGATCAGCACTCCATAACGAACAGAGGCAATGCCACACATCCGCACTCCTGAAAAAATAATTTTTCAGTGCCAGTAGGTATGCCCTCTCTCATAATTTTTTTTAAAAAGCTCACGACTTTCAATTAAATTTGATAAAGAAGATGCTTTCACTTGAGGTAGTTTTTTTTGCAGGAAATCCTGAAAACCATCCACAACTCCATCCACTGAAAGTTCCAGAGTAGGTATCATTCTACCCCCATCATGATAGAGTCCCAGAAAAATCTGCATATCCTGACATCATTTCTCCATTCAAAATCAACCATAGGTTCCACATATCTGATCGTGTTTATCATCACCTCGCCCTGCACATGATAAACATCCTCGTTGGTCAGTAGAGCCTTCCCTCCATGGCGCTCGTCACCCACAGTAGACCATATATCGCAGAAAAAGTAACACCATGGCCATACCACTTTAGTCTGGGAAGAACCTCATGACCATCCATCCACCATGCATAAGGTCACTTTTTACCATACAAAATAAAACCCCTTTCCCAGATGATCAGGTTGTACAAGTAGATCAAAATCACACTACCGCACCTCGCATTTGGCCCACCATATATACCTCCATCAGCATAATCCCATCTGTGATAATTTTTCATCTGCTTCGTCAACCTCACACATGAGACCAACCAATGGGGCCCCCACCCTCAGCAAAACACCTTCCTCATGTCATCAGTGAGCGAACACTTTCATGTTTTGGGGCACCCGTCTCTATGTTTTGTACAAACCAAACCCCATTATTTGATTCTTTTGGTAAGTGTACAAATACCGCAAATGGATATAATGTGTTAATACCATGGATCTATCATTTGGATCACATGTAATGTGTTAATACTTTCTGATATTTCCATATTCGTGCATTATATTCCTGCTTTTCCCATTTGGGGATATTACACAAGCCTCCTTAGGAAATCAAGGGAGTAAACAATGGAATAAATGTGGCACACAATGGAATTATGCCCCTCTCTTGGGTCAACATCCAAAATGTACCAAGAGAGGGAGGGATGATTTGAATTCTCCTATAAAATTCCACCAAGATATGAACAACTTTAAAGCACATTTTTATTCTAGCTATAATTTCCCCAAGCAATACCAATAGTGTGTGATCCGGAGCATAGATAGAGGGGACTCAATTTTTGGCCATCCAATAACTTCACTCCACCATAGTAGAGAGAGGGAGACTTTGTTCTGAGGCAAGCTTGGAAGTAAATACATCCTTGCATCGGGAATTAGAACCCCAAGTTCTAAGGGCCCCTTGGCAAGTGGGTTAAATTTTCATCCTCATTTCCTACCAGCACTCAATAAGAGGGTACGTAAGCGTCGCCATTTGTATTATTGTAGTTTTTTTACTCTATTTAGAGAATATGTATTGTTTGTTTTAGTTTTGGTTTAATTTTTATGTTTGAATATGCATGCTATTTCTTTATCTAGTATGTTTATTGTAATATTCCTTTTCAGGAATTTCTACAATATGTTCAATGGAGACGCTATATAAGGAAAACCATGCAAAAAAAATGAAAAATAGGACTTGTATCCTCTTATTATTATATATGTATCTTAAATATCAAATGGCATCAGAAACAAATCATTCTAGCTACACTAAACAGATCTCCCTAGCTCATATGTGCTCAAAATCATTCCAATCCCATGACTTCACACAATATAATTTTTGAAGACTGAAATAGCATAATTTTCATTATGGATCATATAGAAAAATATGATCTAATAAATATCTTGAGCTTTCATTAATCATAGAATATAAAATGGGAGGTTTGACCTCTTTTACATAAACATTAGAACACCCCGGCAAGGGTTTCCTGCAAAATACCAATGTAAAATGCAGTACTGCAGAAAATAATGTAGTCCACTACAACTCTGTATTAAGTAAGACTGAATATAACATGAAATATCTGATCAATACATAAAATTACCAAATTCCCTTCTTAATAGACTTTTTGGAGTGAAATAGACACCTCCTCCTCTAATACAAGCACAAAATCAAGGGGTTTAACCCTGCCACTGCTACTCCTGCAGAAAAAGACGCAGTTACTGGAAGTGACTGCACTATAGATGTTGATGGCTGAATAACCTCAAGTCAGATGATGGAAAATTATCTCAGGACCTTCCCCTTTGATCTCTTAAACAATTTGAACCAAAGGTGAAGATGGAATTCCCGCATGAGAATCCTTTTCACTAAACAGTGCTGCAACTACAGCTAAACAGTTGAAGCTTGCAATTAGTCAAAAGAAAAAACATAGATGAATACTGAATGCATTCCTTGCTGCTATCTCCTCCTTCTTATCCTTGGTGAGCCTCCTCACCCCGGACCCCACTCATTGATGAGGTGACTTCCTAGGAAATATTCCCCTTTCAAAACTGCGTTGTCCTTGTTGGTTTCCCTCCTCTTGTAGCAGTGCTGTTGACTTGGTCAAATAGATCTAGTTCACCTGCATTGTTCCTCTCTCACACCAAGGTGGCTTTATTTTCCCTCCTAACCTTATCCCTTTTCACACTGGGATTTGTTTTATTGTCCTTTTACTTCGCTACTGCAAAAATGGAGTAATTATAATATTCCAACTAGCAGTGGCTAATTAGGAATATTAAAGTCCTCCCCGCTAAAAAGTTGCTTGCCCACAAGCAACAGTAAAGAAGGATGCTGCAAGATCTTCTCTCCCTCCCAAGTGGCATCCTCATCTAGTAGATTCCTCCATTGAATCAAATATTCCTTGATGACTGTGTTTCTTAGCTGCCTCTCCCTTGCGTCTAAGATTGCTTCTGGCTGCAAAATTAGGTGGCCCTAATCATCAATGCGGGGGAGATCCATGTTGGCAACTACATTCCTCCCAATGGCCCTTTTAAGGCAAGATACATGGAAGATATTGTGGATCTTACTTCCCTTAGGAAGCTCCAGCTCATATGCTACCTTACCGACACACTTGATCACCTTGTATGGCCCATAGAAATGTGGTTTGAGCTTCTCAGCTCCCTTCTCCTTGAGTGTGGACTATTTATAAGGCTGAAGATGCAGATAGAATAGATCTCCCACCTCCAAATGTCTCTCTATCTGACCACGGTCTGCATATATCTTTTGCTGGTTCTGGGCAGTAGCAATGTTGTCTTTGAGTGCTTTGAGTATGTCCTGATTCTCCTGAATCCATTCCTTTGCTCTTGGAGCCTTACTTGCCCCAAAAATAACATTATCAAATGAGAGTGCCTCATACCCATATAAGGCCTGGAATGGAGTCATGCCAATAGACATATGGTGAGTAGTGTTGTAACAATACTCTCCCAAGTGGAGCCAATGTAGCTAAGCCCTCTGATGCCTGGCTACATAGTTCCTCAAGTAGCCTTCCAACCACTTGTTCACTATCTCAGTCTGTCCATCGGTTTGTAGGTGATATTTAGTGCTTGGAGTAAAATCAGTCCCCACTAACCGGAAAAGTTCTTGCCAAAAGCCACCCATGAAGAGGCTGTACCGATCACTCACTATGGTCCTTGGGAGACCATGGAGTCTAAATAAATCTTTGAAGAAGAGCTCAACTACCTGTGAAGTAGTATAATGTGCAGAAATGGCAAAGAAATTAGAGCACTTTGTTAGTCTATCAACAAATACAAAGATACAATCCTTACCCTGTATTGTCGGTAGGCTGGTGATGAAGTCCATAGAGATGCTAACCCACTTCCCATCCAAAATAGGTAGTGGCTGCAATAACCCAGCAGGGTGGGTGTGTTCTCCCTTATTCTTTTGAAAAATGGTGCACCCTTTGACATGTTGGAGCACATCCTCTTTGAGACCTTTCCATGAGAATCTGTCTCTTATGACCTTATAAGTCTTTGTGAAACCTTGATGCCCTGCAAGTGAGGAATCATGTGATGCTAGTAAGATCTTCTCCTTGAGCTTGGAATTCTTAGCCAAGAATATCTGGTCCCGGTAATAGATGATCTCATCCATCACCCTATACCTCTCATCTGATACCACCCCATAAAGTATCTCACATGCAAATTAATCTTTGGAATACTCAACTAGAAGTTGAGCCTTCCAATCTGCATCCATGCCCCTCAAAGACAGCATTGTAGGCCTCCTGGATAGAGCATCAGCTACCACATTTCTCTTCCCCTTAAAATACTCTATGTCAAAGTCATATGCTTGGACTTTTCTCACCCACTTCTGTTGTCTCTCCTGGAGTTGCTTCTGTTCAAGGAAGAATCTAAGACTGTTATGGTCAGTCTTCACCTTGAAATTATTCCCCACCAAGTATTTCCGGAATTTGGATAATGCATGCATGATAGCCAACATTTCTTTATCATAGATGGGGTATATCATTTCATGAGGAAGCAAATTAATGCTCTCAAAGGCTATAGGATTCCCTCCTTGCATCAAGACTACTCTAATGCCTTCACCTGATGCATCACATTCTAGAAAAAAAGGTTGAGAAAAGTCAGGAAAAACCAAAACAGGACACCTACTTATTACCTCTTTGAGCTTATCAAAAGCCCTCTGTGCTATAGGTGTACAATGGAAAGCTCCCTTCTTTTTCAAGTCTGTGAGTGATGCTACTAGCTATGAAAACCCTTTCACAGACTTCCAGTAATAAGTGCATATGCCCACAAACCCCCAGAGTTTTGTGACATTCCTGGGCTCAGGCCAATATCTGATAGCCTGGAATTTTTCCTCATGTGCCCTCACTCCATCCACTCCTATGATGTGCCCCAAATAAAACATATCTGTGAGGCCAAATTCACATTTTAAGAGCTTGGCATAGAATTGCTTCTCCTTGAGGATATGTAAAACTGTCTCAATATGTTGTAGGTGCTCCTCCCAAGTACGACTGTAGATAAGAATATCATCAAAGAAGACTAATACAAACTTTCTCAAATGACCACGAAAGATGTGATTCATGCAAGATTGGAAAGTTGCTGGGGCATTGGTCAATCCAAAGGGCATTACCAAAAACTTAAAATGCCCATAGTGACATTTGAACATTGTCTTAGGGATATTTTGCTGCCTTACCTTGATTTGATGATATCTAGATCTCAAATCAATCTTGGAGAAGTATTTAGATCCCCTCAAATCATCCATGAGTTCATCGATCCTAGGTATAGGGTACCTGTTCTTCATGGTCTTCCTGTTCAAGGCTCTATAATCAATGCACATCCTCAATGTGCCATCCTTCTTCTTTACCAAGACCGTTGAAGAAGCAAAAGGACTAGTACTAGGCTGGATGTGTCCTAGAGCTAGCAGCTCTTGGACTTCCCTCTCAATCTCATCCCTATAAGCCTTGGGGTGCCTATAAGGAGTGGTGATTACTGCTTGGATCCCTTGTTCCAACTCAATAGTGTGTTCAAACCCTTGGTCAGGAGGTCTCCCTGGTGGGATGTCTCCAAATACTGTAGAATACCAATCCAAAAGAGACTGAACATCTGGATGCACTGGTGAATCCTTGCCCCCACTTCTAATATATGCAGCTCCACTGCCCATTATACATCTCCTCTACGCAGATCTTCTTCCATCCTGTGTGTTAAGACAACCTGAGGGGGGTATGTGTTTATGCCCTTGATCTTCTGATACTAACCACTCTTCTCTTCTATCCATTCCATCTCCAAATTTTTCCAATTAGTGGTAACTCTCCCAAGATTGATCAACCACTGGACTCCCAATATGACATTGGTGTCTGGAATATCTACTACAAAGAAACGATCTATCAAGGTGTAGGTCCCCATGGTAATGGATAGTGCCGGAACATACTTGGCACACTATAGGGTCATAGCTCCTGGGACCAAGAGTGGATCCCTCTCCTTTGCACCAGCTAGGTATCAATAAAATCATGAGTTGCTCCAATATCTATTATTTTAGATACTCTTCGCCCCATAATAGTACCTCTTACCCTCAAGTTCATATATTTTGGGACCCCTCTTAACGTTGCAATAGCTCCTCTTCTTGGAGCAAAGTCTCCTATGGATGGTACAGCACTGGCCTCTCCCCCTTTCTTGGAGAAGGTATTAACATAATGTGCCTCTCCTGAAACACATTCTTCCTTAAAATCATGACCAAATATTGTCTTGTTTGGCCTTTAAGAGTTCTCCTGCTACAGTAATGTTCTTGCCCTGGGCAAGATGTGTTGTAAGTCTCTAGCTTTATCCATAGCTTCCAGGAGAGTGGTTGGTTTAGTGGATTTTATCAACCCCTGCAATGGTTCAGCCAACCCATAAACAAACATGCATACCTTCCTACTCATAGTGAGGTTGGATACCATCACTGAAAGCTGTAAGTATTCAACAATATAGTCTTCAAGATCTCCCTCCTGTTTGAGCTTGGTTAACTTGACAAAATGAGCTTCCGGATCTCTTGGATCAAATCTCTCCACTATTATTTTGATGAAGACTGAATATGAAGTGATGTGATGATTCCCAAGTGTGGTCAATCCATGAAACCACCATTCATGAGCCTCCCCCTCTAAGTGCAACACAACTATCTTGATGGCTTCTATTTCAAAAACCTTGTTGAGCTGAAAGTAAGTGTCCAGCTTCTCCGCCCAAGCCTTGGTTGTAAACTTAGGTGTTCCATCATATGTGGGTAAGCAAAACCTCCCCATACTGCACTATAGGTCTAGCCCCTACATAAAATTCTCCTCCTTTTGATGAGGATTGACTCTCCTTCCATCCTTGATACGACAAAACTCCTGAAAACTAAAGTGTTCTTTGAACCCTTGAGATTGGGATTCATATTCCTCAAAATAATTTCCTAGGGTTTCCTCCTTATCTTTTCCAGATATAAATGAAGGCATGGTAGAGCATTGTGGAGCATCTGAATGCTCCAGGCCATATAAAGTGTTAGTTCTTGCCTCATGGAAAAACCCTATAGAATCCCCTTTATGCCTCATCTCCTTGAGGTCCCTTTCAATGTTATGTAGGGTTTGAAGTAGGAGTTATAAAATATATTCCTCCTCCATGCTGAAGATAGGTTATCCCCACAAGATGAGCCAAGAACAAAGCTTTGATACCACTGTAATATTCCTTTTCAGGAATTTATGCAATATGTTCAATGGAGACGTTGTATAAGAAAAATCATGCAACAGAAATGAAAAAAAGGACTTGGATCCTCTTATATATGATGTATGTATCTTAAATATGAAATTTCATTAGAAACAAATCATTCTAGCTACACTAAACAGATCTCCCCAGTTCATATGTGCTCAAAAGCATTCCAATCCCATGACTTCACACAATAGAATTTCTAAATACTGCAATAGCATAATTTTCATTAGGAATTCTATAGAAAAATATGATCTAATAAAAATCTAGAGCTTTCATTAATCATAGAATAAAATATGGGAGGTTTGACCTCTTTTACATAAACATTAGAACACCCCGACAAGGGTTTCTTGCAAAATACCAATGTAAAATGCAGTACTGCAGAAAATAATGTAGTCCACTGCAACTCTGTATTAAGTAAGACTGAATATAACATGAAATAGCTGATCAATACAGAAAATTACCAAATTCCCTTCTTAATATACTTTTTGGAGTGAAATAGACACCTCCTCCTCCAATACAAGCACAAAATCAAGGGGTTTAACCCTGCCACTGCTACTCCTGCAGAAAAAGACGCAGTTACTGGAAGTGACTGCACTGTAGATGTTGATGGTTGAATGACCTCAAGTCATATGATGGAAAATTAGCTCAGGACCTTCCCCTTTGATCTCTTAAACAAGTTGAACCAAAGGTGAAGATGGAATTCCCGCATGAGAATCCTTTTCACTAAACAGTGATGCAACTACAGCTAAACAGCTAAAGCTTGCAATTAGTCAAAAGAAAAAACATAGAAGAATACCGAATGCCTTCCTTGCTGCTATCTCCTCCTTCTTATCCTTGGTGAGCCTCCTCACCCCGGACCCCACTCATTGATGAGGTGACTTCCAAGGAAAGATTCCCCTTTCAAAATTGCGCTGTCCTTGTTGGTTTCCCTCCTCTTGTAGCAGCACTGTTGACTTGGTCAATTAGATCTAGTTCACCTACATTTTTCCTCTTTCACACCAAGGTGGCTTTATTTTCCCTCCTGACCTGATCCCTTTACATACTAGGATTTTTTTTATTGTCCTTTTTCTCCTCTACTGCAAAAATGGAGTAATTATAATATTCCAACTAGCAGTGGAAAATTGGGAATATTACATTTATGTTCTAGAATGTTCCATTAAATTTCTTGACTCCATATATTTTTCTTCCTGTGACCAATAACTTAAGAGGGTAAACCACACCCCTTAAGTTGGTGTGATTTCATACATGTGTGCACCAAACACACTAACATAGGATTGGCGGCTCCACTAACTTTTATTTCCAAGTTTATGTGGTTGTGCCTTTTTGCAGAGACCTCGGTCTGTGTTATGGAGTTGCGCTGAAATTGGCCCCTTTTTCTCCTTCAGTCCCTAGTTCATCCCAAGTGAAAAACTGAAGCAGAACAACTCCAAAAAATTACTTTTGCAAAAATTTGCGCGCTTTTCCCTCAGACAAGTGCACCCAGGGCATGCATTCAGAGCTGACCTACACGCAGACATTGTGCCTGTTGCAGTCTTTCACGTGCAAAAGACAGAACAAGAAATTTCTCCCATATTTCTATCTTTTCCTGCTTGTAAATTGTTTAGCAGCCCATAATACATCTGCCAACACTGGTTGAGGTACCTCACAGCTTGCTAAAGCTCACTCTTAGCTGCTTTTGGTAGGCTTAGTGTTATTTTTATTTCAAGTTGATTTTTGCAAATTTCACACATAGTTTAAGTAGGGGGGGAAATAAAATTGCATTTCGAAAAAAAATTATGTTTTGAAAATTTAGGTACCAACACACCTAGATAATTAGCCAAAGTAAGTGGCCCAAGTCCACACATGCTTAGCTAGTTCCTTTTTTATTGTGTAAAAGTAATTAGTTTAGTTCAATTTTTGCACTAGGATATCGGGACCAAGATCGAACTGTCAATAGAAGAGAAAGTAATCTATGTTTCCTTTGCAACCTTCGGTGATGCTAGGAAAGCATATGAACACTCTCTATTCAAAACTCACCATACCCCTGTAGTTCATCACATAGATTAATTGTTGTGAAACCAGCTCCAAAAATAGAAGAAAAGAGATATCAACGCCTTAGAAATAAGCCACTTCGAGGGGGAAACCTCCAATACATTACATAAATGAACAATTCTTGGATGATACAAATGACCAAAACCTCCTTCTATATATAGGAGTCCATGGGGCCACAATGCAATCCTAGTGGGGCCACAATGTAATCCTAGCCGATCTAATAATAATAATTTAAGGGCACCATAATAAAAATATTGGGGTTACAGGGGTACAACAATAACAATAAGGGGGGCTACACTAACATAATAAGGGACTACACTATTAATATAGGGACCTAACATACCCCTGTTCTTCAAAAAAGTGTTGTCCTCAACGCTTCAGTAGCTCTGGGTTCTTTTTTATAAAATTCTCATCCTCCCATGTAGAATCTTCAGTGAGTAAGTTCTTCCATTTGATGAGATACTCTAAAATTGATCGATTTCATAGTTGTCGAGTTCTTGTTTCCATGACTGCTTCAAGTTCAAATATAGTTTCCCTTCCTCATAAAGTTCTGGCAATATTGTTTGAATTGGAATTTGTCCCCTATAACCTTTTTTAAGCATGAAACATGGAAAATTGGATGCACTTGTGAAGAAGCAAGAAGCTCCAATTTGTATGCCATAGTACCAATCTTTTGCAAAACCTTGTAAGGACCATAGTAATTTGGCGATAATTTATTATCCTTATTAGCTTTCTTGAGGGAAATTTGTTTTTATGGTTGTAGCCATAAAAATACCCAGTCTCCCACATCAAAACTTCTCTCACTGCGATGTTGATCTACCTGTTGTTTCATTTGATTTTGTGCAGAATTTAGGTTATCCTTTAAGAGTTGGAGAACATCTTGTTGATGCTCGATGTGATCCTCCACTGCTTGAACCCTATAATTTTCCCTTAAATAAGATGTGATTGATGGTGGATGATATCCATAAAGTGCCATAAATGGTGTCATTTTGCTGCAGTATGGAAGGAAGTGTTATACCACCATTTAGCGAGAGGTAACCACTTGACCCATTGTGCTTGCTTATCAGATATAAAACAACGAAGATATCCTTTAAAACATTTATTCAATATCTCTTTTTGACCATCGGATTGAGCATGATAAGATGAGCTATGAACTAGTTGAGTACCCAAACAAGAAAATAACTCCATCCAAAAATTTCCTGTAAAAATGGGATCTCTGTCACTTACAATAATCTTCAGGTTTCCATGTAGCTTTTGAATTGTTTCCATAAATGCGGTAGCAACTGTACTCACTTTAAATGGATGAGATAATGCACAAAAGTGTGCATACTTGGTAAGTCTATCAACTACCACCATGATAACGCTTCTTCCTTCGGACTTAGGTAAACCTATGATAAAATCCATCGAAATTTCCTCCCAGCGTTGACTTGGAATGGATAAAGGTTGTAGAAGACCCGAGGTCTTAATTGTCTCAACTTTATTTTGCTGGCAAACCAAAATTCTGCCACAAAATTTTGAATATCATATTTAAGGCCATCCCAAAAAAATTATTTCTTCACCCTGTGGTAAGTTTTTAAAAATCCCGAGTGTCCTCCTAAAGGAGAAGTGTGCAATTCCAAAAGAATATTTTGTTTTAGTTTGGAATTATTGCAAATATATAAGCGATATTTGTACCATAAGGAATCATTTTTCCAACTAAATGTATCAGATGTACTAGGATCTTGCTACAACTTTTGAATTAGAGTCCACGCTTCTTTGTCCTTCTTCCATTCATCCCTTGCTTCGGTTATCCAATATGGTTGGATAATTGAAATGGCACAAAGCAATGCTTCCACCTCTTCATCCTTTCTTGAGAGTGCATCTGCAACAACATTTAGCTTCCATTCTTTGTAGACAATTTCAAAGTCATAACCCAACATATTTGTGACCCATTTTTGTAGCTCTTCTGAAGATAGTCTTTGTTCCAAAAAGTGTTTAAGACTATCATGATCAATTTTTACCTTGAAGTGTCTTCCCATTAGGTAAGGTCTCCATTTCTTTAGTGCATGTAGTATTTCCAACATTTCCTTCTCATAAATATCCTTTTGTAAATACTTTCCTTTGATTGAACGAATTTCAAAAGCAATGGGTCTTCCTTCTTGCATTAAAACAACACCAATTCCATTTCCTGAGGCATCACATTCCACAATAAAGGTTTTTGTGAAGTCTGGCGTAGCTAAGACTGGTGCTAGGCACATTGCCTCCTTAAGATGTTCAAAGGCCTTAGTTGCTTCAGGAGTCCATGAAAATGCATCTTTCTTCAATAATGTTGTTAGAGGTGCTACTATTCTCCCATAATTCTTAACAAACTTGTGATAATACCCCGTTAACTCGAGAAATCCTCGCAACTTCTTTATGGTTGTGGGGACTTTCCATTCCTTAATGGCTTTAATTTTGTTAGGGTCTACTTTAACACCCTCGTGAGATACAATATGACCCAGATATTCCACCTCTTGTACTCCAAAGAAACATTTGGATGTTTCTGCATATAATTGTTTCTCATGCAATAGTTTGAGCACCCTATCAACATGTTCAACATGATCCTTCCAAGACCTGCTATAGATTAGTATATCATCAAAAAATACTAGCACAAATTTTCTAAGGAAGGGTTTGAAAATGGAATTCATCAACCCTTGAAATGTAGAAGGTGCATTGGTAAGGCCAAAAGGCATGACTAAAAATTCATGATGACCCTCATGAGTTTGAAATGTTGTTTTTGAAATATCTTCAGTCTCTTCTTATTTAATACCTACTTGCCAAAATCCTGACTTAAGATCAAATTTTGAAAAGATCTTGGACTTTGAAATTTGAGCAAGTATCATCGAGGGCTTAGGAAGAGGATAAGCATCATAATCAAGTATGTTATTCAGAGGTTTATAATTTACAACTAACCTTGGTTTACCTCTCGCAATCTCTGAATTTTTATTTACATAAAAAGCAAAGTAATCAATAGGGCTCTTGCTTTTTCTAATCAATCCTTTTTGCAACAATTCCTTGATCTCTTCTCTGCATAGCTTCATTTGTTCTGCATTCATGGGAATTGCTGCTGATCTTCTTAATTTACCACTAAAATATTTCTTTAGTGGCAACTCAACTTCTTGTTTCTTGATATGCCAGAATGCATTTGGATCATCTGAGCAACATTCTTTGAACTTAGCAGTAATTTCTGCTATCTCTCTGGCATATTTTCCATTATCCAACAATTCTTCAATTTTTAGAATCTCCTTTTTTGTTTCCATTTTTGCAAGAAGATTTTCCATTCTTTCAATCCTTTTCAGTCTATTAGGTGAGTTGGAATTAATAAAAGGAAAGAATATTTCTCTGTTATGTAGGCTTATGAAATATCCATACCTTTGACTTGCCTGATCCAACTTTTCACCATGCTTCTCAAAGTTCTGAAAGAATGGTGTTCCAAGATACATTGCACAATCCATACCTGGAACAATAGGACAAACAAGATGTACTCCTATTTCCTCTGTTAGAAATACATCTACTTCAACTTCTGATATTGTTGTAATGTCACCACTTTCCGTAGTGACTCTTGGACATGTTGTTGGCCTTCTTAAATGAGTACTTACAATAGTATTATTGACAATATTCAACCGGGAACCAGTGTCCATCAAAACTTTCCAATATTCATATTGAGACCCAATTTTAACCTTCATCTTGACACAATACATAACATCTCTGTTAAATATATTGCTTCCCAAACCAGTTCTTTCTGTGTCATCATCAGAATCTTCTTTCTCAATATTTTTATCTGGTCTATTTATTTCCTCTATGATTGGATTTTGATGAAATGTCCAATTCTCAACCTTACCAGACATAATAGGATTCTGTGATGTGGAAGCTTGATTTATGCCCATAAATTTGACATTTAATTCTCTATGGTTTTCTAGGCATAACCTTTTATTTTCTTTCACAGTTTTTCTAAGCTCTTTGATTGCTTGATGAATGCTAGGCAATGTCTGTGGCAAATCTTCTCCAAAATCTTCATTTCTGAATTGCCTAGTTAGAGCTTCAACTGAAAATAAAGATGCTGGAGGAACATACCCTTTATTTGGCTGATCCTTTGGTTTTGAAGGAGACTGCTTCAAATGATTCATCAAGAGTGTTTTATACATTTCTTTAATCTGAGGATCAGTGGCAGCAATCATCTGAGTAAAGTAGTTCCTGCTTGTTTCATCTTCATCTCCATCTGTCTTCATCATATTTACAGTATTGCAACTGCAAATATCTGGATCACTGCAATCACATTCTCTGCATTCAGTACAGTGAGGATCTTTGCAAATTTCTTCATCAGAAGACTCATCAGAATATAAAATGTTCAAATCACTATCTGAATCAGATTCAGATGTCAGAAGCTCATCACAACTGCTAGGAAGATCAAAGAAATTTACTTTGCCTTTTTTATTTCTATATGAAACTTTCTTCTTCCCTTTATATTTCTTTTTCTTAGGACAATTATTGGAGGTATGTCCTTTTTCATTGCAGTTGTAGCAGATAATTTCCTTTTCTTTTGAAAAAATTTCTGTATGTTTATAGGGCTTTCGTTTGAAATGTTTTTTTCTGGGAATGCTGGGAATTCTTTTTGGCATGCTTCTATTTGTGTTTGCGTTGCCGTCTACGCCTCTCTGAATTTCCAGCTTTACCAATATGCCACTGCTTACATAGTTGTTGATAACCATGAGGTTTTTTGGGATTGGTAGCGGCACGGGCAATTTTCATCTGGGAGCAAAGCTCTACAATTACAGCGTTAACAGCCTGTCGAATAACACCAAACTTATAATCTCCCATTTTACCAGGGAGTTTATTCACTATAGCCAAAGAAACCCAGTGTGGGAGAGAGGACACAAAAATCTCTTTCCATTTTGGCTCAAGTATCAAATCTGGAGTCAGAGAATGGAGCCGATGTAGAAACTCATTAAAATATTCATCAAAATGTTGCATGTTATGCAACTTCATAGCCAAGAGAGTGATGGTAGTGATTTCATTAGTGATTTGTGGAAATCCAATGAAATTTACTTGAATCCCATATAGAAGACAACCTATCATATTATTGACAGGCAGATGAGTTACTGGATCCATATAAGTACTACCATCAGCATTCAAAATCACTGATTGTTCCCATTGTGTGACAAGAGTAGGATCTTTCAAAGTTTCTGCTTTTAACCAGGAATCAAGGGTGCCTTCAAACCCACCAATGATTCTTCTGGTTGCATTAATGGGACCAATATCATCAGAAAGATATGTTCTATAACAAACTATCATGGAATGTAACACAGACATGACTTCAGCTTCTGTACAGCTGTCTATGTTCCAAGAATAAGTAGAATTTGCAGACCAATCTTTATGATATTCAGATTTCATAGCATCTCTATGGTCGGGAGTAGGATTCCATGAAGTTTCATATCTAGATCTAGAGGAAGTAGCATGGACTTGAGTTGCATCTAGATCTGTTGATGTTTCAATACCAAACTGTGATTTATCTTCAACGGAAAAATTATTTACACATATCTCCAGTTCTTCAAGTTCTGGAGCATCAATCTTATGAAGACTTGTTTCTGGTTCATCCTTTGGTGTCTCAGATGCTTTATCAAAATCTTGAAGGAATTCAGACAGACGGACTGCACGAGTATCTATATCCTTTTGTGCCTTACCAAAGAAACTGGGATTGGGAAAAGGAGAATAGTTGTAAGTAGCATTCGCTGGAGGAAAACTGATAGTACTAGGTGCCTTTAGTAGACTTTCAACAGAAGATGTGATAGTGTAGGGCAACAACACCTTAGGATCTGAGAACAAAGTGGATGATTTATAAGCCTCTGAACCAGTGCTAGGGCGTTTCTTTAATGACTCAATTCTTGTGGAGAAGTTATAAACCTGTTTCTTTATTATGTCAAGGCTAGAGTTTACCTTGACCAATTCCTTACCGTGAGCTACTGCAGCTTCATGAATCTTCTTGTCTGTCTTTAGGGTAAGTCTATCAAGACTTTGGGCAATAGCCTGATCATTCTCTGTGAGTACCTTGATACTCTCATTCAGACAAGTAGTATTATAGTCTTGTTTTTGCAAGACTCTGCCAATCATCAGTTTTATTTATGAGTTAGATTCATGAAGAGAAGAGAATTCTTTCTTCAAATATTTTTCCAAACTGGAGATTGCCAAATTCGCCCAGTTGGTTGCAGCAATTGATTCCCTTACAGATAATGATGATTCATCAACATGAGATGGAAGTATCTTGTACATCTTGCCATCTTATTGTCTAATTACAAAATTTCTCCAAGGAGGAAATTCTGTATCTGTTTCAAGCATAGAACCATCAAGAAGTTCCCATTTATGCTTGCTAGGTGTTCCAGTTCTTATCATATTTACATTAAACCACAAGAAAACTTCTCTAATCAAATTTCCCCCTTTAGTTCTAACTGTTATCAAAGATTTAGGCAGATTGGGCCTAGATAACATAGACTGTATTTTAGGAGAAAATACTAGCAACTGTAAAGGAGATGGAATAATAACAGGATGTTGTTCTAATCGAGAATCAACATATTCATTAGACTGTTTGATTTTTTTTTGCTTGGCTTCATTTCAGAACTATTTGATCAAAGAGTCTTCAATTTTATTTATTGAAGGATAGTACCATTCATAGAATGATATCCACTGGTTATTAGCTTGCATCCAAGCTTTCCATTTAGAATCATTTTGACAATTAAATTCTTTCCTATCGTTCTTATCCAGAAGTTTCACTTCTTGTATATACAAATGTTCCTTTTCATGAGTATAGATGTCCCAGTTGAACATCTTCTTTTTCCAAGGATCTTCTGGATCATAAGGCCCTATGCCTTTGAATATTTTCAGAAATGCAATAATTTCTGAATCAGAAGGGATTTCAACAGACTTTGGAATTTTATCAATTGGATTTCGTCTGTAAGAAGGAATAGCTGAAGGATCAACAAAACCTAGACCATGGGAGGTATTCGGTGAAACAGACTGTACAAGGAGATCTTCATGTACATTAAAAAATGTAACTTGTTTGTAAGTTTGTTCTGAAGAATCTGAAGAAGGAATAAACTTAATCATATTTATTCTCCTGGACTGATCAGATGAATTTCCATGAGGCTGAGGAGGATCTGAGGAGAATTGGCAGTGTGTTTTTGAGCAATGAGGGTGATCACAGATTGATGCTAAAACTGGAGGATTTACATATTGTACAGATGCATTCGGAGAAATCATAGGAGGTTCAGCAAACCATGCCTTTAATTTATCATAAATGTCTGGATCAATTAAAACCATAGGTTCCTTTGAAGATGTGGACTGAGTTTGTGAAAGAGTCGGAACCAAAGAAGAGGTAGAGGATTCACCATGCTCAAGTGTTCTTCTTCTTGGAAATATAGTAACAACTTGGTTATCAGACTCAGAGATAATAGACTGGGCAATTGAAATTGGCTTTCTGGTATTACGTTTCCAATTAGTTACCCATTCATCTGGAGGAGTAAGTGATCTCTTGGAAACTGATAATGGAGCAATAGGGTTGCAGGCAGAATCATACTGGATTAGTGTGACAGTACCGGACCCTTGTTCAGGAGCGTGCAACACAGCTGGAATAGTTGTGTTATAAAACCGAACACAAGTAATATAAAAAATAGCCAAATTTTTGGACTTGGTGTCAAAATATTCATATCCTTGCGTGTCCAACTTGGTAAAATAAATTGCTCCATGTAATTCATCCAATAATTCATCAATCACAGGAATGGGAAATTTATCTTTAATAGTGAGCTTATTGAGCTCCCTATAATCTGGACACATGCACCATGATCCATATTTTTCGTGCACCAATACTACTGGAGCAGAGAAAGAACTTTGACTAGGTTGAATTATACCAGCCACTAACATTTCTGCAATCATACATTCAATTTCATTCTTTTGGACATAAGGATATCTGTAAGGCCTGATGTTTGGAGGAACACTTCCTGGAATCAAATGAATAGCATGATCATGATCACGAATAGGTGGGAGTCCTTTGGGAGTATCAAACACCTTGGAATGATTGTTCAAGAATTTTTGGAGATCTGGAGAAATAGATGATTTTGATGTTGGAACTTCTAGTGAGCATAATTGTGAAATTATGCCCCGTTGTTCTTTCTTTAGAAGCTTTGTCATGACATTAGAGCTTATTATCTTTCCTGGCTTCCCTGTGATACCCTGTAATTCGATTTCGTTTCCTTCCAAAAAAATTTCAAGAAAAGTTCTTGAAAATTAAAAGCTACGTCCCTAAAGATTGTAACCATTGTACTCCTAGTACAACATCAACACCTTCCATTGGGATCGAAAGCATTGGACTATTCAATATATATTCCCTCATGGAAAGCTTGATATTATGGCATTTTCCAGAGAAATTTATAGTTCCTCCATTTGAAATCATCACTTGACATTCTGGTGCTAGGTATAGGAAACAATTCAATTCCTTGGCTACCTTATAATGAATAAAATTATGGGTACTACCTGAATCAATCAACACTATTACCTTTTTCTTCTTGATGTGTCCTTCTATATTGAGAGTTTGAGGAGTGGTAATTTCTGCCAATGCATTACATGATATGGTCAGACTCATTTCTTCTTCTTCTAGGGTTGGTTCCTGGTGTATATCCTCTTCTTGTTCATTTTCTTCTTCCTCTTCACAACCTATGTAAAATAATTTCTTCTCAACACACCTATGACCTTTAGTGTATTTTCTATCACAACTGTAGCAAAGCCCTTTTGCTCTTTTTTCTTCCAATTTTTGTGGTGTCAACCTTATAGGTTGTAGAAATCTATGCGTGGTAACACTTCCTTCTTTATAGAAGTGAGTGGTAGGCTTCCTTGTCGCCATAATTTTACATTCATTTTTTCTTGCCAACCTGAATGCCTTCTCCAATGAATCAGGTTCCAAAACACGAACTTCATGTTGGATGCTATACTTTAAAGTACCTATCAAGAGATCAATCTTGTGTTCCTCAGAAATATCAGTTACCCTTATATTCAATTTTTGGAAGTCCTCAATGTGCTCCCCCACTAAACCTTTTTGTTTGAGATTTATCAATTGGCTAAAGAAGGTGTTGCTCTTTGTATCCTCATAATGTTCTATCATTTCCTCCGTAAACATTGACCAAGTGACAATTTTTTTACGGGAGCAAAGCCATCGATACCATACAAATGTATTTTGTTATAAATGTAAAGTTGCAATGTGTACCTTTTGTGTGTTTTTCACATTATGGAGATCAAAATACTGCTCATCTGTAGTATCCATGTTACAGGATCCTTTCCATCAAACTTCCTCATATCCATTTTTGGAATATGGTGGTTCTTTCGGCCAACATTAGAGTTTATGAAATCATGATTAACATTTATTTTGTTCTCATCATGAGTTTCTCTACTATCTTTTCACCATTAGGAAACATTTCTTGTATCAAAATTTTCAAATCTTCCATGTCTGCTTTTAGATCATTCTTCATGTTTTCCATCTTAGCTTCCATGTCATCCATCTTATATTCCATGCCAGCTTCCATGCCATCTATATTAGATTCCACGCCTTTCTTGAAACCATCCATATTATTCTTCAAACCATCCATCTTCGCTTCCATGCCCTTCTTCAAAACTTCCATTTCATTTTTTGCTACTTTTTTCAAAAGCGAAATTTGGTGCACTTGCTCTTGTAATTTTGATACATCATGTTGCAATTCTTCATCTTCATGAGTCATAGTAGAGCCTTCTAAAGGCTTAATGGGTGTTGAATTATTTTTACGGGGCATTTTTTAGAACCCAATACTGATATATATTCTACAATACGCCCTTGTAATCAATTCAAATTGATTCTTCAAACAAGACTTATGCAATTCGGAAAAAAAAAAAAATACACACCTTTTTCTTGCTTTTGAGGAGCTCGATATTGAAATTAGATTATCTCTGTGATTGCAGCTCTTCAATATCTAAAATTAGGCATTAAGTTAGACCTATGAATTCTCTTTCGAATGCCACAGGTCTGACCTGATTTTGATTCTCCAAGTCAAAGTTATGTCCAATCTCCCACAATGACCTATTTATGGACTAGTTCAGTAGAGAGAACTTGTACGAATTTCCACGTGTCAATTTTTCATCCTTCGGCTCTGAAATTGATAGCAAAGAAACTAAATTATGTGTACTTGCGACCACTTTTTATGGCACTCCAATCCGATGCTCAAAGAGAGAGTTATGAATCTTTTCCCACGATCACCTCTTTGAGATGAAATTCGGGAGCCTAAAAAAGCACTACCTTCCATGGATCATATCTCCGAAACTATTGCGAACCAAGATCTGAAATTTTGCGTCAAGTTTCCTCAGGATTTTTTCTTCACGTCCTAAAAATTTCAGATTCTGAACCTTCGTAGAAAAAAATTTATAGCGAAAATTCCACGATGTCCTATTTAGACCAGCGAAACCCTAGAATCCAAAGCTCTGATACCAAATGTTGTGAAACCAGCTCCAAAAATAGAAGAAAAGAAATATCAACACCTTAGAAATAAGCAACTTTGAGGGGGAAACCTCAAATACATTACATAAATGAACAATTCTTGGATGATACAAATTACCAAAACCTCCTTCTATATATAGGAGTCCATGGGGCCACAATGTAATCCTAGCTGACCTAACAATAATAATTTAAGGGCACAATAATAACAATATTGGGGTTATAGGGGTACAACAATAACAATAAGGGGGGCTAAACTAACATAATAAGGGACTAAACTATTAATATAGGGACCTAACATTAACTAGGAAAAATATAAAGCAACCCATATCCGCACATGTTTTTCTTTTGAGCAAGGAACAAAAGAACATAGTTTAATAGGGGATTTTGAAAAGGATCATCGCATATCCACACGTTCAAACTATGTGCTTGTTCACTTTTTTCTCACATACATCCACAGACTAAGAAAAGTAAAGGAACCTAAAACTAACTTAACAAAACTCACTAAATTCTCCCCACAGGGGCCACAAAATAATTTATAGTCTAAGTTAGGATCAAGGGGGTAGGCATCCAATAAGTCGCCTTGATCATTCTTCATATTGAAACACAGAAGTTGATCTTTTAGGGAGCTTTCAAATCCACCTACCATTCCATCGAAAATAAAATACAGTGTGGCAGAGAACCATTTCATAGGGGGTTAGGCTTAGGTGCAGTGCGTGCGATATCATTTGGGGCTACTTGACCAGGCTAATACTCAGTATTGTTAGCTGAATTACCAAGAAGCCCAAGACTCGAATGCTCACGTGGGATAGTGGTACTTAGTGGCCAAAATTAGGGCATCCTTTCCCTATAGGTGACGGTGCAGGCAAGCACTAGATCCTCTACCCTTACCTTGGGGGATTTTCTTCGACTGACTAGGGGTGTCGCCAGCTCTTATGATACGTTGTGCTAGCACTCGCAAGATATCTTCTCAAGGCCCAATTAAATTTGAGTGTGTGAGGATGATTAGGTATTCTAGGATTTGAGTATCATACACAAACAAACAAAAAACCCATATTTTTTTATTGACTGATCACATAGTATTAATTTAAAGGGAAAATTTATTTTATTTTCGTTTTGTTTTATGTATGTGTTCGAAATTTTTCTTTGATCATAATCTCTATCCTCTCAAATATTTCCAAATCCAGACCTAGTCGACACCAGAATAGACCCAAAGGGACCTCGTCAATCTAGACATATTTTGGACCTCCCCCCATTACCGGGAGGGGTTCCAGGCTTTTTTCCATTTAGGCGTTAAAGATGGAACGCTGCCACCATTATCGGTTCATCCTTTATTGGGGCATCCTTAGTTGGGAACCCTGGTCGGTATCCCAATGCCACACCACATACCACTCCTTCCACAACCCCTAGAGGGCAGACAAGTGCTATCCATTCAGGAATCTAGTCGAATACACAACAGGGTACATCACAGAAAAACCCTCCTCCTAACCAGAACAATGTGTTTTCACAAGTTGCAATGGCTACAACCTCACAGTCACATTTTTTAGCTTCGTTGAATCTACCAGATTTAACCAATTTGATGAATGACCCCATTACACACAACCCTATATTGCCTCTCATGCCATGAAGCTCCCTTCAGACATTCCAAAGTTTGAAGGAAAGCAAGCGGAAGACCCAGGAAATAATGTCATGACTTTCCACTTGTGGTGCTCACCGAACATTATCATTGACGACACTATTCGACTAAGACTATTTCAACACACTCTGACAAGAGTAGAAATGAAATGGTATTTGGAGCAACCCTCTGTTACACATGGAACCTTTAGCACACTCGCCACTGTGTTTCGACCATATTTTCAATTACCTATCCACCATGATTATGGAATGGAATTACTGACACACTTTAGGTAAACCCCCGCCATCCATATCTCGGACCATCTCCATGAATGGTGGCGGCGTCATAGTTTTTGTAAAGCAAAACTTGACGATCAGGTACTATTAGACCTGTTCCTGAAAACTCTCACTGCAGATATTTTGAAGGATGTGGCACAAAAAAGGCCCATATCCGAAGAGGATGACATCAGCAAGGCCCAACAGCTCGAGCTGATTTATACACAATCAGAATATATTTACAATATCCTGTCAAATTCCCTGCACCTGCAAACTCATAAATAATTTCCAGGTGCATCGAAATCTACAGATGGTTTAATTGGGTCAATAACCCAAATTTACCCAGGTAGCAGCAATCAAAATGCTTGTTACATGTATGATTCTACCCAAAACATACCACAACCTGGTTTTCAAAGATCATATGCCTCCGCAAAATTTGACTAGTAGGGCTTCGTCATATCACCATGGAGGACCCTATCCTCCGGCTCAAGGGACCTAGTACGCAAATAGATATACTGACGGAAGAGCTCCCCCCCCAATAGCTAGTTGTAAACCAGGGACCGCATTATGCTTAGTCCCCAGCACAAGACCTACCTATGCAGAACAATGCACAGGTCAAGTTTGTGCAACCTTCCCAAAACCAACCACGCCAACCATATAACCAGGAGAACTACACTCCTAACATGGTTAAGAAAAAAGGAAAAAACAATCCCAAAGGGAATCCTGGATAGGGGGCAACAACCAGCAATGCCCTCCACGATATCAGGCTGGAGGCAACTCCAACCAAAATCAAAACCAGGATCCAAGCAATGCCCAATGGTAGAGAAAAAGGCCACCTCTTTGAACAAACCACTCTTTTTTGATTTGTGGTGAGTATGGCCATTACACTCACCACTGTCCCAATATCCCTGAGTTGAAGAAGCTGCAGGGTAACCGAGGACAAGGAGGATCTTCCCATCATAAATTTGTGATACAGGAACCTTTCCCCCATCAAGGGACAGTTAGCACTCAGCAACAAAATCCCGACGACTCCAAAAAAAAAACCACAAAATCTACATGACTGGGCAAAGAGATGCTTTTTCAAACACAAAATCGAAATTACAATACCCCACTAGACACCAACATGTCAGGGGCTACTACTAGTGCACCAACTTCACCTTTGACCATTTCAAAGATGCCTATTGAAACATTGCTAAAGATGGCTAAGGGACCAAATAGGCAAGCAGAAAACTATTCCAAAGTGGCCCATAATTATAGCAACATGGAAGATGTAGCCCAATCTCTCGCTGCTATGTCAACTTTGAAAGTATTTCAGTCATGCAAAAAATAATGAAAATCCTTGCTTTCTGCGTTAGGTGCTATTAAACCTGATGATACATGCCTGATGGCTCTTGATTTACTCAAAGCCACCCTTAGGCTTCCTTCGATGGTCACCTTTTAGATACTAGTTTCGGTCCAAAATATCACCATTCACCAATGTTTCATTGATGAGGGTGCATCCACGTGCATCATGTCAAAAAATGTTTGGTAGAAGTTAGGGTCTCCCGAAATAAAACCATCATTCATCATGCTTAGAGCATACGAGGGTTGTCCTTCAACCCCCGCCGGTCTCTACCAAAACATCCTAGTCTGCTTAGTTAGAAAGATAGTACTTATAGGCATTGAAGTCTTGGACACTCACTTGGACTATAATATACTCCTTGGTCAGAGTTATATGTGCGCCATGTTAGCCATAGCCTCCTTTGCCTTCTGCATTATGATGTTCCCCCAGGAGGACCGCATCATTACTGTTTACCAATTGACGCATAGCGAGAAACGACCCCTAACAAACACCGATGTAAGTCTACCCTATGTAGATACATCCTCGGAAATTCTTTCATGGTACCAAGAATATGGCTCTTGCCAGTTCAAGTGGTCGTCCATCCTAGGATCATTCCTAGGAGATCCCCCCATTATACCTAAGTCATCACCCGATGTCACAAGAGTTCTGGTATGCATGATGTCCACATCAAACACTGAAGCTAGTCAAGACACGAACACAAGCAGTAATGACACTAAATCCTCAGCCATGATAGCCTCTCTAGCCTATGCTGCTCCCCAAACCCCTTTCCTCTACCCCCCAACTGGTTTCCTCTCCCAGCAGGTTTTAGCAATAGTGATGTTACCAAACATATTTTTAGCAATACCAGTTTGGTATCTCATTCCCCCTAATAAGACAGGAGCCACACACATCACTGCCACAGGGTTAAATCCCCTCAGTCCTAAGGAGGTCCCACCCATTCAAGAAACGGTCAAAAACATCTCTGTAAAGGAAATTCCCATTGCAAAACTGATGATTATGGCTAGGAAAACAGAGAAGAGAGGAAAGAAGTTTGAAACTCCCTCCATACAATGGGAATTACCAGTTTACGCCATATGCGATGTAATATGACACCCTACCCATATCTGTCCAGAGCTAGATGAATTAGAACCTTTCCTGAGCTCTAAGGTAGACATAGAAATGCCACATTCCCATAAAAAGGAACTTACCACCAAAGGTAAAGGAAAATAATTGTCTACCAATCACGCATGCGCTATCTACAGCAATTACGTGCACTATACCCATCATTTCCTATAGATCCCATGATATAGGGATGCCTTACACGCCATCGAGCGATCCTATCAAGAGGATCCCTCCACCTAGTTTGCTGGAGATGAACCTCGTATCATCCTATACCTACATAAGGAACGACGGGCACCAGAAAGACTCTCAATCATACCCCCTCTTGTCATACGCTACACACTATACGATGAACGTGGTAACTTCCTCGAAGAATGCGCAGCCCTGGAACTCATCCACAGATGGTATCCTATAGAATGAGTTTACAATGTTTGATTGCGGGTAGCACAATTCACATTTCCTTTATGTGCCGACAATCACCTTCTGGAAAATTTTCAGTATATCCCTCGATTTTGATTAGCCCTTGCTAGTTTGCGCTCAGTAATAGTATGCCTCTCTTAAGAATATGACATGGACTTTAAATCCATGAACAACTGGACAACCCAAGAATATGTGATGAGCAGATCCATCCTATTCTTATCAGCTGAAAAGCGACTAATCAGGGAAACCCTAGTTACCCCCAACCTCTCTCTAAAGAGAAGACCAACATGCGCAGTATGCAAAACGCCCAATCATGTGGTCACCATCTTCCCTGATTTAACAATTTTACAATGATGGTACCCTTCCAGACCACAAAATGAGCATGACGGGACCCCCATATCTAGGCTATTTTTCCCTGTATTTCAGGGAAATCACTATGGATAGTGTTGTACTTATATCCCATGATTCCATCCCCTCATTGATATGATTCATACAATAGAGAAGAAAAGGGACGATGAGCTAAAATGATATAGAAAGTACATCACCCCTAGGCCAGCGACCCCACACTCACACGGGCGTGATGGGAAAACTGGATGACTCACCAACCAAGCATGACCCAGGCCAAACCTAGGATAACATGCAGACTATGAGACCTGAATGACCACCGGGTCAATTAGTGCAAATAACTAAAGCCCCTTGCAAGAATTTTTCGCATAGTCTCTTCTCTGCCACAGAGGCTTCTCTCTAACCAAGAGAAGATCATGCATACATATTGCCGGATTTGTTCACACTTTCACCATATGATTAAATGTGTGCATTTCCCCAAGCTAAGAGCAGCAAGAGTAGCGTTAAGTCTACTCTCCTCCAAAGAGTTAGACACACCCAAGCCAACAACACGGAAGTGGAAGCAGAAAACCACCTCTTCTACAACAGATCCTTTCCAAGCATCCACATATGGGACAATGATTAGTGTGGATTACCATACAATCTACTCAGTTGTCACAGTGGTACCATGCACCATTTGCACTAACCAAAACCACGAGCCAGAGGTATGCCCGCTAATGGAAACATTCAGGCACCTCTGCACCAGGCGCAATTTCCACCCATAGGAAATTGACCATCCTTGCAGGGAACCCAACCTTGTGCTTTCGCAAACTCCCATCATGGAGATTCTTCCCCCACTGAGTGCTGACGACATGTTACACCAAATACGATTTGTATCATCACATATCAGAAATAGGATTGCAGCCGCCCCCATGTCCCAAGATTTCCACATTATTCCTGTCACAAAAGGTCAAGGTACCTTGCGCTTTTGCATTTATTTACTTGAGATCTCGAATTTTCATGCCACCGTTGAACTCCTCGATGATACCCAACCTCTAGAAAAACGCCTAGTACAAATAGAGATCGTTGATGAAAGTCGACGACAATCGCTAAAACACAACGAGGCCCATAAGAAAAGGGTAAAAGTATCATTCGACTGCCACATCAACCCTCGCTCATTCACTAAGGTGTTGGGTCGTTAATATGCCATTATTATTATCACTTTTGAACACTTATTCCACCCATTTCTACCATTCTTCATCACGTCATTTATTATAATTTATTATTTAAATCCATTTTATGATGATTTATGCTTCTATGAATGAATGTTATTTATTCTCCTTTATTTCTAATAAATTGATGATTATGAATTATTTTATCAATGATAGTTTTAATAAATTGGTTATAACATTATTCACCATTTTTAGCCTCCAAGGTAATTTCCAGATTGAAGATTTGATCATTAAAAGTGCCAACTCAGAAATGCGCTGGAATAAGGAGTGACAGTTTTGCGGTTGAGATTATGAGTGAATGAGGACGACTCTGGAAACTCCGGAAAATGGGTTTTGTCCAGAACGGACCCAATTAACTTTAACAAAGAACGGTTTGCCCAAATTCGGCCTGTGTTGAGAGATTCACAGAGTTCTTTAAGCACGATTTTCTCAGTTCCGTTGTTGCGGCCGTCCTCCAAATCTCAGCTGCAAAGCCAAATTCGCCTTCTTCTTGTTGATCAATTGGTTGGAAACAATATAATTTTGTAATAGAATCATGTTGTAATTATCTCCATTGTAACCACTCTCTGCTCTCTTTGTATTTAAATCAAAACAGAGATCAGAGAGGAGGAGGACTTCAGGGATGGATTCGAATGATGGAATTGAGGATGAATTAGAGAATCAGAATTGAGGATGGAAGAGAGAATGGATAATGGCTGAGCGATTGAGAGATTTCTTGTTGTAATCCATTATAACTCTACTTCGATATTTTAATATAAATCTGGTTGTTGTTCATTCTGTTCATCTGAAGTAACCCAGCAGCGTCCGCTGGCGGCCAAGGGCCCAGCCTCTGGTGGATTGTGCTGCTGCTGTATATTATTTCTTTGGTTTATGTGTGGTTTTTCTTATCAGCTTGAATCGGTAATCTGGTGTGTTTCGTTATCTTATATTACAACTCTGTTATATTTCATATTTCTTTCTCTGCAACAAGAAAGTCGTAATGTGCATTCTAACGTATTGCTATTCCTTTAAAATCGTTAATGTAACATTGCTGTTCTCTACATAACGCTATTGCTGTTTAATTGCAGAGTAATCAAGCTGTAACCTTCTTAAGCTGGTATTACTGTATTTTTTCTATGGTTTATACTTCATACGATTGCTATTCAATTGACATTGTGGTTCCGTTATGAATTGTAATCATTACCCTTTCTAACCAGGATTAATACTTGCGGTATCAGACTTAGATTACTATTAATGTGTGCCTGTGTTAAGTTATTATGCATTTGTATTTGGCTTTCCAACGTTGTTTCATATCCTATCATTAATCAATGCTGTTCTATTTCCTTGTGCTGTTCGATTTATTCTTAGAGTAAAGATTGCTATTAATTTGGCTTTGCTATTGTTCATTTCCATTAATTAGAGTTTGTTGTCCAGATTCTTTTAATTACAGTTTGCTGCCCATTTACTTTGTTGTTCTATTTTGCTATATGCCGTTCCATTTACTCGCATTTGTTGTTTTGGTGTGAGAGACGATCTAAGGCTGTAGTGAGCCTCGGCATTCACTGTCTAGCTCCCAGACCCGTGGTCTATGCTCTAATTTCCTTTCCATCAGTTTCCAAAGGGATGGGCTATTGTTGTCGAACCCTTGACTGATACATTGCTTATTTTTCCGAATGAATGATTTAGTTTAGAACATTTCAGTTTCTTGCTGTTCCAATTAGATTTCGTTTCTAGCTTTCATTTACTTTTGGATTTTAAGCACTATACTGCAAAACATTACTCTTGAGTAAATAGCCGCCTCAGACTGAGTACACTCTTGAAACAAAAAGTCGTCCCTGGGTTGACAATTAATGTGAGGTAATTAGGAGTTACAAAGACACCTTTTTATCGCTCCACATTTTGGCGCCGTTGCCGGGGAGAGTGTAGCCATTTCTAAAAGAGTAGTGTGAATCTGATGAGTGCCTGCTAGGGAAGAGTTGGATCTTAAAAACGGAAGGTAAGAACCTACGTGCGGAGCATGTAAAAGCCCTGCTCCACTGTCCGCTTTCCTAACAGATTTGTTGTTGCTTTGTTGGGTAGAAATAGATGTTTGAATTTTTGTGTGAATGACTAGGAAAAAAATAGAAATTTTGGAAAATGAATCACAAGGTTTCACTCAAGTGGTGATGTAAGCACCACCCATTTCACTAACTAATTGACAGGAACATTGGAAGAAGGAGCTTTGAAGAAACACATGAAGGACATCTTCTGTTATGGTAAGAAACTGTCCAACATTTTTACTTTTGAATTTCCTGCTCAACTAATTCCACACCCTCACCGCAATAAACCAGTACAACATACTTACAGTGTTGAATTGCCAAATTTACCCACCCTTCCCACCCATTCTATCTCACATGCGCCATTAGAGAAAACTTACAGTGAGATTCAGAATGTTTCAAATTCAAAAATTGTAGAAGTTATGGAAGAAAATGAGCTTACTTCTAGTTTGCATCAACAAACCATTTTAAGAGCTCAAGAACTTTATGATATGATGGATATGGGAAATCAAGAAAATAAAGGATATATTGAAGATTGGTTTCATTCCATCACTTGTTTGCAACATTGCTCCACACTTCAACAATTTTTGACTCCATCTTTTCAAGGGAAGTTGGCTTCTCATACCCTAATTTTTATCAACATGTATTTTTCAAATTTGGGTATGTGCATACTAGAGGCCTTATTTCTAAAATGGTTCCACTGGAAATACTCTTATACATAAACATATTCGATTCTCAAAGAAGAGTAGGATAGTGGAGAAAATAAAATAAAATAAAATAAGGACATAAATAAATGCATTTTGTTTTTTTTGTAAAAATAGTTGTTTTTTGTTGCAACACTCTATGCAAATCAATATTGGTGATAATTTTTTTTAATTCATTTGTGTATGTAGATGACTTATAATGGAAATAATAGCTCTACAAACACTCATATTCATTTTTTTATCACCAATTTAAAAAAATGCTTGAATATCATTTTTTGGCTTGCGGGCTTGATGAACTTTCTGGAAAAATAGTCGGGACAGTCATGTTTTGAGGGACCAAAAATGAATATTTTTAAAACCTGTTTCTACCCTAGGTAGCCCTTGATGTCTACTTTCTAACCCAATTTGAATCAGTCAATTTGGATTTGAAGCGAAAAAGTTAGAACCAAAACATTGACCGGATGTCTAGCGGGCAGCTCAGGAACAGAGTTGGGACAGTCAGTTTTTGGAGGCCTAAATGACCATATTTTTAAAACCTGTTTCTATGGTAGATTCCCCTATGAATATAGTTTACAATGCAATTGGAATCACTCATTTTCGATATCGTATGGGGAAGTTATGATCAAAATACTGACTGTCTATCGTAAATCAGCACCCTTAAAACTCTGTTTTTCCGGATGTTCCTTACAGTATTTCACCTATCAATTCTTCTTTTCTTCAAAACTTGTTTCTATTGGAAATAAATAAATGAATCTACTTTCATTTACAATTTGAATCATTCGAATCCGACATCAAACGAAAAATTTATGCTTGAAATATCAACGGTTGGTCTAAGCTGGGTAATCGGAAATGACTCTGTTATGCAGGTTGTTTTAACTAAAATTGACATATCATATCATCGAATTTCTAAAACCTGTTGCTACTGGAGATAAACCTTTGAATTAACTCTCATTTAGCTTTGGAATCACTCAATTTCGATGAAAAACAAAGAAGTTGTGATTAAAACACTGTTGGATAGTATGGTCGACCACTGCTCTCCCGCAGGTGACAAATAAATTTTACTTTGTTATTCTCTCAATGGATTTGTTATACAGAGTAACTACTTGTTGTTTTTTGCATAATTCTTGGATTAGGGGAGCCTGCGCACCTCTCTTTCTCCATGGTTTAATGTTTTATTGCAGGTAGATACTCGTTTTTTGCAGGTCCTAAGAGAAAAAGAAGGTCAATTTATGGACGAGTGATTCTTGAAACAAAATTTAATAAAACAAAGGAATTTCATCCAACTCATTACCCAACGGATTCATAATAGAACAAATGAAGAATTGATTTCAATTTGAAGATTCATGTCTTATCACTGCTGCCAAAACATTTTTCAAAGAGATCATTTTTTGACATAACATCATAGCTGTTGTAACTTAATTTAGTTATTTACATATTGTTTTTAAATAAAATATTGTTTCTTTTCTGATATTTTTTATATTTTGTGTTTCAGGTGTTGCTTCATTCAAACTGTGACCCATCCTCAGCATCAATACAGTGAACAACTAATTCATTCTTTGCGTGCTTGCATTTCATGCTTGTGCATTTTTGCTGTTCTTTTTCTGAAGGGACAGCGTTTGTGTGCACTTTTGTTGTTTTTGCTGTTCCTTTTTCAAAAGGACATCAATTTCATTTTATTATTCCTTTTCCAAAGGAACAACACCTTTTTGGTCAGCAATTCATTTATCACGGGTCATTTTGCCATTCCTTTTCCACGACTCTTTTTGCTGTTCCTTTTTCACGTTTTGCTGTTCCTTTTCGAAATGGAACAGCACTTCTGCACTTTCACATTTGTTGTTCCTTTTCGAATGGAACAACACTTCTGCATTTTCCATTTTTGTTGTTCCTTTTCCAAAGGAACGACACTTGCATTTTTGCTGTTCCTTTTCGAATGGAACGGCATTTGCGTTTTTGCTGTTCCTTTTCGAATGGAACGGCACTTGCGTTTTTGCTGTTCCTTTTCTAAAGGAACGACACTTGTGTTTTTGCTGTTCCTTTTCTAAAGGAACGACACTTTTAGTTTTTGCTGTTCATTTCTTCAAAGGAACGACATTTGCATTTTCACACTTTTTTGTGTGTATTTTTGCTTTTTGTGTGCATTTCCTTTGTTGTTCCCTACAAGGAACAACACCTTTTTGCGTGTTTTTGCTGTTCATTCAAAAAAAAGCAACACTTTGGGAGTATTTTCGAGAGCAACCCTTCCTTCCTCTTGTGGAATTGTTCTTAGTTCATGTCAACCACATTTTACTGATTCCCCTTCATGGCATGAAGTACACTATTTTTATGAGGACAAGAATTATGGATTCTATTGAAGCGAGTTAATATCATTCACGTTATGATCTTTAACAGGACAACTCCTTGATGATAGAATATTTTCAAAAGAGACACAATTATTTATATACTACTTTACTGCATTGTTTTCTATTGAACATGATGTTGATTGATCATCTTAATACCATGCTAGTTCCACCCTTCTGGATTATAATCTTCTCTGTCTGTAATAAATGAGATTATGGGTATCTTTTTCTATTGACATGTTCAACTTCTTCCACCATCCCTGCTTTTAAGGAGTACTGAGTCTCCCTCTTTTTATCATAAAAATGTGTAATAATAACAAAATTTTGTTCGCAGATGGAGGATAGGGGGTCTCATTACGAGCCAGCCTACCATGTTCATACGGCTGTAACAAAGTGACATTCCCATTATGGCCACCACACCAGGGTTATGATCCATTGGATAGCCCAATTATCCTTGGAACAGGAGGTCTCATCACGAGCCGGCCTGATCACTTTTGCTACATCCCAGTGAATGGCAGTGTGGTTATCTGGTTACCACGCCAGCACATTGATCTCTTCTGTAGAACAACAATGTAACTCTCCATTTATAAATTGAGGATCCTGGCTCATATGGGTTAAAAAGCAACCCTGCCGAGGCTATGGACGCCTGCTGGCAGCAGCGGCTCTGCTTATGGTATTGAAGTTATATCTTATCGTCAATTATTATTATAATACCCTTTTCTTATTTTTTTTTCTTTTTATCAGAGAAGTTATTTCCTTAGCTTTTTCCCTGTTTTGAACCTTTATGCATGAGAAATTGTTTTATGATCAATCACATCATTTTCAGCTAGAATGTTGTCAGTTAAGCATCTTTTTAGCATATTGTTGTCCTTTTTCATCTTGCATAAACTATCATCAATCCAAAGCGTCCTATCTATTATTCATAACTATCCTTACACACTCTGCTTTCATTATAACCATAACTCTCGCTGTCCTATCATTGATTTGTGTACTCTACTGCTGTATTGTTCATTCCCTTGCCTTGCCATCAGAATAACACCTCTCATATGCTTTATGGTCATGGAATTCCTTTTCCAGTTGGAGGGGGAATGTATGCATTATGGGATTGCATGCGATATGATTACTGCACTCTGCCATAACTTGTTGATTTGACAAAAGTTTTTCTGATTGAAAGTTTTGCATGCATCTTATATATTGCTATTCAAAACTAACACTATGGATTCAAGAACATTGTATGCAAAATAGTGCTTTGTTTACAGGAAAACAACAAGTATGGGCAGAATTATATTCACAGCATGACTACAGTATTGCAACTAACAGAAAAGGCTCGAGCAACTCGTGAACGTGAACAATTCTTCAGACATGATGTGCTTACCTGGATTCCACCTTTTGCATCACTTTCAGCACCAACTCTGCCTACATCAGCTTCAACAACTGCCAGTCCATATATGTCATTCCACATTTTTGGAGATAAAACTTGAGGTAAAATAGCATAATTTTCTGATTTATTACGAATTTAGGAGAATTTCATGAAAATCCATTTTGAGCATTATTTATCATCCTTCATTCCACATCTTTACCACTTTCCCTTTTTCAGCAGCATATCATTCTCGAGTATGGGGGAGTGTTCCTTTCATTCATTTCTTTCTTATGACCATGTTATTCATCTTCTTTATCATCCATTGCTATTCTTATTCACTCTCACCACCTCCCTTATTCCATGTTGTTTTACACCAAGCATAGAATTCAACAGCTGGTAGCAACCACCTCTATTTGTTTTCTAGCATCGCATGAGGGCATGCTAATTTTTCAGAGAGGGGGAGGAATTGCTACGCATGATGGATGTTTTCAATTTTCTTTCTCATTTAAGGCATACAATTTCATTTTTACACAATGCAGAAATTGATTTCCATAATATTTTTAAAACCATGAACTCAATTCTTGTGATTTCTGGAAAACACAGACGTATCATTAATACAAACCCAGATAATTTCAAGATAAATTGGTTCATAAAATTTCGGAAATCATGCACTCTCACCTACAACCATTTTGTTTATATCTCATGATCCGTGCATCAAAACGATCTGATTTTTGGATCATAAAGGCATTCATATATTATAAATTTACTTGCCAAATTTCAACAAAAGCTGGTTTGTAGTTTTTGAGAAAATGGTTTATGAAGTTTGCTGTTACTTATATCATATTTTGTTGCAACTTCATACATATAGTTGAATGTCAATGTAAAAATTGTTATGCCTTCATCAAGATTGCTAAAATTGAATATTCATCAATTAAGGAAGAATTCATTTGTTCTATCCATTTCATGAGCTAAGATGAACATATTTTTTATTGCTTGGTTAACACATGGGTTTTTTCTTTGGGTTGCATGAGGACATGCAATATATTCAGGTTTTCGTTGCATGAGGACATGCAACATATTGAGTGTGGGGGTATGTTGGGCCATTAATATGCCATTATTATTATCACTTTTGAACACTTATTCCACCCATTTCTACCATTCTTCATCACGTCATTTATTATAATTTATTATTTAAATCCATTTTATGATTATTTATGCTTCTATGAATGAATGTTATTTATTCTCCTTTATTTATAATAAATTGATGATTATGAATTATTTTATCAATGATAGTTTTAATAAATTGGTTATAACATTATTCACCATTTTTAGCCTCCAAGGTAATTTCCAGATTGAAGATTTGATCATTAAAAGTGCCAACTCAGAAATGCGCTGGAATAAGGAGTGACAGTTTTGCGGTTGCGATTCTGAGCGAATGAGGACGAATCTGGAAAATACGGAACATGGGTTTTGTCCAGAACGGACCCAATTAACTTTAAAGAAGAACGGTTTGCCCAAATTCGGCCTGTGTTGAGAGATTCGCAGAGTTCTTTAAGCACGATTTTCTCAGTTCCGTTGTTGCGGCCGTCCTCCAAATCTCAGCTGCAAAGCCAAATTCGCCTTCTTCTTGTTGATCAATTGGTTGGAAACAATCTAATTTTGTAATAGAATCATGTTGTAATTATCTCCATTGTAACCTCTCTCTGCTCTCTTTGTATTTAAATCAGAACAGAGATCAGAGAGGGGGAGGACTTCAGGGATGGATTCGAATGATGGAATTGAGGATGAATTAGAGAATCAGAATTGAGGATGGAAGAGAGAATGGATAATGGCTGAGCGATTGAGAGATTTCTTGTTGTAATCCATTATAACTCTGCTTCGATATTTTAATATAAATCTGGTTGTTGTTCATTCTGTTCATCTGAAGTAACCCAGCAGCGTCCGCTGGCGGCCAAGGGCCCAGCCTCTGGTGGATTGTGCTACTGCTGTATATTATTTCTTTGGTTTATGCGTGGTTTTGCTTATCAGCTTGAATCGGTAATCTGGTGTGTTTCGTTATATTATATTACAGCTCTGTTATATTTCATATTTCATTCTCTGCAACAAGAAAGTCGTAATGTGCATTCTAACGTATTGCTATTCCTTTAAAATCGTTAATGTAACATTGTTGTTCTCTACATAACGCTATTGCTGTTTAATTGCAGAGTAATCAAGTTGTAACCTTCTTAAGCTGGTATTACTGTATTTCTCTATGGTTTATACTTCATACGATTGCTATTCAATTGACATTGTGGTTCCATTATGAATTGTAATCGTTACCCTTTCTAACCAGGATTAATACTTGCGGTATCAGACTCAGATTGCTATTAATGTGTGCCGTGTGTTAAGTCATTGTGTATTTGTATTTGGATTTCTAGCGTTGTTTCATATCCTCTCATTAATCAATGCTGTTCTATTTCCTTGTGCTGTTCGATTCATTCTTAGAGTAAAGATTGCTATTAATTTGGCTTTGCTATTGTTCATTTCCATTAATTAGAGTTTGCTGTCCAGATTCTTTTAATTACAGTTTGCTGCCCATTTACTTTGTTGTTCTATTTTGCTATCTGCCGTTCCATTTACTCGCATTTGTTGTTTTGGTGTGAGAGACGATCTAAGGCTGTAGTGAGCCTCGGCATTCACTGTCTAGCTCCCAGACCCATGGTCCATGCTCTAATTTCCTTTCCATCAGTTTCCAAAGGGATGGGCTATTGTTGTCAAACCCTTGACTGATACATTGCTTATTTTTCCGAATGAATGATTTAGTTTAGAACATTTCAGTTTCTTGTTGTTCCAATTAGATTTTGTTTCTAGCTTTCATTTACTTTTGGATTTTAAGCACTATACTGCAAAACATTACTCTTGAGTAAATAGCCGCCTCAGACTGAGTACACTCTTGGAATAAAAAGTCGTCCCTGGGTTGATAATTAATGTGAAGGTAATTAGGAGTTAAAAAGACCCTTTTTATCGCTCCACATAAGGGAGAACTAGTCCTATGCTATGATGTCACAAAAGAAGCCCTAGGGACAGGAAATTTTGAAACCTTGTGGAAAGGACCCTGCAACATAAAACATTTCCTCCACTAGGGGGCACACATCTTGAAGAAACCGGATGGGGCATACCTCAACAACCCCATCAACAGCCTTTATCTCAAGAATTTCTACCCATAAGGGTGAATATGGCTTACCCTAATGTTAGCATACACATACCCAACCACTTAAAAATTTTTAGCAAAAGACTTATTACAAAACACGCTCGAGTGCCGAAATGGATTACCAACCCGAAACTTACTTCGGATTTGTTGACGGAGCATCAATATGGTCTCAAAGTTTAGCAACAGCTGCCTAGGTCATCTATCACCCTGACCAATCACCAATCTGCACCAACATTGTGTGTATCAGTTCAACAACAAACAATCAGACAGAATATGACGCCATCATCAGAATTATGCGCGACGCCGTCCATCAGGGCATATGCCATATACATGTCTACCTCGATTCCCAGTTAGTAGTGTCACAGTTAAACCAAACATTTGAGACAATATATTCACATCTATTTATAAAATATTTGCATGCAAAAATATTAAGCAGACAATTTGACTACATTACATTTACACATGAACCAAGGAGTCAAAACCAAACAATTGATCGCATAGCTAACAATATTATAAAATGGAATATATCTCGAGTAAACTATCATACATAAAAAACCAAAAACATATATATCCATCAGTATAACATCATCCATAAACAGAAATAGGGGGCACAACATGTATAGCCACAAAAAATATCTCTCATATATATATATATATATATCATGGTGTATATTACTGAGTATAAAAAAATAATGTCGCTGACCCAACGGCCATCCCAAAGATACAAAAAAAATCGTCAAAAATGGGGGAATCATCCTCATAATTGGTGCTTTCCCCATGTACAAATAAACTCTAGGGCGATGCTCCCCCAGGCGGGGCACTTGGACCCACAACCACTCCTGGTACCACTACTGGAGCCGCCGTCAAAACTGAGACAACCACTCGATGTAAACTAGGTCGATAGTCCCTCTCTTGGGCCATCAGCATCTCCAGCCAAACCTCCTTGCGGTGATCCAAAAAACCTTGAGAAGGCATCCCCTAGGTCAAGAATTCCACTCGATCTTAGGCATCCTCCAAAACTGACACCTGAGTAGTCAGCTCATCAATGCAAACCTTCGCCTCATCAGCATGCACCACATCCACATCGACACGAGCTCGCTCGGTCGTAGCCTCGACAACGGCTGAGCTGCTGCCCTCTCCCGAAGGGCCAACACGACCAGTAGGTCCACCATCCTGAGGCTATGCAGCATCTCCTCCCTGCCCCCCATGACCGCCTCAAGGTCTCTATTACATAGCATTTTGTCATCGTCCCTGCAATCCCTCATCTCGCATATTGGATGATCATTCCTATGACCTATGAGCAGTGTCATACTCTGCAAACACCTTCTTTTCATCTTTCTGCATAAGGACATCATTTCTCCTGTTGGAAATTTCCTCAAAAAGCACACAAAAGCCTATGTTTTGGCCTTGGCATGGGTAGCTAGTTCACCCCTCACGCCAATGTGGTAAATTTACACTAGAGCCTGCACCACCTGGTGATTTGTCTCAATGTTGTGCCCACACCAGCTGTTTTAGGAATTTTTTTTAACAAAAACTGGCGGAATTTTCCTTCTAACCACCTCAAGGATGAGTCATAGGAAGTGGTTAAGTTGATCAGCCACGGATCTCCTTCTTTAGGTAGTGGTTTCCAACCCCCATGGGACACTCCTTAAAGATAGGTCTCCCTTCCATGATTATAGGGATCCTAACCTCTCCCTCTCCCTCTATATAAGCAGGCCTTATCCCATTATGAAAACTAGCTGAACATATAGCCAAGAAGTTGAACTTGGAGAAGAGATACTATAGCTGAGTAATTTCTATTAAGAAGGTAGAACCAAGGATAATTCCATAGAGAAAGCCCCATCTAAATTCTCGATGAACCTTTGTGAGACACGCTCCGCTGGAACCCTGTTGGAGGAGACCGCAACGTCGAAGCTTGGTTGTACTCTTCCTTTCTTTCATTAATATACTCGACTATGGTGCTGGTTCCTTCATTGTGTTATGTTGATTATATGATGCAATTGATTTAGTCTTCTTCGATTGAATGATAGTTACGAATGTGAAATAGTATGTTGTATATCGTCATTGTTTCTTGTGTGTGTGCAGGTATCCGAGCGTGAAAGTGAGCGGGTCGTGATCTTTCAAACCAGGAGCGAGAGGCAACCACTCTTTCTGACGAAAACAATAGCATAGGACCTCCGATAAGTCATCTATCGAATCTCCATCCATTCATTAACTAGGAATCAATATTATAGCTTGTCTCGTTTGTGGCTAGACCCACTATAGGGCTAGTGGGATCACCTCTGTCTGCAAAGTGGATTTACCTCACCAACAGTATCCGAAGAGGACCATGGCCAACCAATTGAGCCACGGGGCGACCTACCTTGCCAAAATCTGCAAGAGTAACCAAAACTATGTTAGTGTCACCATCAAAAAACATAAACACATATATACTCAAATAAATGCACAAAACATAAGACATACATGTTGGCCCCCAAGAATAACCAAGAGGGATACCCATCTCTGGATCCCCCCAGAAGTCCATCCTAGCATATGTGAATGGTAGAAACATCTGGGGGTTGACCTCAAACTGGGCCTCCGTCGTGGCATTCCAGTAATGCCCCACCATACCCCCACCCCCTCGCAGCATCATAGGAGCCCACCTCCTCATGCGAGGCTCTCGTGGCCCCCGAGGAGGCACCACCACCACCGGTCTCATCAATGCCACCCTCTCATACATAATTATGCATAGAATATTGGCATATGCAAATAGCTTTGATCCATTCTGGACCTTGTTAAGCTGCTTCACCATCCTATCATAGCAGAAGCAGGAAAAATCGAAAAGGTGCTCGGACCTCAGCTGGTGCAAGACTCCAAACTACTGGCCCGATGCCTGATAAGTAGCCGAATACCCTGCAAGTGTCACAATAGATGCCAAAGTGCACCGCTCGGCCAAGTATGTCACTGAGGCAATGCTGATGCACCCCTCCATAAGAGGCGCCCCGCCAAAATGACGTGCCTGGAACCTCTCTAAATCCACCCTCCCAGAAGGAAGTGGATACCGCAATGCCACACCATGAGGGAGTAGCCTGGTCACAAAGTATACATCCGTCTTAGGATGGATATCAAGGTTATTCCCATGAAACACAAACATGTTGCACCTCCTATGCCAATGTTGGATCAAGAAACGCAACAGTCGGTCCTGAGACCGAACGAGATCGTTCTCCATGAACTTCAGGAGCCCCCATTATGCCAATTGTCGGTGCACCTGACCATCGATGGCTAATGTAGTATAGAGCTCAGGCCAATCCTGATTCTTCCACAAGAAATTGTCATCCAAACAGGAACCCATCAGCAACAAAAAAAACATCAAAAAATAGGAAAAAATTCAAAAAAAAATTGCCACGGCCTTTTTCACGCCTATTCCTCAGACATGCAAGCTCAAGGCATGCCCGTATTTCTCACATGCGTGCATAAGGCATGCCAAAAAAGGGGAACAGAGCGCCTAAGGGGTGCAAAACCCCAGAAAATTCGCACAGAGGGCGCGCTCTTACCCTAATCGTCCACGCAATCTAAGGTAAAAATTACTCAGAATCCATACAAACCAATTTTGTATGGACCTCGACACCCTCAGACTAAAAAAATTGAAGTGCAGGACGTCATGGAGAGTACCTAGGCATGATATCGCTAATCCCTAGGGCCATATTCACCTATATATAGCCCTTTTAAAAAAAAAATTGATGACCATAACAAGAGATCAAAAGGTCCGTTCTCTGAACCAAAAGTAGCATTGTGATTAGCACTCCATAACGAACAGAGGCGATGCCACACATTTGCACTCCCAAAAAAATAATTTTTCAGCGCTAGTAGGTATGCCCTCTCTTGTTTTTTTTTTTTTAAAACTCATGACTTTCAATCAAATTTTATAAATAAGATGCTTTCACTTGAGGTAGTTGTTTTTGCAAGAAAGCTCGAAAACCATCCACAACTCCATCCACTAAAAGTTCCAGAGTAGGTATCATTCTACCCCCAGCATGATAGAGTCCCAGAAAAATCTGCATATCCTGACATCATTTCTCCATCCAAAATCAACCATAGGTTCCACATGTCTGACCGTTTTTATCATCACCTCGCCCTGCACATGATAAACATCCTCATTGGTCGGTAGAGCCTTCCCTCCATGGCGCTCGTCACCCACAATAGACCATATATCATAGCAAAAGTAATGCCATGGTCATACCACTTTAGTCTAGGAAGAACCTCATGACCATCCATCTACCATGCATAAGGTCAAGTTTTGTCATACAAAATAAAACCCCTTTCCCAGACAGTCAAGTTGTACAAGCAGATCAAAATCACACTAATGCGCCTGGCATTTGGCCCACCATACCTCCATCAGCATAATCCCATCTACGATACTTTTTCATCTGCTTCATCAACCTCACACATGAGACCAACCAATGGGGCCCCCACCCTCAGCAAAACACCTTCCTCACGTCATTAGTGAGTGAACACTTTCATGTTTTGGGGCACCCGTCTCTATGTTTTGTACAAACCAAACCCGATTATTTGATTCTTTTGGTAAGTGTACAAAGACCGCAAATGGTGCACTACGTCCCCTATCCACTCATTCATTTTTTTCCCATGGTAGCAGTCCCTGAACACCCTTGGTCAGAGTATCACACCCTCATGCAAAAGCCACCATGACATTCATAACCAGTTTATACCCACCCTATAAGTCCTACCGAATCCAAGGATTTCCCCATCACAAATAGTTATGACTGTCACCAAGCTACTTATTATACTCCAAACTTGGGCCACTGAATCCCCATCATCAATTTTCAGTCACCCCTCACCACCATGCCTACGTTAAACCCATCACACCTAGGATCCTGATCCTTCATAACAACGACCCCTCATTCGGTCGAGGCTTCCTTTTTGTTGACTTCAACACCTATTTTCCAAAAAGGAAGTGGTACCTTGGATCACCCCTCTCCATAAAAAGGGAATCCTTGGGTGGCACTATGGGAGACATCATTTCCCAAAGATGTCATCAATCCTCCTGACATTAGACTAAAATGCAAGCTTTCATGTCAAGATGGTATCGTACCTTACAACCATTGCACTTTGATCAAATTCGTCAAATACTCGTGCCTTCATAAGCGTATCTTTCATCAATTCTTACATGGGAATGTCCCAGCTAGCACCTGTGTATAATGCGCAGTTATATGCCATACCAAGTTTACACATATGGGTACCACGTTCCACCTATTGTAAAAAAAAAAAAAAACGCCCCTGAGGGCGTCAACAGTTGTCGTCATCAACCACTAGATCACTACCATATTAGTGACACAAAAAAAAAATTATCTGTCAAATTGTTGAGATTCAACAAGATGATGAAGCTTAGTGAAAATCAGCCATCTTCACTAAGTGGGCCTGCAGGCTATTTTTAGGTGTAAGTATATTTTTAGGCTATGTCTATTTTTAGACATGGTGATCATATTTCAGAAGTTGTAGGATGCTATTTGTGGATGGTTGGTCAAGTTGGAAAAATAGATATTATTCTGTTTTTAGAATATTGGGCGAAGTCTATTTATAGATCGCTGATCTAAAAATAGATGTGTTGATTATTATTATCTCTTAATAATAATCAGACTCTAAATATCAACTTATTCTCTTGGAGCACTTTATTTTAGTATACAGATTTGGAAAATCAGTGGGCTGAAGGAATTACGCAATTCCTAGGGTTTATTTGTGGTTCATGCATGAGGACTCAGTTAGAACTAAAGTGGAAAAGTTATGACAGAGTTTCAAAAGTAGTTAATGGAGTTGTTATTCAGTTTAACTTAGTTAAGTGAGTTAAACTTAGTTGAGCTAGTTGTATCTAGTCTAACTGAAAGATACACGAGTGAGAGTTAAGTGAATTAATTAGTTAATTAATTCACAACTAATAACTCACTAACCACTGAAAAAATACAACAATTAAATACAATGCATGTTAGTTCTAGTGGAGACCCAGTGGAGAGATAGGTGAAAGGGTGAGATGGACTATCTGTTGTGACTATAGTGATGCATTGATTGCATCACACACACATTGGAGTTTCCAATGAGGATTTCATAGTCAAGGCAAGGTAGATTTGAATTCATTCAGGGGTCTTCTTCAGCAGGGATTACGTAGTGGAGGCAAGCTATCAGGTGGCAAGAAATCAATGCATGGATTTGCAGATTTCTTCCGATTAGTGTGTGACGATTGATTGTACTGAGAGCTTGATGTACTAAGCTTTGTATGAGATTGTTACATGATCTCCATGATACATAAAATATGATAGTTGGGGTTTTCAAATTCAGGATTTCCCGTTACACGACTGTGTTATGTGTGATTTTTTTTATTGCTTCATGTGTCTGCAATTGAGTTTTTAAATTTCCACAAAAGATTAACAGTGGAAGGATTCTATATTTAGCAAGAAGATAAATATTGTTACATTAAGAGAATATGGATATATACATGCATATGTTATACAATTTATACATGGTATCAGAGCATTGTTAATTCTTGAAGATTGCAATTGTGAAGAATTGTTGAGTTTGTGCTAGTGGAAAATTCGAATTTGCTCCAGAAATTTCTTGGTGCAATAGTTGAGTATACATTGAAATGCATTTCAATGGGTTGTGATTGGAGTATGCCCTTGAGTGCAGCTTGAATTACATATTCTGGAAGGATAGGATGGAGGCGATGTTGGAAGATAATGGACTGAAGGAGCTCATCGATAGCGATGTTCCTAAGCCTGGTTCTAGCGATGCTGCATTACTTGACGCATGGAAAACGAAGTTAGAAAAGACAAGAAGAATTATGTTGGAAGGTATGAAGGACCATATTGTGTCAAGACTTCGTGGGAAAGCCACTCCATTTGCAATGTGGAAGGCTTTGACATATTTTTTCCAAAGCAGCAGCGACCAAAGGAAGTTGGCACTGAAAGATAAGCTCAGAAAAATAAAAATGGAGAATGGAAATAGTATTCCAAAATATCTCACGAAGTTTGTCCACTGTAGGGATGAACTAGGAAGTGTGGGGATTACTATTGATGATGAACACTTGGTGAGCTTGGCTCTCCTTGGGCTTTCGAAGAGTTCGCATAACTACGAAGACTCTGTCAATGGACGGGAGAAACTGCCGGGATGGGAGAGACTTTGGTTGGATATTGTGCAAGAGGAGATAAGGAGAAGTACCAGGGATGGCTCTTCATCGAAGAATGATGATGAAGACAATTGTGCTTTGGCTACCAAATCAAGGAAAGGGAAAGGGAATAAATCCCATCCAAAATCCGAAGCTAAAGGCAAGAAGCAGGATTTTTCAAAGGTGAAGTGTTTTCACTGTCACTAACATGGGCATTTCACCACTAATTACCCACAAAAGAAGAAGAACAAGAAGGTTGCTAGAGCTGCAGCAGGTGAGGCCTTAGCCTCAAAATTTGAACTTGATTTCTCTTTGATCGCATGCTTGGTTTCAAGTGCAATGGGATTGGTGTGGTATCTTGATAGTGGTGCATATTTCCATATGACAGGAGACAAGGATTTTTTTAGTGACTTGGAGGAGAAGGACCTCCAAATGCATATAGAGATGGGAGACGATGGTCGATATAGTGCGACCGGAATTGGGACCATTACCTTTTAGAGGGAGTCAGGTAAACCATTTCTGTTGAAATATGTTATGCATTTTCTAGGTCTAAAGAATAACTTGGTCTCGGTCGCAATGTTGGAAGACAGAGGTTATGATGTTGTTTTCAGCGAGGGAAAATATTTCCTATGACATAAAAAAATGGGTCAAACCAAGAGGATAGGGATTTGAGTTAAGAATATCTACAAGATGGAGGTAGATGGATGCGCTGCAATGATGGGAAAAACAGAATAAGTGGTGAGACGGGCTGAGGGTGAATTATGGCACAGGAGATTGGGCCATCTTCACCATGGCGTTTTGAAGATTTTGCAGTAGATTTATACTGAACTTCCCAAGGGTACTCTTGCGTAGTCAGATTAGTGCAAGGGATGTACTATGGGTAAGTTTGTGAAGACCACCTTTCATGAGAAGGAGAACCATGCTTTAGTGATCCTTGAGAGAATTCACACAGACATGTGTGGACATTTCTCGATTGCTTCAACTGCAAAACACAGGTATTATGTTATTTTTGTTGATGACTATTATCATAGATGTTGGATATTATTCATGCAGAATAAGAGTGAAATATTCTCAAAGTTATGAGAGTTTAAAGAATTGGTGGAGAAGGAGTCGGGGAAGCAAGTGAAGGCTCTGCGGAGCGATAATGGTGGTGAATATATCTCGGGCGAATTCAAATACTTCTATAGCAAAGAAGGAATTCGAAGATAACTCATAGCCCACAGCAGAATGGGGTTGTGGAGAGGAAGAACAGAAAAATCATGGGTGCTACACGAGCTATGTTGCATGACCAAGGCCTACTGATGCACTTGTGGGCGGAAGCATGCAACACTGCGGTTTATGTGCAAAACCGTTGTCCTCATAGAGTACTTGGCATGAGTACACTTGAAGAAGCTTTTACTAGTAAGAAGCCTGATATTTATCATTTGAAGATTTTTGGCTCATTTGTTTACATTCATGTGACAAAGGATGCTAGGAAGAAGCTGGAGCTGACTGCAAAATTTGGGATATTTGTGGGGTACACAGAAACACCCCATAATTATCATGTGTATTTTCCAGATAGTTGGATGACTGTGGTGCGAAGATATATAAAATTCAATGAGGTGAAATCCATGAAGTTGTCTCTTGAGAGGGAGCTACACTTGCATGCAGATGAGGAACTTCTTGTTCCCAAAGATGAGCCTCTAGATGTGGATCAGCCACAGGAGGAGATTCATGGAGTGGAGGAGTCCACTCATGTAGAACCAAACATCAAACAAGGCAGAAAGTGTACCACAAAATCTAAGAGATTGAAGTTTGATGCGACACAGAATGTAGGAGTCCCTACATCACAGCACAGACATAGATAGTCACCTGATCGATTTACTGGATACATGGCTCTTATGAGAAAGGGTATCGTGACAGAGCCATCTTCTTTTGAAGAAGCAGTGCAGGAGCCCACATGGGTAGATGCCATGGTGGAGTATGAATCCATTATCAGAAACAATGCTTGGGAGATTGTTCCAAGGCTGGTGGGTAAATCAGTTGTAGGATCAAGATGGATTTACAAGGTAAAGCAAGCTATTGATGGGAGCGTCGAGAAGTATAAGGCAACATTTTTTTCCCGGGGCTTCTCACAGATTGAGGGGATTGATTATGAAGAAACCTTTGCACTTGCTGCATGGTATTCTTCCATAAGGACCATCCTTGCTCTCTCAGCGTATATGGTTTGGCACATTCATCAGATGGATGTGAAGACTGTGTTCCTTAATGGGATCATTGAGGAAGAGGTGTACATTGAGCAACCTAAATGATTTTAGATCTTCAGCAGCGAGTCACATGTGTTCAGGCTCAAAAGAGAAATGTATGGGCTGAATCAAGCACCACATGCTTGGTACACTCAGATTGACAACTATTTCACTGGACTTGGATTCACCAATAGTGAGGCGTGGTGGAGGGTAAGATTTTAATCATTGTTCTTTATGTTGATGATTTAATACTAATGAGTGATGAGAAGTTGATACACTCATGCAAGGTAGATCTTTAAAATGAGTTTGAGATGAAGGATTTGGGCCTCCTTCGTTATTTCCTTGGATTAGAAATAAGGCAGCGGGAAGGTGAATTGTTTGTGTCTCAAGGAAAGTATGCCCGAGAGATACTAGAGAAGTTTCACATGCAAGGTTGCAAGCCTATTGACACTCCTCTTCTAGGAAATTGGAGGAAATAGGATGCTACATCGGTAGAGGTAGTGGATGACACTGTTTATTGACAGTTGGTGGGTTCGCTCATGTATTTAGTTAATGCAAGACTAGACATATGCTATGCAGTGAACCAGCTCTCACAAGCGATGGTTAAGCCTACCAAGCTCTTTTGGAAGGTAGGAAAGCATGTCCTAAGGTATCTCAGGGGCACATCTGAGTATGGCTTATGGTACAGATAGACGGATGAGGTGAAGTTGCATGGCTTCACGGATGCAGATTGGGCAGGCAGCCCAACAGATAGAAAGAGCACATCAGGAGGGGTTTTCAGTATCGGATCTACATCAATTTCTTGGTACAACAGGAAACAAATATCCGTGGCACTCAGTTCACTGGAAGTAAAATACATGGCATCAATTCAAGCTGCACGTGAGGCTATCTGGACGAAGAAGATCCTGGTCGGTTTGTTTGGTTCACATTTAGATCCTACAGTGATACATTGTGATAATCAGAGTTGCATTAAAATATCAACTAATCATATGTTTCATGATAGATATAACACATATTGATATCCGGTATCATCATATCAGAGATTGTGTGCAGCGGAAGATCATGTTGCTTCAATACATTCCTACGGAAGATTAGGATGCAGACATTTTGACGAAGGTGCTCACCAGGAGCAAATTCGAATACCATTAAGGCATGATTAGGGTGAAGGATAATCCCTATCTTGTTGAGAGGGAGTGTTGAGATTCAACAAGATGATGAAGCTTAGTTAAAATTAGTCACCTTCACTAAGTGGGCCCGCAGGCTATTTTTAGGTGTAAGTCTATTTTTAGACTATGTATATTTTTAGACATGGTGATCATATTTCGGAAGTTGCAGGATGTTATTTTTGGATGGTTGGTCAAGTTGGAAAAATAGATGAAATTCTATTTTTATAATATTGGGCGAAGTCTGTTTATAGATCGTCGATCTAAAATAGCTGTGTCGATTATTATTAGCTCTTAATAATAATCAGACTCTAAATATCAACTTATTCTCTTAGAGCACTTTATTTCAGTATACAGATTTGGAAAATCAGTGGGATGAAGGAATTACGCAATTCCTAGGGTTTATTGGTGGTTCATGCATGAGGACTCAGTTAGAAATGAAGTGGCAAAGTTATGACAGAGTTGGAAGAATAGTTCATGGAGTTGTTATTCAGTTTAACTCAATTAAGTGAGTTAAAATCAGTTGAGCTAGTTGTATCTAGTCTAACTGAAAGATACACCAGTGAGAGTTAAGTGAGTTAATTAGTTAATTAATTCACAACTAATAACTCACTAAAAACTGAACAAATACAACATTTAACTACAGTGCATGTCAGTTCCAGTGGAGACCCAGTGGAGAGATAGGTGAAAAGGTGAGATGGAATATCTGTTGTGACTATAATGATGCATTGATTGCATCACACACACATTGGAGTTGCCAATGAGGATTGCGCAGTAAAGTAAAGGTAGATTCTAATTCATTCAGGGGTCTTCTTTAGCAATGATTGTGCAGTGGAGGCAGGCTATCAAGTAGCAAGAAATCAGTGCATGGATTTGCAGATTACTTCTAATTAGTGTGTGACGATTGATTGTACTGAGAGCTTGATGTAATAATCTTTGTATGAGATTTTTACATGATCTCCATGATACATAATATATGATAGTTAGGGTTTTTAGCTTTAGGATTTCCCGTTAAACAACTATGTTATGTGTGATTGCTTTTATTGCTTCATGTGTTTGCAATTGAGTTTTTAAATTTCCGCAAAAGATTAACAATGGAAGGACTCTATATTTAGCAATAAGATAATTATGCTTAGATCAGGAGAATCTAGATATATACATGCATATGTTATATAATTTCTACACAAATATATTTGTTTAACTAGCCACAGCATTATGAGCATGGGACATGCCCACCTCGTAGAAAATCTGTATATATTGTATTATATTAGTTTACAAGGGTCCCACAGGACATGGTTGTTCTTCAAACCAGTGTAGGGTGTCTCCAATTCTGAGCTACATGGAGGTCTCTCTCTCTATGCACAGTATACATAAAAGAAACTATAATGTATTTCGGCTATACAGTTCTTCCTAGACCTCATACATTAGGGGGAAACTGTTAACACTAGAAAATCGTACAAGCAAAGACGACATTATTTAATGTCAAGCAGAAGGATTTATAGGGCTGAAAGACATTAGAGAATCTCGAAATTATTTAAAAATATCTAAGGTCTGAGGAAAAATCAAATTTGAGCAAGTCATAAATGCTTTTGTGCACAAAATCCTTCGATAAGAGCGCCTTTACGCACCTTTTGACCCGAAAAGCACACAATCCTAGGAGTGGAGGAAGTCACTTTTCGGGACCACAAAAATCACACTTCAGGATAGTGATTTCACACTTGAAGCCGCCTAAGGACAGCCACCCAAACCTCCTTAGGAAATCAAGGGAGCACACAAATGAATAAATGTGGCACAAAATGGAATCATCCCCTCTCTTGGGTCACCATCCACAATGTACCAAGAGAGGGAAAGAGGATTTGAATTCTCCTATAAAAGGCCACCAAGAGATGAAAAACTTGAGAGAACATTTTTATGCTGGCCAGAATTTCCCCAAGCAATGCCAGCAGTGTGTGATCTGGAGCAGAGATAGAGGGGACTCAATTTTTGGCCATCCAACAACTTCAATCCACAATAGTAGAGAGAGGGAGACTTTGTGACGAGGCAAGCTTGGAAGTAAATACATCCTTGAATCGGGACTTAGAACCCCAATTTCTAAGGGCCCCTTGGCTAGTGGGTTAAATTTTCATCCTCATTTCCTACTAGCACTTAATAAGAGGGGACGTAAGCACCGTCGTTTGGATTATTGCAGTTGTTTGACTCTATTTAGAGCTTTTATCTTATTTGTTTTAGTTTTAGTTTAATTTTTATCTTTGAATATGCATGCTATTTCTCTATTTAGTATGTTTATGTTCTATCATGTTCCATTAACTTGCTTGACTCCATATATTTTTCTACTCGTGACCAATAACTTAAGAGGGTAAACCGCACCCCTTAAGTTGGTGTGATTTCGTAAATGTGTGCACCAAACACACTAACACACCTATGGTGGGCACCATTTCCATATGGGCAGTGTAATGATAATATATCCATGAATGAAATGGGTGGATCTCTTAAATACATCCTCACAAGCCTCAAAAAATTCTTGAAGAAGAAATGTGCACCAATTCAAATGTGTGCCCTAAACATAGTTCTCTGCAACTGAAATAGTATCCAGTGTGCACTTTCCCCTCTAGAAATGTCGCATAGGCCTCCCAAAAATAATATAATAGGTGAATTTGATGTTGGACATGTTGATTGGCTCTATTAGAGCACCCTTTACCCCTCTCTAGGTATCATACCAGTTATAGTAATTGTCATTCCCTATCTTCTTCATGTTCTTGGAAGTTGTTTGGAATGCACTGAATAAAGTGGCCCCAGAAATAGATAGGCCTGTGAGTCTCTAAAGGTCAACTTCATGTATTGGATATTCCTTGTCAATCCATAACGATCCTCCATGCATCTGACTGATGAGAATCTTTGTACACTGCATGGCATCTCCTGTCATCCCAAATCGGGGAAGATTAGGTTTAGCAACGCTGACCTCTAAATTCCCCTAAGGTCCTTTATAACCTTGAGTGATTGACTTCTATCAGCCTTGAATACTAGTTTGGTGTAGACCTCTCGCTTAAGTGCTGGAAATTGGAAGGAGACTGAAAATCCGTTGTCGACGAGAATTTCCTTATCATATTTGTCGTAGAGGGGCTCTTTCTTCATGAATCTTGAATCAAATTCGACTTATGGGACAAATATCACAATCTTCATCATTTTTATAGAATGACATTGGTATACAAAAAACATAGGGGGGCTTGAACTTGGGCTTGGAACAAGGGAAATTGGAAACATAATCCATACTTGGAAATTCTACCACCTTGCCTCTTGGTTCTGAGAAACTTATCATTTCCATGCAGATTAAATAGAAAATCTTAACGCGAAATTTCTGACTAGACTTCTTAACTAATTAATATGGCAAATTTCCCCACTTTTTCTTAACTGTGGCAATACTAAGGACAGTTGAGTCGAACCTGACTCGGATGACAAAAAACTAGAAAATGAGGGTGGATTTGATGGGTAATTATGGTGTTGTGATGGGAGGTTCTTAGAATTTGATTATGGGTATTACTAGAAATATTTATCCCAAATTCTAACTAACATAGGGAATTATTACCTAATTATTATAGATATGATTCCTGACACATGTGGATCCTTGACTACAAGCAGTTGCAATGGGGTGGAAATACATTTGCAACAGGAAGAGACCTCATAGGAGTCTTATTATGTACCTACTTCGACTGGAATAACCGACCTACTAAAATAACTAACGCAACTAATATTCAAAAAATAACTAACCGAATCTACCTACTCCTACCAATGATTCTCAGAGATGCAATCAATTGGGTGCAGAATTGTTCGAGCCCTGGAAGGATTTCAGGCGTGCACCATTCACCCATCCCGACAATAAGACACCATCCAGTCTCACAAACTTGACATCTCTTGATTCCTTCACTTCTGCAACAATAAAAGGCCCCAACCAATGCATTTGAATCTTCCTAGGAAACTTCAAGAATTTTTTGTCATATAGTAAACTATTTCCTCCATTTGTAAATGATTTTCACTTGATATTCTTGTCGTGTCATGCCTTCTGCCTCTATTTTTCTACTGTTTGATGGAAATTTTTCATCAATCTAGCCTCATGCAGTTCCCAAAGTTCCTCCAATCGCTTGATAATTGACTCTCCCTCTATCATATGAGTGGCATGTGCAATAAAAAGGTTGGGGATAGTGAACTCGGTGGGTACTAAAGCCTCTCATCCATATACTAGTTGGAAAGACATTGTTGGGATAGACTGGTCTTTTGAGAACTACACAATAATTGATCTAAAGAAGGAATTGATGAAATTCAAAATAGAGGGGACCGGAGTGATCCATCCCCTAGACCCATATCAAGGACCAAGGTTCACAGAGCCAACATATGACAAGGAAGAGGAGAAAAAGTTGCATCAACTATATTGAAAAGTGTTAGGTCCTTCGTTTTGGGTAACTTGTATGAAAATATGGAAGGCTAACAATTTTTTTTCGAAGATAACTATAGGGAAGTTGCGGGGGAGACAGCTAGAAAGTTGTATGTTTGTGTAAGTGTTTAACAGTTGTGTGATAGGCCCATAGAGTAGCTGGAACCCACTCGTCCCAATCATCCATGTTGGTCAAGTATATATTTGTCAATTCCCTCTCTATTATCTTGTTGAAATCTTCCACAATACCAATTGCTTGAGGGTAATATGGGTTGCTCCTATAATGTTGTATCATGAAGTTCTAGAGTAATGGGGAAATTGTTTCATTAATTAAATGTGTCCCCTAATTACTAGTGAGGCTTCAGGGGGACCAAATTTGGGTGATGGTATTCTCAAATATGAATCTGGTGGAAGTATCTGTAGTGAAATATTTAACCGGTGTGGCCTCAACCCATTTGGTAAGGTACTCTCTAGTAGTGATGATATATCTGGCATGAGAGTGGTTTGATGGTGGATTGATAGCTCCTACAAATTTGTTTTCCCACTTCTCAAAAACTTACAGTGCTCATACTAGTTGCAAAGGCAGTTCATCTCGGTGTGATCACTTTCCAACACTTTAGAAAATGTCACAACCTCTGACATACTCCTTTGCATCTCAGAATATTGCAGGCCACCATAGCCATGTATTTAGTACCTTCCTTGCGGTGGCCTTTCTCCCAACGTGTCCCCTTGAAACCCCTGAATGAAACTCCCATAATACATCTTGTCTCTCATGATCTAGGAGCATCTACGCAATATTTTATCAACACCCAACTTGAATATTTTCCCTACAATCAACTAATAATATGTAGCGCGGACGACCATGTGTCTCCACTACAATGTTGTGTATCCCTCTAGGAATTTATCTATGGCAAGAAATGTTCTTATATCAAGTAGTTGGGTATGGCTTCAACTCAAAACAAGTCAGAATATGGTAGATGATCATTGATGGACCCTCCACTTTCACCCAACTCTAGCCAAGAGAGGTGATCGGGCCCCACATTTAGTTTTCCTGGCTTGAAAATTACTTCAAATGTGAATTCCTGGAATAACAGAAGCCATATGAAAATCCTACCTATTAGTACATCCTTTTTCACTAAATACTTTAGGGCAAATGATCAGTGAAAATAATTAACAGACCCCCAGAAGGTAATTTCAAAACTTTTGAAGCAAATACACTATCGCAAGTTCCTCACACTCAGTTGTGGTATAATTATTATTTTCCTTGGATAAATTTTTCTAGTGAAATAAATGGGGTGATCGATATTACCCTCCCTAGGCTGAGTGAGCATGGCTCCCAAGGAAAAACCTAAGGCATCAATATGAACATGGAATTTTTTATTCCAATTTGGCTAAACTAGGATCGATGCACTTGGAAATTTTTCCTTTAGTATATTAAGAGAAGTGTCACATTCTTCTAACCATGTGAATCATTTGTCTTTCTCTAACAACTTCTCCATTGGTGTAGTGATCGAGGCATAGTTGTGGATGAACCTCTTGTAATATTTTATGTGGCCTAGGGTGGACCTTAAGTGTTTAACACTTGTTGGTGGGTCCATGTTCATGATCACTGCAACCTTAACCGGATCTATGCACACTCCCTCCTTGCATGCGATATGGCCCAAGATCATTCCAGAGGGGATAGCAAATATGAACTTCTTCTGGTTTATTGAGATTAATTGTCTACATTGGTCAAACATGACTCTGAGTAGACTATAGTGCTTTTTCAGTAAAATATTGTTGGAGCAGGGTCCTATTGCACTGAAAATTGTCATCTTGACATTCTGTTATTTGTATGAGCTCACTATCACTCATGCTTCCTCCTTTGCAATTATAACACATCAGTTCCTCATGTAAAGCCTTAAAAATAAGAGAAAAGCTCTCAAAAATCTCATTAACTCTGGTATCGCACTTTCTCTTTGTCTTGCCTGCGGTCCTGCACCTAATGTTCATGACTCCTGCGTTCCTGAACACACTTTTTCTGTGTTATGGGTGTGGAACCCTGTAAAAGATTAAAAATGTGCAATTAAACTCAAAAATCTCACTTTCAGTAAATTCTAGAAGCCTCTAGAAGGAATCTTGCGGTGGCAGAACCACTCTTTTGAGGTTCATGTATCTCTTACCTTAAGGAGCTAACCCCTTGATGTGAGGAGCTTATCCATTTGAAGGAGGATTCTACCCCTTCATATTTGGAACTGAAACCTCCTCTTTTGCACTATAAAAAGAGGCATTGGGTATCCTCAAGGAGAGTTCAAGCTTTAGAATTATTTGAGGTTAAGTGTTGTTGGGATTCATACTCATTTAACTGAGATTTTGTGAGGAGAGATCACATACCTCTATCTGTCTCGGTTGGAACAGTGCAAGGCTTGTCAGAGTAGAGGAGATTCTTGCTTCGGACCCCGGGAAGGCCTATTTAACATCAAGGCTAAGGTTGTAAGGTTTTCTTCATTCAAATTTAATACAAATGAATTCATTTATCTCAATAAGCTGTTAATTAACTGTTTATTTCATGGATTCCTTGATCACCATGATAGGCATGATTTATAATATTTACTATACAGGTGCTATTTAACTTTTGCTTGTCTGTGACTGCAGGTCTATAAGGATAATTCCTTCAAGTGACCAAGGTACAACTATTTTGAACAAGCATTGGATCTACGGTAAGACCTTAACACCTTTATAGTATTCTTTTGTAAATCGAATATGTCTAGAGAAAGATAGGTTTATTTGGTTGTTTATTGCTAGATTACCTTTTGGTACTAGGGAGATCGATCTTGTCCGCAAGATTGATTTATCTGGTCAAAAAATTGGCGACTCCGCTGGGGATTTGGATTCTTGTTTTTTGGTTTTCCTTTGTTTTGAATTGACAAAATGATTTTTCTGGTTTTTGATTGATGGATACTTGCTTGGGTAGCTTTGGTTTACTTTGCTTTGAAATTTTTTGAAATATTTTATGTTTCTCTTGAACTTTTCTGGGGACTTCACTTTGTTTTCTTGCACAGTGCGGGCAGTTTCGCACTTTCCTTAAGTAACCAGTGCGAGACTGCACCTGTTACTTCTGGGGCCTACGGACCTTGTTAAAATTTTTGAAAAACTTCAGATTTCTCTTTCCAGTTTATCTTTGATTTTATTTAGGGTTTCTAGTATCTGCCCAGATCTGTATTTTTCCTGTCAAAAGCCTCTTGTGAGTGAGTTCCAACAGTATTTGTGTTTTGGGTGATTTTCTAGAAGTTTTGCATGCTTGGATTTCTTTTCACTTGGTCTCTGTAGTGACTCAAAGATTGGAAGCTTGAAATACCTCAGATCACACTGGTATTTTTTTCTTCTTGATGAGTCTGACTTGGTTGTGAAATCCATCCTTTCTTGAGAAATAGATCTAGTTGTCTCTTTGCAAGTCTTTGAAAAAACTTTGTTGTAAGTTCTGAATTTCATTTTTACAAAAGGAAACATATATAGATGTTTTTTTATTTTTTTGTTATTCTGAAAAAATGAATCTTTAGTTTACTGAACAACTAAGTAAAAAATTCTCAAAAAAAAATTAAAGCTTTTCAATTAGATTTTCAAAGTTTGTAGATCTCAAAATTAGTTTTTTATAGTTTTGAGTGATTTTTAGAACTTGTAGATTTCTTTTGAAGGAAAGTTGTTTTTTGTAGTTTCGAGTCTTGAAAGTGAAAGGGATTTATTGTGAGCATTGATTATTTGTCTCGTTTTGAATTCTTATTGAAAAAACAAAAATATTTTCTTTCATTTATTCTTCATGTTCAAAGAAATAATTTTCTCTTAAAAGAATTGCATTTTCGAACTCTTTCTTTAGCAAGAATTTCATTGAAAGAAAAACGAATTGATTATCATTTTTAGGTGCACTTTTAGTGTTTTTGGATGTCGAGTCTTCACACCATCAAAGTTTCATTTCCATACCTATTGACTTAAAGAACAACCCATAAAAACAATGCTTAATTAAAATTTATCTAGTAATCTTTTTATTTCTAGGGCTCTTATCACCAATATAGCTTAGGCTAGCATCTTGGAGTAGGGAGTAATTAACTCTCCAAGATAGTAAAAAAAAACAAGCAAATAAATCTTGCGGTAGGAAACAAATCCAATTTTAATTCATACAATATGGGAAGCTTCTCTTAAAGGAGTTAATCACGAGATCATGTCTGAACCTTTGAGACAATCAATTATGTTTCATTGGGAAAGATAGAAGATCTGCACGCATTACAAACAATAAACCTCAGATTAACCATTGTCAAGAAGCCTGGGGTCACTTGTCGGTAAACCTCGGATTGACCATGTCGAGGAGCCTTCAAGGGGATTGAGCTTAGTTACTCTGCCCTTGCGCGTGGAATCGGATCATAGACTGTTCCCCCAGTTGTATTTGTTACTATTGGTAACCTTAGTGTCCATAAGCTTAAGATTATTTCCTAAGGTGACGATAAAGGAAATATCTCACTGTACCTGGAGCAGACATCGACTAGACTCACTTGGACTCTCTGGGGGGTTCTCTTCACTCGAGATGGTTTTGTGAAGAAACTTGTGCCAGTCTGTTTCATTAAGCAGGTTTTCGGGGTAAATGTTCCAACCGCCCTTTCTGTATTAAACTTCTACTAAGTTGGATTTCATCACCAACTAGTGTTTTTAGTACGGGAAGTTACTGTTTGTGCGTGGTTTGAACTCTTAGATTTTTTTAGGCGTGTGATTCAGTTGTTTGTTTCTTTAGAGACTTTAGGTGTTTTTATTGAAATTTTCTTTGTTTGCGTGTGATTGATTAATATTTAATCGTGGCAGAATTACCAAGACAATCCTGGAGACTTTAGGGGAAGCCCCCTGAGTATACACTAAGTCAGCTTGAAGTGTTGCATGCTCTGGTATCATCTAGTAGCGGTAGAATTAGATCAATAGAAATTGGAAGTTCATCTATATTTATTCATCTTGATCATCAAATACCCATGACAGAACACATTTAAGAACCGTTTTCAGTTTCCGAAGTTACTGGTAGTATTTCTCCTTCCAATGAACTAGCTGAAGAACCTAAAATTTCCAAGCCTGATACTGAACCTTCTGTTTTGGAAACATTCTCAGGATTTATTACTCCAACTTCTAGCGATCCTAGTTCACCTAGGGTAAGAAATATTGTTACTGAAGATCTTCCATCTGGCCTCATTTTCATTGAACAACTTGCTAGTCCAGACGAAGAGTTATCTCTTCCTGAATCCCCTCAGTCTTTGAATCTTAGGGAGCATGAATCCATTTTCTACAGCCCTATTAGGAGCGATGCTTGGTATCTATCTTTCACAAAAAATTTAGAAAACTCGAGTCTTGCTTTTTCTCCACCTCGAATTCCATTTCATCCTATGCCCAGAGGTTACTGTCCTTCATCTATCATGGTAGGAGAGTCATCGATGTTTTCCCAAACACTGAAAGCATTTTTACATAGTGGCCCTTCTGTTCCTTCAGGGTATCAGGCTCTCATTGGTACTTTCTCAGGAGTAGCTCCTTAACCGATTGAACAATTATTATCATCTGGTCTTAATGGAATTAAAACTGAAACGTCGAACATAGAGCAAATCTTTATGATGTCTGGTAATATTCCAAATCCTCAACCTCAAGGTGGTCAATTACCACCTGGGGGAAACCTCAAGGTGGTCAGTTAACACCTGGGGGGCAACCTCAAGGCAGTCAGTTACCACCTAGGGGGCAATCTCAAGGCAGTCAATTACCGCCTGGGGGGCAATTTCAGGGTAACTTTTTCCCAAGACAAACTATAGGACAATATTATTTTGGAGAACAACCTCAAGGATAGTACATACCTCAAGGTTATCAACCTTTAGGCCAGTACATACCCCAAGGTCAACTCCAAACTCAGTATGTTCCTCAAGGTCCTTATCAACCCCAGATTCAGTATGCGCCTCAGGGTTATCAACCTCAAGGTCAGTACCCAACTCAAGGTTTTCAACTGCCTTCTGGTCAATCCTTTATACAAGGAGTTGGAAATTTACCACTTAATTATCAACCCTACATTCAACTAGGATATGGTCCTTCATATGTACAACCTTCTACAGGAGAATACCCCGGAATAAACATGGTGTGGGATCCGTCCAAAATTCAACATACTATGCAATCTAATGTGCAGTTTTCTACTCAACCTGGACAGCCTTTGGTTTCTGGTCCAATCCAGCAACTTGTCTAGCCTACTGTTCAAATCCCTGCACTTGGTTCTGTTCAGCAGTCTAGGCCTAGTACACCTCAGACTTTGCCTCAAACTACTGTAACTACTACAACATATATTCAACCTATAACACCTATTTCTGGAGTATCTGTAGCTCTGATTTCTTCTATCCCTGCATCCGTGCAAATCCCTCAAGTCTCTGTACCCCATTCAGGACCTATAGTTCAAACTTCGGTCCAGATACCTATAGAACAAGCTGGTACAAGTACCATCGTCACAAGTCAACCGCAATTCACATGCCAACCATACCAGGGATAGTATCAATTTGGTCTCGTTTCACAAAACCCAGTTTATCAGTATCAACCATACCCTGGCTATACTTATCAACAGCCTCAACAACCATAGTTTGGTCTGGTTAATCCTGGTTTCCCGGGGGGTTATACCATTCCTAATGCAAATCCGATTCCCAGTTATCCTAGGTATCCTCCTCTCAGAACTTCTCTTGTTACTCAAGGTTTTCGCCACCCTAACCGTTAGTTACCATTTATTGCAACTTTGGATTTACCTGATTTGACACGCCTTACGAATGATCCAATTTTCTTTAATCTGTATTGGCCGCCAATGCCGCATAATTTTCCCAGTGATATACCGAAATTCGAGGGTAAGTCAGAAGAGGATCCGTCAAATCACGTTATGAATTATCACCTCTAGTGTGCGTTTAATTCAATAATTGATGATTTAATTCGCTTACGTCTTTTTCAACGAACTCTTATTGGTCTTGCTGCCAAATGGTACATTGAGTTACCACGAGGCTCTTTTAATAATTTCAGTCAGTTAGCAACTGCTTTTTTAACTCATTTTCAGTTGCCTGTCAGATACGAAAATGGCACAGAACTATTGACTTCGCTAAAACAATCCACGTCCACATATATTTCTGATCATATTCACAAATGGCGACGTAGAAGGCGTTTAGTGAAAATTTCCATTCCGGATCAAATTTTGGCGGAATGGTTTGTTAAATCATTATTACCCAAAATCTATGAAGATGTAGCTAAGGCAAGAGTTGTTACTAAGGAGAAATTCATTGCTCAAGCTCAGTATCTTGACCTCGTCTATACACAGTCAGGTACTTTACATGAAAAAATCCCCGATCTTCCAAAAAAAGGTCAAATAACTGCAGCTCCTTCAGGGTCTCATGCCGCTGATGGTATGATTGGTACAGTTAATACTAAAAGTAAGAATAAATCTTCAAAGAATTCTTCTCCTATAATAACTTTACCTAATTCCCTGAAAGGAAAGTCTTCCGCTGAAATTTCTGCCGACATTCATGTCGTAGAGACATCTACGGCCAAATCTAAATATGGCGGTAAAAAGAAGGGGAAGAATTAAAAAAAAAAAAATCAAAAGAGAAAACAGATAAAACTGAATCTAATGAAAAAAAACACAAGCCTCGCCATCCTTGTTTCATTTGCGACAAGGATCATTTTACTAAAGAATGCCCACATCAAGCAGAGGTTTCAAAATTCGTTAAAGGTTCTCAATAACCTGCTGTCTTGAAGGATCCTTTTCCCACTCAAGATAGTAAGATGATTGGTTCCACCTTGAATGCCTTAGAAGAACCTATTATGATGATGTCTCATGTCAGAATTGTGAAGCGATCTCAAGATTATGGTAGTAAAAGTCCTGTTAGTGGTAAAAAAGAAGAATCTTCTAATTCAAACACATCAACTACACCTCCTCCTGTTTCTGATCCGCTATAGATCGAGAAACCCAATCCAGACTTAGTAATCAAGCCGCCTGCTAAAGGTGTACTTCGTAAATCAACTTTCAATCCACATGCGAGAGCTGCTCAAAATTACAACATTGTTGAGGACTTAGCTATTTCCCCTTTAGCAATGTTGGCTTTGGAAGTGCTGCAATCATGCCCAGCACAATGTAAATTACTTTTTTCTGCCATAGGAGCTATTGATATTCAGGACTCGAACCTAATAATCTTCGATTTAGAGAATAGTACACCCTGCCTACCTCATCAGATGGCTTTCCAGATGCCAGTATTAGTCAAAAAAAGACCGATCTTCCGAACTGTGATTGATGAAGGGGCTTCTACGTGTATTATGTCGATCCAGTGTTGGAAAATTCTTGGTTCTCCTACACTCAATCAGTCTTCGACAATTCTAAAGGCTTTTTATGGACGAGGGTTCCATCCTTTCAGTATTTTGTAGGATTTACCTATAGGGGTCGAAGGCAAAACCGTAAATCTAGATGTGGAAGTGGTTGATGCCCCTCTAGATTACAACCTTCTCCTGGGTCATAGTTGGTCTTATGCTATGACTGCTATTGTTTCATCGGTCTTTCGGCTTATCAAGTTTCCACATCAAGGAAAGATCATTACAATAGACCAGTTAACTTATTTCTCATCCGATCCAGCCTCTACATAAACTATCCAGCACGTCGGTAAAACGGCTATCCCTTACAAGGATGTTGGGGTAGGTTTGATTAAAGATTCTCGTTTACTAGGAACTTTTTCCTTTCCTCCTCCTAACGTATCGCCTCCTATTGCAAATATTCATATGATTTCATCGAATACTATTACTTTTGGTGATCCTTGGATTGTACCTTCCGATACCGAGTTGGATTCATTTGATGACGCGATGCCTTTGAGTCCCTTTGAAATTACATATCAGGCTATACAGTCGCTTTCCGATCCTTCTTCAACCAAAACTAATCCAATGAATGGGATCCATGAGGAATCACTTTCTATATCTAGCTCAGCCACAACGACATTTCCCGATCTTGTTCATACTAATGAGTAGATTCGTGAACTTTTGTCTATTGACGATTTACCATGGGAAGATCTACATCATTGATCTTCGTTTTTACTTGAGCTAGATCATTTTGAAAATGATTTCTCTTCTATTTTTACTGCTGAATATGTCAAAGAACCACAAAATCCATTGCAAAATTCTGATTCTAAGTTAAATTTGGAAAATATCTCTCGAACGATTCCAATTGACATTTCAGTTAAGCCAGGAATAATTGAAAACATTCATATAGGTGCTTACTATACGAACGATGAACTCCAATCTTATAAAGCCCTATTTCAAGAATTCTGTGACGTGTTTGCCTGGTCATATGAGGAAATGCTAGGAATCGATTTGTCAATTGTTGTACATGAAATCAAGAATTACCCAAATGCCAAACCTATCCGTCAACACTTACGTCAGATACATCCAAGAAAATCCGCTGCTATCAAAGCCGAAGTTGAGAAATTACTTCGTGCAGGTTTCATTTATTCAATTCCTTTAACCGATTGGGTATCGAATATTGTTCCTGTTAACAAAAAAGAAGGAACAATAAGAGTATGTATCGACTATAGGGATATTAATTGAGCTTGTCCTAAAGACAATTATCCAACCCCCTATATCAATCAAATAATTGATGATTGTGCCAGCAGTGAAATTTTTTCCTTTATGGATGGTTTTTCTGGTTATAATCAAATAAACATACTCCCTGCTAATCAGCCAAAAAAATCCTTCATTTGTCCATGGGGGACATTTGCTTATTTCAAACTACCTTTTGGATTGAAGAACGCAAGGGAAACTTTTCAAAGGGCTATGTCTTACGCATTTCATGACATTAAGCACATTGTGCAACCTTATCTCGATGATTTACCTGCTCATTCATCGCGTAGAGCCGACCATCTCACTCATTTATGAGAAATATTTATGAGATGTAGGCATTATCGAATTTGGCTGAATCCACACAAATGTGTTTTCTATGTAGAATCGAGTCACTTACTGGGATTTATTGTTTCAAAAGAAGGCATTCGCGTTGATCCATCAAAGGTCGAAGCTATTATCAATCTACCTCTTCCATCGACTCTACGCCAACTCCAAAGTTTGCAGGGGAAAGAAAACTTTTTATGTCAGTTCATTCCTAACTACGCCAAGTTAACAAATGGTTTTACCAGGTTGTTAAAACAGAACATTCCATTCTTTTGGGATGAGATCGCTAATCGATCTTTTGATGCACTCAAACACACGTTGACCCATGCACCGTTACTACATCCTCTCAATTACAACCAAGACTATTTTTTGTACCTCGCCGCCTCTCATTCCACCATTGGGATGGTTTTAGTTCAGGAAGATGAATTCAACAATGAACATGTGATTTACTATCTTAGTCAAAATCGGCATCTGACTGAGATCAAATACACGCATGTGGAGAAATTGGCCTTGGCAGCTGTTCAAGTTATCCAAATATTTCAACACTATGTCTTATTATGCAAAACCACAGTAATTTCTGACTGTAACCCTATGATGTACATCTTGACAAAACAATTGCTAGGGGGAAAGTATTCCAAATGGATAGTTATCCTGCACGAATTTGACTTGGAATTTGAAGAATCCAAGGAAAATAAATCTTTGGTTTTTTCCAAACTGATGTGTGATTTCCCCTCTACTGATACTGAAACTATGGCGGAGCAGCCCATTGCAAACGAATCCTTGTTTCTTATCAGTATTCTTGATCCTTGATATGGGGATATTATTTTTTATCTCCAAACCCAATCTTTTTGGCTTGAAATTTCATGATGTCAGTGACGGAAAATACGTTTCCAATCCCAACAATACAATATTATTGGTGATACACTCTATCGTCATGGAGCTGATTCTGTTTTTTTACGCTGTCTTACTCATGAAGAAGCTGAGAAGGTTCTAAATGACTGTCATTCTGGAGCATGTTGCGGTCATATGTCTGGGTATGCCACAACCCAAAAGATACTGCACGCTGGTTATTTCTGGCTGTCATTATTCAAAGATTGTACATATGCAGTCCGGAAATGCCACAATTGTCAGGTTTTTTATCATAAAATGTGTGCACCACCCGCTCCTCTTCACCCTATAATTGTTGTCGGTCCTTTCAAAAAGTGGGGTATTGACTTTATTACATGTAACCCTCACTCGGTCGGGGGGCATGCGTATATTATCGTAGCGGTAGATTATTTTACTAAGTGGGCCGAGGCGATGCCTACATTTTCGGCAGACAGCAAGACTACTGAAACTTTCGTGTTCAATCATATAATTTCTAGATTCAGTGTTCCTCAAGCCATTATTACAGATCATGGAAGTCATTTTCGAAATATCATGATGACTGAACTGACAGATCAACTTGGCCTGCGCCACTATAGTTCTACTCTATATTACCCGCAGGCTAATGGTTTGGTTGAAGCTATCAATAAATTTTTAGTCACTATGATCAAACGAATTATTGGTATTCATAAGTCGAATTGGCATTCCATGTTATTTTCAGCACTTTGGGCACATCGAACCTCAGTAAAAACATCAACTGGTTTATGGTTTGGAAGTTGTGTTGCCGATTGAATGCGAAATTCCGTCATTAAAATTAGCCATAGAATTAATCCCAGCTACATCTGAAGAGGAGAAGAATTTTTTGTACTTGGCTCAGCTAGATGAGAATCGGCGAAATGATGCATTAGCAAACAAAGCTCATGTCAAACGAATAAAGGCTCACTACGATAGAAATTTTACACCTTGTAATTTTTCAGAAGGAGACCTAGTTTTAGTGTATGATAAAGCCATGATAAGCTAGGTGCTGGAAAATTTGTGCCTATGTGGCATGGTCCTTTCATTGTTAAGCGAAAGCTGGCAAAATGGGCCTATGAGCTGATATATTTCGACGGTGTCCCTTTGGATAAACCTAGAAATGGGCTTTATCTGAAGAGATATTATGCTTAAACTTGGTGTGGAGATATTTTTTAATTAGATTAGATTCTTTACTGTTGGTGTGTCTTAGATTAGAAAAATGTGCCCAGTTTAGAGTGTGTTTTTATCACTATTCCTGCTTATCTGAGTTTTACTCTTGATATTGCAGATGTCGATGTCTCTTCAAACCTACATTGGTTTTGCTGATGGTGCTTTTCATAGTCCACAAAACATTTCTTCCACAGCTTGGGTTATCTATTCACCCTCTGATGAGTTAGTATCCATGCATGGGGTAAGCCTCGATCAAACAACGAATAACATTGCAGAGTATAGTGCAATGATTGAGTTATTATCTGAATCCATATCGTTTGGGATTAAGAGTTTAATTGTTAGGTTGGATTCTAAACTTGTTGTATTATAGCTTAATAGGGTTTATGCCATTAGAAATTGAGTGTTATTACGGTTTTGTTTAAGAGTTCGTCTCTTGGAACGTGAATTTGATTACATTGAATATCAGCATATTCCAAGACATTTAAATACATTAGTAGATGCAGTTGCTTCTAGTATGATAAATAGACATTTGCAATAATCAAAACATTAAATTAAACAACATTCGATACCATGTACACAGATAACCGGTAATAATGATATATCATAACATAGAAGTTTGTTTCAAAATATACATCATCTTCGATCATAGGCTAAAAAACACCTTATGATCGGCAAAAATGATAATACAAAAGGTCAAAAATATGAGTCTACAAAATGATCACCCTATCCCTAATGATGATCACGATAAGAGACCACTACCCGGGCCACCCTACACAGGAACCTCCTAAAAGGTCCTGGGACACCAATCACATATCTCTGTAATCTGAGCGGAATATCATCTATGTCGGTCTCTGGAATGTGTAGAGTCAGGTGCTCTAGGTGATGCTCTAAATCAGATAGGATCTCTACTGATTGGCCTTCTGGGGCTGGTGCGGCTGCAGCTGGATGCCTCCTCCCATAAGGCTGGAGATGGGTTGGTCGCAATGGGCCCACATATGCATTTAAACTTTAGATTATTAGTTTTGGGACGATTAAAATACAAAAAAATTAGAACTTAGAAGTTATTGAAAATGATTTTTACCTGATTCATCCCACTGTTCCCCTGCTAGGAGAGCCATCTCTTGATCACCACGGAAATCTATCCCAGCGTATGGAAAGTCTTCTATAACAAAAATTTGGCATTCCAGCCAATGAAAATATGAAGAAGGAAATTGAACAACTTCGATGCCCTCAGCATGACGGGCCATCAATGCAACCCAATGAACCATCCTAGGTTCTCGAGGTCGACCAGAATCAACAGGAATGTTCTGCACAGCTAACATGGAGATCCTCTCTAGAGAAAAGGTGAATACAATGGATCCATATCCAAAGTTATTTAGCTTTCCATTCTTTTCTCTGGTTAGTTGGCCTTTTACATTGGCCAACATAGCTTCGCACCAGTTGAAAATGGTGCCTCGAAAACAGTCTACAACAATGCGCATCTGGGAACCGGTAGCCACATGTAATGCTGCGCTCCCACACAGTCTAGTGACATTAAATGCAATAACCTTAAGCTCGAGACGGATGATATTTTTTATGTCAATCCGTTTGTCCCGAGGGTCTGCCCCATCATCACAGAACTCTAGTTGAAGACTAGCGACAAAATGGCCACCTGACCTGGTCCCAAACAGAGAAATTTGTTCGCCCCTCTTGGATAAACCAATCAAAAAATAGATATCCTCCAGCTCAATTTCGAGCCGGTGGCCACCAATAACAAAACACTGGTCCTGTACATTCCATCTGTTCACCAGCCACGTCAGGAGGTCTACTTGTGTCCTCATGCCCTGAATGGCCCAGAATTTATACAAACTGCATGCTCTAAATGCCTACATTGTAGGAAAATGATTCATTATGGCATCATCTATGTCTTCATGCTCGCGGTCTCTCCAAACAAGCATCTTGTATGTCCTACAATGCATAAAAAGACATATTAGAACAAGATTTTTTGAAAATTTTTGGGCGGAAATTGAGAAAAATATGTTTGAAATTTCAATGCACGGGGTCCACGCCCTAATTTCATACACAGTGAGTAGGTATGCATGGGTGCTATGGAACAGGTGCGGACCCAAGACTTTTTTCTATGTAGAAAAAATTCAGGGTCCGCAGGGCTCACGTGTTGCACCTGCGAACCCCCACGAGTGATTTTTTCAACCTATTTTTGCTTAAAAAATGAAATCTAAAGCCTAAAAATGAAATGTAAATAGATGAAATGCAATATAAGGAGGTGATGGATTACCTAGAGCTGACGGTTCTCTATTTCGCCAGACGGATTTTCTAGAATCTTCGCAGGAACTTTTTTACCCAAAAGCTCTCACTTTTCACTCTAAACTCAAATGGTAAAAATGAAGTTAGAAAAGTCCTTTTTATAAGTTTTTAAAAATAAATGAATTTTTAATTTGTTTATTTTTCACTTTAAAAAGGTTATTTTTGAAACCATTTTTATTTATCTTAAACAGGTATGTGTAATGTTTCGAGTTTTTGTGCAGCAAATTGGATTTTTCGGGAAAATTTATCGTTTTTCAACAAAGAGCATACTTGTATCACTTTTTCGGACTCTTTCAAAAATTTACGAAAAAACAAAAACCTAGAGTCCTCTTTTAAGCTCTTTTTAGACTCTCAAAAATTGAAAATATTTTCGAGCACTTGATTATTCGAACTCGTTAAAATAAATGAATGATCGTCCTTTCAGTATAATTTTACCCCTTTTACGGACTGAAATGAACTATTTACGAGAAAGGTATACGTTGACTAATTACGGTCAATAGAGTTGTCTCCCGCATTATTTTATCCTTTTTCGGGCTTGAGAGACTAAATTTACGAAAAAGTACCCCCATGGAGTCTTCTTAATTTTTTTCTTCTGACTCCCTAAAATTGACAAAACATTGAGTTTCTCCTATACTGGACTCGTTAAAATTTAACAGTAAAGGACTTGTTCAATTTCAAAACAGTAACGAACCACTCCTTCTTAGGGTTCAAATCTTAAAGTAAGTTGGACTCATCCGAAGGATGAGCTTATAAACAAGCAAATGTTATCCTCCTCAAGCTTGTCAAAAATAAAGAGGTACTTGCCAGAAATGGTGGGGGAAAAGAGATAAAAATGAACCTATTTGTTGTATTTTGATTATTCAAAAATTCGTTCACCACTCTTGAACAGGACACTTTTGTTCACCTGGGTTGGGAAATCCTTTTCCTAACAGTTAATCAAACCATATTGAAAGTCTTCAGCCGGTTTCTGGGTATTAGCTTTGGGTCAATTGTCACCAAGCCATCTACAATGTCGTTATGTGTTCAAGAGGACAATTCAAATAAACCATTCATCTGCAAAATATCTGTCATCCATTTTGACCATCCCTAAGTCAGTCCTTGCCAATATGTTTCTTCAAAACTTGATCGATGATTTCGTGTTGTGGGCTTGCCTACGACGGATCACTTCCTATCGACGACAGCTCATTATCTAGGAAATTGATCTAGAAATCATCAGTACCTTGAAATATTCATGCCTTAATGGCAGGTTTCTCACCTTCGACAACAGGTTGCATCATTGACCTTCGATCGAATGATTCCGTGACATGTTCGACTTCAGCTCATTCATTCACATTTCACAGATTGTACTGAGTACTTTGAGGGCCATTGACATTACTGGTGGTTACTCTCACACTTGTTAATAGTTTACATTATTGACTGGTAATCATGTGGTTTCTACCATATTCTACTTTGACACATTCATTCACATGGATAGAATCGTACTAGCTCGAGAAGCGGAAATCAAGATCCTGGATCTAGTTTCTACCATCTAGGCTGCGAGGAATTTGTTATTCATTTGTACAGTGGAATATTCATAAACAGATGGTTGCATCCATACTGTTTCTACACATGTCTATATTGTTGATGTATTGAAAATCATTCCTGTATCACAACAATTTAAATCAGTTTTCTAGTTATTTTTTATCTGAGTATGGGAATGCCTACCTCAATGATGATATGTTTATGTATGTATATTTTTCATTGAATGTTTTTACAGGTTACGACTAGGGTGTCCACAGGATGATCCTTGAAATGATAAAGTACTACACTCTTCATATATGACGGACTTCATCTTCATCTATTCCAGACTTTGCACTTAAGGGGGAAATCTATTGCACTGAAAATTGTCATCTTGAAATGCTGCTATTTGTATGAGCTCACTATCACTCATACTTCCTCCTTTGAAAGTCTAACACATCAGTTTCTCATGTCAAGCCTTAAAAATAAGAGAAAATCTCTCAAAAATATCTTTAACTCTGGTATCGCACTTTGTCTTTGTCTTGCCTACAGTCCCGCACCTAATGTTCATGACTCCTGCGTTCCTGAATGCACTTTTTTTGTGTTATGGGTGCGAACCCCTATAAAATATTAAAAAGGCACAAGTAAACTAAAAAAAAAACACTTTTAGTAAATTCTAGAAGCCTCTAGAAGGAATCTTGCAGTGGCAGAACCACTCTTTTGAGGTTCATGTATATCTTACCTTAAGGAGCTATCCCCTTGATGTGAGGAGCTTATCCCTTTGAAGGAGGATTATATCCCTTCATAGTTGGAACTGAAACCTCCTCTTTTTCACTATAAAAAGAGGCATTGGGTAGCCTCAAGGAGAGTTCAAGCTTTAGAATTATTTGAGGTTAAGTGTTGTTGGGATTCAAACTCATTTAACTGAGATTTTGTGAGGAGAGATCACATACCTCTATCTATCTTGGTTGGAAGAGTGCAAGGCTTATTAGAGTAGAGGAGATTCCTGCTTCGGACCCCGGGAAGGCCTGTTCAACATCAAGGCTAAGGTTGTAAGGTTTTCTTCATTCAAAGTTAATACAAATGAATTCATTTTTCTCAATAAGCCGTTAATTAACTGTTTATTTCATGAATTCCTGATCACCATGATAGGCATGATTTATAATATTTACTATACAGGTGCTATTTAATGTTTGCTTGTTTGTGACTACAAGTCTATAAAGATAATTCCTTCAAGTGACTGAGGGACAACTATTTCGAACAAGCATTGAATCTACGGTAAGAACTTAAGACCTTTATAGTATTATTTTTTAAATCGCATATGTCTAGAGAAAGATAGGTTTATTTGGCTGTTTGTTGCTAGATTACCTTTAGGTACTAGGGAGATCGATCTTGTCTGCAAGGTTGATTTATCTAGTCAACAGGTCCCCTCGGTAAAGCAATTTTGGATAAATCTTTGTTAAGTTTTTGTTTGTAAGCATTGGACGCAGATGTCAAGGGGTTTTGGGGTGGGTCAAAGTCCTTTATTTATTGTAACAGGTAAAATGTAAAACCATGAGTCATGGTATATGTGCATTTGGAAAGATATAAATATGTAAAATTCGAGTAAGAAATATATCATATCATGTCTAAGCTATGATTTTTTATACGTGAACATTTGATCTAAGTTTTTCTAGGTAGAAAGGCTCATGTTGGTGTAAGGACCCTATTGTTATGTGCACAGGAGGAAAGATTATATTGAACTTAAGATCATTTAATAAAGAAGGAAATTTTTGTGAACTTAGACTTGATATAATTATTATGGTTAACTGTCTTAGATTGTCATGCGCATTATCTATTGCTTATTATAGATCTGGTTTTTTTATGTTGAATGCATATGTATTTCTATAATTGATAAGTCAAGTTGGTAAATAACATCTATACGCAAGCCTCTATCTTCTTAATTGTTATATTTGAAGTATAATAATTTGTTTGTGTAAGCATTATTCTGTAATAATATGTGAATGCACAAGGGATAAGTCTGTTTATCACTATTTAGGGGTGCGCAACTACTTTATTATTTCTTTGCAATTAGATCTGGTTCTACCAAGTTGCACGCAAGGCAGTAGGAAGTAGATATGCTAAGTAAGGATTGGGTCCACATAAAATCTCCCTCAGGGTGCAGAAACTTGGTTCCAACACCCCCCCTCATACTGCTTCAGGTGATAATTTGGTCTGCCCAAGTAGATCACTACCGAAAGGGCTAGTAGTTGGAGGGTTTTTTTGGTTGCGTGACTAATTAAAATGTGGGTCAGGACCCCTCAAGCCAACAAATGGTTTTTTTGCCAATACAGGGATCATTTTGAGGGAGATTTGATGGTGTGGCACCTGAAAAAGAATGAGCTGCAAGATTAGCTTGACAAGAAGGTGCATGAATTTGTGATCCAAGAAAATAGAAGCCCTAAATTGTCTACCGAAGATTGGGAACAAAGGCATATCTACACATAGGTTCTCAAAATTTTCTTTTCTACCTTTGCAACCGAGTTTCAAGAGTGGTTGTATCGGCCTGCTAAGTTCCAGACATGCACAAAGGATGAAGTGATCACCAAGTGGACCCCAGAGTTGGTAGTAATTGGATAAATCTATCAACAATATTACCTGCGTATCAGATCACTAGATCAATAGTGTTCTGGGAGGATTTGTGAATGAAATCGCTATTGATATGTTTGTATCATATTCTGAAGCCAAAAATGATATTTTTCAAGGGTCGTGGAAGTAATTTCCTATGCTCACTATTGTGGATTAAAATTCTTTTTTGTGAAAAGGGTACTATGTGCAACCACATTGAGTGAATTTCCCAAAGATGTCCATCTAGCTCCATGCACAGAAGTTCTGGTAGTTCTACATGCAATGGAAAAACTTACAGAGTAGACCTAGAAGAATATTTTATTTACAATCCTCTCAAACATAAATTTGATGGCGACGAAGAGTCTGATACAAGTAGCTCTTGTGAATCTATGCATGTAGGCAAAGAGAACTTGATTATATTTCAAATCCCATTCACTATACTCCCACATTCATCTCCTAACCACTCATCCACCCCACCTCCACCTCCACCACTAGATGTTGATATGGCTGCTTCCATGAAGTTACCTAATTTCCCATTGGGAATGAAGACGTGGAACAATTCCTGTTTGTTATAGACGTTGTATGGACAACACAATAGATCGATAATGATAATGTTAAGAAAGTGCAACTGGCTACTGCATTTCAAGAACATGCACTGGATAGGTACATAAGGTATGAAGCGATGAACCCTAATGAAAAAATTGATAATCTGAAGGTTGCTTTGAAGGAACAATTCAAAAAGTAAAAATCAAATTCTCAATGCTTGATTGAGTTAAATGAAATCCACCATGAAGTGAATGAATCTGTATGGGAGGAAAATCAATGGTTGAAGTGCACCATTAGAGATGGATGATTTACTGTTGATGACACTCAACACAAAGAATGGTTCATTGTCATGTTGCTAATGCATGATCTGCGCAAGTCCTTAAATCAATATAATATTACAACCCAGGTTGAAGCTGTGGAGATTGCAATGAAGTTAGAAGCCTCACTTGTACCAGTTGCGCGGGCTGGGGTTCAACATATTCAAAACCAACTAGCTGCAATACACTTAGAGATACAAAGCCTGCACCAAGAGAAAGGGAAGGACATATGCATAGGTGTATGGTGTATACGTTGTAAAGTTGAATGGCATCATAAAGATCAGTGTCCTGCATACACTAACCATCTAGCAGCCATAGGACCAAGTCCGATTAAGAGTGTGGTAGGACCAAGTGGCACCCCCACATTATGGTGTGTGATTTTTAAAGTAACTAGTCTGGAGATGAAATAATTCTTCCCTAGGATTGGTAAATATGTCCCAGAGCTTAAGAAACCTTTCTGAAAAAAAATTCGATCAGTGGGACATGATGAGCAGAACTATCACAGTTTCGATCTGATGATTGACAGAGTTAGTCTATATAGGATGCAGGCAGAAGGATGGGAACCAGGGTCACCTGCATCTCCATTCGGACATGATGGTTTCCAAGGTAGAGGATGAGGATCTAGCCAAGGAAGAGTCCAAGTCATCTTCTATCACTACGGAGACGCTGGTCATTATCCACGCGATTGTCCAAACCCAACACAGAAATCCTGCAGGTATTGTAGAAAGTTGATCATGTTTTATTTAATATTTTCTTGTATTGATTGCAAGAATGTGGGAAAATAAAACACAGAATCCCACTCAAAATATTCATATGGTAAGATCTGAGTTGTGCAAAGAAGAACTAAGTGTGAATATTGTTACTAGGAATGGTGCAGCAACCAGTGAAGACATGGGAAAAAACTGGATACTGATCTATGGATCTGAAAGGCACCTGAAAATAAGGAAGGATTCAACTTACAGAGGGAAAAGGAGACCTTTGTAGAAGCAAAGAACAAATTCACAGAGACGAACGCATCAACATCTTAAGCATCAAGCAAGCCTATGTATGTGTTCGAAGGAGATGCAGAACTAAAGCCCTTCCTACAAGATTGTATTAAATTGTTGCACAATAAGAAGGCAATCGAGAACCTCCAAGAATTAATAGACAACTGCGTAGAGAAATAATAATCCCTAATGGAGCAGAATGTTGTCAATATTCTTTATAAGAATAAAAGAAGAACTGAACAAGAAATGTGCTTGACTGCTCAGATCGGTGCATACAAAATGGATCAGGTTATCTTGGATTTAGGGTCTGATGTAAACGTATTACCAAAGAAGACTTAGCAGTGAATGGGAGAAACTAAGTTGGAGTGGTCCATTAATCAGTTGCACATGGCGAATCAACAAATTATCATCCCATTAGGAATAATCTCACAGGTAGTAGTGAATATTGTAGGAGTTCGGGTGCTCACAAACTTTGAATTTATCCTGAATGTTGATGATAACAAACCATATCCTCCATTTTGGGGTCTGGATTGGTTTATCGATAGGGATGGCATCATTAACCTAATGCACAAAAGTATGGTGTTTGAAAGTAATGGAACTAGGATTTTGGTCCCTCTGGACCTTGCATAAGGAGAAGGATATACTAAGCCAATTCATGGAGATGATGATGTTGACCATATTTATAAGTTAACTGCATGGGATGAAGACTGGATCAACCCAACAGCAGATGGTCAAGTTAATTGGAAGAAGGATATTTCATGTTTTTCAGATTCATATGAGGAGATGGAAAATTGGAAAAACTATTTGCACAAAGTATCTTCGTTGCACTGAAATCGGGTGGAAAAATATCTATGGTGCATATCCTCAGAGGTACAAGATTTGCCTTATTATCAGGGCATAAGTAATGTTAATTTTTCTTAGAAGAACTTGAAAAAATTGTTCCAGAAGCATAGCGGTTATATGCACTTAATATAACTCCTTCACTCAACCCCAACATGCTGGTGGGAGACACACAAAGGTAACTTGGCTAACTGGGAAGAATGCACCCGCATGATGCATCTGCAATTTGAGCATCCAAATACCAGAATAGGAGAGACCTATTCTGGAGAAGGCGATCTAAACAAAAATCTGGCTAGATGGACTAAAGCATGGGGCAAAGATTCAAATCCATAATGGGTGAATATATTCATCCACACTTTTCAGAAGGTATCTATGGACTAGTACCTCGAAACATAGTTGTGACGAGGAACTACTGAATGTACTTCTCTAACAGAAATTTTTATCCTGACCTTTAGTTTTGAAAGTGGGTTCGAATTCCTTGATGAGGCACTACATGATATTCAGGAATTCATCTTTGATACCACAAATTCATCGGTTGAACGTGTCTTTCTAGCATGGGACGTGCAGATGAGGGACATCATTGACTATCAAAATTTGTCAATCGAAGATAATGAAGAAGACCCAAGGAGCATTACTATTCCTAAGTCTAAAGGATAGCACAAAGTTGTTGTGCCAAAATTTGAGTTACTTGATGTAACTAAGCCTCTGAAGATTAAGAAAGTCAATATTGGCTCATAGGAACAGCCAAAATTATCAAATATAAGGGACTATTGGGATGATGATACAGTGGGAAAGGTCATCAAGCTATTAACTGAATATCAGAAGATTTTTCCTATGAAATTTTCTGAATTAAAGGGGATTGTAGGAGACCTAAGGGTAATTAAGATCACCTTGAAACTGGATGCGTGACCTATTAAGAAACGCTCATATAGGTTGAATCCCAAATACAAGCAGAATTTCAAAGAAGAGTTTGAGAAAATGGTTGTTGGAGGGATCATTGAACCAGTAGAAGAGTCAGATTGGGTAAGCCCTACGATGGTTCAAGGCAAGAAGACCAAGGGAGAAATAAGGATTTGTGTAGATCTGTGAAAATTAAATGATGCTTGCGTGCATGACCCATTCCCAACTTCAATTTTTTATGAAATACTGGAAAGTGTGGGTGGACAAGAGGCCTACTCATTCACTGATGGATTCTATAGATACCATCAAATAAGGATCACGCTGAACGATTGAAGAAAAATAACCTTTGCAACAGAGTAGGGATCCTTTCAATACACAGTCATGCCATTCAATCTGAAGAATGCGCTAGTTATCTACTCAGTCATAGTAGTAGTTGTGTTTAATGAATACATTCACAAATTATTAGAAGTATACTTTGATGACTAGACTGTATTTGGATTATTAAAGAAGCATGTGCCGAGCGTGTTCCTAATGTTGGATACTTGTCGGAAGTATCATATCTTGATCAACCCGAAGAAGTGTATATTCTACATCCTTTTCGGGATCTTTCTCGGTCATATTGTTTGTAGGAAAGGATTGATGGTGGATCTAGAAAATATTTTTGATTGTTAACCTGGAGGTTCCCGCAAATATAAAACATTTTCACTCAATTTTATGGCACACAGGGTATTACATGAAGTTTATTCAAGGCTACACGCTGATCACTGTGCCAATGGAGAAGTTTCTGAAGAAGGATGCCTCATTTTTTTGGGACGTGGACTGCCACAAGAGCTTTGAATTGATTAAGGCCCAAGATGGTCACTGTGTCTATATTGGTTTTTCCAGAATAGACAAAGGAATTCCATGTACACGTTGATGCATCCTGCATCGTGTTAAGAGTTGTCTTATCATGGCCTGGAGCTAGTGATATTGACCAGCCTATTTAATTTGTGAGTACGAAATTTTCAAGCCTGAGTGCAACTACTTGACCACGGAGAGGGAAGGATTAGTTATGGTCTACGTGCAGTATAAATTCCACCACTATCTATTGGGAGGTCATTTTAAGATGTTTACTGATCACTCTTCTTAGAAGTACCTAGTCAAAAAGCCTGTCGTGAGGAGGGGAGATCAACCAATGGTTGTTATTATTTTAGGAGTATGACTTTGAAGTAATTGTGAAACCAGGGAGACTGAACACTAGGCCAGACCATCTGTCGCGCATTGAAAATGGAGAAGAGACCACTAACTTGGAATAAGGATTACTTGACACGCAACTATTTTCCATTAAGGTAGTATATGATCACTTCATCGATATTATTCATTTTTTTACCACTAGAAGTAAGCCCACGGAGTATATGGTGAAACAAAAGAAAGGGTTGGTCACGCGCGCAGATGATTTTACCTTGATTGTTGGCCAACTATACAAAATAGGGGTGGATGAAATATTGAAGAGACATGTGTTGCAATTTTAAAGACACGATATATTTGCGAAAGCTCATGTAGGAATTGTAGGATGTCATTATGTAGGAAAATCAACCACACATAAGATCTTACAAGTTGTTTTGTGGTGGCCTACCATACACAATGATGCACACACATATTGCTGCGCTTGTAACGTATGTCAGCGGATGGGGAGACCGTCGCTCAGAGATGAAATTCCCCTACACCCACAAACAAATTTGAAAGCTTTTGAAAAATGGGCCATTGACTTCTTCAGACCCATCAACCCTCCAGGAAAGAAGATAGGTACGTGCTATATAATCACTGTGATGGACTATGTGACCTGATAGGCAGAGGATGCACCTGTAAAGGACTACAACGTAGAGAAAACTGTGTACTTCATTTTCTAAAATATATTGACACGGTTCGGGTGTCCTAAGATCTTTATGAGTGACCAAGGAACCCACTTTGTGAATGAAACAATTCAAGTTTTGACCGAAAAATTCAAGATATACCATCGAAAGAGTACACCATATCACCCTCAGGAAAATGGTGTGGTGCAATATTTAATAAGATATTGGAGAACATGCTCACTAATATTTTCAATGCTAATCAAAATGATTGGGATGTGCACGTACCTGCATTTCTGTGGGCATACAGGACCACATGCAAAAATTTGACAGGGAAGACACCTTTCATAATGGTGCATGGGTAGGAAGTTGTTATGAAAATGGAGTATATTGTCTCAATTTTATGCATTGGAGCAATCACTAACATGGTTGAGCAGGATATTATGGAAGAACGATTGTCACAGTTGGCTGCACTGGAATAGGATCGATTCATTACAGGTTTCCACCAACAGGTCCAAAAGGCGCACGAAAAGGCTTGGCATAAGAGGCACATTAGACAGAAGATCTTTCAGAAAGATGATTTGGATTTTTTATATGACAGCAAGTTTGTGTGCCACCTAGGGAAGTTAAAAATGCATTGGCTCGGACCCTATGTGGTTAAGTAGATCACAGAGGGAGGTGCAGTCCGACTAGCCACTTTAGGAGGTGACGAACTTCCTGGATGTGTAAATGGATGTAGGCTGAAACCATACATGGATGTCCCTATCCCTGTGCGCGCCAAATGACTATATGTATGGAGGAGGGTCTCATTTCCCTAGACAGTTTTGAGAGGGCGCGGGACTGTAAAATAGTTTTTCAAGTGTTGGAGACACCTATTTGTGCGAAAATGACGGTGGATGCGCATACATGTGTGACAGTTGCACAGACACTACACTAGGAGGGTCACCAAGTTGCAAAAGTGATAGAATATAGCCATTGGAATAGTTAATCTATACAATACAACATTATTACCATTTGGAGGAGTGACTAAACTGCATTTAATGAGGATATTATGCTAGATTTGGATCCTTTTTAGCATTTATGTGGCTACATTAATGAATAGGAGACCGTTTAAGAGAGGAAAATTCTATAAATATGACAAGAAGGGTCACATTAGTTCCCTTTTCTTTCCAAGTAATTTGTGTTGATTGTTATCTGCGAGTTATCTGAAGCTTATGTCTGGAATCAACCCACATTTCTATGAGGACCTACACAACCAAGGGTTGCGGTACTTATTTCCGCCAAGTATGACTACTACTAAACCTACCCCCTTTGCGACGTAGGCCACTAAGACCCCTACGGAGGTCATTGAGACCCTTGCGCAGGCCGCTGAGACCCCTACGTTGGTTGTTGAAACCATTGCCTCTGCTCCTCAAACATAGCAATATATGAATGGACAAGCTTCAGAGACTAGAAAGTCATCACAAAAGTGAACTTTGAAGCCTAACTCAACCCCCGTCGAGCGCCAAAAGAGACCTATGGTCGACTTGCCTGAATAAACTATGGAGGAAGACGAGGTCATGGAGGTACATATGATCTCACGATTTCCCAAGTATATGGCTCCACGCAAAGCATCTGTGAAGGTCCCGAAATACCTGGATAAGGTTTGGTCATACATCAATTCTCCACATCTCCCTGAAGATCCTGTTGTACTGTTCAAAAACCCCCATTATTTTAGAATAGTTGCCTTAGAAAATAATGGGGATCCTTTTAAAAATTTTAGAATAGAACAAATAAGACCCTTGAGTGATTAATTGAAACAGAAATTAGAATTAGAAAGGCTAAGGGGCACCTTTTTATCTAAAGGTCACTTAGACGGAAAATTCAAAAGAAACATGCTTACAAATTGCAATTGAAAAATTGTGAACACAGCATATGACATATAAAGCTACTCCAAATGTTTTGCGATGTGATATCAATAAAAGGCTTTAATAAAGGAAAAAGGCTTCCAACCAAACCATGTTTAATGAAAAGTAAACTATGAGACCCGCCCTTGCCACGTCACCAATCAAAAATCGCAAATCGTATTTCCATCCTGCCAACATTCAATCTACCCTCATTTTCATTCCCAATGTAGTAAATCCCATCACATCACACTTTCTCTAACAACCACTTCCTTCCACCATCTAGTTTCACCGAAATTTTGATTGCGATTCCGCATCGTAAATTTTTCACTTTCCTTTTCCCCCACTAATGTTTGAAGCCTTCAAAAAACTTTAATATTTTGACTTAAAAAGAGAAAAAAAGAATCAATAGGCAAGACATAGGTACTTGGCATTTTAATAGATTGACACACAAATGAGTCTGTGATGCAAAAATATCTCATTTAATGTTTAAATTTCTATTCGGGCATGTGAACCCATGCTTTCCTTTAATGCCATAACTTAATAGTTTAAAAACTCGAGCCTCCAATTATGATTTGACCGCAAAATAATTAATGTTTTAGATTATGTGTGTTGGGTTTTATTAGCCATTATTTCCATTATTGTTACACTGCTCTCGTATTGTTACAATATTTCCCATTTTTACTTCTTGTTCTTATTATTTCGTAGGAAATTCCAAACCAATAGAGTTCCTTAGAAATGTCTGAGCCCACAAAGAAGTCAAAAATACCCATGGCCCCCCCTAACATTGTGCCTTCTACTAGTGAAGTAACAGAAATGCCACCCTTATTTACAGATACTACATGCACATCAAAGAGCGGTTTTGATTCTTTGGAAACAATGTAAGGGTTATTTGAAGATGAGAAACCCCACAGGCTTGAAAGAAAATACACTACAGGTGCTTCTAATACCTCAGAAGCTACTATAGCCAATGTCAAAAAATCGTTCCTACATTGAATTGCTACAAGCCCCAAGATTTTACCATATACATATATGGTGAAATGGATTATTGAAAACCTCAACATTGGAGATATAGCTTTCCTAACAAGTATAAGTACAATCATAGGTTCGTTCAGAGCCTAATATTTGAAGAAAATGTACCACATTCTAGACCCTGAAAAGGTGTATGATAAAGATTTCATAGCGCCATTCACAAAGGAAAATAAGTTACAGTTGGATCCCATAAAGAAATGGAGGAGAAACCCTAACAAGCATAAACATTATGATAAGGGTATGTATTCCACTACTTCGCTTGTTGGTCCCTACTTTTATATATACCACTAAATTCTCCATTGAATGGGTTCCCTTTATGGAATTTGTCACAGACTTCTATATGATGGACTAGGGAACCTTTTTGTTAAATAATATTTCTACCAATATTCTTGAATATATAAATAATCATTTTGTTTCATCTAAAATCCTTCCCCCATTTTATATGAGTGCCTACATTATGGATGCAGTTTGTTTTACATCAGATTTTCCAACCATGGCCCTGGAAATGGACTATCCAAGACCCCACTTCCACTCATATTTATCATGGTATTCTATGGGAATCAAAATATGAAATTGATTTCTACAAGATCTCCCATGGAGTTATGCTCCCATTGTTTCAAGTTGTGTTTGATGAAAAGGCCCCTATATTGTCCAATCACATCCATTAGAAAATGGTTTGGGGAAGATTTTTTCACTTATGTCGTACCATTATATGTTCCAGATAATCTTCTAGCAATAGAAATTGTTTTTCAGACAATGAGTCATGGATTTACCAAGGTTTTGAAAGAAGTAAAGAAAGCTTCATGGCGCTCCTTTCCTATTTACTGTGGTGTCTATGCATTAGACAATTTTAAACATGTCGGGTTAGAAATAAATCAAATCCAATATTTGAAATTATTTACAATTTCTAAGAGGCAATATGACCCAAACCAAGTTTCATTCAATTTCACAACTCAAGTGAAAATCAGGCATTTTCCCATGAAAATGATCATTTTGATGGTTTGTTTAAATTAGTCAATACCTATTCAATAGTGGAGAAATTAACAACATCACGCCTTAATCCTCAGCAACTTTCAAAGTTCAAGAAATACAAGAACAGAAGGTTGGAAAGGATTCCTCTAAATATTCTAGAGGTATCCCAACCTATCTCATAGAAAGAATAGGGAAAAGAACAACCCCCTAAGGATATTGAAGTCCTTATTGGAACAAAAGAGGATAAGTCTACTGGAACTCAAACCAAAGATTCACTATTTTCAAGTGACTTAAATGAAGTCTAGAAATATTTTGATAAACAACTTAAAGGAGACCAAGAAGTGGTGATCATTGATCATCAACAAAAATTGGAAACACCTCATGATAAAAGTTAGAACCCATTTACTGTTGAGTCAACTAAAAAATAGGTTAGCACAGAAGAAGTAGAATTTATCTCGGCCTACCCAACATCGGAAATTGTGTTGAAAATCAAGGAAATACCTCCTTTGGATATATTTTACAGCCCAAGGAATAAGGTTGTCATGAACAGGCAAAGGAAAAGGAGAAGAACATAAAAATCACAAGTTCTTGTTCCTTAGGATATCTCTATGGAAGTAGTTTGGAAGGACCCACAAGTAGATCGATCTCAGGATCTAACATGCTTAACTCAGTTTTTAGGAGCATATGCATCTGCCACCATTGACAAAGCCACTGAAGTTAATCAATTAGTCAAAGAGAAGGATGAAAGGATCCTTCTATTGGAACAGGAATTGCTAGCAGAAAATCCAAAAATTAATCAACAATTACAAGCACAAGTGCAAAAGCTCCAACAGATCTTGAATCAATTAAAGCTACAACACCATTTTGATGTTGGTGCTAAAGATGCTCAGATGCACCAACTGCAATTCAGTGTTGAACAGTTGAAAGATAATCCTAAAGTCAATGAATTTAAAAAGGAAGCTTTGGAATTAAATACTTTGTTAGCCCATAAACAAGTTGTTTTCTATCAAAAAATGTCTAGCATTATTGAACTATGTGAAAATATCGATTCACAAATAAATCGAGTAGCTGACCAAAGGATCAAATTTGACAAAATTGATGATAAAATATCCTAATACGTCACCTGGAAAGATACTGTTGAAGGTCAAAATAAAAATTTTCCTAGGAATTAATATTCTAAAAAAGAAATTTTATCTACTAATTGGGACATACAATTAAAGAAATTTGAAAGGGAAATTCATAGATCCAGGGATGTCACCAACAACATTGTTGAAACAGTTAGCCAAAATCTCATTGTTGCTAATCTGATTGATAAATTCCCCCTTGGTTCTCTACCTGTTGTAAGAGATTTGATAAGACAACGGTAGGAAATTTCCAATACGAAGGAAGATAACATCAAAAAATTGGATAAGTTGGATTGGGAAAAGTTTTGGAAGCACTTGGTCAAGCCACATAGCCAATGGCTAATGTTGTGTTGTATAACTGACACTTCCTATTACATGATTCCTCCATTATCAGATGTGGTTTACATAGGAAAACTGTGTGGCAGGTCAGGCTAACCTCTTGAGGTTTAGCCTATGATCAATATCCTTAAACTCAAAGAACGAATGGAAAAAGAGACAACAATGCAATCCTGAAGTGAGTCAACCCACCAAAATTTGTTTCTATTTTTATTTCATTTATTTAAGGATATTTGTTTAAAACTTCTCAGCTCTTAATGTATTTGATATTTTTTTAATTTTTATTATATTATATAAACCCTTTCATGTATTTAAAGAAAGGGTCCTAAAATTTTGAAAAGAAGACTTTATATAAGTTGCACTTTTGTACTCTTAATTTTTTTCTTAATATAAAGGGTTGGACTAGAGACTATTTTTAAAATGAGTAGAGTTAGCATATATATGGTGCTTTTATCTTTATGTTGATGTTTTGTTTCAAATCAGAAATAGTTGAGTTTCCTTATGATTTTTTTATATGTATATTTTTAACAAAATATAGCATTAATTCACTTCTGAACATGTTTTATTGTCATTTTTTATACATATACAATACATGCAATAATATATGTGATATATACGTAATCAATTGATTTGATTAAATATTTAATCAAATCAATTATCTTAAATTTTTTTTCATTTCTCTAAGTGTTTGATAATCTTCGTTTTCATTCACTTGAAGATCATATTTTTAAATCGCATATAACAAAAAGATAATTCATACCCGAATAGAGATAGGTATATGTATATTTTCTTAAACTTGTTGTCACTGCCATTCACTAAGTCACAGTCGGTTAAAATACCACCCATCCACCCAATTATATTTCATTGGGAAACTGATCCCATAAATTCAGTCGAAGTTGCTATCTCAAATGAATAAGGAATGATTTTTAAGTCCCCGAACAAGTGGTTTTCCCCGATGTTGTTGCACTAATTTTCTAGGCATCAACATTTTTAGCACTAGAAGGAGGGCCACTAGACTATGAATGGCACCAAATATTAATCCTAAAAACAAATACCATCAAAAGAGTCGATCCCCCTCCAAATCTCCTATAGCTTCAAGTCCACGCTCAAAATATCTTATATTTAGATCAAAAGTTGTTCAATCTTCTCCCAAGTCTCCTAGTTCAATTCCCAAAGAAATTTTCCCTGATTATAATCCAGAATCACCTAAAATACAGACCTTAATAAATAAAATAGAATAAATCTCTATTTCAGAAGAAACGCTTATGCTTTCTGAAGCTTCTGAAGGAATTGTTACTTCAATTTTACAAGGTATTGGTGTATTGACTCATTCTCAAATTGAAAAACTTGGAATAACCCCATTTGAGTTTCATATTCATTCCCATCGCAAGAAAATTTCAACATCTAAAGCTCAAACATCTACTAGTGAGATTCCTTCATCTTCTCCCCCTCAAACTCCATCATTTATTTCTCCTTCAATTACATCTTCCCAACCAATTTCCTCATCAACTCATATATCTTCATCTCAGTCCACAAGCGTTGCTTCGAGCAGTAATAGTTCCATGGTTGTTTCTTCTTCAACTACATCCACCTCTAGAACTACCTCTTCTTCTTAAAATCCTTCTTCAGTACAAATCAACCCTCCAATTCACACAATGGAAAATAGACCTTGGAATAATCCTGGAGTTGTTCAATTAACATGCCCTCTTCATCATTCACCTAAGCATCCAGAAATATGGATGCCTAAGTACAATCCAGACGATGGTCTCCCTGCTGAAGAACATCTCCATAATTTCATTTTTTCTATGAATTTAAATGATGTCTCTGAAGAAGATTGTGTAGTAAGACTGTTTCCTTATAATTTTCAAGGATTAGTTTGATCGTGGTTCTTTTCATTACCACTGGGAACTATTAATATCAATCTAGGACTTGGTCTCTCGTCTGATGAGACATTAGCCTTCATTCATTTACTGAAAAAATGAATAATGTTTTTGCATGGAAATATTAATATCTCAAGACATAAGATACCTCCATTATCCAACATACTATCCCAGTGACATCCACTAAGAAACCTATACAGCAGAAGTTAAGGAAGATTCAATACCCAATATTGAAAGTCAAATCAAATATGAATTGAATAAACTCCTTAAATACAAGATCATCTTTCTTGTTAGGCATACAAAGTGGGTTTAAAAATTAGTCTCTGTTAGGAAGAATAAATGTGAGATCTGCATTTGTATAGATTTTAGGAATCTTAATCAAGCTTGCGTAAAAGACAGTTTCCCATTACGACCTATGGAACAAATTATGAGAATAGTTGTTCGATATGAATTAATGTCTTTCGTTGATGGATTTTAGGATACAATCAGATACTGGTACATCCTGAAGATAGGTTAAATACTACATTTAGGACTAAATGGGGTACTTATGCTTCTGATAAAATGCATTTTGGTTTAATCAATGCAGGAGAAACTTTTCAAAGAGCAATGGATATTTCTTTCAGAGGACTATTAAACAAAATTTTGGTTGTGTACTTAGATGATATAACCATTTACTCCAAGAAAATAAGCAACCATTATCATGATCTCAAGCAAACCCTTGAACGCTGCTTAAAGTATGGAATTTCATTAAATACAAAAAATTCTTATTTCGATTTAAGTGAAGGCAAAATTTTAGGATTTATAGTATCAAAAGAAGGCATTTGTATTGATCCAGAAAGAATAAAGGAAATTTATGAAATATCTCTACCCCATAACAAGAAATCCATGCAGCCCTTTTTAGGACAGATAAATTTTGTTAAGAGATTTGTTCCTAACTTTTCCCAAATTGTTTTACCACTGCAATCCATGATTAAGAAAAAATCACTCTTTAAATGGGGACACAATGAAAGAGAAGATTTTGATCTAATCAAGCAAGCCATTATAAATGATCCTTCTCTAACTACCCCAATTTTTTCTAATCATTTTATTTTGTACACCTTTGCCTCTGAAACATCATATGTTGTTGTACTAACGTGATTTGATGGTCAAAAGATTGAATCACCCATCTCTTTATTTAGTTCAAATCTTCAAGGTGTTGAACTAAATTATTCAGAAGTGGAGAAACAAGATTTTGTTGTTTATAAAACTTTAAATAATTTTAGTCCTTTTCTCCTAAAGACACGTACCAAGTTAATATTTCCATTCCCAGCAATAAGGCAAATGCTTATCCAAAAGGAATTGAGAGGAAAAAGGGAAAATTGGGTTATAGCTCTGCAGGAATATGATATTGACATGAAACCAACCAAAATTGTCATAGGACAAGGTATCTGCAGATTGCTATCTAGAGCATCCAACATATCAGATGATGAAGATTCAGGTAAAATTGTACACATTTCTGAGGTAATCCTGATTGACTCTGAATCACAATATGATGATCTTATATTTTATTTAAAAAATGGATATGCTCCCATGGAAATCAATTATAAAATAAAAATATATTTAATATTAAAAGCTAATCAATATCATATCATTAATAATGTGTTGTTCAAGAAAAACTATGACTCTGTATATTAAGATGCCTTGAAAATTCTGAAGCACAGAAGGTTTTGCAGGAACTCCATGATGGACCTATAGGTGGACATTTCGGAGGAGATACCACCGTGCACAAAATCCTTCATGCAAGATATTATTGGCCAACATTGTTCAAAGATACTCATGCAAATGTGAGAAAATTTAAAACATTTCAAACTGTTGCTGGAAGAAAAATAAAACCATCCTTATCCTTACAGTCGCCCAACATTGAACAAACTTTTGAGCAATGGGGATTGGATACCATAGGTGAGATTTTTCCTAACTCTTCCAAACATCATAAATAAATTCTCACTACAACACACTACTTTACTAATTGTGTGGAATTTGTTCCATTAAAGGTAGCTAATTATGAATTCATCATTGAATTCATCGATCAATTCATCATTACGAGGTTTGGCTTACCTAACACACTTATGTTTGATAATGCATCTTATTTTTCGGGCAATAGTATGACTGAATTTTCTCTCAAGAGAGGTTCTAAACTTAAGTATTTTTCTTATTATTATCCCCAAGGGAATGGTTTAACAGAGTCAACAAATAAAAATCTCATAAGAATCATAAAAGGAACTATTGATCAGAGCCAAAATAATTGAAGCGAACAAAGTTCCTTCTCAAGTTAAAATACTCCAAAACACTTGGAATACAAAGATATCCATGAGGATAAAAATATTATATTATAAAATATATAAGATAGATAGATGATTGAATGTTACAAGTGAGGCGTGCTTATATACCTACACAGGTGCCTCTTCATGAAAGGTCATGTCTTATCAGACGTGGCCTTTCAACCTAATTAGTAATTAACTAATTAATCACTATTTACATTATTTTATTCATTACATTTCCTTCCCCTCAAAAATATTTGTCGTGAAAACTTTTCGATGAAAGGCCTCAATTTCTTTTCCTGCTACGTACATCTTCTCGTCTCGGGGCAATCATCCTTGTCGATACAAGTTGATATGATCCTCTAAGTGACAAACAAAACTGTCACACTGAGAATGGATCGGACCATCCTAAATCAATTTTCTGTGGAACCTTACGATGACTAGCAACTTGTGATGATTCGTTAGTATTCGTCAGAATATTAGCTTTTTTTTGTTTTGAATACATAGCTTGGTTGAGTTGTCTGCTCCCATGATTTGGATGTGGATAGGGAACTTTTTTTGTTTGACTTTGATTTTGTTTTGGTGAGGATGTTATTGAGTAGGTTGCAGAACCTTCACTTAGAATGTTCCTCATTTGTCTGACATCTAAGTTTGTTTCTTCTACAACTTTCTTATCGTCCTCTTCAGCGGAGACATTTACTAGATCAACGTTCAATTTTTCTTCAACATGAACTTCTACATTTGTCGATTTCGACAACTCTTTTTCGACAAGTTGTTGCATCTTGTTTTCCAACAACTTCTTATCTTTCTTCAATTTCTTAATTTGTGTTAGCAATTTTTCGTTGTGGTCCTTAAGGCGAGAAACTTCTTCATTCTTGTTAGCTGTGATTTTGTCAATTTCCTTTTGCATATTTTGAATCGCCTTTTTACTTTCTTGAGAAATTACTTTTGAAATTTCTTGAATGTCTTCAGGTGTCACTGAATTTGGTTTTAAGTTAACATCCCGTAGTGTTATTTTCTTCTTTTTGTAGGAGAATGTTAAAAACTTGTTTTTCATATTAAGGATGAATGACCCTAGTGATTCCATCCAGAGTGAACCCAGAATTGTATCACTATCGTTACAAAATAAGGTTTAACAGTAAATTGCGAGACCAAGGAATAGTCCCCAATACTTAGGTGTAGATTCCTTATGTCGTATTGCTTTTCATTTTCACGAAATGAATTTGTTTCCGTTATATTTGATTCGGGGATCACCAATTCGTTAGCACATTTAGTACTAACATAACTATTCTCTTTATTAAGATTGATAGATATGAGAACTTCATTTCCCGCAAGTGACCCTTTGATTCTAATTAGCGCACAGACAAACATACTATAATTTTCAAGAAATCTTCCTTCTTTCCTTTCCTAATTAGACTCCATTCCCTTTTCATCAATGATTGATTCCATTTTGTTTGTTGAATTGAGTTTTTAAGGTTTTTAAGGTAACCCTTCCTAACTTTCCCTTCTTCTTTTTAATGAAGTTATTATTCCTTCAATTTTATTTTTATTTTTAATAATTTAATTAATTAAATAGTTTTAATTAATTATATATATATATATATATATATATATATATATATTCTCTTAACAATTGATTTTTTTTTAACTCTTTTTTTTGTTGAAAGGTTACAACCCTGTGAAATGTGGCTATTCACATATATTCACCTATAAAATATATGTCCACTTATGTGTATTTATCCACGTAAAAGTAAACTTACCATTCACTTTTTTATTCCTTTACTTCTTATTTTACCTTGCAAATACCATGGGCTTCCAAAACCACAAGCTTATAAACCACTGAAAGAATAATCAAAATAACCTTACCTACACTTCCTTATTTCTTTTTCATTTTTAATTTTAATTTTTATTGGTATGTACGTATATGTACTTCTTTATATATATCTCTCTTTCTTTCTTTTTTTTCTGGAACTATTTTCTTTTAAATCTTTTTTTTTTCCTTTTAATTTTTTTCCCCCTTTATGTTAACTTTCCTTCTCTCTTTTATTTATTTTTAATATATATATATATATATATATATATATATATATATATATATATATATATATATATATATCTTCCTTCTTCTTCTTTTTTCAATTTTTTATTATGACCAAATGCCTCTAACAAACTCAGCAATGGATAAACTCCAAAATTTGTAGCAAATGCTTCAGTCACGACGACAACAAGGTTGACAATTTTTACGGTCAAAGACCTGGATCAAGGAGTGTAGCTCTGTGCAGTGATGAGCGGCCAGAAGATCAACTACTCTGATACCAAATGAAGCAAACAAAGTTCCTTCTCAAGTTAAAATACTCCAGAACACTTGGAATATAAATATATCCATGAGGATACAAATATTATATTATAAAATATATGGGATAGATAGATGATTGAATGTTACAAGTGAGGCCTTCTTATATACCTACACAAGTGCCTCTTCACGAAAGGTCATGTCTTATCAGACATGGCCTTTCAACCAAATTACTAATTAACTAATTAATCACTATTTAAATTATTTTATTCATTACAATAATTGGCATAAGTCTTTAAAATTTTCTCTATTGGCAAATCGAATTATTCAGAACGCCTAAGAATCATAAAAATAACTATTGATGAGAGCCAAAATAATTGGCATAAGTCTTTAAAATTTTCTCTATCGGCAGATTGAATTACTCAGAAGGCCACTATAGGCACTTCTCCATTCAATCTATTTTATGGGAAAGACGTTGTAATTCCTTCAAATTTTGTAATATTCCTTTTTCTGAAATATCACAATCTATTCCAGAGATTGACTATAGGGGCATTTACTGGATATGTAACCCTATAGAAAGGATGAGATCCAGAGGCTCCCTGGCCCTCTACAGACTCTGTCTATAGATTTTGTAATATTCCTCCTACATGAATTGCCCAAAGAATGGGGCTGCAATGATGTATGAACATACAATGGATTCTCTGCATTATTTATCTGAGCCTTCGTAGGAAAATAAGTAAACAACCAACATATATGGTTATAGAAGAAAATGGAATGCAATGCCTTGAGGAATCAATCATTCAATCAAGATAATACAAGCCTCTCATTACATGCATGATAAGCATGAAGAACATTGTTATATGGAACAAGCCTTAGGCTATGACTGTGTTGTTTATAGTGGCACTACTACATAAAATATAATGATACAAGGATATAGCAATATGAAGCTCAAATAAAGCGGGGGAGCATGATCTCAACCCCTGAAAATACAATACATCAATCCTCTAGAAGGATTGGCTACAATACATGTACAAAATGGAAAATACAATAATGCCAGAGTTTTTGGGCAGCAGAAACTCATAAACAAAATAGGAGGAGATGGCTGAATATGATTTTCAATCTAAAATGGCCTCCTCCAATGGAAATCTGAAGTGAAAGGCTGATCCCTTCACCTAATATCTCACCCTCCAAATGTTTGCTAATCCCTCACAGCAAATTCTCTCCAAGAATAACGTTGTCTAAGAGAGGGACTACGCTACATATGATGGAAAGTGGTTGGCTTGGTGCCAAATATGGTGGAATAAGCTCATGAACCTCCTTTTCTGATCTCCCAAAGGGATGGAATCTCTCTCCTCTGAAAAACAAGCCAAGGATGGTATTGTAGAAAACCTCCCCAGCAACACCCAGCAACACTGCACAATCCCCAGCTGAAATTGCGCTGATGATGAAGGATAGCGCTTGACCTCAATGTCTGAATATGGGGAATAGAGTGCAATCCTCCAAGAGCTACTCAAGAAGGAGAGAAAATCCTAAACAGGAATTCCCTTGACAATTCTTGCTAACCAACAAGATGTTGCTGCAAGTCCACCGGACCAAAGATGAATAATACTCAAGATGATTTGCAATGGCTACCTTACCCTCCTTTTAAAAAATTCAGCTCCCACTCATTAGGGTTTCCTTCCTCTAGAATCTTCCCTCCTTATCCCACTGCGCTAGCCTACAATGTGTTCTCCACCTCATGCTACTGCGTAGTTTGACTTGGTCAAACTTGACCTAGCCTTCTTGCAAAAACTCCCTTTCACACATGGAGGTGTGAAATAAAGCTCCAAAATTGATCCCCCTTCATGCTAAGAGGATTTTTAATCCCTATGGATAAAATTAATGGGTCTCCTACCCATTTTATTCATCTCCTAAGTGAAAATGTCAAAAATTAATATTCCACAAAATTTTGGAATATTACAAATTTGGCCCTTCCCTCATTAGCCCTAGTTCAATTTATTGATGAATTACCTTCATCTTCCTTACAGTTAGGAATGTCCCAAATCCTTAAATTATAAGAAGAAATGGAAAAGGCCAAATTAACACATTCTTGACATCAGCAAATCGTTAAAAATTCTTTTGATGCACATTATGTTTCCCCAAAATCTTTTCAAGTTGGATACCTCATTCTTAAGTGGGACAAGGCACATGAGGAAAAAGGTAAGTATACCAAATTCCAAAAAATGTGGCTTGATACATTTCAAATTATAGAACAAATTGGCCCATTAACTTTCATGTTACAAGATCTTAAAGGGAGAAAATATTTTCTTCCTATCAATGGGATGATTTTGAAAAAAAACTTTCTTTGAAGAACATTTATTCTAAATGTATCATACTTTTATTAATATATTTAGGTTAAGTAAAGAATAATTTTTATTACATACTTTTTTATTTTCGCAAAACCTCTGAATCATTTTATGAATTTTTATTTTGAAGAATAAAAATTCTTAAAGAAATGATTACAAACTTGAAAAAATGGATGAATATTATACAACTCTGAAAATTTTTTCCATTGAGATTGTAAATTCTTGTAAACCTCAAACTTCATAAAGTATTTTTACTCATTTATCAGTCATAAAAAGTTCACTTTTACAAAGTAAATACTAATTGTTACTAAGCATCTTTAACTCTAAATTTTCATCCAAAACTCTTAAAGATTTAATGATTCTCCCCATCCATTAATTATGCTTTTTCTAGGTGTAATTCAAAAATATAAAAAACTTTAAAAAATAAGAGGTCTCATCATGAGCCTGCTTACCATGATCATAGGAAAATAATAGAGTGGCATTACCACAACTGCATATCAAACCAAGGTAATGGATTATGATTATTAATTAAACATAGGACAAGGGATATCATCACGAGCCAGCGTGTTTAGTCCAATTACAACTAGTGAATGGCATTGTCACTATATGGTCACCAAGCCAAGACAATGAATTTTTAAGAGCAAAAAAAAACAAATTATATAATTGAGAATTTATCTCAAAATATTGTAATGATAAATGGATGGGATACTGGATAATTGATGGTTAAAAGGTAACCCTGTCGAGTATATCAAAAGGCTAAGTTGCAAAAATCCACCTACTTTATCTTTTAAGCTATTTAATGATTGATATAAAGAAATGAAGTTTTTTTATCTATGAAAGGTTTTAAAAGAGTAGAAATAAGATGAGTTTTTAATTCAAAGAAATTTTATTTATCCAAATATTTTGAAGATAATTTTCATTTCCTTAATTATTTTTACTTATTTAAAAATATCAAGAATTCATTTTTCATAGATAATTAGTTCTTCGATTGAATCGCCAATTGTTGTACTATTCAACAACCCCCATTATTTTAGAATATTTTCCTTAGAAAATAATGGGGACCCTTTAAAAATTTTAGACTAGAATAAATAAGACCATTAAGTGATTAATTGAAATAGAAATAAGAGTTATGAAGGCTAAGGGACACCTTTTTATCTAAAGGGTACTTAGGCGGAAAATTCAAAAGAAACATGCTTGCAAATTGCAGTCGCAAAATCATGAAGACAACGTATGACATCTAAATCCACTCCAAATTTTTTGCAATGCGATATCAATAAACTGATTTAATAAAGAAAAAATTCTTCCAACCAAACCATGTTTCATCAAAATAAAAATGTGGGACCCATAGTTGCCACATCACCAATCGCAAACCACAAATCACATTTCCATCCTAATAGCATTCAATCTTCCCCCGTTTTCATTTTCCTGATGTGATACATCCCATCGCATCGCTCTTTCGCTAACAACCACGTCCTTCCACCATCCAATTTCACCGAAATTGCAATTGTGATATCGCATTGCAAATTTTTCACTTTACTTTTCCCTCGCTATTGTTCGTAGTCTTCGAAAAACTCTAATCTTTTGACTTAAAAAGAGTTATAGTGTGAAAAATAATTCATCACAATCGACAAGGAATAGGTACTTTGCATTCTAAGAGATTGACACAAAAATGAATCTGTAATGCGAAAATATCTCATTTAAACGTCTAAATGTCTATTCGAGCATGTGAACCCACACTTTCCATTAATGCCATAAGTTAACGGTTTAACAGCTCAAGCCTCCAAATATGATTTGACCACAAAAGAATTAATATTTTAGAGTATTCGTGTGTCAAGTTTTATTTTCCATTATTTCCATTATTGTTACACTATTTTCGTATTGTGACAATATTTCCCCTTTTTACTTGTTTTTATTATTATTTTATAGGCAATTCCATCCAAAGAGAGTTCCTCAGAAATTTCTACGGTGGCAAAGAAGTCCAAAAAACCCATGGCTCCCCTAATCCTATGCCTTATGCTAGTGAAGTAACATAAATTCCACCCTTATCTACAAATACTACATGCGCATCAGAGAGTGGTTATAGTTCTTGGGAAGCAATGTGCAGGTTATTTGAAGATGAGAAACCCCATAGGGTTGAAAAAAAGCTACTGTGGATTCTTTCAATACCTCAGAAGCTACTATAGTCGACTTCACCAACTCTTTTCTTCAATGAATTTCTACACGCCCCAAGATTTTACCATATACAGATATGGTGAAAAGGGTTATTGACAACCTCAACATCAGAGATAGAATTTTAGAGGTACAATCATAAGGTATTTCAAAGCCAAAGATTTGAATAAAATGTACCACATTCTAGACCTTGAAAAGGTGTATGATAAATATTTCCTAGCGCAATTCATAAAGGAGAATAAGTTACAGTCGAATCCCATAAAGAAATGGAGGAGAAACCCTAACAAGCATAAACATGATGATAAGGGTATGTAATCCATTACTTCCCTTGTTGGCCCCTATGTTTATATTTATGTTATGATGTATAGACTTTTTGGTCATCCCAATACCACTAAATTATCCATTGAATGGGTTCCCCTTATGGAAGTTTTCACAGACTCCTATATGATGGATTGGGGAACCATTTTGTCAAATAATATTACTACCCAGATTCTTGAATACAGAAAGAATCATTATGTTTCATCTAAAATCATTCCCCCATTTTATATGAGTGCCTACATTATGGATGCAGTATGTTTTACATCAGATTTTCCAACCATGGGTTGGAAATGGACTATACAAGCCCCAACTCCCATTCATATTTATCATAGTATTCTATGGGAATAAAAATATGAAACTGATTTCTACAAGATCTTTCATGGAGTTATTCTCCCAATGTTTCAAGTTGTGTTTAATGAAAAGGTCCCTAGATTGTCCAAAGAATCTCAAGCAGACTTCACATCGATTGGAAAATGGTTTGGGGAAGATTTTTTCACTTATGTCAGAGTTTTTGGGAGCTTATTCTGACCACATGTCCTACCATTATATGTTCCAGATAAAATTCTCACAAGATAAATTTCTTATCATACACTGGGTCGTGGATTGACCAAGGTTTTGAAAGAAGAAAATATATCTTAATGGCCCTCCTTTCCTATCTACTATGGTGTCTATGCATTAGAAAATTTCAAACATGTCGGGTTAGAAATCAATCAAATCCAATGTTTGAAATTATTTAAAATTTCTAGCAGGCAATATGAGTTGGAGCAAGTTACATTCAATTTCACAATTCAAGTGAAAACCAAGCCATTTTCCCATGAGAATGATGATTTTGATGATTTTTTTGAGCCATTTGATACTTATTCAACAGTGGAGAAATTATCAGCATCACACCTTAATGCTCAACAACTTTCAAAGTTCAAGTAATACAAGAATAGAAGGTTGGAAGGGATTCCTCTAAATATTCTAGAGGTATCCCAACCTATCTCACAGAAAGAACAAGGAAAAGAATAGACACCTAAGAATACTGAAGTCCTTATTGGAACAAAATAAGATAAGTATATTGGAACTAAAACCAAATATCCACTATTTTGAAGTGACTTAGATAAAGTCTGGAAGTATTTTGATCAAAAGCTTAAAGGAAACCAAGAAGTGGTGATCATTGATTATCAACAAAGAGTGGAAACACATCATGGTAAAAGTCAAAACCCATTTACTGTTAGGTCAACTGAAAAATTGGTTAGCACAGAAGAAGTAGAATTTATCCCGGCCTACCCAACATCAGAAACTGTGTTGAAAATCGATGAAATACCTCCTTTGGATATATTTTACATTCCAAGACATTAGGTTGTCTTGAGTAGGCAGAGGAAAAGGAGAAAAAACAATTGCAAGATCTCGTTCTAGTGGATGTCTTATGGAAGTAGTTGGGAAGGACCCACAAGTAGATCCATCTCAGGATCTAACACAATTAACTCATTTTGTAGGAGCATATGCATCTACCACCATTGACAAATCCACTGAAGTTCATAAATTTGTCAAATAGAAGGATGAAAGGATCCTTTAATTGGAATAGGAATTGCTAGCAGAAAATCAAAACATTAGTTAGAAATTACAAGCACAAGTGTCACAGCTCCAATAAATCTTGAATCAATTAAATCTATAGCACGAATCTAATGTTGGTGCTAAAGATGCTCAAATACACCAACTAAAATTCATTTTTGAACAGTTGAAAGATAATCCTAAAGTGGATGAATTTAAAAAGGAATTTTTTGAACTAAATACTCTGTTAGACCAGCAACAATTTTTTTTCTATCAAAAACTATCTAGCATTACTGAACTGTGTGAAAAGAGAAATTCACTGATGAATCGAGTAGCTGACCAGAGGATCAACTTTGATGAAAATGATTATAAAATATCCCAATATGTCACCTAGAAAGATACTTTTGAAGGCAAAAAGGATAATATTCCTAGGATTGAATATTCTAAAAAAAAATCTTATTTACTGATTGGGAAATACATTTAAAGTAGGTTGAAAGGGAAATTTGTAGAGCCATGGATGTTTCCAACAACATTGTTGAAACATTCAGCCAAAATAACATTACTGCTAATCTAATTGATAAATTACCCCCTCAGTTCTCTACCTACTGTAAAATATTAGATAAGGAAATGGCAGGAAATGTCCAAGATGAAGGAAGAAATCATCAAAAAATTGGATAAGCTGGATTGGGAAAAGTATTGGAAGCACTTGATTAAGCCACATAGCCAATGGCTAATGTTGCGTTGTCTAACCGACACTTCCTCTTACATGATGCCTCCGCTATTAGATGCGGTCTACACAGGAAAGATGTGTGTCATGCTAGGCCAACCTCATGAGGTTCACCCTATGATTGACATCCTTCAACTCAAAGAACGAATGGAAAAGGAGATAGAAATGCAATCCTGAAGCTAGTCATCCCACCAAAAAAAATTATTTTTTTGTTTCACTTAATTTAAGGAGAGTTGTTTAAACCTCCTCAGCTCTTTATGTATTTGTTCTTTTTGTACTTTTTATTTTATTACATAAACCATTTCATGTCTTTAAAGAAAGGGTCCTGAAATTTTGAAAAGAAAACTTTACAGAAGTTTCACTTTTGTACTCTCAAATTTTTTCTTAATAGAAAAGGCTAGACCAGGGATAGTTTTTCAAATGAGCAGAGTTAGCATATATGTCACACTTTTATCTTTATTTTGATGTTCTTTTTCAAAAGAGAAATTGTTGGTTTTCCTTATGATGTTTTTTTATATGTATCTTTTTAACACAATATAGCATTAATTCACTTCTAAACATGTTTGATCGCCATTTTTTATACATATACAATACATGCAATAATAGATGTGATATATACTTAATCAATTGATTTGATTAACTATTTAGTGAAATAAATTATATTAAATTGTTTTTCATTTCTCTACATGTTTGATAAATCTTCATTTTCATTCACCTGAAGATCATCTTTTTAAATCGCATATAATAGAAAGATAATTCATCCCAAGATAGAGATAGTTATATATATTTTCTTTAAACTTGTTATCACTCCCATTCACCAAGTCATGGTTAGTTAAAATACCACCCATCGACTCAATTATATTTCATTGGGAAACTGGTCCCATAAATCCAGTCGGAGCCACTATCTCAAATGGATAAGGGATGGTTTTTAAGTCCCTGACTGGGTGGTTTTCCCCGATGTTGTTACACTGATTTGGAGGCATGAATAGGTCCCCTTGCTTAAGATGAAGACTAGGACTTGGCCGACCAGGAGAATTTTCTAGAGCTCGCACCCACAATGTACTTAGAACCGGTCACCTATGATGACGGGGTGATCATGTTTGTGCCAAAGCCCTGGGAGTTGGGTCTGCATAAGTCAGGGTAGTTGAATGTACTGAACATCCCCATACTTTGGATAGAGTGCGATCAATGATATTTGTGTGTGCCAGCTGCTCGCCCTAGTGCACGATGATTGTTTGTGGCTCAGATAGCGTATTCCAATCGATGTCAATCTGATACATCGTATCACCAACCTGCCTAGTCAAGGGGAAAACCCTATGGCGGCCTTTGGAGGAAAAGGCTAGGAGACAAAATTTGTAGATGAAGTCAAGAAAGACTATAAGGTATCGCGCAACACTCGAGGATTCCTCTTCATCGAAATCAATGACCCCACAATACAATTTTGCACAATAATCCTCACCTGCAAAATGATGAGGAAGTCTCGACCAAAGGAATTCCCAACCCACATAATTTATTTAGCTGGGCAGTGCAAGAAGGGAGTACAGTATAACTGGGCTCAGTACATGTGCACAGAGTTCCTGGAGAATGTGCACGAGGCGCAGGAGGAGGGGAAATATTTCTACTATGCTTGGTTTCTACTTTTGATTGTGCTAATTAGTTGGAGGATGCTATATAAGGCCCAATTCCCAGATATCAAGTCGGCTCTGTGTGAATTTGTGTGCTATGCAACAGTGTGGAACTCCAAGGTTCCTTCCTAAATCATAGAGAATAAAATTTTCTAGGTATTGTTTGATTCAGAGGTATTTCAAGCAGTACAGTCCAAGATGCGCTTAACGCCAACCTTGTACAAGCAATAAAAACATAATGCATATTTTAAAGCCATATTCCACAATATTCACATGTGTGCAAAAAGGGATGTTGAGGGTGTTTGGTATGAGCTACCTTACATGGTCACAGAGGATGACCTTGCACGCATGATGAAAAATTAGCTCGCATTATGGTTAGAAGCGTGAAACACTAGCGGTGCATCCTCACTAGTGCCTGTCAAAACCCTGACAAAGGCATGCACGACAAAGGATAAGGATCTGTAGAAGGATACAGGTAAGGAGACACAGAAATTTCAGCAAGAGAAGGATGCAGAAAAATAAGTGGAGGCCACCACGATGGGGGAAACCATTGACCTATAGATTAGGCCAAAGAATATGATAGTGTCAGGGTACCTTCCACACAGACAAATTCACTTAGAGGCACTAAGCGAGGCTCTCATACCTTCCTAGGCCCACACAAAAAGAGGAAGGGATCCAAGCAGACAAGGATAGAGGCCATGACCCTCACAGAAGATGACCTGAATGAAATCTAAAACATAGTCAAGAATGCAATCAAGGACCTCTAGAACTATGTGGAAACTTAGTACAAATTGGTCCTCATAGGTGTACAACTGGGTATTCAGGAGTTGAAGGTGCAAGCGAGTGCAATTCAAGAGAGTGTGAAGCAAGCGAGCATGCATCAAGAGAGTATGCAGCCAAAAAGTATCAGATAAGTGAGCACATAGCCCATCATCATTATGCTTCCATTACCTACAGGCAGCTAGGTGTTTCATGTTTTAGGACCTACAGTTACAATGGTGCAGCCTGACTTATGCGCTAATGTGCAAGCTTTCACATAGGTTGGAATTGTCTTGAAAATGCTACCTAGAGGAAAGCTTCATGCCATGCGCTCGATGATTTTGGATGATCTGTAGTACTGAGAGGCCAACACCTCCAAATTGGCTACATAGAATTAGTAGCAAGTTGCGACGATGAAAAAGGAACAAAAGAGTGCAGAAGAGGCTCGTCGAGTGACCGAAGATCAACGTGCTACACTGGAATCAATAATCAATTGACTATGCGGTGACCTGCCAGAGGTCATAGTCCCTGCCACGTCCACGACAACAGTTAAGCTCGAAAGCCTCGTATTAGTGATAAAGGCATCACACTCTTATATCACAACATTCCACGTGGAGCTTGAGAAAAATATCATCGATCTTCATCTGAAACTGCAACCAGAAATGCCTCCAGAAGTACGTGCACAACGTGCTGCAGTTTTCCAAGAATCGACCGCTAGCATCACTGTTGCCATGGATGCTTCCAGCCAGCTATTTGAAGAAGCCATGGGTCTTTGGACGTCTGTAAAAAATTACCCCATCATTCGGAAGTTCAAGATAGATATTAGGGCCAAAGAGAAGAAATTTAATGACATTCTGGTCGCGACGCTGACCCTTGTGCCCACCGAAAGTCTAGCCTAATTACAAGAGAGTCATTCCATCCAATAAGAGATCGAGACCTTGCATTGGTGAGATCATTTATTGTAAGAAAAAATGAATTTATGGGTGGATGATTCCTTTCACCTCTCTTAGACCATCAATTCAACACTTAAGAACCTGCAGTAGACACAGCGAATCATCAGCCTGGATGTCGAGGGTCCAACCACGTAGAAGTTGGTAGAAGAAGCACCAAAGTGTTGTAGCACAAAGCACATAATTAATTCTGCCATTTAAGAGTTCAGTAGAGGTGCTCAAATTCAATATGCAGATAGTTAGACCATAGTGACTCGGGACAAGTCACTAGATTGTGTTGGGGGCCTGTTGAAGCAGGGACCCCTAGGTAAAGCAATTTTGGATAAATTTTGGTTATGTTTTTGTTTGTAATAAATGTGCACAAATTTCAAGGGGCATTGGGGTGGGTCAAGGTCCCTTAGTTATTTTAACGAGTAAAAGGGAAAACCATAAGTCTCAAACCATGGTTTTAAATCATGGTATGTGCACATTTGGAAATATAGAAATATGTAAGAATCAAGTGAAGAATGATATCTCGTATAATATCATGTCTAAGCTATGATTTTGTATGCATGAATAGTTGATTTGAGTTTTGTCTGGGTAGAAAGGCTCTTGCTTGTTGTGTGCATAGAGGCCTAAGTCATGAGTCATGTGCAAGGACCTTGTTGTTGTGTGCGTAGATAGAAATATTGTAATGAATCGAAGATCTCTTGATAAAGAAGGCAATTTTGGAGAACTAAGACATTATATGATTCATGTGCTTAACTGCCTTAGATTTTTTATGTGCATTATTTGTTGCTTATTATAGATCTGGATCTGTTTTGTAGAATGCATATGTATTTCCGTAATTGATAAGTCAAGTTGGTAAATTGCATCTATGTGTGAGCCTCATTCTGCTTAATTGTTAGATCTGAAGTATAATAATTGATGAGCTCCATCATTAGACATATTTGGAGGGGCTAATGGTCACCTTTTTTCCTTCTTAGATCTCTTTTCCTTGAATTTTTATTATTATTTGGTTTTATGATGCTAGTCAAGGAGGTGATTAAGGCTGACATGCTCTGAGTGCCTAATATGAGGTTAAGTGCAGAAAATCATGATTTATTAAGCATTTTTATAAGGATTTTATCATAAAGACTTGGAGGAAAAAATAAGGAGAAATTATTGGAGGATTTTCCACCCTCCTTAACTCTCAAAGGAAGTGAAAGGATCCCAAATATTATCTCCAGCAATTCGAATTCCAAAGGAAGCCAAAGGATCCCCAAGGATTCTCTCCGGCAATTCAAATTCCAAAGGAAGCCAAGCACTCAATCTTTGTTTACTTGGAGTCAAGTGGACTCAATCACCATTTTCTAGGGAGCTTTTTGTAGCTGCCCTGTGGAATAAATAGAGCAAAGTTATAGCTAGGAATATTTAGTCAGTTATTCGATTCTCGTTGAAACTTTGTTGCAAGCTATTGAGATTTTATTATTTTACTCAGTGATCAAAATTTTAGAGATGTATGAGGTTATTATTTTATGAAATGAGAAGACTGATTTCATTCGACTAATTTAAATTTTAGAGAGCTAGGCACCTGGGTTAGGGCCCAATCCATGTGCCTTAGCTTCTCTTCTATTACTATATTTTCCTTTCTGTCATTAAGCTAGTTTTGTTTCTGTCATTCAATTAGTTCTTCCTTTAATAGTTTCATTGTTGTTTATTTTTGCTTCTAGTGTGTTTTTTTAGTTCATTTGCTTGTGAGTAGTAGAATAGAGGAAAAACTCCAAAATTTGTAGCCAAACCTCCCCCTCTCATCTCTATCAATAGATTTCGAGCAAGGTAGACCTTCCCATGGGTCAAAAATTTCTTTCTATTTGATTTTAGGGAAGAAATTGCATTACCAAGTCCGAGTCGCTCTTTCACTATCTTTATCATGCATTTTTGTTTGCTTTCCCTGCATGAATCCGTAGGTGTGTTACACTTCTGAGAATTTCTAGTGCGCATCCATTCCCTCATGTTTTCCGATTCTTTTACTACCGCACCCACCTTTAGTTCCCAAAAACACTTAAAAACCCTTCAACCCGCCTCATTCCTTTGTCTTTTGTTATTCACGATTGCCTTACCTTCTTAACGCAAATCACACTTCCTTGTGATTCTCATTAACACTTTATGCTTCCAAACCCTGATTGTGAAATATCGCAATCAAATTTTGGTAGCACACAGAAACCATTCAAAAACATTAAAAAAAGCTTGACTTCCACCCTTGCTCCTCGACTCTCCTGTGACCGTAAATCGCACTTCGTAAACTGCAACATTTCCCCGTTTCCTTTAACACTTACCGTTCCAACTCTACGATATTGCGATTGTGATATCGGCCCTGCCTCCACGTCACCACTCCGTATCGCACATTGCAAATAACGTTTTTTGTTTATTTTTTTAACACTTACCACTCCAAATCTGCAATATTTCGATTGCGATATCGGCCCCACCTCCATGTCACCACTCCACATCGCACATTGAAAATCACGGTTTTTGTTTTTTCCTTTAACACTTACCACCCCAATTTTTTGAAGTTGCGATTACGATATCGCATATCGCAACTTTTTCCTCCATCGCATCTCCACCATCGCACTTATCAATTCATTCCACTCCAAAGCCATTTATGCACTATGATAAATCTTTTATCATGTTTAAACCCCCACTTTCCACTTCTAAGCCCTGTTTCACGTGTTAAGCCCTCCATTAGCCTCTTTAGCCCCTTTTCTCTCCTCCAAGTTTCAAACTCAACACTCTTTCAATTAGGATTAAGTCATGAATAGCTTATTTTCATGGTTAGAAGCATGGTAGATAGACCATAGTGTTGGTTCACAAAGGTGACTGTTATAGGCAACCTCTACGCTTCTCATTCAATTGTCAACCCAAGGTAAGTCTTCTTATTTCAGGAGTGTAAGAATAGTATATGCAAGAGATATCAAGAATAGCTACCCTATATTATCATGAAGAACATTATCTAATTCTCAAAGTTCAATCATCTTAAAGAGAAATGGGATTATATAACACCACTAACTATTCTATCTAAATAAGCTCAGCGAGTGCAACATACGATTTGAACAACACACTGATGAATTGAAGAACAGTCCTATTGAATTGAACAACAACTTCAATGAATTGAACAACAATTGCTTATCTAATTTTTCAATGGAATTCTCTTTGCAAAGTAACTAGCTAACATTTCTCTACATCAATCAACAACTAGACACCTTACAGTATTAATGGAAAGATCTAATTCTTAGTGATGTATAGCATTGAACAGTAGTCATTCTAAAGCTCATAAAACAAAAATAAACTTGTTGAGAAATGATGAAAGCATCTAATAGCTATGAAAACAATTACTGTAAACCAGAAAAGCATGAACGATAAACTATCTTAACGGAATAGGAAATTGCAGCATCATAGGTTTATAATTTAACAAGTGGAAATATATCTCATAGAATGCATCAAATAACTGAACATAAATTCCTTAATTAAAATACAACACAAATATTATGAAGAAAATCCCAAGGCTGGGCCCAAACCACCAGAAGTCTAACACGACAGAAAACTCAAGAAATGACTATTCAAAACACCAAAATTCTTTATTAAATTGAAGGTTAAGACATAAATACAACTAGAAAGTTCTATCCTGATACATATATTATAGAAGAAAATTCATATTCAGCTCTCCATTTCTCGTTCATCTTCAGCCTTTTTAAAGGCAATTTCACTCAGTGGAATGTTTTTTTCCAAACAACAACCCAATGCTTGTGGATGTTGTTTGATTTCTTTAGACGTGGATCTGTCTTTCCGTCTTCTGGCGGTCCCTAGGGGGTCATTGTGATTTCATGAGTCCCTGTTTGTCAGTTTTCCTTTGGTCATCGTCAATTCAGCTGTTTTTTTTTCCTGTGAATAAATATGTAATAAGTCAAATTCTTGTTGTTTAAACATCCTTTTTTACCGTTAGTCCATTTGTCATGATTTTACATTAATCCTCCTTTCCTTTACTATTAATATGAGGAAAATTCCTAAAAGTGTATGACAATTTGAAGTAAAGGTAGGGTGAAAATGTACCTTATTTCTAGCCCAAAATACTCCCCTTCTTACCTATTTGTAGGTCCTCGTGAAAACAAATGGTTGAGGTGTAACTGGGTCAGAGAATAGGCAGGGTAAACTTCTTCTTTGTATGCTCTGAAACCTTGTTTCTATCTAATTTTTGCAAAGGCAACAATTATCTGCCCTTCTAGTAGTTCGTAGCCATGGTCATAACCCTCAGGGGGGTACCAGATGAGAGGGAATCTATACCTGCACCCTATCCATGCAGGGCCCATGTTGAAGACCAGTTTGCTATATAAAAGGAATCGAGAGGCAACCGCTTTGAAGTTTCTGTAGTTAAATGGCTCCCTATGTTATAGGTCAATTTGGGCACCATTCCCAATGACCTAGTTAACTAGACATTATCTCTAGGACCAATTATCAAGGGTCTATCATTCCCTATCATTTTAGTTGCTACATGCCCTAAGACAAGAAACAAGACAAATCAAGCAAGACTTTCATGAAGCAAAGGTTTCCAAGGTTTGAAGCTTATTATATAACATATGAGAGCTCACCAACACAAGCTCTAAGGGGCCTATGTGCATTGCATATGCAAGTAGCCCCATGCAAGGCTACTCTGCAAAGCACTTCCTAACATTCACAGGTGCATCGGTCACATTGGGAGAAAAATTCTCATTGTTCCAGAATCTCCACTTGGCCAATGCCTTCTAGAAGAGTTCACATTTGTCAAGCTTTGGATCAAAGTGTCCATTTGACATCTACATGACTAGAAACATGTCTTGCCTATTATTGGAAAGTCATTGATTGCAGAACAACCTACAGTTCATCTATAAATTGAGCACAGATCTAAGTGCTTGAGGAGAAACAATTTTAGTAGAGAAATGCTGGAGAATTTTCAATTGAGAGCTAGATTTGTGTAGCTGCTGCTGGAGAGATTTATACTGTGATGAGGCTTGGGAACGTTGTTGGAATGTCACTTCAAATCAGTCACTAGGTTGTAACCTCTCCTTCTATCATCAATAAAGAGTACTACTTATTTTTCCCTATATGCATTTGTATTGGCTTTGATTTTCCATATTTCAAGATCTTGGTTGATGTATATGGTTTATGCTTTACTGATTTAGCTAACAAGCTTGAATAGATATCTATATTATTGCATCTTCTGTTGTTTCAGTGTTCTTTCTTGCAAGAAATCATTCAGCCCACAAACCACTTGAATTTGAAGCTGCAACAGAACGGCAAAAGGAGCCATTTGGAAGCAACTGAAAAATTAAGCCTCCAATCCTCTCTGTATATTTGTTCTGAGTTAGGAAAAATAGTCATATAGTCTTTCACCTGTTGTTCTAGACTAGCACCTATCTAGGAAAGCGTGATTTATCTGTAATTCACAATTCTGGCCCAACAAATTGGCGACTCCGATGGGAAAAATTTCTTCTAGTTTTAGGTGTTTAAGCCTCTGATCTGCTTTGTTTATTCACCCAGTAGTTGTTACTCATAAAGATTAAAAATTTTTAAAGCTTAATTTTCAAAGACAGTGAGTTAAACAGTAGTATTTTTCTTTTTATATTGCACCCAACACACCATTAGACTGGACAAAGTGCTTTGTAGAGCACTATCTCCCTTCCTAGCCTGCATTGCAGAGCACTGTCTCCCCTTGGAGACTGCGTTGACTCCTGAAAGTACCCAAATTCCTTTGAATTTTCCTTTTAAATTTGCTTCAATTTTTTTTACTGCTGTGTTTTGAAAATTTTGATGCTCAATTGACTAGTAACTCTATATACTTCTTCTCCTTTGGCTAAAAATTTTTTCAATGTTGTTTTAAAAAAAGTTTTTCTTTATCATTGACAAGTTGATTTCAAAGTAATTTTTATGGTCCAATTAAGAATCGTTTACTTTCAAAATAGGAAATTGTCGTAAAATCTTCATTTCCTTGATAGGATAAATTGTTGTTGAAATCCTCATTTTTCCTTCAAAAGAGAAATTGTTGTTTGTATTCTTCGTTTCTAGAAAGTAAAAATCATTTGAATTATTGATTTAGTGCACCTAGTTTCTTTTCTACATTCATAACATTAAGGAAACTAAAAAGAAAAACTTGCATTTGCATGTAGAATAATGTGTGTTTTTCAAAAGGAACATTAGGAAATCTGCATTTAGTTTGAGATTCATTGATTTGTTTTGTTCATTGACTTTTTTTCTCTCAAATTATTTGCTCTCTTCCCTTAGTAGCTAGGTTCTTCATTGAAAAAGCTTAAAGTGAAAGATTGTTTATCATTCTTAGCTTGCATTTTATGAATTTCATACACATCATCACGGTGAACCTTTGAAAGGAAAATTGTTAAGCAAGATCAACATAAAATTAATCTCAATTTACTTAACAACGCATTGGAACCATAACGATAGCATTTAGAAGGTCTAGGATAGAGACGTGTTTCGGCTTCGTAAAACATAGCAGCTATCATTAACTTGTCTGCGATACATTCCGAGTGTGATACCTCACTCCACGTACGTAAGTATATTGTAGCTCTTCCATGTACTTTTGGGTATATCGGGCGGTGTTACAGTACGATAATTATAAATGGGTGCTCTCACTGTGCGGTTTCGCATCAGACAGTGCTAATACAGACTTGGGCCTCCATGTACCTTTGGGTATATTTGGGAAGACAAATTTTAGGTGCTATCCATCCATAGTGAACCGATTTTGCCGCCTTGAAATTGTGATACACCAAACACAGCATTCGGGGAGATTACCTGCCCGTAATTCTTGGTTCACCGGGAGGTATTCTGCAGTTCACAGTTTCTTGGTAAACCATTTTTCCTAGCATTACCCTCTTTTTGTTTATTTGTTTTTGGTTAAAATAAATTAGTAATCATGGAAGAACAAAATCCTATCCCCCCTCGTTCATGTAGATTAGCTTTAAAACCACCTTTACCACTAAAAGTTACTTCTGGTAGGCGAAGGCGATCACGATCTGCCAAATCAAGTACAATTCTTACCTCTGGCGAAACATCATCTTTTAACCTAGTGTTAGCTCAAATTGTTTCCACACATCCCGGTTCATCTATTGTTGTCGAAACGGAGTCTTCACAGCTACCCGTGGGCACAATCCATTCAATTGCTGAGACCATACCTCCTGGAGCCAACGTTGTTCAATCACAAATTGATCTAGATCCTGTCTCTTCTTTGCCAAAACATCTGAATCTTGAAGTCGAAAAATCGGAAGTTGTTCCTACCTTGGTCATCCCACAAATTTTTGTATCTATTGAAAATCCTATATCACACAGTTAACCATTTAAAATATATTTTGGGCCTGACGGTGAAGTTCTTCCTCTTGGTTTAATTGCGATTGAAGAAATCCCACAAGACGATACACCTTTAACTCCAACCCATTTTGGGGAGGACCTCTACCAGTACCAGTATTTTCCTCAATATTTTCCATCTGCTTTTTTTGATCCTATTGCCATTCAATCTTCTGCCTATTTTCGAGGGTATAAATTTGGTCAAAAAACCATGTTTGAACCAACATCTTCGGTTGGGTCTGTTGTTCCAATTATGTTATCTCCTACCCTTGCTACTCCATCGATGTTCACAACCTCACCAAAGTCCTATTTTCACGGTGGCCCTTCAGTCCCAATAGGTTAAAAATCATTATATGGAACTTTCTCTGATGTATCTTCACGACAATGGTCTTTTCTAATGTCATCTTCCAGTATTTTAACTGGTAGTCCTATTTTTAGTACTGAATGACTTGATTCATTACATACATCATCAAGGCAATATCAAGTCGGTCCTTTTGGGTCAATTCCTTTAAATACCATATCAACTGGACTCCCAGCATTTGGAGAAAATTATTTTCCATCTTATTATCCTCCTTATGCTGGGGGGAAACCTTTGGTCACCCAATATGATAGTACTCAGTCACTTTTTGGTAAAACTAATGTTGACATGAATTTTTGTCAATGGCAGCCCACTCTACCTATCTAACCACAAATGATTGTACACCGTATCAACCGATTCAACATATTACACCCACGTCATTACCACTTGTTAATACATCTATACCCCTGTTACAGAACCAAAATATTGTACATCAACCTTATCAGGCAGGTTCTTCAACTCAATATCATCAAATGTTGGGTCCACAGACTCAAAATCCTTTGGTTAATTTACAACAACCTATATCAAAAATCATTTATTCACAGGCTACTGTACCATTTTATGGGATGTCACAAACACAACCTAGTTATACATATCAACCGAATCCAACTTATACCAATTTGGGTTATAAAATTGGTGGATATACCCCTTGGTAGCCACAAGCGCAAATGCCTCAAACTTCATTTCAAAAAGTATCATATCCAGGTTTTGGTCAACAATATTTCTCAAGCATTTGCTATGCAAAACAACCCCTATCTAGGTTACTAGCAGCAGATTCTGTATGCTGGTGCTCAAAGACCTGTTGCCCAAGAAATTCCATCTTACCCTAGCTATGCTCAACCTGACCTTAATCAACAGTTTCCTTTCGTTGCAACTTTGGAATTACCAGATTTAAACCAGTTAACCAATGATCCTATAAATTATGCTCCTTGGTGGCCGGTGATACCTCATAAATTACCCTCTGATATTCCTAAATTCAATGGAAACCCTGGAGAAGATTCGTCGACTCATGTCATCACTTATCATTTATGGTGTTCATCAAATTCCCTAAATGATGATTCTGTTCGACTACGTCTTTTCCAGCGTACACTTCCAGGTCCGGCTGCTAAATGGTACATTGAGTTACCTAGAGCTTATTTTGACAATTTCACTACCTTAGCTACTGTATTTTTGACCCATTTCCAGTTACCTATCAGATACAAAACTGGAACAGAACTCTTGAACAACTTCAAACAGACTAATGCTACTCACATTTCTGATCACATTCATGAGTGGCATCACTGTCGACGAATGGTTAAGACATTTTTTCCGAATCAGCTCCTTGTTGAATGGTTCATTAAGTCCCTGTTACCATCTATAACTGAGGATGTGGCTAAAGGTGGCATCATCACAGAAGAGAAATTTATCGCTCATGCACAATATTTAGAATTGATTTACACTCAGTCTGGTACACTCTATGAAAAAATCCCTAATGCCCCGCGATCTAATTTCAATTTTCCTCCTCAAATAAAGGACTCTCATGCCGGAGACAGATTGATAGGCATTGCAAACACACACCACGCTACTGCATCTGATCCTGCTCCTACTTCCGAAATTAATGTCGTGTCATTTGAAAAAGGAAAAAGTGACAAGCAACCAGGAAGTAAGAAAAATGGGAATTCAAAGAAAAAGAAAACTTCTAACCCGCAGGAAAGATCATCTGATCAACCATCCGGACCACGGAAACCTCTCTATCCATGCATAATCTGTAACGAGGAACACTTTGTTAGAGATTTTCCTCACCGTGCTGAATTCTCAAAAATCATCAAGACTTTTGATGCATCAGCTATGTTGACAGACCCATTTCCGAATCCAAACACTAATTTGGTTGCTATGGATCCAGCTCCTAGTTCCCAAGTGTTAATGTTATCCACTAAAAAACCTTCACAAGATATTTTTGTGTCAACGTGGAATAAAGACTATGGTATTTCAGCCACTGATCAACCTACTACCTCGACAACGAATCCATCTAATGAATTAGTCCACCTATTGTTATTCCTGAATTGACAATTAAGCCACCGAAGGGAGTAATTCACAAATCGACATATAATCCTCGAGCAAGAGCTGCAAAAATTATAATATAGTTGAATATTTGGTTCAATCCCCTTCAGCTATGTCTACTCTTGAGGTATTACAAAATTGTCCCTCCCAAAAGCAGGCTTTATTTTCGGGCATTGGTGGAATTGATCCGACTAATTCTAATCTTGTCATCTTTAATCATACGGGATATATGCTGCAATTACCAGAAAAATTGGCATTCTCCATACAGGTAAATGTTCTCAATCATCTTGTTAATCACACTATTATTGATGAGGGAGAATCTACGTGCATTATGTCTCTAAACTGTTGGAAGTCAATTGTCTCGCCGCGATTATCACAATCATTAATGACATTTAAGGCTTTTGATGGAAGAACATATAAACCTTGTGGTATTATCAATAACCTGCATGTTGAATTAGGGGGAAAAACAGTGAATATTGATGTCGAGGTTGTTGACAGACCCCTTGACTATAATATTTTACTTGGAAGACCATGGGTATATGCAATGACTGCCATATTTTCTACATATTTAAGAATGATTTCCTTTCCACATAAAGGTACAATCACATTCATTAATAAACTATCCATTTTTTCCTCTACTTCATAGGTAAATAGAAGCGTTCCATTTGTTCACTTACCCCAACTAGAAATCCAGAACTTGGTGTAGGACTCTTAAAGGATTCCACTCTTATGGGAACCTTTTCATTATCGCTGCCTGTGACGTTGGAAGAAATTGCAAGTATAGAGACCTGCTACATGATCTCTTCCACTCTATATGGCTCAAGGGAGAGTACGGTTGATTCTAAAATTTCTACGTTGGATGATGTTTTACTGCCCAACCCTATTGAGCTGGCATAGCAATCAATCTATTTGGCTTGGGCAGAAAATCCAAAATCAACGTCGCCAAGTGTTTGGGTTGATCATTCCTTAGATTTTGGTACTTCATTTGATCCATTTTACTCAAAAATTTTGACAAATGAAAATATTTTGGAGGCTATGATGTCAGAAGGAGAACCATGGGAAGATTATCATCATTGTTCCCATCTTCTAGATTATGAAGAAAACAATCTCAGTGAACTATATCACCCATCCATCAAAACTTTCTTTTTGAATTCTTTACCAATTAATGCAATTGACTCTGAGTGAAACTTATCAAATATTGAAGAAACGATTTCTATCAAGCACATTGTTCAACCATATCTAGATGATTTACCAATGCATTCATGAAATCGGAGTGATCACCTGATGCATTTGAGAGCCATTTTCTTACGATGCCGACACTACAAGATACACCTCAATCCACATAAATGTGTGTTTTGTGTTGGTTTTGGTCGATTGCTCGGATTCATAATCTCAAAATAAGGAATTAGAATAGACCCATTGAAGGTTCAAACCATTATTGATTTTCCTGCACCATCAAACTTACTTCAGATACAGAAACTTCAAGGAAATGCTAACTTCCTGAGAAGGTTCATTCCAAACTACACCGAAATGGCTAAAGGATTTACTCGATTATTAAAAAAGGTGGTTCCCTTCCATTGGGATCAAGTTGTGTAAGCTTATTTTGATGTTTTCAAGGACACTCTTGTCTGAGCATCATTAATGTATCCTCCTAATTATCAAAATTATTATTTCCTATACATCGTCGCGGCTGAAACGACCATCGCTATGGTTTTGGTCCAAATAGAATATGGAATTGAACATCCGATCTATTATTTGAGTCGTAATCTCAATTATATGGAAGTTAAGTACTCGTATGTGGAAAAGCTTGTCTTGGAAGCTTTTCAAGCTGTCCAAAGATATCGCCATTATATCCTGCTCTGAAAAACAACAATAGTTTCAGATTTCAACCCCATGACTTATATCTTATCACGTCAATTGCTGGGGGGGGAATATTCAAAATGGAATGTCATTTTGCAGGAATTTGATTTGGAATTCATCAAATCCAAGTCAAATAAGTCTTCAGTTTTAGTTGAGCTTCTATGTGACCTTCCCTCTGATAGTACTAATACTACGTCGAAACCATATATTCCAGACGAGTCTATGTTTCTGATCAGATCATCTGATCCTTGGTATGGGGATTTCATCATTTATCTCAAAATCCAAACTTTTCGACCTAATATCTCTCACTCTGAACAGCGACATATTTGATACCAAGCCAAAGATTATCTGATCGTTGGTGATACACTTTATCGTCGTGGTGTCGATACCATTTTAAGGAGGTGCCTCACTCATGAGGAGGCCGAAAAAGTGTTAAATGATTGTCATGCTGGGGCTTGTGGTGGACACTTATCTGGATATGCTACCGCGCAGAAGATACTTCGCGCTGGTTACTTTTGGCCTACTATTTTTCAAGATTGCATCCTCGCAGTCAAAAGTTGTCATGCATGCCATATTTTTTATCGTAAAATCCACAAACCGCCAATGCCAATGCATCCTATTGTCTCTACTGGACCATTTACGAAATGGGGTATTGAATTCATGACCTGTAACCCTCCTTTATCTAAGGGGCATGGTTATATTATTGTCGCAGTCGACTATTTTACCAAATGGGCCGAAGCGATGCCTACATTTAATAGCACAGGACAAACAACTACATTGTTTTTCTTCAACCATGTTATTACATGGTTTGGGGTCCCACAGGCTATAGTTACATATCATGGGAAGAATTTTCGCAACCATATGATTTCTGAATTGACTACCAAGTTAGGATTGTCACATGATAATTCTACTTATTATCCACAATCAAATGGAAAAGTTGAGGCTATTAACAAAATTCTTAAACGAATGCTTCAACGAATGATAGGAGTCTGTAAAAGGAACTAGCACTTGATCCTGTACTCCGCTTTGTGGGCATATTGAACCTCGATGAGAAATGCAACTATATTTACTCCTTTTCAATTGGTGTATGGTCTAGAATCTATCTTACCAATCCAATGTGAAATATCATTGTTAAAACTCGAGATAGACTTGTTAATTGACACCTTAGAAGAAGAAGCGTTTCTCCTTAACCTCATCCATATTGATGAAATGTGTTGTGAAGCCTAATTGGCCAACGAAATTCATAAGAGACATATAATAAAGGCGCAATACGACAAAAATTTCTAGCCCCGCATCTACTAAGAGGGAGACTTGGTCCTTCTTTATGATCAAGAAGATGATGTAATAGGTATAGGGAAATTCAAGCCATTGTGGCATGGCCCCTATATTGTTAAAAGAGTTATTGCTAAGGGTGCCTACGAGTTAGTTGATTACGATGGGATTCCATTGGCACAGCCTAGAAATGGGTTGTATTTGAAACATTATTATGCCTAATCATGAGCGTAGTAATTTTTTGTATTATATTGTATATATGTTGTTGTTATGAATTCACTATCTTAATTTGTTTTTAGAGTTTTCTTGATGTTAGTAATCCACTTTATATTTTATGGCAGATGTCTGAATCTTCGGAACCATTTGTTGGATATGCTTATGGTGCTAGTCGTAGTGCGCAAAATCTATCCTCCACAGCGTGGCCCATTTTCACTCTGAACGACGAGTTAGTGAGTTTTCAAGGGATTTTTATTGGTAGATCGATGAAAAATATCACTGAGTATATCGCGTTGATTGAACTTATCTCTGATTCCATTTCATTTGGTATTAACCACATAATCATAAGGTTAGACTCACAACTTGTGGTATTACAACTTACTAGTGTTTACACTATTAGAAATCCAACGCTTCTTAGATTGTTCCTAAGAGTTCGAATTTTGGAAAGACATTTTGATTTTGTTCAATATCAACACATTTCTATAAATTTGAACACTTTGACTGATTCATTAGCTAATCAAGTTTTAGACATAAATTTGCAACATAGGTAAAGAAAACATTCACATCATTGAATAGGATTGTGCATTAAACATAGGAAAAACTCTGAAATCATATAGATAGATAGTTATAGGTTTTTAAAAAAAAATTTCCCAAGACACATTGGTCATAGGACCTCAAAATGTATGAAAAATGTCACAATTAAACTAGTGGTGCTCATGGTAACATGCTATAGATCTAGCAATCCTACGAAGCAACCGCATCCAACGATTAGGAACTCCAATTCTGTGTCGCTGTAGTCGCATGGGAAGCTCTTCGATTCAGAAATCTGGAATCCTGAAGGTCAACCCGTCTATGTGTTGTTGAAGCTCAGCCAGAGTCTCAGCCATATCAAGGTCCTGAAGGACTGATCTCCTGACAACCCTCTCTGCTGGCACATCTGCTTCACGCTCTGGTTCCTCTACTGGTTGAACATGACCAATATCTGCATTACATCAAACATTTAGTTTAGTCTTGGAAAGAAATAAAAAACACAAAATCATTGTATAAACCTTAGAAAAATCAAAAAATATGGTCAAATCATTCTTACCTATTGCACCCCACTGAGCGCCTTCTGGTAATACTAGATCTAGATCTCCTCGGAATTCAATGCCTGTGTATGCGTACTCATTGATGGTGACAATCTATCATCGAAACCATGCGAAGAATGTAGTAGAGAACACAACGGTCAATTGGCTTGCATGCCGACCCATGAGTTCTACCCATCTCTGCATTCGAGGATCTCTAGGACTAGATATATCCAATGTTACATGTTATGGCTACAACAGTGGAATCCATTCCAAAGCAAAGGAAATAAGGATTGAACCATAACTGAAATTTCTTCCTTCCCCCCTTTTCTTTATTCAGTTGTTCCTTTATCTGAGATAGAAAAACTCCAAACCAGTTGAATATTGTTGGCTCTAAGAACTCTAGTGCATACTTCATATACTATATGTTCGCTACATGTAGTGTAACGGTGCCAGAAATTTTAGCGATCGTGAAAAGGATGGTTCTCAAAAGCAAATCCCTGACATCTTGGATATTTATTTTTCCATCTTTTCTAGGTTCTTCCCCTGGATATCAATACTACATAACATAATCCCTCACCGTCTCTCCTCCAACGATAGACCCTGTGAGAGAAATGGGAAAATCTCTCCTTGAAAAACCTATGAGAAAATACACGTCCTCAACTGTTATGGGTAACACTTGATTTTTAATGTGAAATGCCTCTATCGCCAGATCCCATGCTCAAACTAAGAACTCCAAGAGTTCTATTTTTTGCCTCATTCCCGACAATTTTAAGTACTTAAGTAGTCCACAACCTCTTAGGGCTCTTACTGTACCCAGATCATTCAAGGCAATCATATCTTGTTCTTCATGTTCTCTTTCCCTCCATGTAATTTTCATTATAATCCAATGGAAACCTGAAATACAACCATAAGATGCATTAGATTCCATTCATTGCAAAAAACTGGGCAAATTTTGGGCAGAATTTACCCTAGGGTCTTTAAAACCCTAAAAATCTGCAGGGAATGGAAATGAAATGAATACGAAAGGGAAGAGGAGGTTCATAGCATTAACCTGGATCAAACGGTGATGAAATCTGTCCATATAAATGATCACAATTGATGACTGAAGTTCGGGAAAAAATCAGGTTTAGAGCTCCAAAATGCAAATGGTAACTATGGAATGGTAAAAATGAATAGTGAAACTACTTTATATAGTCATTTAATTGTTTGCAAGTTAAATTTATTGCTATGACTATGGTTTTATATGTTTTTAACATGAAACAGGTATTTTTAATCCATTTCATGTTGCTCTGAACAGGAAATACAACTGATGAACAGATTAGTCATGCAGATTTATTTCAAAGAATGACTTGACCACAAAGCATACTTTTTCTCCTTATTTTTTGAACTTTGTTAAAAACGAAAAACGATTTGAAGCACACTTTTATCTATTTTTTGAGCTTTGATAACAGCGAAAAAGGAACCCCTGGAGTCTTCTTTGAGCTCTTTTCAGACTCCGATAATGTGAAAATATTGCCGAGCAATTCTGTTTTTGAGCTTGTTAAAGTAAATGAATTGATATCTACTCAGTATAAGTTTAACCCTTTTCCAGACTGAGATGGATTATTTATAAAAAAGGAATACCTTGGTTAAACATGAACAAAGAGGTTATTTCAAATATTATTTTACACTTTTTCGAATCTTAGAGACAAATTTACGAAAAAGTACTTTTGGAGTTCTCTTTCGTACTCTTTTTCAGACTTTCGAAATATGAAAAAGGACCTGGCTATCACTATCGTTAAGCTCGTTAAAACATAAAATAGTGACGCGCTTGTCGATCATGGCAAGAATCGAGTTTCATTCATCGCTAGACTCGTTAAATTATTAAATAGAGATACTTTATTCGCCCGAAGGGTTGAATTATAGATCAAGAAAATGTTGTCCTCCTCAAGCTTGTTAAAAAATAAAGAGGTAATGGTCGACAAATGACCGGAGAAAATTTGGGAAAAGTAAGCAATTTTTTTTTTGGTAGCAAGTCGCTCTTGAACATGACACTTCTTTCACTCCATGTCCGTGATTATTTGGGTTGGGTAATCATCTTGATGGTTCATTAACACCTATGTTTCAGGATAACTTCACTTCGGTTTTGGGTCAATGCTACCAACTCATCATAGTGTCGCCAATATGTTCAAGAGAAGTCATCCAGTGATTAAAAACTCATCCTTATGCAATACTCATAAACCTTCATTTTCATGACTGTCATCCCTGAAAATTGCTATATCAAGTCATACCCTTGTCTGTGAAATCAGTAACTCCTATTTTGCAATAAGGTGACTTCCTGTCAACAAAAAATCAATATCCATGAAGTTCACTTAGAAACATCAGATTCCAATACCATGAGGCTTGTTACAGCATTAACAAGATCCTCACTTCCGGACCTTTGACCGAAAGATTTTGTTGGGCGTTCGACATCAAATCATCTATTCACGCCTTACGAAATGTACTGCAGTACCTTGAGGTCCATTGACATTAATGGTGGTTCTCTCGCATTTGTTAACAACTCACATCATTGGCCAGTAATCAAACGATGTCTTTCCATGTTCGACTACAAATCATATATTCGCATGGCTATACTTGTACCCGATTGATCGAGTGAACGAGATAAGAAGACCCCAGATATAGTTTCAGCCATTCAGGCTGTGATTTTAGGATTGTTGTACACATCATCTGTACAGTGACCTTACATACAGATTTCCATCCAAACATGGGCCTATATATGTAGGCATGTCTTCATCTGGGCAACATTCAAATGAAGATTTCTGAATTATGTACATGTTATTAGATTGTTTTATGTGATGAACATGGGAATGCCTACCCTCAGAAATTATGATGAAAGAGGATATATCATGATGTAATGTATTGTAATATTGATGCAGGTACCACTCTGCTTCTTTTCCAGTCTCATCACAGTATAAAGCATCTCAATCAAATGTTCTTATTATTTGGATCTCATGCTTTAGGGGGAAATTGTTATAGGTCAATTTGGGCACCATTCCCAATGACCTAGTTAACTGGACATCATCTCCAAGAGAAATGATAAAGGGTCTATCATTCCCTATCATTTCAGTTGCTACATGCCCTAAGACAAGAAACAAGACAAATCAAGCAAGACTTTCATCAAGCAAAGGTTTCCAAGGTTTGAAGCTTATTATATAACATATGAGAGATCACCAACGTAGGCTCTAAGGGTCCTAAATGCATTGCATATGCAAGTAGCCCCATGCAAGGCTACTTTGCAAAGCACTTCCTGACATTCATAGGTGTGTTGGTCACATTGGGAGTGAAATTCTCATTGTTTAGGAATCTCCACTTGGCCAGTGCCTTCTAGAAGAGTTCACATGTGTCAAGCTTCGAATCCAAGTGTCCATTTGACATCTACATGACTAGAAACATGTCTTGCCTATTATTGGAAAGTCATTGGTTGCAAAACAACCTATAGTTCATCTATAAATTAAGCACAGATCTAAGTGCTTGAGGAGAAACAATTTTAGTAGAGAAATGCTGGAGAATTTTCAATTGAGAGCTAGATTTTTGTATCTGCTGCTGGAGAGATTTATAATGTGATGAGGCTTGGGAACATTGTTGGAAGGTCACTTCAAATCAGTCACTAGGTTTTAACCTCTACTACTATCATCAATAAAGAGTGCTGCTTATTTTTCCCTATATGCATCTGTATTGGCTTTGATTTTCCATATTGCAAGATCTTGGTTGATGTATATGGTTTATGCTTTACTGATTTAGCTAACTAGCTTGAATAGATATCTATATTATTTCATCTTCTGTTGTTTCAGTGTTTTTTCTTGTAGGAATCATTCAACCCACAAACCACTTGAATTTGAAGTTGCAATAGAAGCGACAGAAGTATCCATTTGGAAGCCACTGAACAAGTAAGCCTCCAATCCTCTCTGTGTATCTGTCCTGAGTTAGGAAAAATATTCGTATAGTCTTTCACCTGTTTCTCTAGACTAGCACCTGTCTAGGGAAGCATGATTTATCTGTAATTCACAATTATGTCCCAACACCCTATTTTTCACATTGTTTGTGGAGGTCATCCACCTTTGTTTGGTTGCTGCCAGAGCTTCTTCCTGAATGTCTTTGAAATACTCCTTCCCATGTTGTATAATGTCTCTATGGATAGGTCCCAGCTTAGTACTTACTCCCTTTCTTCGCATGAAATTCCTGTGTTGGATGAACAGCTACAGGAGTTTAGTAGGCTCCCCTCTAATCCAAAGTTATAGGCCATGTTCTCTCTTCCGGAAAATGTTATAGGCTTTAGCCCAACGAATGTAGTTCTTATCAAAAGAGAGGAAGGCCTAGAACTGAATATCTCCTATAAAGGGACTAGGATTACGGTACCTGTCCTCCTGTAGGAAGAAGTTGTGCACATAGAGTTCACACAAAAGGTGTTGGACCTATTCATCTTAATAATTTTAGGAATGGAAAAATTCCTCTATGGTTTTGAAAGTTGTGGGCTTCTCTACCCTTACGGCTTTGATATTCAGTAATAAATATTGTTCAACTCGAAATAGGGCATAGTTGGTGGCTGGTGCCCTGCATGTTAGCACATCAGAGCACAGAGAGGAAATCATAGTGATTTGTTTCTTGGCTTGTTCCACTTGGTCCCGTGCTCTTTTTACCTTTGCCTGCTCTTCTCTAATTTGAGAAAATGTTTCATCCTCTATTGTAGAAAGGTTTATAAATTTCTTTAACAGTGCCTGATACTCTTGTGTGGGCACTACTTCCTTTTTTCATTATGCTAACTCATGTTGTGTTCGAATTAATTCATTATGCCATTTTTTATTGACAACTCTTTCAACCATAGGAGCATAAGCAGGGGCTTCCTCCATTTGGGTTTCCTTTTCTTCTGTCAATTCCTGCCTAGTCTATACAGAGGCTTCAATAGTGTCCACTAAGTCTATTTGTACCTCAATATCAGCAATGCTTGCCAATTCAGTCTGCATTTCAGCCTCAACAATGTTTGCTAAGTCAGCCTGCATCTCAACTTCAGCAATGTCTATCAAATTGGTGACCAACTCTGTTTGGGTTTCTATGGTGGTAAATTATTTATTAGGCTTCTGGGCCTTGTTTACCTCCTTCAACTACTTCCTCAAATGTTTTACCATTTTCCTTAACATTTTGCAGGTCCTACTTAGTTTCTTAAACTTCTTTTCAGCTAAATTTTCCTCTGGACTGGTTTCAGCAGGGGATGGAGGAGCAACTACTTCATTTTCAGGAATGTTGGTGTCAATTTTAGGATTGTCAGTGAAGGTGTGTTCTACCTATACTCCAGAGTTTACTTCTGCATGAGGGTCTTGGCTGGGTGAGATATTATTCCTTTCAGTCGTTAGAGGGACTGTTTCCATGCTTGCATTTTATTCCAAGGGGATGGTGTCTCCTAACTGGTTTTCAGATTTGGCTACCCCTTCTTAGTTGCTCTTCCTATTCACTCCATCACTCTTGAGAGGATACAAGGCCCTAAAATCCTGTGATTCCTCTTGGTGCGGTAATATCTCGGTGCGGCCAGAGCTGCTGGCAGTGGAAGATTGGTCTAACGGTTCTTCTTGCTCTTCATCTTGCTCAGATAGGCTTCTAGTTTCATGGGATGCCCTCATTTTCTCGAGGACTCGAGCCATCTCTTCCTCATAATCTTGTAAGGGTATGTTTTGAGGGCTTGAGGGTAGTGAGTGGTATGGCCCTACCTCCTCTAGGAATTCTGAGGTTTCTTGTTGTAAATGTAATCTTTTGGACTGTCTTCGTTTTCTTGGTTCCGAAGTCGAGGCATGGGTCATTTTCCTTCTAGGTATGTTAATTCTAGGGAGCTAAATTTCGATCCTGACAGGGTTTTCCTCAGGTGCCTACATGACAAGGTTAACAAAGTTGTCCCAGGATGTCTTCTTCTTGCCTAACTCATGCATGGTGATTAATTTTATTAAACCATGGTGACTGACGATTGCTTGAGAGATTTTAGCCTTTCTCATTCGAACAATAGTGTCGTGTAATACAGAATTTAAGAAATTTGGCAAATAAACTAAAATATTTTGTTTAAGAACAACTAATAATTTGAGTTGATGGGGTTTTACCACGTCTTGGCATCCATCGCATGTGATTAATCTCTGGATGAATGCTGCCAATTCCTACCATGGTTGATGTAGAGAGGTAGGGTTAATCCCTTTTCCTTTTTGCTCCAATGGTTATTTTGGATCCTGGTATGTTGTGATTGCCTCTCATAAGATAAGGTGCTTTTCAGTCCATCTCTCTCCCTCTGTTGGTATTCCAGAGACTTCAGCAATAATATCTTTTGTGACCAGTATAATCCTTCCCTTGAGCCTGGTCTGTCCCTCCTATAGGTTCTGCAGGAATTCAATTGCTATCTCTGTATCAAATCCTTGCAATTTTTGTAAGTATGGTAGCCATCTGGCTTGCTGGAGGATAGTGTGAGCTACGTCTGAGATTGGGAAGGTTGTAGGTTCATACTGGAGAGAGTTTCCTCCCATGGCTGATGCATTTTCTTGAGCTAATTTCTCCTTCTGTCTGTGTCCTCTTTCGGCCCTGTTGGTTAGAATGAACACTGTAAAAAAAAGAAATTGTATCCATCTATCGTAAGTGTAGGTAACTTCATATCTTAATTGCAATGATCCTTTGGTCTTATTAGCGTATCCAACATAATTTTTGCAGAAAATTCGCATGCTTAATATTTATGGATAATTACACCCCCTCTCTCGAAGTAAGGGCCTCCATGTCCTTAAGTACAAGAGAGATTTGATCAATCATGAATGCATACAAGGGAAATGTTTGGGGTTCAATAATCATATTCTATACGCGAGAACGGTTTCTGTGGCCTTGGAGTTCAAGGGAAGAGGAGTGACTAAGTAATTATGAGTGCATACAGTGTAAAAGGTCAGAATTGGAATTTATCATAAGTGTATCTCATGTGGAAGTGACCGGAGAGGGGAAGAAATCAATATAGAAATTATTATGATAGGATGTCCTTCTTTAATGGTAAGGTGTGACGGAAGCATGAATGTGATAGATAATGATTGGTGTCATCATCCCAAAGTTCAAACATGCAAGCATAGCTCGTTTATAGTTACTTATGCCGTAAAATAGTATTATCACTAACTCAAGTAATGGTTTTATGTTAAGAATGGAAGAAAATATGAGATAAGGTATATGTACGAGTAATTGGCTATCGTTGAAACATACTCTCATGCCATAATCAGAGCCACTGCTGCCAGCAGGCGTTTATAGCCTCGACAGGGTTGCTATTTTAACCTGAAAAATGAGCAGGAATCCTTTATGTAAAAGTAGTTATTCTGCCAATTTTGTGGAGAGATCACCGTGCTGGTGTGGTGGCCAGATAGTCATAGTGCCACTCACTAGAGTTGTAGAAGAGTGATCAGGCCAGCTCATGATGAGACCTCCTATCCTTCAAGCAGTTGAGAAGGTCATTACCCTAGTGTGATGGCCATTGTGGGAATGTCACCTGCTAAACTCTTACGAAAATGGTAGGTTGGCTCATGATGAGACCCCCTATCCTCTCTTAAAAATTTCAATATAAACATAGTACTTCTTTTTGAAAAGTAGGAATTTTGTTTTATGAAGAGACCATTGTGCTAGTGTGATGGCTAGATAGTCACAGTGCCATTCACTGGGATTGTAACAGAGTGATCGAACCGGCTCGTGATGAGACCTCCTATCCTTCAAGAAGTTGAGAAGGTCATTACCCTGGTGTGATGGCCATTGTGGGCATGTCACCTACTAAACCCTTATGATCATGGTAGGCTAGCTCGTGATGAGACCCCCTATCCTCTTTAAAAAAAAAAAAAAAATAGCATGCAGACATAATAGTTATTCTTGATACATGAAGGGAGGCTCATTAACTCCTTAAGAGTTAGGGATGGTGTGAGAAGTAAAAATAATGGAAATAAAATTAATACCCCTTATTCCTATTTCTTTATGTCAAAGGGATATACTACTAAAGAGTGTAGAAAGATATACTATTATAGGACTATGTATTGTGTGATAACATACTTGAGCAGGGAATGACTTAGCCCTTCATTGCATAGATGTACCATGTCAGCTTCTGGGTTAGATATTTCCATTATAGTGTCAAAGGATCATCATATTAGTGATTTTATTGCTTTCTTCTTCTTCAGGTGCTAATTCCTACTCAGAGATGTCTTTTATGGAATGAGGAGAGATTATCAACAAAATAAATAAGGATCGTGTTTCTTTAAAGAGAGGGAAAAAAAAATCAGTTGTTCAATCCATTTGAACAGTAGTTGTTCAATTAAGCAGCTATTAAAATATTTGAACACCAAAGAAATAAAAACGCAAAAACACGGTTGTTCAATCCGATTGAACAGTAGTTGTTCAATTGGATTGAACAACATCCATTCAAATAATTTGAACAACAAAGAAATACAAATGCAAAAACATAGTTGTTTAGTCCGATTGAATAGCAGTTGTTCAATTGGATTGAACAGTGGCCGTTCAAAGAATTTGAACAACAAAGAAATAAAAATGCAAAAACACGGTTGTTCAGTCCAATTGAACAGTAGTTGTTCAATTGGATTGAACAGTAGTTGTTCAAAGAATTTGAAAAACAAAGAAATAAAATGCAAAAACACTGTTGTTCAGTCTGATTGAACAGTAGTTGTTCAATTGGATTGAACAACAGCTGTTCAAAGAATTTGAAAAGAAAAGAAAATAAAGATGCAAAAACACGATTGTTAAGTCTGATTGAACAACAGTTGTTCAAAGAATTTGAACAAAAAAGAAATAAAAATGCAAAAACATGGATGTTCAATTTGATTGAACAACAGTTGTTCAATTCGATTGAACAGCAGCCGTTCAAAGAATTTTAATAGAAAAAAAACGCAGGATGATGAAAAAAAGAGAGTACAATTGTGAGTATGAAGCATGTACAATGAATTAAGAAACTAGGAATTGCAAAGAGATTATATACAGTATTTACAAATGAAGGTAGCAAACTCTCATTTACTTGAGGTTGTGGGGTTATCACCCCCTTCTGCCACAACTTGGACGGTAGGATCATTTCATATATGCTGGAAAAAAGAATCCTTTGTGAGAGGTTTGTGATAGAGGCACACTCTATTTCCGTTGACTCGAAATGTAGAACCGGACCCATCTATGGTGGTCGGGGTGAGGGTACCGTTGTTGTGTACTTCTTGTATCTCGTATGGATCGAGCCACCTCGTTTACAATTTTCCCGAAAAATCTTGGAATCTGGAGTCATAGACAAGTGCCCAATCTCCTTTTTGGAATGTCTTATTTTTTATGAGGTTGTCATGCCACTTAGCTCGTTGTTGTTGTATGATTTTTGTGTGCTGCAGAGCTAGTAGCCACATTTCATCTAGTTCATTTATTTGCTGGAGTATTTTAATTTGGGCCTCCATCAAGTCCAGCCCTACTTCCTGGGCTTTCCTTAGAGTCTTGACTTCGAATTCAATAGGGAAAATAGGCTCTCTTCCAAACACTAGATGATACGGAGAATATCCAGTGGTGTTTCGCCATGTTATGCGATAAGCCCATAGGGCTTCTGGTAGTCTAGCGGCCCAGTCCCGGTGATGTGTTGATATTTTTTTAGTAAGAATTTCCTCAAGGACTTTGTTGGTGCTTTTGACCTACCCGTTTGCCTGTGGGTGGTAAGGAGACGTGACTCTGTGGATGATATGGTGATTCTTTAGAGTGGCTGCAATTTTATTACCCACAAACTCTGCCTCTCCATCAGTTATCACTTCTCATGGTAATCCATATCGCATAAATAGCTCAAAAATAAAGTTAATCGCAGATTGTTCCATGGCTCTTGATAAGGCCACTGTTTCTACCCACTTTGTTACGTAATCCATGGCAACTAGTATGTAGATTTTCTGGTTTGATTAGCAGGTTCAATGGTCCAATGAAGTCCAGTGCCCATCGTTTGAATGGTTCTACTACCAATTGTGGTTGTAGTGGCATTTCGTCAGCTTGGATTAGGCAGCCCATTCATTAGCAACTATCAAAGGCTTGGACATATTTTTTTTCATCTTTAAAAATCGTAGGCCAATAATAACCCAATTGTAGTACTTTTTTCCCCGTTCTGTGATCTGCAAAATGGCCACCACAAGGTTCATCGTGACAGGCCCGTAGGATATCATAAATATCGTATTCCCGGATGCATCTACGTATATGCATGTCAGCCCCTATGTGGAAGAGGTATCCACTGATCCAAGAGAACCTACCACTGCGTTGTACAATCAGTTTACGTTCCGTTGATCGTAGATGCCTGGGCAACTTTCTTACTTCCAAGTAGTTTGCTACATCTGCGTACCATGGCGTTTTCACTGCTACAGCAAATAGATGTTCGTCAAGAAACTGATCATCGACTGCTAGTGTGTCATCTACCTTTGGAACCCTGGATAGGAATTTTGCGACCACGTTCTCTTTTTTGGGGTGATCCTTGACAGTTATGTCAAATTCCTACAAAAGCAACAACCAACAAGTTATTCTCCCATTTGTGATTGGTTTATTGGCTGAATATTTAATGGAAAAGTGATCAATATACAAGAGTACTTGATAGCCAGTTATATAATGTCTAAATTCATTAATATCATAAATAATAGCCAGGAATTATTTTTCAGTCACTATGTAGTTTAATTCAGTAGGAGTGAGATTTTTGCTGATATAATAAATAGCATAGTGATTTTTGTCTTCTTCTTGACCAAGAACTGCCCCTATCGTTGTGTCAGATGCATCTGAAGAAATTTGAAAAGGCAGCTCCTAGTTAGGTATGCATAAGATTGGTGTCGTCGAGACCAGTTTCTTTAAATCTGCAAAAGCAGTGTCACATTTACTAGACCAATGGAATTCAACATTTCTAGTCAATGCATACAAGGGTGCAACAATTTGTGATAAATTATTTATAAACCTGCAATAATACCCTGCATATCCCAGAAAACTATGTACCTCTGTCTGTGTACAAGGTGTGGCTAATAAAAGGATTACCTCTATTTTTTCCTGGTCTACCTGTATTCCAGCTGCAGAGATGTAGTGTCCTAGGATTACTCCCTCGATCATCATCATGTGGAACTTTTCATTGCTTAAACATAACCTGGTAGAAATACATCATTCCAATACCTTTTCTAGAATTTCTAATGCTTGATCAAAATCATCACCATATGGGGTGAAGTCGTCCATGTAAATTTCAAGCCCCTCATTTATTAAATCAGAAAAAATGTTGAGTATGGCTCTTTGGAAGGTTTCTGGGGCATTGCATAGTCTGAATGGTAGTACCCTGTAGGAAAATGTACCCCGCGAGCAGGTAAAGGTTGTTTTATCCTGGTCTTCAGGGGTTATTTGGATTTGATTGTAACCATTGAACCCGTCCAGAAAGGAAAAGAACTACTTCCCTACCAATGTATCAAGGAACTGATCAATAAAAGGGAGGGGGAAGTGGTCCTTATGTGTTGCTTTATTCAATTCTCTGTAATCCACACAGATTCTCCATTTCCCATTCTTTTTAGGAATGAATACCAGAGAGGAGACCCATTTACTGTCTGAAATAGGATATATGAAATTTACATCCAATAGTTTTTGCATATCCTCTTTTACAATATCTTTTAGATGTGGGTTTAACCTACGCTAAGGTTGTCAAATGGGTTGGGCCTCCTTGTTAGTATAGATGTGATGGGTGCATAGCTTAGGGTCTATGCCCTTCATGTCTAGGTAGTCCCAAGCAAATGCTCCCTGACACTTCTGTAAAACCTTTATGAGCCTCTTCCTTTGGTTACTATCCAGATTGCCATTGATATTAAAAATTTTCCCTGGCTCAATCTCAATGGGCATGTTGTTGCGTATAGTGGTTGTGGGTATATGTTGATCATCAAGGTCAACCAAGGGATCCTCTTGTGTTTTGTCTTCAAGAACTATTTTTAACCATTGCATTTTAAGTTTCCAGATGTAGATGGCTGATTCATAAAGTTATTGATTACATCGTCTTCAGTTTGATCCTTAAATTCAAGAGCTTCAACTAATGTTAGAGTTGGACGAATGTTTTTCTCCCAATATGTATGCAGATGCTTGTGAATTTTTACCATGGGTAAAATTGGTTTGGAAGGCGGGTAAATGATAATTTTCTTTAAGGAATCTCCCCTAGCAATGGTCATGCTACCTGTCTGACAGCCTATGTAAGCATCGGTTGTTGCCAACCAAGGTCGCCCAAGAATTAATGGGTGTCCATCCATCTGATTCTTTGGGTTAATGACTAAAAAATCAGTTGGATACTCCCACGAGTCCACAGAAACCAGGATGTCCTGTAATATTCCTTCTGGCTTGATAAAAGACCTTTCAGTGAGTTCCAACAACGTAGCTATGGGTTCTAAATCTGATATGCCTAGCTTCTCACAATTCCTTGTAGTTAAGTTGTTAATGGCCACCCCTAACTCAACCATTGTGTTTAGAAAGGAGTGGCTAGATATTTGCATAGTTACTATGGGATTCCCTGGGTCATCATATTTCATGGGGGTTTCCTTACCCAACAATAAGTCAGATAGTGCTCCCACCACATGAATAGTGGGTACAATTTTTGTTCTTTTTTCTTGCCTCTTTCCACACAGTTCTTTAATTGTCTTGGCATAGATGGGAATGTCTTGTATGGCCTGCAGAAGATGGATTTTGATGCAAATGTTTCTCAATTCCCCTAGGATATCAAAATCTGGAGAGACCATTGGTCTAGTCAGCTTTAACCTTTCAGGGAGTGGAGATGCAGAAATCCTAAGATTTTTAGGCTTCCCTTGGTCAACCATTTCCTTTTCTTGCTCTACCTCTGTTTCAATTATATTTGTTTGTCTGGGCTTTGTTGGATTTAAATATTCAAATTATGGTGGGGTCTTACCTTCTGCTAGTGAGATAATACATCCTGATCTTAGCCTTATTTCATTACATTGCTTCTGTTCAATTTTAGGGTTTGGATTTTCTATAATCTGAATTACCTAAACTGGATTTTTGTTGGGGTTAGGATTGGGTTGGGCTGGTAATTGAGCACATATGATAGGCTGAGGGTTGTGCTAGACTGGGTATGGAGTTGTTAGTGTAGGTTTATTTTGAATCCATGTCCACATTGGTAGGTTGGTCATTCCTAGAGATCGTTGCCAATTGTGAGGCCAATTTGTGGTTTAAGAAGGGGAGGTTGGCCATTGGGCTTGATATGGGGTGTTTTTCCAATAATGAGGGGAACAAGGAAAGCTTGGACAACTATTCCCTGAGGAGGGTTTTGTTGGTTAAGGTGGTATAGGAAATGACTGAGATGGTCAAGTAGAAAAATGTGGTTGATTCTACCAAGCTACTGCAGGGTTTTGTTGGTTAAATTGTGGAAAAGAAAATAACGAAGGGAGGTCTTGAGGCATACCTGGTCGTGCTTGCCATTATCGACGTTGGTTCATTAGGTAGAATGGTTCTGATTCTTCTTCTGCTTTCTTGTAAATTTATTTCAGTCTCAGAAGTGAAGGGAAATGGTCTACAACATGATCCTTAGTGTAGATAGCATAGGTATAAATCTTGTCTATGGGGCATTCCCTTTTGCTGTGCTTCTTCCGAAAACATCGGAAAAATACGGCCAAGTTCTGTTCTATTATAGCTTGCTTTTGCTTGTCTTGTAGGACATCAAGCTGTGTTGTCAAAGTACCCAAAAAGTCAGTTTTAAAATCTTCCAAAATATTACCAAACTCTGCTCTGATTATGTTGCCACCAGACTGCTTAAAATCGTTTTTTGTTGAGTCTCGTCTAGTTGGCTTATTTCACGTACTACCCCGAGAGCACCTGATACACAGCGAAATAATCTCATCATATTCTTGTTGGTAGATGTCCCCTTTTCCCATTATATTAAGTGCTTCAACCCATTCCTCTTTCATTCCCTTAATCATTGTTGCTTTTAAGATGTCTTTGGATAATGCAGTATATGGAGACCTTTGTTGATTATATTGAAATATTTTGACATATTCTTCTAATGTCTCCTTGTATTTTGCAGACATATTGAAGATTTCATCTTTCAATTCTCGAGTTTGGCAATAATATTGATATTTATTTAGAAAAGTGTTCTTCATTTGGTCCCAGTTATTGATGGTTCCTCCACCGAGTCCCATGAACCAATGTAATGTCATCCCCTTTAAAGTAGATGGGAACAATTTTAGTTTCTATGGGTTAGTGATGTAGTCATATCCCCTACATAAGACATCGAATTCAAATAGAAATGCATAAGGATCTTCCGAGGTCAACCCATTGAAGGTGGGAATTTTTTGTAAGGGAATGGATTTCATAGGGTTGTTAGCAGCATGGTCAACAATGGGATACTTCAATGTTGATGTCTGCCTTTGATTCTGGTTTGATTATTTTCCATTTGATCAAAGATATGCTAGTAATATTCGAGGATTTCTTGTTTCAGAGGAGTAATCTTAGCGGGATTGGGTGGCGAATGTGGAGGAAGCTTTATAGCACTTCCTCGATCTAGGATACCGAGTGTCTCTGTCTTGACCACACTCTTAGGGGATTCAGGCTCTGAAGCTTCTACTTGTATTTCATCGCTATTTTCTCCTTACCCTTTTTATGAATTGCAAGAACCTCCCTCTCTCAAAGGGTTAGTACTTATGTGATCAACAGTCTGAAGGCTTTGTTCAGACCCTTCTGTTTCACTATGAATCTCGGCATGGGCTGTAGATGGTGAGGCTGCCACCTGAGGGAGTACAGTAGGACTTTGTATAGGAATGGTTCTAGGTCCTATGGATGCCTGGGATTCACCTTCTTAATGATTTCGTCTATATATGTTGTTCTACCAAGGATCACCAGTCCTTTGGGTTTCGTAGACTTTTTTGGATGATTTTTATTTGTTTCTATCCTTTTCTTCCTAATCATAAAACAAGAGCACCTATTCCACTAGCCTTGGCACAATTGCTGAGAAGTGGGTTAGAGAGCAAGCGTTTTTCTTGTCGGTACACAGGTTCTTACCTCTCATTTTTAATACCCAATTCTTCACAGGAATAGAGGAAAATAAATGAAGGACATCACTCTTAAACACTCTCCCCAGCAACGGCACAAAAAATGTTGGTTCACAAAGGTGACTATTATAGGAAACCTCTATGCTTCTCATTTAATTGTCAACCCAACGTAAGTCTTCTTATTTCAAGAGTGTAAGCATAGTATATGCAAGAGATATCAAGAACAACTACCTTATATTATCATGAAGAAGATTATCTAATTCTCGAAGTTCAATCAACTTAAAGAGAAATGGAATTATATAATGCTGCTAACTATTTTGTCTAAATAAGCTTAGCAAGTGCAAACTACGATTTGAATAGCACACTGATGAATTGAACAATAGTCCTACTGAATTGAATAGCAACTTCAATGAATTGAACATCAATTTCTTATCTAATTTGGAATGGAACTCTCTTTGCAAACTAACTAGCTAACATTTCTCTGCATCAATTAACAACTAAACGCCTTACAATACTAATGGAAAGATCTAATTCTTAGTGATGTATAGCATTGAATAGTAGTCATTCTAAATCTCATAAAACAAATATAAACATGTTGAGAAATGATGAAAGCATCTAACAACTATGAAAACAATTATTGTAGGCCAGAAAGCATGAATGATAAACTATCTTAAAGAAATAAGAAACTACAACATCATAGGTTTATAATTTAACAAGTGGAAAGATATCTCACAGAATGCATCAGATAACTGAACATAAATTTCATAATTAACGTACAGCACAAAGATTAGCGAAGAAACTCCCAGGGTTGGGCCCAAACCACCAGAATTCTAACGCGAAGAAAAACTCAAGAAATGACTATTCAAAACACCAAAATTCTTTATTAAATCAAAGGTTAAGACATAAATACAACTGGACAGTTTTGTCCTGATACGTCTATTACAGAAGAAAATTCCTATTCAACTCTCCCTTTTTTGTTCATCTTCAGCCTTTTTAAAGGATATTTAACTCAGTGGAATGGTATTTTCCAAATGAAAGCTCACTGCTCATGGCTGTCGTTTGAGTTCTTTAGACGTGCATCTGTCTTTCCGTCTTTTTTCGGTCCCTAAGGGGTCATTGTGATTTTGTGAGAGTCTTTTTGTCAGCGTTCCTTTGGCCATTGTCGATTTAGTTGCTTTTTTTCCTATGAATAGAGATGCAATAAGTCAAATTATTTTTGTTTAAACATAATTTTTACCATTAGTCCATTTGTCTAGATTTTACATTAATCCTCCTTTCCTTTACTGTTAAGATGAGGAAAAATTCCTAAAAGTGTATGATAATTCAAAGTAAAGGTAGGGTGAAAAATTACCTTATTTCCAACACAACACATAAGATAAATAGAGTGCATTTAGCCGATTGGCCAAGTTAAGTGTGGTTTAAATTAGTTTCCTTTCTGCAACTTAGTTTAGTTTCTTTCCAGTCATTTCCTTACAGCAAATTAATTTATTTTCTTTCTACCGTTTCTTTTCAACAATATAAATTAGTTTCTTTTTAGTCATTTCCTTTTCTGAAAATTAAATTAGTTTCATTCTTGTCATTTCTTTTTAGCAATTCAGTTTAGTTTCCTTTTTTTCATTTCCTTCCAACAATTTACTTTCTAGTCCTTATCACAGTTTAAGAAATATCACCCTTTCGTAAAGCAGAAGAGATGACATGAGAAGAATGAATATGTTGTGTATATAGCACTGTCACCTCCAAATTTTTACAAACCCTAGGTTGATAAAGTAAAGTAGGGCATCCCCTGGGATTTGCAGCACTCTTGGTGCAATACTAGGGCTCACTAATTTTTGGCATCATTGCCAGGGAGGTGTCTAGTAGATGCTTTCATTTTGTTTTTAGCACTCTTTTCTTCTTTCCTTTCTTTTCATGTCATTTCAGAAATATTGAAAAAATACAAAAAGATTTGATTTTCATGCCTCGTAGGACTAGGAATACTCAAAGACAAACCTTACCTAAAACCCCCACATCACCTCCTGGCCACCCTTCACTCTTCTTCAGTGGAAGTGATATTGAACCCCCTATAGGAGAGCCTTTTGAATATTTTGAGGATCCTATTGGGGAAGAAGAAGACGGCCTTGTTTCAACTGAGGGACCTGCTTCACCTATCTTAACCATGGCTGGGACCCAGAGAGCCTTTCCCATAAGAGAGGAAGATGGGGAAGCTAAGATGAAAAACATTAACCCCTCAGCTCTCCTACACTTTCGTGGACTTACCTTTGAGGACCCTAATACATTCATGTTTGAATTTGGTTGTCTGTAGGACTTATGACTACACCCTTGATGATCAGAAGTTAAAGATATTCCCATCCACCCTTAAGGATGCAGCCTTGCGCTGGTTCATGGGTCTGCCTAGGGATAGCATCACTACCTGGGCACAGATGGAAGATACCTTCAACAAAAAATACAGAGACTATTATAGGTCCAAGGAAACTAAGGATGAAATATTTAGGATGACTCTAGAACCTTTTGAATCCCTAGAGGACTATGAAGAGAGGTTTCAATTAAAATATAAGAGATCCAACTTTACTCTTGATCCTACATCACTTAAAATTGTACTTCCTTGAGGGATCAATGAAGAGATGATAGAAACCTTGAATATGTTAAAATGAAGAAATATCTACCAACAACACTATGAAGTAATCAAAAATGTCTTCCGGAACCATTCTAGCACATTTAGGAAGAAGGGCAGAGCTAGTCAAAGTACATCCAATATCCCTTCCTCTTCCACCTTCATAAAACATGAGATTGAAAAAATGCTATAGGACTTCAAGAGTGACATGTTGTACACCTTTTCTTTGCAAATGGACACAATGTAGGTCAAAAGGAAGCAAGAGGAAGAAAAGAGAGCCTGGCCATATTTTTTCCTATTTATACTAGGAAGCACCCAATAAATGAATGTCCACTAAATTTCATAGAGGTTTTCTTAGTCTGTGAGGAGAATCATGGCACAGAAAATTTTCCCTCCTTACCTAGACTTAAGGTTGTATACCAAGGTGGGGAATTAATTCCAGAGCAACTATGTTTCATCAACCAGAGAAAGCCTCAAGGCCCTTGGCCATATCAACAAGGTATGAAAGGTGCACCTTACTCTTACTATCACAATAATCAAAGTGCACCCATGCAACCTTCATACACCCCCACTCCTCCATCCTGGTCTACACCTCCTATTTGGCCTTACAAGCCTTCAGATCATCCTCAACCAGTAAACCAACCAATCTAGCAGTATGTTCCACAACAACCTCATTGGAACAAACCATCCCAAGGGTGGAGGCCTCAATAAAATCAACCACCTGCTCTAATGCCTCCACCCCAACCTCAACCTCATCTTAATCATTTTGCTCCACCTAGGCTACCTATACCTGCATAGCTCAATCTGAACCCAAAAAACAGGCATGCACAGTAGGCTCCCAGTGGAGAAACATCCTATCTAGCTTATGATGTGGAGATACAGGAGGTTAATCTCAGGTCGGGAAGAGTACTCCCAGACAACCATCCTCCATATCCACCTGTAGAGGTTGAGGATCAAAAGGAAGAAGGTGACATTCAGATCCAACAACCTCCTTTTCCTGAGTGCTTGATCCACCCTAGGCAACACACCCTTGAGGAGACTGAAATCCTGGGAAAATTGGAAAATTTGTGTGTAAAGATACCACTTCTCCAAGAAATTAACGATTTCCCTATCTACAATAGGCTCATCAAATAAAAGTGCTTCCAGAAACCTGGGAGAAGGAAGAAAGATACCCCCACCATCAATGTGGTATGATAACTCTCTGACCTAATTTTGGGAAGGGTGATATTTCCAAAGTACCTGGACCCTGGTAGTCTAGTTGTTGATGTGCATGTAAATGGTTTCATAGTCCCCAACACTCTGATTGATCTAGGGGCTTCCATAAATGTCATGACCAAGGAAACTATGTTGAAACTTAATCTCCAAGGGACTTTGAGAAAAACCACAACAATTATGCAACTTGAAAATTAATCCATAGTAAATCTAGAAGGAATTTTTGAGGATTTCATGGTTACCAATGACTCTTGGTAGTATCCTACAATTTTCTTGGTCCTGCAACCAAAAACCAAGTTTAATGGTTATCCCCTCATCTTAGGGAGACCTTCGTTAGCCACTGAGGATGCTTATATTAGTTGTCAGGATGGAAACATGACTCTAAAAAATGGGCCTTTGTCTAAATAGCTAGTGTTATATCCTCCATCCCAGCCTTCCATTGATCATGATATCCCTATATGTTTGGAGGATGAAGAAGATGATTTATATAACACTGCCCCTATGTGTACCATAGATGCTATTCTTAGAGGAGGGTAGCTTGATGAAGATGAACTCATCGACCATGCCATTCAAAACCAGTCCTCCACTAACATTCCTCTTGAAACCTTAATCAAAGAGTCTGAAAGCCAACCTTTGGCGGAAGTGCACTCAGTTTATTCAACCTCTAAATCCACCAGAGCTATTGAGTTTGGCCCATCCAAATCTCTGAAAATCAACCCAAACCTCTCGAAGGAAGAAGAGAAGCAGTTGTGCCAGCTTTTGAAAGAAAATCTAGATGCATTTTCTTTGGATTACAAAGACATGAAAGGGGTGCATCCTTTAGTGTGCAAACATCATATTTACATCAAAGAATTATGCAATCCCATGAGATAACCCCAAAGAAGGATGAACCCAACTCTGAAGGACATAGTCAAAGAAGAGCTGCAAAAACTATTGGATGTAGGGTTCATATATCCTATATCCGATAGTGAGTGGGTATCTCCTCTTGTCTTAATCCCAAAGAAGAATGGGAAGTGGTGAATTTGTGTTGATTATTGAGAACTTAACAAAGCCACCAAGAAATACCATTTTCCTTTTCCCTTTATAGACCAAGTCCCAGATTTCCTTGTGGGGAAGAAGTTCTTTTCTTTCTTAGATGGGTTCAGTGGGTACAATCAGATTCAAATCAACCCTGAAGACCAGGATAAGACTACTTTCACTTGCCCTTGGGGTAACTTCACTTATAGAGTCTTACCCTTTGAGTTGTGCAATGCCCCAGCTACCTTACAAAGAGCTGTCCTGAGCATCTTTTTTGAGTTAGTCCATGACTCTGTCGAAATCTACATGGATGATTTCACACCATACAGGGATGACTTCCAGGAAGCTCTCTCTAATTTGGGTAAATTACTAATAAGGTGAATTGATATGCATCTCTCCTTGAGCCCATAAAAGTGTGAATTCCTTAATAAAATAGGGGTTGTGTTAGGACACTCCATATCCCAAGCAGGAATATAGGTAGACCCAAACAAAATCACTATCATCAAAAGAGTACTTTCTCCTCAAAAGAAAAAAGATGTCAGGAGTTTCTTAAGCTTAGCTAGTTACTATAGAAGGTTCATCAAAGGTTTCAGCAAGATGGCTTCACTTTTATTTGGGTTACGGGCCAAGGATTCTGATTTTATTTGGTATGGTCCTTGTCAAGAGGCTTTCGAGCTCATTAAGGAAAAATACACTACTACCCCCATCCTTCGATGTCCAAATTGGATTCTTCCTTTCAACATACACACTGATGCATCCGACAAAGCTATAGGGGTAGCATTAGGACAATTAGAGGACAAAATTCCTTATGCCGTTTATTTTATCAGCAAGAACTTGTCCAAGGCCGGGCTAAATTATATTGTTATTGAGAAGGATATGTTAGCCATTGTCCATGCATTGAACAAGTTTAGGCATTATGTAACTGGATACCAGGATTTTGTTAACACTGACCATGTAGCCATCAAGTATTTAATGAAAAAACCAGATGTTAATGCTAGGATAATTAGATGGTTGTTACTTTTGCAGCAATTTGATTTGACTATTATTTATAAACCTAGAAAGGAGAATGTTGTTGCAGATTTTTTGTCCTGGTTAGCTCTCCTTGCAAGAGAAGAAGGAGTGGTGGATGACCAGCTGCCAGATGAACACCTCTTTGCTATATTAGCACTCTGACCATGGTTTTCTTATATATCCAACTACTTGGTTGCTGGGAGACTCTCTCCTAATCTTTCATTTAGGGAGAGGAGAAAAATCATCAGAAAAAGTTCCCCTTTCACATGGATTGGGGTAAACCTTTTCAATCTAGGCCCTGATAAAATCCTAAGGAGATGTGTGAGGGAGGAAGAATTTTTTGATATCCTCTCTGCATTTCATGACACCCCATGTGGAGGCCACTTTTCTGCAAAGAGAAATGCTTACAAATATTTGTAGGCAGGATACTATTGGCCTACCCTTCACCAAGATTCCATAAGATACACCAGCAGGTGTGACTAGTGCCAAAGGATGGGGAAACCCACACAAAGGCATGAGATGCCTTTGCACCCTCAAGTGGCTCTTGAGCCATTTGACAAGTGGGGCATGGACTTTGTTGGACCTATCGATCCACCATCTGGAAAAAAGAAGTATATCATAGTCTGCACTGATTACCTAACAAAGTGGGTTGAAAAAAAAATAGTGAAGGTAGAAACCAAGGAGAAAGTATCAGAATTTCTGAGGAAAAATGTGTTTTACAAGTTTGGATGCCCCAGAGAAAAATTCACTAATCAGGGAGCACAATTCACCTCTCACCTCATTGAGAATATTTTGAGGAAGCACAAGATTCAACATAGAACTTCTACTGCCTATCACCCCCAAGTGAATGGCCAAGTCAAAGTAGCTAATAGAGATTTGGAGAGAATCCTCACCAATGTTGTGAGCAGAAGCAGAAAAGATTGGGCAGACAGATTGGTAGAAGCTACTTGGTCCTACAACACTACTTGGAAGACAACAATAGGATTCACTCCCTATTAACTACTTTATGGTAAGAGATCCCTACTTTTAGTCGATTTTGAATTCAATAATTTAAGAATGGAAACTAAATTAAATCTTAGATCTATAAAATGCCCAAAAAGAGAGGTTGCTACAACTAAATGGATTGGACAAGTTCAGAATGAAAGCACTTCTTCACACGGAGGTAGTTCTGCTGCAAGGGAAAGTATGGCATGACAAGAACATCAAAGAAAAGACCTTCCAAGAAGGAGATTGGGCATTGTTGCATGATCCAAGTTTTAAAGACTTCAAAGGCAAGTTGATGACAATATGGTTGGTACCTTACACAGTGGAATTTTTTTTTGATGATGGCGCAGTTCAAATACGAACCATAGATGAGGAAGGAATCCCCTTTCTTGTCAATGGTTGCAAACTTAAAATTAACAAGAAGCCTTTGCCAAAGGCAGAGTTCATAAATTCAATAAGCAAAGAGGTGTATGTGATGGGAAACTCCATAGTTTCCCACACCTCCTGAAAGAAAAAAAATAAATAAATAAGGATCCATGGGTGAAAACCTTTATGAGGCACCCAAGGTAATCTTGTGGGCTAAAAACATCGATGGGGGCAGCTCACTTTCTCAAAAAAACAAAGAGAAAAAAAAAGAGAATAAAGATCCATGGGTGAAAACCTCTCTGAGGCACCTAAGGCAATTCTTTGGGTTGAAAACCTCCATGGAGGCAGCCCAATTTCTTTCAAAAAACAAAAAACATAAACAAAAACAAAAAAAATGCATATGCATTTATGTGTTTTCTGTGTTTGTTGTTTTGTAGGTTATTAATGGTTTCTGGAAACACAAGGAAGAATTATTTTTTTTTCCCTTCTTCTGTTTTACCATCCATTTCATCATTCAATCCATTCATTTTCATAACTTCCTCCATCACCTCCATACACCATTTTCCTCCATTCCTGAGCATAATGTAGCAAAAGAAAACAAGCCACAAAATGCTACAAACATCAGGAAGTTCCTTCAAAAACAAAGATTGTTCATGGACTTCAAAGAAAAATAAGGGAGGAGCTCACAAAAGCATACCCCAGGAAACACAAGAGTGCCACCCATGGCATCTAGAGCACCCCCCACGCAACATCTCCAATAAGAAGAAACATCAAGGAAATATCAACAGCTCACTCAAAGAATTGCTCATTCAGCAAGCTGCTCACTCAGAGAATAGAAAATAGTGAAGAACGCGGCATCTAAAAGGCTTGTCTCCTTAATCTAGCTCCTGAAAATGCCTTGGAAACGATAGGTAAACTCAGGTATTGTTTCTCACCCCTTGCTATGCATCCATAATAGCCATAAATAATTAAATTTGTAGAATAATATTTTAAGAGTCAGAAAGGTGGCCAGTTAACTTGGCCACCACTGTGAGGTATGGCTAAAAGATAAATAAAAAACTCGAAGTACACGCCACCTGGGCTAGAAAAAAAATAAAATAAATAAACAAATAAATTATTTGAATTGGAGGAGGACGAGAGGAGGAGACATGTAGTATCAGCCAGTTAACAGGAAGAGGGTCCAATTATCTATAACAAAAACTGGATTTGGGTTGCATTACATAACTATCTACAACAAAGAAGTAGATACGCAGTCTAATAATAAAGAGGGCCCATATCATCCAAACCAATAAATTAAAATTTTTCTAAATGGAGAAAGACCGATGAAAGCCCACAGTGCAGCAACAGTAAGCCTTAGCCGCGTATTTTGGGACAAAATGCAGCGGCAATAGCAGAACAGTGTCGCCCTACCCATGGCCTAGTCCTCTTTCATAAATATGAGCAGGGAAGATTTTATATCAACCCAAACAAGGCCGAATTCCACTTCTAGCCTTAGAGAAGAACAAGAAGAACCAGAAGAGGAAGAAGAACCAGAAGAAGAAGAAGAGCCAAAAGAAGAACCAGAAGAGGAACAAGAAGAAGAAGAGGAAGAAATAGAAGAAGAACAAGAAGAGGAACAAGAAGAAGAAGAGGAAGAGCCAAAGGGCCAAGGAAAAACATAAGATATGACCATAGAAGTCATAGAGATAGCAGAAAGTGGGTAAGAAGCAGACTCACAACACAACACCACATCCCCTTAATACAAAGAGGTAGTTTCCACCTTAGCTCCTCTGAGCGCAAAGAGAAAAAGGAAAACCTCTATGTATTTTAGAGCTGAAAAGAGTCAAAGTATAAGTCAGAGAGAGCCAGAAACTCCTCCCACGAGCCCAATTATCATTGAAGAATCACCAAGGAAGGTGGAAAGAATCGAAGAAACAGTTCTAAAGGAGCAGCTGCAGAAGGAACAGGTAGAGAATGTATCACTGAAGGAGAAATTGCAGGAAAAATGGCAACAAGTAGCCATGGTGGAAGAATTTTGCATAGAAGCCCTTCAGCACAGATTCCCTTCTGACTCATATTCTATGTACCTCAAGGAGAAATGGCTCCCATGGATCACTACCTTTCCAATATTGTAGGAGATTCATGAATTTCTATAAGTGAGATAACATGGATGATCAGGAAAAGATGGAAAATTTTCATGTGCATAACCTTGTGCTAACAAATCTAGAAACTTGGGACCCCAATCCTACAATGGGGGATATGCATTTGATGACACTAATATCTTGGATGATGAATGTGGACGCTAGAGAAAAATAGGTATGGAGGGTCACGGGAAGAATAAATAGAGAACCCTTATATATCAAACCATAATTTTTCATCCCAAGAGGAGTCATACTTAACCGTCAAGAGATTGAAAAGGACCCTGCACTAGTTGAAAGCTACCTTCAGACTCAAACCCAGGTGATAAGCCACTTTGATGATGTTTCTAGGCAGATAGAAGATAAGTGCATTATGGCTAGCCAAAGGATATGGAACATCCTCCCTCACAGCCTCAAGAATAGGGAGTACCATACTCCAAAAATAATGAGGGTTGCACTGGAAAGGACACTATTATACAAGAGGGCCATGCAGGCCAAAAATATCCAATGGTTAGGACTAAAGCTCATCCCACATTTGCTGCTGGGGATGAATGATGAAAAGGACACAAATGCACAATATAGCGAATGGGAGGATGTAGAAAATAATAATGGTTTTTACACCCTTGGGGAAACTCCCACACTTCTTCCTCAGGAAATCAGGGGGGCTATCAAAGCCTTAAAGGAAATGCAGGAGGAGGATTAGTTGCTCAGAGATTAGAAACCATTCAATAAGGGGGTGTTGATGAGCTCCATTATTAGACATATTTGGTGGGGTTAATGGTCACCCTTTTTCCTTCTTACATCTCTTTTTCTTGCATTTTTATTATTATTTATTTTTATGATGCTAATATAGGTGGGGATTAAGTCTAACATGTTATGAGTGCCTAATATGAGGTTGAGTGCAGAAAATCATGATTTATTAAGCATTTTTATAAGGATTTTATCATAAAGACTTGGAGGAGACAGCAAGGAGAAATTATTGGAGGATTGTCCACCCTCCTTAACTCTAAAAGGCAGCCAAACGATCCCAAATATTCTCTTCAGAAATTTGAATTCCAAAGGCAGCCAAAGGAACCACAAGGATTCTCTCCAACAATTCGAATTCTAGAGGCAGCCAAGCACTCAATCTTTGTTTACTTGGAGTCAAGTGGACTCAATCACCATTTTCTAGGGGGTTTTTGGTAGCTGGCCTGTGGAATAAATAGAGCAGAGCTAGAGCTAGGAAGAATTAGTCAATTAGTCTATTCTAGTTGAAACTTTCTTACAAGCTATTGAGCTTCTTATTATTTTATTCAGTGATCAAACTTTCATAGATGTATGAGGTTATTCTTTTATGAAATGAACAGACTGATTTCATTTGAATGATTTAAGTTTCAGAGAGCTAGGCTCGTGGGTTAGGGCCCAATCCATGTGACTCAACTTCTCTGTTGTTACTATCTTTTCCTTTCTATTGTTAAGCTAGTTTTGTTTCTGTCATTCAATTAGTTCTACTTTTAATAGTTTCATTGATGTTTAGTTTTGCTTCCAATGTTCTTTTGTAGTTATTTTTCTTGTGAGTAGTAGAATAGAGGAAAAAATCCAAAATATGTGGCCAAGCCTCCCCCTCTCATCTCTATCAATAGAGTTTGAGTAGGGTAGACCTTCCCACAAACCAAAAATTGCTTTCTGTTTGAGTTTAGGGAAGAAATTGCATTGCCAAGTATGAGTCTCTCTTTCATTGTTTTTATCACACATTTTTGTTTACTTTCCATGCATGAATCCACAGTTGTGTTACACTTATAAGCACTGATGGTGCGCCTCCATTCCCTCTTGTTTTCTACTTCTTTTTATTGTAGCACCCACATTGTATTCCCAAAAACACTTAAAAACCCTTCAACGCGCCTCATTCCTTTGTCTATTGTTATTCACGATTGCCTTACCTTCTTAACACAAACTACACTTCCATGTGATTCTCGTTAACACTTTCTGCTTCCAAACACTGATTGCAAAATATCGCAATCACATTTCAATACCACACAGAAACCATTCAAAAACATCAAAAAAAACTCGACTTCTGCCCTTGCTCCTCGAATCTCCCACTATCGTACATCATACTTCATAAACCGCAACATTTCCATGTTTCCTTTAACACTTACCTCTCCAACCCTGTGATATTTCAATTGCGATATCAGCCCCACCTCCACGTCACCACTCTACATCCTGCATTGCAAATCACGTTTTTTGTTTCTTTCTTTAACACTTACCACTCCAACTCTGCGATATTGTGATTGCAATACCGGCCCCACCTCCACGTCACCATTCCGCATTGCACATTGCAAATCGTGGTTTTTATTTTTTCCTTTAATGCTTACCGCCCCAATTTTGCAAAGTTTTGATTATGATATCGCATATCGCAACTTTTGCCTCCATCGTGTCTCCACCATCACATTTCTCAATTCATTCCGCTCCAAAGCCATTTTTGCGCTTTAATAAAGCTTTTTTCAGGCTTAAACCCCCGCTTTCTAATTCTAATCCGTGTTTCACGTGTTAAGCCCTCTATTAGCCTCTTTAGCCCCTTTTCTCTCCTCCAAGTTGCAAACTCAACACTCTTTCAATTAGGATTAAGTCATGAATAGCTTATTTGCATGGTTAGAAGCATGGTAGATAGACCATAGGATAAATAGAGTGCATTTAGCCGATTGGCCAAGTTAAGCATGGTTTAAATTTGTTTCCTTTCTGCAACTTAGTTTAGTTTCTCTCCAGTCATTTCCTTTCAGCAAATTAATTTAGTTTCTTTCTGCCATTTCTTTTCAGCAATATAGATTAGTTTCTTTTCAGTCATTTCCTTTTCTGAAAATTAATTAGTTTCATTCCTGTCATTTCTTTTCAGCAATTTAGTTTATTTTCCTTTCTTTTATTTCCTTCCATCAATTTACTTTCCAGTCCTTATCACATTTTAGGAAATGGCACCCTTTTGTAAAGCAAAAGAGGATGACATGAGCATAATGCATATGTTGTGTATATAGCACTGTCACCTCAAAGTTTGTACGAACCCTGGGTTGATAGAGTAAAGTAGGGAAGCCCCTGGGAGTTACAGAGCTCTTGGTGCAATACCAGGGCTCACCAATAATATAACTGCGTAAGGGTTATTCTGTAATAATATGTGAATGCACAAGGGATAAGTTTGTTTATCACTATCTAGATGCACACAAATTTTTTAATGTTTGTCTGCAATTAGATTTTGTTATGTGAAGTTGTGCACAAGGAATTAGGTAGTAAATTTGTTAAGTAAGGATTGGGTCCACATCAAAATCTCCCTCAGGGTATGGAAACCTAGTTCCAGCACCCCCCCATACTGCTTCAGGTGATACTTTGGTCTACGCAAACAGATCACTGCCAAAAGGGCAGGTAGTTGGAGGGTTTTTTTGCTTGCGCGATTACTCTGAACCTAGGTCAGGACCCCTCAAGCCAAAAACTATAAAAAATCCAATAATCCATGTAGAATTCTATGAACTTGTGGATATAATCTCTAAAATCAGCAGTCACAATCCTTGAAAACATTGTTGGCTCATTCTTGAGTTTAAATAGCATGACATGGTATGCATAATATAACCATTGTGTCGTGAATGCGGTTTTCTTCTTATCCTCCTCTGAAATTCGGACTTGATGATAACAAGAGAATCCATCTGTAATGAATAAGATTCATTAACTTCCATGTTGCCTAAAACTTCATCATTGAAATGGGTGGGGAAAGGATCATAAACATAGGCAATGTTTAGACTTCGGTATTCCACATAGACTCTAATTTCATTAGCATCCTTTTTATTTTCTATAACAATTGGACTAACCCATTCCAATTCATCAACTAGGAAGATAAGCCCTATTGTTAACATTTTATATATTTATTTCTTCCCTTCTCCTTAACCCTCGGGTTTAGTTTGTATGTTTGATGCTTCACTAGTTTTACATCTAGCTTAAGCACAATCTACGTCTTCCTGAATTCCCCTTTAATCCCCTTAAGTTATGTAACAGGTGAAGGGAACAAATCCTCATACACTTTTGATAATTCAAAGATCTCTTTAGTAGCATGTTCATCCTTGTAGTCTCCAATCGAGGCTAATTTCAGCTTTTCATCAGTCCCGATGTTGTGTTTCCACACCTTCAAAGGTAGTATATGCATGCCATCAATCATAGGCCCATATTCAATGCCCCATTATCTCCCAGTTTCCTTTAATTTCAGATGTCTCAATTCCTCCAATTCATCCTCGTCTCGTTCTCTGTCTACCCTTCCACAAGCTACGACCTCATGATATCTAGATTCATATATTTTTTGTAGAGTTCTATAATCTATACATTATTCTGCTAACTTCCTATTTATAAGCAAAACTCACTTAACGACTGGCAAAGTGTTGTTCATCCTTTCGTCGCCATATGAGAAGGAAAAACTACTGAAAAATTGATCTATTAGTCAATCCCAATCACTAGTTTGTCTCCTTGTTTCTTCCTTTACATTCCATGCTTTCGGAAATGTACCTAGGGTGTGTACAAATCCATGCACCCAAAAATCCTTTGGAATTCCTTCCCAGTTTCATCTGGCCTTAAATTCCTACCAGTGTTTCTGAGGTTCAGAGCCCCCCTTATACTTCCCAAAGTCTTGTGGGTACTCGAATTTCCAATTATGAATTTCATAATTTTATTAATCTCCTCCCATTATCTAATATCGTTGTAGTGATATCCCCACCACCTTGTTAGTGTCGCTTGTAAGGAAATATTCAGTAGGGGTACCTTGTGTTCTTCAAGAATAGTTACATCAACTCTATTGATAAAAGTATTAACTAAATCCATACCATTGAAAGTAGCTAATTATCATACCTCAGTGTTGGCCTAGTTGGTACGATGGAATGTGGTGCAACACATGGTGTTGATCTTACATCTAACTTGCTTCCAATCATCCCAAGAAAACTTTGAGCCAACCTACGAACTCTAAATACTTCGCCATCTGATTGATCCTTCTATGGTCGAGTTGATAAAGTCCTCTGAGTCTTCCTATTGTCAGTCAATATATTTTATCCAACAGTTTCGGCTCTTCCCTATCATCTATAGGCTCTGTGAACCTTGGTCCTTAATATGGGTCTAGGGGTTAGATCACTCTGGCCCCCTCTACTTTTAATTTCATTAAATCCTTCTTTAGATCACTTATCATGCAATTCTCAAAAGTCTCGTCTATCCCAAGAATTTATGGATAGGGGTCTTTGTCCCACATAATTCTTATCACTTCAAATTAATCATGATTATTCCACCCCACTATATCAACTTCTACATCCTCGAGTTATCTAACAGGGAGGATACAACTTCGTCCTTCCTAGGGATTCCCAAGTCTTCCTTGTAAAAATATTCACATCTAAGCCTAATTCCAACATTGTATCCTTAATTTCGAAACCCACAATTTGAGCATCGATAAAGAACTTCCTTCTTGTTCTATTCTTGTTCCTTTGCACCCTCTTGGAGTGCCTTTCATGTAGGTTAGCAGAAATGATCCCTCCTTCAACCGCTCTATCCTTGAAAGTATATTTAAGAATTTCCCATAAGTATCCAAGCATTTTATCGTCATTCACAATTTGTAGAAATAGCCTGAACCATTCTTCTATGGGTTACGCACTACATTGTGGTGGGTCTAGACTCCTATATTTTAGGGATCTTGGACGCTCTTCTTGAGGTCCCCCGCCTAGTGTTAGTTTATTAAAATTTTTTGAAACTTCCTTGTAGTATTTTTTATGTTGTTCAAGGTCATATGAGAACTTTGGTGAAGTTGGTATTATAATTCTAGGTTTTTTAATGGCTCCCACATCAGCTCCAGTACTTTTCCCTCCATGAGTTACTATGTTAATGTTTGAGAGGGGAGATTTCTCTTGAAACCTTAGCTCTGCATTTATTAATTTTTCTCCCCTTTGGTGGTTGCATTCTTCCTGTTGTCATTCCTAAAGACAGCCTTGAGTTGTGAAAGACCAATGCCTAGGACATCTTATATAGCAAGGATCATATGATATAACATGGAAAGTTATCCAGAAAAAGGCTATCATGCTATCTCATGTAAACAGGAAATTTTAATTTGGATGGAACTACAATCCTCAAAACTTCAGCACAAAGAAAGCAATACTGCAGAGGAAAAGTGTGAATTCCTAATAGAAACGTATCAGACAATTCAAAGACAAATTTCTGTAAAGAGGGCTGGATTCTAAAATACTTCACAGAGATGAATAATCAGAGGGTGTTTACTGTGTATGAAATATAGAGACAATACTAGTTGTCACCGAGATGAAATCCAGAAACGAATATCAACATGTAATGGGCTTATAATAACAAGAATCCACACATGACAATAGCTTTAAAGATAACATTCCATAACAGCTAATATAGAAGAAGTACGGTTGAAGTGAAAAATGAAACAGCATATCATTCCTGAGCCATATTTAAAGTGCTAGACAAGTTTTAGCATGAGTATCAACTATGATAAATTCATACCAAGACTAGTAAGCTACTCACATTCCAGAACATGATACAAGAGAAATGGATGTAAACGAAATGAACAATTAAGCTATAACACATAAGGGAGAGTTACAGATTGTAAAGCATAAAGGCCAGAATCCTCATTAAATATGAAACTCCTCATCACTGAGACCCAACGGGCTCTTCGCATTTATATCAAAATTCCAACAAGATGCATACATAATTCTTTCTCAACGTATTCTTCTGAAAATCTGGAACCCTTTTTTCTATTGGTTTGCTGCTTATATAGAACCTTCATAAACCTGAGCGAGAAGATATTTTGGGAAAAATATCTTCCTCGCGTGCTACTAATCATTTTGAAGTCTTAATCAAAAATAACCAAAATTCATGATGAGGGATGGAGCTTCTCATCATTTACAGTTAGGCTCACGTTCATTTCAAAACAAAATATTTAAAACTGTCTTTAACAAGAAGTAAAATGCAAGAGTGAAATGCGAATTCCACTCGAAATTTGAAAGTAACAAAGTAAAATAAAAGTAAAGGCCACTAGGGCCGAATCATGAGTTAACCATGTTCACTGGTGCAACGGAGTTTATGCAGTTGCTGACACAGGTGGCAGGACATTTGCTGATGAGCTAGCTAACAGGCTGGCATATTTGGTGCACCTTTGCTGACTCTCTGCTGCAGGTTCGGGCATTAACGCGAAACCTTCCACTCTGATATAGGCTTCAGTGAGATCGTCAAAATTTGCATCAATAGGAATTTTGTGCTTCACTAGGTGCAAGAGGGAAAATCCCTTGCTAAGGGCTGAAACTATAGTCTCGGGTTTCAGCCGAGTGGATTTTTCTGAAAGTACATCGTTTTGATTGATCTCCTCCCTGAGACGTGTCTCGTAAGCTGGTAATGATTGTAATACATCGTGGGTGGGATCCCAGCATGATGGAAGTCCGGCAACTGTGATCTCGGCCCAGACCATCTCAAGCCGTTCTAAATTGACCGCCACATTCTCCAAGGTACTTGAAGCTATACTACAAGTAGACTCCTTCTCAATTATTTTTTGACATTCCGTGGCTTCCTTGAACCTGCTCATTATACCCTGTTTCGCCATGTCTTCAGGTCTTAGCCCTTTTAGGAAAGATATATATCTCTTTGCGTTCTGAACTGTGCTGGATGCATCAGTATTCTCCTCATGAAGCTTTCTTCTAAGATAGAGCATGGACGATTTTATCTCCTCAATGACGTTTAAAAACTCCCAATGCCCCCTTTCACCTCCATGATGATCTCTACCCAGATTAATCCTCTAGCTTCCATGAGGGTGATATTACCTTTCAAGTGATTAGTGAGTTCGCTGATGGTTTTCTCATGCTCTGATTTCTCCTTCTTCCCTTTCTCGATTTCCTTCTGCATGGCATCGATCCTCTTGGAGTTCTCAGCCAAGAGAGCTTCTAGCTCATGGATTCTTTGTCTCATTGTAGAGACCTGTTTCTCCATTGCATCATTTGTGGCCAATGTTGTGGTCAGCTGTTCAGACAGTTAACTAGTCTCTGGTGGGACCGGTGGTGTACGCATATGTGTGTCCCAAGTTGTCTGTAATGCATTCAGTATGCCTTGAAGAACAACCATCTCTTCTGTGATATTTTATTTTTCCTCTTTCTCTTTTGCAAGATAATCAACCAAGTCTGCTCCGTCTTTTTTAGCCCTGACTAACTCGATTGTTTGTACATGATGAGAGGTCGGTGTATTAATTTTACCTTTCAAGGACGCAACTTTCTTCTGCAATTGCTCAATAAGGTGACCCTAGGGGTTGGCTTCACCTATCTCTTTTCCTTTAATCACATCTTGGAGAGAGTGTATTTCATTCGTGAGGGCGTGGGAATTGACCTTTTCCTTTCTGAAATTCTCCATCACTTGGGCATTCTTGCTCTGCAACTTATTCAAAGTGATCGAAAGCTGCATCACTTCATCCTTTATCATATCACCGAAAACCTAAAATATGTTGCATTTATCAATTGCTGACACTTTTGACATGTCGATTACAAACTCTAATGCTCTGTAGCTACTAGTACTGGCATCTGGGTCTAGAACGGCCTCATCCATGGCCATTACTAAATGTTCAGTGTCAAGATTCATTGTGGTTGAAATTTTGGTATGGTATTTCTCAACATATCCTTCCAGCTCAGCCCGGTACTTATCTTTGATTGCTCTAGCCTTCAAACTCCTTTTGGTTGCAACCTGGGAACTACCAGTTGTGATAGCTTGTGAGACTTCTGAGAAATCAGAAGAGGTAACACTATCCCGTAGCACCTTGATTCCTGTTCTACCCTTGTCGGGTGTCCCATATGGTATTTCATGTTCGAGAAAATATTCTTCCCCAATAACTTTCGCTTCACTGGTCCCTATTTTCTGCCTTTTAGAGGGGGGAGAATGTGCTCTTGATGTACCTGCCTCCTCTGTTTTTCCTTTACCATCTTCTCTTGTTGAAGCTGCATTTGTCTTTTCCCCTATCGCAGATGAATCAGTCTCCATCTGTGAAAGCAAATGCTAGTTTTCATATTAGCCCACCATTCTATGAAAGGTCTCATTTCATGCACATATGGGGTTGATTTGTTCCTTCTCCTTCTATTAGATATGATGCCCCTCGGATCGTAGGGCCAAAATTTCCCTTGTCTCAAATCCATGTCTTGAAGCAGCTTTTCAACCACAGGGAGGGCGTGCCTTGAATTGACAACAAAAGGGCCAATGGTAATGGGAAGCTTGAGGATAAAACCATTTTTTGGCAGGGAGGAAGTGGATTTGGTTAGATTTCAGGGTCTGCCGAATGTATTCCAAAGCATAAATCTGCCGGGCAGGAAACACGGGCAACTGGTAAGGGGGAAATTCGGCTCCATAAACTCAGATTTCAGTGTAGTTATCAAACAGGTACTAATCCCTGGTGCTTTGGGCTTCACTATACTGTAACCATCTCTTCATCTCAGGAAAAACCCTAGGTGAAGGATAATCGTGGATGATAGTGTAGGAAATAGGCATGAAATCATTTAGAAACCTTGAATAACCCACCCCGTTTGGTAACTAATGTGTTGTAAGGCTCCAGTCGAAAATTGGTTTGGGCTAAGAATTTATCTTGTACACCTTATCTAAACCCAAACCCTAAAATTTATCAGTGTGCTAAAAAAGGAAGAGGTAAAAAACCATAGAGAAAAAGTAGTAGTGACCCGTGTCTAAGAGTTCCTGGAACTGGGTCCGAATGGTGGAGGACAGGAAACCAGGAATGTCCAAAACAACCCCGGTTTGAGACATTAACCATAAAAAAGCAACACATCCCCTGGAGGTTTGCCCAAAACCATCCACACCTAATAAACCTGCGATGAGAGTAAGGATAGGCTGGACTTCTTCTTTGAATAGACTCAGGGGGAATGACTCTGTGGAAGGAAGGGTTGTGGTTTGATCATCAATTACGGAGGCAATGAAATCACCCTACTGCTTCCATGGCAATTTTGCAAACTGAGGGGTCAGAGTAACTTCACTAAAACTGACATAGTTTGAACTGGTAGGAAAACAAAGGGCTTTTCTGATAATATCGGGGGAAAGGGTGAATATCATATTCCCTTCAGCTGAGAGGAACATGCCCCGATGTTCATCATAGGCGTCCCTAAGCCAACAGATAAATTCGACCACTAGATAAACTAGAGGGGTAATTTGATGATACAAACCCGACAGAACCACCCGATACCTATCCCTGTTTTTGACATGTCTTCTAAAAAGTTCAAGCTTGATACTACTAATGGGAAATGGATACTGCGGGTCACAGATGTCAGCTTGTCCGTCTAAGAAAGGTTCAAACCCTGGAGTATTTCTGGTTTCACGGACTTGGGGAGTCTCCAACTCTGACTTCTTGGTGGTGACCTTACCCATGACTAACATGAAAATTTTAAATACAAAAGGAAACCAGAGGGAATATGAGGGATGGAATACCTGCGCAGTAGGAAATTTTCTCAGGAAAGCGACGTGGGGGTACTGACAATGACTGGGTGGACCTGGTACTGGGCTCCCACTTTTGTTTATATCGTAGTCAAAAACCTGAATATTTTACTGCAGTAAAGGACGAAGGACCGTTATATAGAAATGAGGGAACTCGGAAAAATGTGTAATGGTGAAGCAAGTGGGGTAAGTTCCGTAAGGAAACTGACAGTAAGACATGCGGCATGTAGGAATTGGGTGTTAGACTTCATGTAGGTAAACACCGCGTGTCGGGTTAAATACCGGTACGAGCCTCAGTACCGGATATCCTAAGAACTTACCTTACCTTTTCATCATGGTGACAGCTCTGCCTTATAACATAGCCCTCATGGAACCCGAAGTGCATATTATGACAACTTTAAAACCCGTGCTTTATTCCCCGTATAACACTTGCCTCATGTCGACCCTCTTGACACGTCATCAATTTTCCGGGGGGGTAAGGCTCCGCCTTGCTCCTCCGCTTCGTGACCCCCCCCAGAATTACACTTTCGGAATCCTTTGCCAACGTGTATAAAGTGAATGCGTCCCCCGTTTTATATTCTTTCCCTTTGTGCCTTTTATATCTTCGCTCGGCTAATGTTCAAAGTCCTTATATATTTCCGCTCTATTATAGAAATGTGCTTATCCTTTTCTCGTACGTGACTTAGCTTAGCGATATTTATTTTTAGCCAGCTTCAAAATTTAGCCATGAGTAAGGCTATCGGTTGCTTTGCTCCGCATAACTTTAATTAAAATTTTAAGGGTGAACTATATAATCAACACTTCCCATCTAGAAATCAACACTGGACAGTCTTTCGTTGCATGTGTATCAACCATGCACTAAGAGAACCAAGTTCTTCTAGGTTGTGGTAAATCTCGTGTAACACGCCCTTCCTTATCACATTTACAACAATGAACTGGGCTTCTACCTCCTATTATCCCCCACCTTATTCATCCACCTCCTCATCCTCGAGGATTCTCATTGATGTGATAATTCGATCGTTCAATTCGGTCAGCTAGTGCATCCAATGCTCTACATTGATCATTGTGATGAGTTGGCGAAGTGAATAATTCACAAAAGGTGTTCTTTAGAATGTTGGAATACTTATGTATAATTGGACAGAGATGAGGGAAATTCCCATATGCTCTGCATATCTCACAGTACTTGGTTGGTGTTGAACTCTACTAACTTGGAAACGCATGAAATTGGGTACACCCTATGTATAACCCTTGCATCCTGATCTGCACTACTCTTACAGTGGGTGTATTTATAGATGGTCCTGCAAGTGTAAGAATAGTATTCAAGGCCCACAACCTTGGGCAATCTGTAGAAATATGACCCTTTATAAGACAAATATTACACCATACATTCGTTCGTGCGAGTCGTGCAGGTTACAAATCCCTCAGCTTCTCTATCAAGATCAAAATTTGATGTTGCAGACCCAATATGGACAGGCCATGTAGATTTTCTCCCCCCGATACTCATGTGGGTATCCTTCCATAGCCTCAAATCGAGTCTCCTTCTCCAAAGCATCTTTCAGCGTATCAATTTTCTGTTGAGTCAACAGTGTGCAAATAAGTGGCAATAATGCTTTAATGAAATAGTATCGCTGATTATTTGGATCTATCGGGTATATCATAGTTCCAATCGCATCCTTAAACCTCTTCATTATCTCACAGGAATTCGCTCCTTCCCATTTCTTGATTTACTATATCTCAGACAAACCCTGTTGGTTTGTCTTGGGGAGATTAAAATATTGTACAAATTCTCACTTAACATCATCTACCATTATATTTTGGTGCAGTTCAGAAACTTACTTGAATAACTGAAATTTTTGCAGAGCTTCCTCACACTCTTCCCAACGGGCACGAGAAATACGAGAACATACATGACTCCTCCGGTCTTCAACTCGCTTTACAATCTCGACTTATAGTGACCTTGGAATGAACTGTCCTCAGATAGGCGGCCCAGCAGGCTTCAGTATTAATTCAAATAATATGTTACCTACCAGATTATGCTTCAGAGTAGAGCCAGATAGTCTCTGATCTCTTAGAGCATGAATACAAACACTCTTTCACACCAACACTCAATAACACACAAGCACTCACAAAAACTTGATGCCCTCACTTATCTACACACACAACTATATATAATCTAAAAAAGCATATGAGAATTATTGAGGGTCCTTATCAGGAATTACTGGCCCAGACGGTGTCTGCTCAATATTCTCGAGTACAATCATTGAAACTAAAGATGCACTACCAAGGTCCTTTAGGTTCTCGGTCACTATCAAAATCTTCAGTATGATCAGGTTCGCTGATTTCGGATGAGGATGAAGGAAGCTTTTGATTAGCCCAAGATTGATGTACCCATTCCAAATATTCTGATTCCCATGCATGATCTTGCTGATCTTGAGCATCTTGGTACAGATCCACAAATATGGTTGCTTTTTCATCTGATACCTTCTCTTTACCTTTTTCTGTAGCTGCTTTTTCTTTAGTGGCTATAGTAGAAGATTCTTCTTTTCGTGGAGCTCGTGAAGATTGTCCTATATCAAATTTGATGGTATCTGCTGTCACATAGAGATTCTTTTGTGGGAAAAGATATTTATCATCTGATTTCTTCCATCTTTTCATATATGCCATAGGGTCTATCTCTATGTCAAGGAAAGAATCTTTCTTACTTTTACGGAATTCTGGCAGTGATTGAACTGGCATCTCGACTCCATCTAATAATTCACATTTGAAAATTTGGAACATGCTGACGGAGTGTTAAATAGCGCATTGAACCCAAATATTGCAATTATGATTAATATCTTCTTTCTGCTGCCAACCTAGTTCAAATATCATGGATGAACAAACTTTGGTAGACAGTAGCAAACTTATTAAGCAAAGTGCATCATCAGTCCAATTTCCATTCAAAACACTAATAGTAATCAATGATTTTTGATTGATTAATAATTTGATTACTTTTTTCTTTCCTTGTAATTCTTCTAAGGTTCGAATCATGGACAATTTTTTAGGTAACCTGAGCCGGTATAATTCTTTAAGCCATAGTGAAATATTTTTTACTTACTCAGCATTATCTGCTAATATAGATTCTTCAATTCTTTCTGGACCATAAAGCTGAGCAAAGGGATTTGGGACTATGGGATTTCTAAATTCGATACTCTGATAATCCCATGGTGTTGAGAAGGTTCTTAAATACTGCAATGTTCTTTCAACACATTGAGATGCTCGTAATTGGGGCTTCTTTCTGCATCGACTGTTTTTAATTTCCCAATCTGCAAAGGGTTCAAACAATTCATACTAGGGAAAAGAATCAGTTCCTGCAAAATTCTCATCAAGTCTTTGAAGAAATGCTGCATCAATTTCTTCAAACATATCTGGAATTTGTAAAGACCTTAAAAATATTTCAACTTTATCAGTCTTGTTTATCTCCTCCAAATCTAGCATTTTAGCAGTGGTATAGATAGCAAAGGAAAAATCAATTCCTCCAATAATCTGATAATAATTCAAAGTTTTTAAAACTTGAATCATATCATCAGTGTAGACGCGAGACCAATAATCATCAAGATTTTTAAAATAAATCTTTACCTTCATGTTAGGCAAGGGATATACTTTCACCAATTCTTCATCTAATCCCAACAAGACACCAACATTCTTAGATTGCCAAGCTTGGCATCTTTTTATCCACTGGTTTCTTCTTATTCTTATCCCAACAAGTTTCTTTATTTCCATAACCATATCACCAAGAACTAGATCAAGAATTTGAAATCTTTTGACAAAGGTTTCAAAATTGTCATCTTGAGGTTGTTTTCCTGGAAGGACAAATAGATCAGTTCTTCTACTAGAGGAAAGATGACTATGGGCTTTATTCATGTCTCTAGTCAAGGAATCAGCTAAATAGTTAGAAATACCAGGAACCCATTCAACTTCAAACTCATACATCTGAAACCAAATCTGCCATGCCAATAATCTTCCTCTTGCTAGCTGTTTTGAGATTTTGGCTGATAAGAAATATTTAAAATTCATAGAGTCCGTTCTTATCAAAAACTTAGCAGGAGAAAGATATAACTCGAATTTCTGAATTCCATTAAAGATAGCTAGGGTTTCCTTTTCAGAAATGAAGTAATTTTTCTGGTGAGGCTGAAATTCACCAGATGCATAGGCACATAACACTTCATTTCCATCCTCCTGGCGTTCAAAAAGAACTGCAGCCCAAAATGAATCAGAGGCATCAGTTTGGAGGATTAAAAATCCATTACCTGGAGGTTTTAGCTCTGGGAGATGCTGGAATTCATCTTTTAGTATTTTGACTGCTTCAGTTGCTTCTGGTGACCATCCAGAATTCAAGTGTTGTCTAATTGGAGCAGTCTTTTCTGAAAACCTGGGAATATATTTATGTACATAATTCAATACTCCCAAAAATATTTGAATCATCTTGGTATCTTGAAGCTCATCAGGAAACTCAGCGAGTTTTTTCAAGACATGAGGCTGCATTTGGATTTTGCCGTTAATAATATGAATACCAAGAAAATCAATACTATCTTGAAACAGAACCATTTTCTTTTCGGAAAGCACTATGCCATGCTTTCTAACTTCTTCAAGAAAAATCTGCAGATTCTTCATATTAGTATCAAGATCTAGACTATGGATCAAAACATCATCTATATACACAACCATAAAATCATATTTACCAAAAATAAAATCCATGCATCTTTGAAAGAATGCAAGGGAATTCTTCAAACCAAAAGGAACGACTTTCCACTAGAAAAATCCTGCAGGACAAGTGAAAGCAGTTTTATGCCGATCTTCTTCTTTAATTTGTATCTGGTAGTAACCAGATTTCATGTCAAACTTGCTAAAGATCTTGCTGTGCTAAATATTCTGCATAATGGTTTCCTGGCGGGGTAGAGGATAATTGAAGCTCTTGGTGATAGCATTCAATGGTTTATAATTTATCACCATTCTAGCTTTACCTCTTATTATTTCAGAATGATTTCTTACCAGGAAAGCACAGCATGAATAATGAGAATCACTTGGTTCAATCAATTGAAGATTCAAAAGTTCTTCAATCTGCTTTCTAATTTCCTTTTCATCACTTGGAGTACATGGTATAAGTTTTCCTTTGACCCCATTGTCATGAAGAGTTATGATCTCTTGTTGGGGACTCTCTATACTCCAAAATGCTTGTGGATTCTCAGAACAATTTTTCAACAATTCATCAAAAACATTCATCTGTTCGGGCGACCAATCAGGATTTCTATTGGATTTCTGCTTGGTTTTATTCTGACTCCTGTCTTCATAGATCTGCAACACTTCTTGCCAATTGTTAGAGTCATTCAAAGGTCTTCTACTTGTACCTGCTTTCTTTTAGCTATTTTCTCTTCGTGCTTCTGAATTAGCCAAAGTTAATCTTGGGACTGCAATTGCCTTTTTCTTTTTGTTGAAGATAAATTTATCTTCACTGATAGTTACTGGTAATACTGAATTAATAAAAGGCATACCAAGAAACAAACTTGCAGAAGTATCATAATGTTGAACAGCAGAAAACTTGACAATACTCCCCCCAATTCGTAAAGAAACATTATCGACATAATGGGTGATATTAACTGTTCCGCCAATAGTCTCGGAGACAAGAATGTTCTGTAAAGGTTTCCATAAACCTTTGAACAAATAAGGGCGAGCTAGATTATTAGAACCACCGGTATCGATGAAAGCATCGACATTAATCCAAGAACCTTTAACTTGAACTTCAACAGGTATATACAGAAGATTGTTAGTCTTAACAATATTTTTAAGAAAAGAACTTTCTGCAGTATTAACAGAGGTTGAAGTGGGCAAAGATGAAGACTGAGAAACTGTCTTAGGATAGGGGCAGAAAGAATTCATAGTGAGTTGTGGAGGCAAGGAATGGAAAACGGGATTTGAATTCTTTGAACCAATATCGGAAGATATAGAAGGAGCAATAGAGACAACATCATCTGAAAGATCTTCAGATGTTTCATCAGTATATTCATCTGAACTATATTCATCACTGAAATGCAATTCAGTGTCTTGATCACAATCTGAATCAACACATCGATTCATTTTCTGACAAGTTTCAGGAATAGACTCAGAATCTGACAAAGAAGCATCAGTCAGAATATATACATCTGATACTTCATCTTGTGAATCAACAATAGACCAATGATCAACAAAATCATCAATTTCAAAACAAGCTTTTAACTTGTTGGAGGAACTCTTAGGACACTTGTGAGCAAAATGACCTTCTTGCTTGCATATAAAACATGCATTGTCTTTCTTTGGTTGGCGGTGCTTTTTCAGATATTTAAATTTGCGAAAAGGCCTTCTGGGATTGGCTACTCTTTTTGGTTTGTATTTGACATACCTTTTGGATTTTTGTTTCTTAAATGGAGTCCATGGCAAAACAGAACGACAAACATCAAGACCAGGAGAAAAATTTTGAGCATTCTTCTGCCAACAGAGATATTTAACTTTTTCTTGACATCTGAATAAAAGATCTATCCAATAATTTTGATCAATTTTCTTTCCTTGGACTTCAAGATATTTCATAATGAGATCTCCTAGATTACCAGGCAGTTTAGATAAAAATGAAATCTTTTGGTTAGAATCATTAGTCAGATTGGCTTTATAAATTTTTGCCATATAATCAGTGCCAAACTGTTCTAAAAATTTTATATCTTTTAATTCCATACGTGCCAAATCTGTAATGATTTTTTTTTTCATCTGCTGGTTCAAGAACAAATTGGGTCTTGAGTAGCAGTTCTAATGTAGCTAATCCTACAGCAGCTACATTCATTCTTTCTTCTTCTGATGGCCCCATCCACCAGTCATAGACAATTCCATCCATCCTTTTTTCGGCTAAGGCAAAAATAGAAATATTGTCAAGTCTAGAGACAACTTGCATTTGATAGAGGGCACCAATCCAAACTCTAATGGATTCAGCTGGATTTTTAGATTTATCTAAATCTAAAACATATCCACTAGAATTAGTAGCAAACAGATCTTCTTCAACTCTTGGATATTTGGGAACCTCTCTAAAAACAGGATCTTTCTGTAAAGAGGGTAAAATGAAAGAAGGAAACTTAGTGGCAGCATTTTCTAAAGTGGCTATCTCACTTTTGGGGTTCTGAAAATTCAATTATTTAACTGGTTCTAGTTTCTTTTCAGAGGCTTAAACACTAGATTCAACACCACTTTCTTCTTGTTTTTCATCAATATCCCAATAGTTGGGAGTATCCATAGAAATAGAAAATGTAGGAGCCTTTGATTCTCTTCTTTTTCTCTCTTTCTTCTTTCTTTCTTTGGCTTCTCTTCTCTGCCGTTCTTCTTGTTGTTCATCTTGGAGAAGCTTGAGATTAGCAAGAATTTATTCAGACTGAGAGCCGAGATCATCAAGAACATCTTCGGCATGTGCACACCAAGTGGTAAGATAATTCCCAATCTAATAGACTTGATCTAAATCAGTAGGATTTGTAGCATTATGCTCAATCAGAGGGGCACAGTTAGCTCTAGTTGCAGGTTGTTTAGACATTGAAGAGGTGGTACAAAATTTTGTTTTGGGCGGCCATTTTCCACCTTTTACAAAGCGACGATTGGCATATTGCCATTCTTCTATAGGAGGATAATGAGTACTAGAAACACGGTGCATTTATTTACAGCAAGGAAAGGTTTAGCTTCTGGTATATACAATTCAGTTGAAGACAACTGAGTCTCAGAAGGAAAAACTTCTTCAATAGGTGGACGATCAACTCTATTTGACGAAGATGCTTCAGAAACAGACATAGGAACAACATATCGACGTGGTCTGACAAGTGGTCTAGGAATCTCTGGTTTAGGAGGAATAAGCTTGACTCTACCATCAGAGATAGCAATACATTTAAGTTTTTATTCTGGCTTCTTGTCATCAGCAATAGATTTATACTGGAAATACCAATTGTTAGGAAGTTCATTAGGATCATATAGGACACCTTCAACTTGGGCATTTGAAATACCAACAGTAACACAGTCTTTTAAGACAGGTTGTTTTAACTTTGGATGAGCAGTATTAGTCAACTGGAAGGAAGTTTGAACTAATACAGAGAGATACTCACTATCTTTTGCCAATTGAAGACCTTGAACCCCGGTCATTAATTTCCAACAGTCTTTCAAGTGAATATCTGTTAGGTTTATAGAGTAGTCAGGATAAATAGCGCCATATTGACAACCTGTGGATAAATTACCCATGATATTTCCTATTCGGGCATGGTCATAGTTCTGGTGTCGGGTATCAAAAACCTCAGAAATACAGGGAGTATTTAAACCATGATGAAACATAGGAGCAAGACCAATACGGATACCACCAAAACGAAGATAATTATATTTTTTATCCCTGGCATATTGTCTGAACTTCTTAATTTCATCATCAGAAAACAGATTTAAAGCTACTATCTGAACAGAAGGACCAGAAATCTTAATAGTCACTTCTACCTCTTTCAAAAAAGACTTTTTCTTAAATACATAAGACATAGGAAGTTTATAAACATCAGTCGCATGAAGAGACGGGGGATTTCAAGTCTCAGGATTTTCTACGGATTCATGAGATTCATTTGGATCATCAGACTCAACAGAGCGAGAAGCGACTTCATTAATGATTTTACGATCTATTGTAGAGAAAGAGCGTAAAATATTTGCCATAACAGAATCGAGACAGGGCTCTGATACCAAATACTTAGCAGGAGCAAGATATAACTCGAATTTCTGAATTCCATTAAAGATAGCTAGGGTTTCCTTTTCAGCAATGAAGTAATTTTTCTGGTGAGGCTGAAATTCACCAGATGCATAGGCACATAAAACTTCATCACCATCCTCCTGGCGTTCAAAAAGAACTGCAGCCCAAAACGAATCAGAGGCATCATTTTGGAGGATTAAAAATCCATTACCTGGAGGTTTTAGCTCTGGGAGATGCTGGCATTCATATTTTAGTATTTTGACTGCTTCAGTTGCTTCTGGTGACCATCCAGAATTCAAGTGCTGTCTAATTGGAGCAGTCTTTTCTGACAACCTAGGAATATATTTATGTACATAATTCAATACTCTCAAAAATCTTTGAATCATCTTGGTATCTTGAAGCTCATCAGGAAACTCAGCGATTTTTGTCAATACATGAGGCTGCATTTGGATTTTGCCATTAATAATATGAATACCAAGAAAATCAATACTATCTTGAAACAGAACCATTTTCTTTTCGGAAAGCACTATGCCATGCTTTCTAACTTCTTCAAGAAAAATCTGCAGATGCTTCATATGAGTATCAAGATCTGGACTATGGATAAAAATATCATCTATATACACAACAATAAAATCATATTTACCAAAAATAAAATCCATGCGTCTTTGAAAGAATTCAAGGGCATTATTCAAACCAAAAGGAATGACTTTCCACTAGAAAAATCCTGTAGGACAAGTGAAAGCATTTTTATGCCGATCTTCTTCTTTAATTTGTATCTGGTAGTAACCAGATTTCATGTCAAACTTGCTAAAGATCTTGTTGTGCTGAATCTTTTGCATAATGGTTTCCTGGCGGGGCAGAGGATAATTGAAGCTCTTGGTGATATCATTCACTTAATGAAACATCTCAATGCTCTTTCCTTGAGAGTGGTTTGGAATTCAATTAAATTTATAGCATCAGTATTCTGGAGGGCCGTCCAGATGGCTTTGCACAGACACCAATGTTTCTCTACAGCATTGTTCCCTTTTCCAGAGAACTCGGGATATATGGTGAATGATCCTGTCATATTTTACTGAACTTGTGACAGGAGTATAAATCCTCGTGACCGAGACTGCAATTATCCTTGCAAGTTTGTATTACTATTACTAGTTCTACTACTAGTAACACCATATTTTTAGGTAGCATGCACATTTTGAACTCTTATGAATTTGATTAACTTAGACAAAAAATTATCAAGATTATGATAGAGTACCAGAGGAAGATTGATGGAGATACTACGTGAGCTATGGGGAGGCGAATCATTGCTTACAATGGACACATCATTTTCTGCAAATAATCTTTGTATGGAAAAGTGCATGTCATCATCCAGGTTTCCCTCAGAGCCTATGTATCCCATTCCATCAGAAATTTCCATTTCCATCAGTGGGGATGCGTCCCTGTCACCCTTCTGACCTGCAGTTGCTATGGTCATCTCTGCTCTTCCTGATTGACAACTTCCACTTTCTCTCCCTCTTTCAGACCTCCTAACACTTCTCTTACTTAGTGTAGATCCTTTTGGCATCTATTAATTTCCTCTATATTCCTCTCCCACCATTTCTCAGTTATTTGCGCTATACTTTGCACCCTCAGACTAGCCTTTTGGAGTTCATCTGCGTCCATTTATTCAATATTCTCATATTTCCCTGCTCATTATCATCCCTCCCTTTAATTCCTTCCCCCATTACTAGGTTTTTAAATTTTCATGGTTGGGATTTGCAACACCAACAAGTTCTCCTCCACCATTAGAGCCTTTACCCATAACAGTATTTATTTTAGTAATATTCCTCGCAATTCTAGCCCGAACACCACCTCAGCTTTAGAAAAGGGTTGATGAATCTATGCGGTAAACTAAATAATGTATCATGTAAAGTGACCTGCACCTAGAAATCTACAGCTTGCGTCAGATCTGTGTCAACTTGATGTAGCTCGAAAAGATTTTCTTAAGTCCAGGTACGGAGATATTAGCTCTATTCTCTAGTATTTCATTTTACTTGCACTTTTGATAACCAATTAAAAATATCCTCTAAAAA